>OZ005699.1:5710180-6910180 GCA_963930775.1 Cliona cf. orientalis | reverse complement strand
GGCAGCAATTCAACTTCACAATGAAAGCATTAGATCAGGGTGGTTATCCAGTACCAGCAAACATATTTGTTGACAACTTATTGAGTAATAAACACCGCCTACATCCATTGAGCCAAACAGTGAATTCTTTATGTACAAGTGTGTATTATCGGCTATATTCATCTGAAGAGGATAAATCAGTAATGTTTAGGCTAATAACTGAAAATCCATGCCGGAATTTTGATGACAGTCAAGATTATTATCAAATTTTTAGTATTTTTATCGAGCGATGTCCAGTTGGATTTGCAATATCAGGAGGTGATAATAAATGTACTTGTAACAGGAATGTCCGAAATCTCACTCAAAACTGCTTCATCGATGATAGTTCATTTGAGCGTATCAAGAACTCCTTTTGGATTTCACTGACAAATAATAATGAATTTGCAGTTTATGACTCCCGTTGTCCACTTGATTATTGCAGAGATAGCTCAGTGAATGTGACTCTTAATGATCCCTCTGTTCAGTGTGATTTCAACAGGACTGGAATTTTGTGTGGACAGTGTCGGGAAAACTTCAGCCTAGCTCTTGGTAGCTTACATTGCATTCCATGTGACAATAAGCATGCTGCATTGGTTTTATTTTTCATCATGGCTGGTATAATTCTTATAGCTGTTATCTTTCTTCTTCATCTGACTGTTGCATTTGGATCACTAAATGGCCTATTCTTTTACGCAAATATCATCCAAGCAAATCATCAGGCTTTCTTTACCAGGGCAACCATCAATTATTTTACCATCTTCATTGCATGGGTAAATCTTGACCTTGGAATCGAAACCTGTTTTTATGATGGTATGGATATATATGTGTACTCCTGGTTTCAATTCTTGTTTCCATTCTATCTCTGGTTTCTTATTGGTTGCATTATCCTGGCCTGTCGTTACTCTCAGTCAGTTGCTAGATCATGCCTTGGACGGAATCCTGTGGCAGTTTTGGCAACACTTTTTCTAATGTCCTTTAGCAAAATAATCCAAGCGGTCATTATTCCACTTTCTTCAACTAATCTAAAATATTACAACTCATCTGATGATCCAGACTCTTACTATGTCATTTGGCTGTACGATGGAAGCATAGGCTTCTTTGGAGAACCTAAACACATTGCTCCTGGATCATTTGCTATCCTATCAATCATGGTGTTTGTCATACCATACATTTCTCTTCTCTTCTTTGGTCACTGGCTTCAAGGTTGCTCTAACTGGTGGATTCTTTCATGGCTGAACAAGATTAAGCCATTCATGGATGCTTATCATGCTCCATACAGGAAGCATACTCGCTACTGGACTGGTTTGCTTTTGCTTACTCGACTGGGGCTATTCCTCATTTTTGCCATTAACACAAAATTAATGGTAATGAAAGTATTAACATCCTAGCAGTATCTTCAGTCTCTATTGCACTCTTAGCAATAAAATTGTTAAGAGTGTATGAGAATCTATACAAAGATATTTTAGAGTCATCCTTCATTCTCAACTTGGCAATATTTTCAGTGGCTACTTTTTATCTCAAAAAAGAGTCTAAAGATGACAAAAGTCAGCTCATCCTTTCTAGTATTTCTGTTGGAATTGCTTTCATAATTTTCATTGGAATCATATTTTTGCATACCAGCCTTGTTTTTAAGTCTTCAAGTATTTGGAAAATGCACATCCTCCCTTTCATCCAAAGATATCAATTTCTCAGCAAAATTCTGGGAGTTGCAGCTGTCAAGGATAATACTACAGTGAGGAATGTAGAGACTACCTTGCTGCATGCTCTACCAACTTGTACTGAGGTTGCTATTGATCTTAATCAACCACTATTGCTAGAGATTACTGCAGATACTCCTACATATGACTGATAGTAAATTTCAATGCATGAACCATGCAATAAAGGACTACTACTAGCTTTTTATGTACATTAATTTTTTGCATGCGTGAATATCATATTAAATTCTGTTATTATTAAGTAGATATAAGACTAGTGCGTATTTACCAACTGTCCCGCTTTTAGACGGGGACAGTCCCAATTTTTGGTCCAAAATTTGCTGCTGTCCCACGTTTTTTTCTCTCTCTGTCCCAGGTTTTCGGGCACTAATTTGTCACTAAACTTGAACATTTTAGCTATATTTGTAAGAATATCCCACTTTTAGACCCAAAATCCCACTTTTTCAGTAAGTTTGTCCTGATTTTTGCTTCCGGCAGGCTGGTAGATATGCTAGTGGGCAGCTCTAGATGGCTGATGCTGTATCGCACACCATAAATTTCTACTTTCAAGATGATACTGATCAATCATATGATGTGGTTCCTTTCAAATACCCTCGATCTGAAGAGCAAAATTATAATAACATTATAATTGTGTGGGCATGGTTTAGCAGGGAGGCAAGATTAATAAGTATTTAAGAATTCAAATGTATACAGTTGATAAAGCCGCCGGTATAATAGCCAGTAGATAAAAGCATAGTTAAAAGTCACTGTAATTATGAAGGATATTTCTTTCAAAGCATACTAAAACTATTATGAACCTGAATATAATTATTAGGTCACAGTGTCATTGTGGTTGTACATGTATGCACTTATAACTAAATAATGGCCTACATGAACGGCCGGGTAATTCATAATGCAGCTCAATATCATAGATCCTCAGTTGAGTGTGCTTGGTGCTGTTGCATTTTCCATATAATTAATACTCACACTTCGTATTTTCCATATTATGAAATTATTATCAATAATACTCTGAGTCACACTTTGTTTTAAATAGATAATAATTATTATCATGAGTTTACTAACAGTATCATTGGGATGTTGTAAATATCTCTTTAGCTAATAATTATTATTGCCTCCATAATTAATCCACCATGAACTAACATGGGACCTTAATTAGCACTTTAATTTGTACTCTATCTGATTCATCAATACATTGTACATTATTATAGACTACAGTATTATAGCTATTATAGCTGATTTTGGTGATTCAAACATCTTCATGCACGCAGTATATAATTATACAAGTCAACCGTGTATATTAGTTGCAACATTCAACCTCATGCTGCCAGCCTGTGTATGATTTTGGCTTATACCAACCAATGGCTGATTTTCAAAACATCAAGGCTATAGATATCCATAATATACCTTCTCCTTAGAGACTACAAAGAGTTCAATGCATTGCTATCAATATCCTCTAAAATCTGCTGACTTGGAGACTATATTAGAGCTAGGTTAGTACTTGGCTGCATTCATTAATATCCACATCTAGCATCCAGCATCCATAGCCATTATAGATTAGCTATTTTGCATGCCTATCACCCTGCGTAGGTGCGGTCGATCCAAAGTCAAGCTGCCAATGAACTTAGTGCTAAAATATCGAAGAATGGCTTCGTACACAGGTTCAGACAGGGATAAAAGGTTCAGACAGGGCTATAAATCTGGAAGGAGCCTAGCAGACAAGACCGCTACAGCGCGGTGAGACGAGAACCACAGGAACCACGAGAACCGGTTATCATCATCATAAATTCAACATATTTTTCTTATATCTTGCCACTACTGTCTTAGTCTAGATCACGAATATGAAATTAATAAGCTCCTATACTTGTTTATGAGTTATCACAATCATGTTCTAAGTTGTACATAAACTACACACTGCTGAAGTTATCACACATACACGAGGTGTCTATTTGCATAACCACTGAGTGTATGTGATAACCTCAGTAGACTTGTACTACAGCTATAGTTTGACTATACCATTCGATAAGCACATGGTGGTGCCTTTGATGTGACTACTCACTGTAGTACAATGTATGCTATTATGCATGATAATATTATATCTATAGTGTCTGGTAGGCCTGGACCAAATATTCGTGAATAATTTTTTGAATAATAGGTAGCTTCTTGAAGAATTAAATTGAATAATGGGCTTTTCAACTGCTCATTGCAAGGAAGTAGACAATGTGTGTTTAAAATAGAAAACTTTGTGTCATGTGACATGAGTCTGTGGTCAAATAGAGGAAGCACTTGAGCAAACAGCTCAGAAAATTAGTCGTCAATCATTTTTGGGAGTGCTAAAATTTCCCTCAGAACTTACGAGAAAATCTGCATGAAATTCTGAATCAGCACTTGTTTTTTTTTTTTTTTTTCTCTATAATACTTTATGCATAATGCAACGGACATACAATAGCACATAGCTAATCAAGTGCATGCCCTATAATATATCTACTACTAAAAAAAAATACATAGATGTATGACGGTAGCTAACAATATACACAAATAATAACAGTGATTAAGATAAACTATGCATGAAAGACGTGTAGGAACTAGCAAATACACAACTTGTGTCCAGGGAGTTCCACTGTTGTATTTTATGAGGAAAAAAAGAATATTTGTAGGAGTTGGTGTGAGCAAATGGAACAGTGAGCTGTAGGCAGTGAGTATTTCTGCTGGAGCAATTGTTGGCCAAAATGTGCATATACATTCTGGTCATATCCATGATGTTCATTTGCATTTTATTAAGAATAATAAGTAACTTTCTCTTGAATAATAGGGTAGATAAGTGAAGAATAATCATTATTTGAATAATGAACAAATTTAAAGGAATATTTGGCCCAGGTCTATTGTGTCTGGGCCATCCCTACTTATAATTATGGAGTCTACCGACTCAATGTCAGATACAATGTAGTCTATGCCAGATGATCAATCATAGCATACTACATAATAAAAACTATATATCAGCTTGTTGTTGTCTGTGATCATCCAATGAGTCCCAAGGCAGCAGTTTTATCTGAAAAGTGCATGCAATGCCATAGGGAACAGAAGAGTTAAAGACTTCATTGTATAAATTTGATTCTGTAGAGAATAGAGCTATATAGATTTTGAAACTGCGGCACTATAACCATAAACAGCATGACTACTAGGCCATTCACTGATTACAAAGCTACTGTGATACTATATAGATGACTTACAAGTTTAATAAGTGCATGAATGCATGGATTGGTCATCTATAACTGGTGATCATATTGCTTCTGTTAGATATCTTTATAATACATTATGAGACAGCTCGGCTCAATAATTGTGAATTATGTCATACCATGCAAAATTAAAAAAAATTAAAGAAGGGTCGAGAACCATAGTGGGCTAATCCCAAATTAAATTGTCTAAAAAGCACAAAAATGGACTAAAAACCATACATTGTACTCTACCAAGTTATTGAAATTTTCAGAAATGTGAATTTTCTGTAGCTCATGCATGAAACACATTTTAAACATAATTATTTTCAAGATTCGGGGGGCTAATTCAACATTAAATTTTGTGGATTAGCCCACTATGGTTCTCAGCCCTTCGTTACTAATCCTTAGTCAACAATGCTACACTAATTCTTTGGGGCCACTCATGAATGTTTGAATTGAAATCCAGTGACAGAGCTCTACTACTATATCTAAAATTTCTCTGATTATTTCTTGATAGCCATGCATTACTCAGGAGAACAGTGCCATACTGAACCCATATAATAGGTATGCTCATCAGAGTCACCTGCATGGCTTTGCACTGTAGACTTATTGGAGTATAATAATTATGCACCACATGTACACGTGGCACAAAGTTGATGTATAGCTATTCCAGCATATTGATCCAATTTATTTTAATTTATTCTCACTGACAGGCAGCTGTTCGTATTGTTGTAGTCCATTTTCTCTCACGTGATATTTACAATCAAAAATCCCTTCATGGAGTTCTGATATCACAACTTGTGATCACAACATGTGATAGCTTCAATTAGCTATAGCATCATTTTTCCAAAAAATTACATAGAAAAGGACAAAATTATATATAATGTGTTTACACTTGTTTGTACATACATTATTATAGATTAGTCACTGTATACTATTAATTTTGTTACAGTAGGTTTCAGTTAGTGACATGACTATGCACCTTTGGAGTCGTCTGCACACTGTTAAAAATAGTGTGTTGTGGTGACACACTTTTGGTGTGTCAGTACAGGTACTTAAATTTAACACGCCAAAAGTGTGTCAGTCAACACCCTCCATTTGGTGTGTTCTACAACACTGAAATAGTGTGTTGCACAGCACTTATTTAGTGTGTTCAGTAGGGATTGTCGTGTGCTTCTGTAACATGCAACAATGTGTATTAAATTTCATTTTCAATATTAAAACGGTTCCAATAACATTACACAATTATAAATAATAATTCGTTCAAAAGACTGTAATACTATTACTAGTACTTTTACTGTTCAGAAGCTTTCGTTGGTATTGAATTATACACCCCAACTTTGGAGAAACAACGATCTTGCTGCTGCTCCTGCTGTTATTTCATCTAAATAGACAAATAGAAAAAACATTGACTCAATCAGCTGAATTAGCGTGTATGGGTGGCCCTGATTATTCATAGACATACATAATTAAGGATAATGGAAATAGACGGGATGCAGGGACAAATTAAGCAGTAGTCTCGTACCCAGCTTTCACGCACGCGGAGAGAAGGGATCTGGACAAATGTGTATATATAGGGCCCATGTCGTCCGTGCAACATACAGTGCGCTCCAATCAGATGCACGGATCAAGTCACATGACTGTGTGGGCATGAATGGTATGCAAATTAATGACTGTGTGCGTGCGCGTTTGTACACGATAGGACCCTTGGTACCCAATGGAATGTTAATTTATTAGCGTTTCTTATTCACGCACACCAGAAATACGTGACATCATACATTCTTCGGTGACATGGGTCCTATACACGTTTGTCCAGACCCCTTCTCTCCGTGTGCGTAGACTAATTAAGCAGTAGGAAAAGAGATAGGCATAAAAGGGAAAGAGATCCGTGCATGAGAGAGAGGTGAAACTCACCAGATTAACATATGATTGGTTGTATGACGCAACAGGAGGCGAAGTTATAAGCAGCAGGTGGCAGCTGTATCAGGTATAAATGAGAGAAAATCCTTTATGCACTAGACGAGAGAGAAAGACCCTCAACAAGAGGAGGAAGAGAGAGAAGCAGGGAGGGAGGGAGGAAGAGAGATGTTTGGTATGGAACTTACCAGATCGACATATTTGGTAGTATGGCACTCCAGAATTACAAGCAGCAGGTGGCAGCTGTACCATACAATGAGAGAAAATCATCTTATGCACTTTATATCATGACAGAAGGAAAGAGAGCCTCAGTAAGAGAGGAGAGAGAGAGAGAAATCAACAAAACTCGCTTACCTATATAGCATAATGTAGCTAATATCTTAGCTTGATAGCATCAGCAGCTGCATCATTTATGTGCCGGGGAGCAGCCTGGGAGAGAAACTTTTAAGTTGATAAATATGGCCCTAAAGTAGAGAAGGGTGAGAGAACATTTTTCATTCAGGTATTGAAATGATTGCTCCATGCTTTTTATGGCCATTATTCTGGGCAATAACGGATTGTAAGCATATTTTAGTCTAGAACACCACCCCCTGCATGTAAGTAAACTCTAAAAGGAAGGCCAGTCCAGAGACAGTGACCGAAAAAGATGGCAAGTTTAGCATGCAACTAGCTACAGCTTCCTAAAAGACTGGTAGTACTTATTTGGAGTAGCAGAGGGAATAAACCACTTATGCTGCACATAAATATTATCTTAGCCACTTACTAAACTCACTTATGCAGTTAGAAATCACCATTTCACGGTCAGAGAGCTGGCCAAAAATTCAAACTGGAGAGCAGCTGCCACAGAGCTAATCAATATGCGCATGCGTAATTAACCCAATGATGTAATGATCGTGGTAGCCCCGCCCCCATAGCCATACCAACACCCCTCATAACACACATAAAAGTGTGCACTTTTGCACACCTACTACTAAAGTGTGTCAGATAGCACACTTCCTATGTACTGAGTGAACATGTGTGTCCAGCAACACACTTTGTGTGTCAGTGGAACACAAGTGTGTTATACAACACACTAGTGAAATCTGACCACAAAATTTAGTGTGTTAAACAACACGCCATTTTTAACAGTGCATGCAGCATTGTACAAAAAGGTTTCTCTAGTAGGCAGTAATTAGAAGCAAAGATTACTTTCTACACAAAAATTCATTGTTTCTTCTCATGTACCTTTTACTGCATGAAATCAAATTAGAGATAGGCTTAATTCCTACCAGGTGCTTCATGCATGCATGCACTTTTATTAATGCTTTCTCCTTGTATATCTAATGGTCATATGCTGTCACTGTAGTTTGTTCCTTGGTAGAAGATAGAAGAACACTTAGTCTAGTTCATGCATGCACTTTAAATTTGTTAATACTTTCTCCTTGTAGCTAATGGTCATGCACATTATATGCTGTAACAATAGTTTGTTCCTTGGTAGAAGAAAGAAGAGCAGTAGTTCATGCATGCACTTTTGTTAATGCTTTCTCCTTGTAGCTAATAGTCATATGCTGTGTTCCTTGGTATAGAAGAAAGAAAAATAGTAGTTCATGCATGCACTTTTGTTAATGCTTTCTCCTTGTAGCTAATGGTCATATTATTATGCTGTAACATTAATTTTTTCCTTGGTAGAAGAAAGAAGAGCAGTAGTTCATGCATGCACTTTTGTTAATGCTTTCTCCTTGTAGCTAATGGTCATATGCTGTGTTCCTTGGTATAGAAGAAAGAAGAATAGTAGTTCATGCATGCACTTTTGTTAATGCTTTCTCCTTGTAGCTAATGGTCATATTATTATGCTGTAACAGTAATTTTTTCCTTGGTAGAAGAAAGAAGAACAGTAGTTCATGCATGCACTTTTGTTAATGCTTCTCCTTGTAGCTAATGGTCATATATTATATACTGTAGCAGTAGTTTGTTCCTAGGTAGAGAGTGTCAGTCCCGGCCACTAAGTGAAGCACAGTTACTGTTGATCGAGGAGAATTCCTCCCCACTGCCGCCCTCCACCACCTAGTGATGATGACAGTTTTACTTTGTCATGCAATGAGTGAATCTGAGATCCCGCTTACCATACAGACGATGCAAATGTGAATTATTCAGTGATTGATGGCACTCCAGGGCTTAGTATTGCTACAAGAAAAACATGGAATTGGACCCCAATTGCCTACAGAACTAGGCCTCGAACTAAGAATTATTCCATTACATCATAGTTCTATAGGGTGCATGCGCATATTATTTAAGATTAGTCTTTGGCTATTTCATGTATCCCTAGTGTTTACACGAGAATTATTATAGAGAAAAGAAAATGTTAGAGTGTAGTGTGCTTTACTTATATAATACTGGCTGCAGGCCTGTACACAGCACCATGGGGCTGGGGGGGGGGGGGGGGGGGGGGGGAGGCTCTATAATATTATTATTTGACATAGTGATATATCACATTATACTGAACGTATACACAATGTATTATGCATAATTAATTGAGTGGATGGGGCTGCCTAAGCTAGGATGAATCTCCTCCCCTCCTCCCTTCCCAATACAGGCCTGGACTGCATGGAAAAGTTGCTCTTAGACAGTGCAGCATTAGGTAATTGATACTTTCCACGTGAAAGTTTCCATGTACCTTTCTCAGATTCTGAAATTCAATTCTAGCTAATGTCACAGTACATGACATGGCGATAACTTTAATGCATCAAACATTTTACAGTACGTTGTTTGAAAGTTGTTTGCGTACCAGTGTCATTACTATTTGTACCTTTCAGTTAGTGACATGACTATATGCACTTCTGGGATTGTCTGCATGCATGAATATTTTATCTCAGTCAGTGACATGAAGTCACGTCTGCATGATGTCGGTTAGCACTTTCAACACTGTGACAGACTATAAAAACAGGAGCATTCTTTGCAGAAATTCATGTGAGCAGCTACTGCATTAAAGCGAGAATAGGATATCAGTATTGAGAGCATCATGAAGATTTCAAATTCAAAATACTTTTCAGGTCTTCTGCTGCTCTTGGTGTCATTCTCATTCTGCAGGATTACAGAGTCAAGTACTTCTTATGGCTATAGTGGATTGAATTGCCCAGTTCCTGATAAATACAGTGGACCAAAAGATTTTGATGACATTTTTAAAGGAACTCCAACAAGACCTCCAAAGATGTCAGGAGATCAGGGTGCAAAATTAGCTGAAGATATGATCTCAATTGGTCTTGGGGAAATTCCAGTCATTGGATCGATCATAAAGGGATTTTTTGATACGTTCATGGGTATGTATAATGACAACAACTTGCAGAATGTACTTAAGCAGTTCTACAAGGACCTTGAAAATGAAGTGAAAAATCTAAAGTTGTATGTTGATGAACAGATTGCTGAGCTGAAGGTTGGCTTCATATCTGACCACTTCAATGCAGACATAGTTTATACCCAACACTGCACTTTGGAGGATGCTAAAGATCAGTCAGCCTGTGTACAAGAGGCTTATCGAAGGATAGTGACATCAAAGGTATTTCTACCAAGCCTAAATGCTTCAAAACGACCTGATGCATTCTCAGAACGTGAACTTAGAAACCAAGCAGTTGTTTTGGAAAGAATTCTCCCTATGCTTCGCCACCATGGTGATCTACTAATAATGACCTCATTGGAAGTGATAGCAGATCACTATCGCAATAACAGACCTGATATCGCAAAAAATTATGAAAATGATTTGAAACTTGAATTAACGGAATTAATTTCATATCTTCAAAAATCTCAGTCTCTTATTGAGCTCTACAGCATAGCAAATTATGACCTTACAGAGTGTGATGCCTGTCCTGGTCAATCTCTTGCGCCACCGTGGAATGTTGTAGAGGATTACTATGTCAGAGTTATTATCAGCAGCACCTTTGGACCAGGAGGAACTTTTTGTAAATTGAAAGCCTATACAAGTACGCCGGCTTGGGGCGCAGATAAAGATGCTGCACAAAATCCAATGCCACTTTTTAATGATGAATTTGGTCGTTACAAGGAATTTTGGAGTTCATCCTTTAAGGATAAGATGTTACCTCAGGTACGAAAATACTATGAAACAATGTTTGGAAAGACACTAGAGAACTGGGAAAAGGTGTTAAACAAGTTAGGATCTGTTGCAGCTATGGGATCATTGTATAGGTAATTACCATACTACAATGCATACACTTGACCAAGCGTATTGTACCATAATAATAATATAATATGCAACCGTATACTCATTACCAAGACTATCAGATATGTAGTAATGCCTATAATTCCATCTCAGTCAAGTTTCAGCTGATCATTTCATAAATGTCATACTGCATGTACCCTTGTTATATACTTACTAAAAAAGCATAATATTATGTAGATTACATAATTGCTTTTGATTTTTGCAGGGATAAAAGCATACTTCCATCACGTATAGACTTAGCATCACTGACTAGGACTGAAGGAAAAAAGAAGCTATTTCAAAGAAAAAAGAAACTGTTTCAAACCCATGCAGAGATTGAATCAGGTTCAAGTCTTCCCAAAGACTGCTACAATGATGATAATCTCTGTCCCTGCCTTAATGATAACCATAAAAAACCTTCGTGTGCTTTTGAATACTGCCTTGAAGGCAGTTTTGAATCCTACTGCTATTACATGGATACACCCTAAATAAAAACATATCATTTTGGACTATGAATCTAAAGTTGCACACAACTGACTAAAGCTAAAAACTGTTCAAATATATATTGTAGGCCTAAAAAATTATGCTATCAGAGTAAGATTGATGATGATTTTCAAGAGTAAAATTAATGTGTTGCAATGAATGATGTACATATGTATGAATTGACAATTCTAGCAGGCATGCATTAATCAGGACATTGTCAAGTGACTTGTGCATGAGAAATGTGTGGAATTACCGTACATCCTAGATGTTGATAATATTATTATTGCATGCATAAACTCCATCAGCCCACATGTAAGTTGGTAGGGGTGAGCACAACACAGTAGCTTTGCAATAGCACAAACAATGATTGGACATGAACAAGTAATTTAGTTTCCACAAGTGCCCATAGCCATTCTCTATACATTTCTAATTGAAAGCCCATTATGACCATGCATTATATTCTGATAGCTAGTGCCGGTTATTCTAAAATGCAATAATATGGGCCTACAGCAACTAAAAAAATTATGCTGTACTTAGGACCAAGAGAAAATAATAATTAATTTTTTATTATTGCAAAATTCATAATAATAATAATAATTATAAGCATACATAAAAGCTAGTTATCTATCTAGCTAATTTTAATTGGAGTCAATCAAAAGCAGTAGAAAATATTCCATACA
This sequence comes from Cliona cf. orientalis, assembly GCA_963930775.1. Lineage (NCBI taxonomy): Eukaryota > Metazoa > Porifera > Demospongiae > Clionaida > Clionaidae > Cliona > Cliona cf. orientalis. Next base: position 6,897,966 of record OZ005699.1, on the reverse strand, counting down.
TCTTGGTAATCTGTCTCCCTGGGGGAGCCCCCTTGGTGTACATCCGCTGTCCTAGGTAAACAATCTTTGCTTTCAGTTCCCCTACCAACCTTGAGGCGTGGTCTCCATAGCTACCGCCATCACTGTAGTATAACTCAAAGCTTGATCCTTCCACAGCATCTGTTGCTAGGTACGTTTCAGCGGCTACTTTCAATAATGCTCTCGCCACAACATCATCGTCAGCATAAAGTGGTGACATTGTTAGTCCAATTTTTGCCCCTGCTTCACAGATGACCTGTCTAACAAGATTGTATCCAAGGATGACTCCTTTCTCATTCACAGCAGCCCAGCCGAGGCTTCCTGGTAGGTTGACGTACTTTTCTAGAAGTATTCGACGTGGAGCTCCAAATACAGACGTATCGTATTCGAGTAGCTTTTCAAAATCGACAGTTCGAATTGGTACACAAGAGACATTTGGTGGGGTAGTAACAGAAAGGACTTTAGTGGCCTTAGTAAGGTCAATCACGGCTGATGAGGTGTTCCATACCGAGTGAAAGCCCAGCAATTTATAATTAGCAATCATGTTAGGGGCTCCATCTAGGGCGACGGTGCAGTCATGATCTAGTGATCTCCAAGCAGCGTCCCAGGTCTGTTTACCATAGCCCTTCCCTCTGTGCTCCTTCTTTACGATGAAGGTGCCAATATAGGCTGAGTGGCCAGGATACTTGACAACATTCACGTGACTGATGACCTCTCCGTTCAGCTCACCGACAAAGAAAGCACTGGGATCAAAGGCATGGGCACAGACTAGGTCGTGAGGGTTGAAGTGCCAATCCTCGAGCACTCCAAGACGAGTGACTACCTTCAGATCATCTTCTGTTGCCCCTCTCACGATGAAAGGACTGTTCTTCGACATCTCATGCAACGCCCCCAAGTTTCATCGTTTGCGCATGCGCAATAGGTTTTAATACGAACGACATCGACGACCACTTACCACACCCTGGGTGCAGGGGACCAGTATTAGCTGCTATATAACAGTCTGCACGCAGGGGTCAATATTTCTTTACCCGATTACGTCATCATAAATTGACCATGCGAGTGTGCAAGAAATGGAGTATATAGCTACAGTATCAGCATGTTTTTTCTTCACAAGAACGGCTCTGAAGGGTGGATAAGTGCTTCGAGGTAAGAAGTAAGATTATATTTTCGTATGATGTTCAGTATTTCTGTAAATTTTTATTCTTTCCCCGATTTTTCACGGGAAACGCTGAATTAGCAATTTGGCCAACTTTGATTTTTGCTCGTTTTTGGGCAAAGGTAGCTGAAGCTGTTTTAGCTGGATGTAACTTTAGTTAAGCATGTATTAAAAGAAGTGTGTGTATGACTGAATAACCTTGACTTCTTACAGATAGTGAGATACAGCACCCTCGATTATCGAAAAATCGGCGATTTTTCGCGGCCACGCTACTCTTGCTAAACAGAGGCCTGGAGCTCCAACACAGGACAGATGAAGACTACTGGACCCCATGAAGATACAAAACATTTCTCAGTTTCATATCCTGTATAGTTTTATTGTTGTGTAATAAAGTTTATACCCCTATTTTTGATAATTTATGTTTACTGCCAACTTTGATTTTTGCTCGTTTTTGGGCAAAGCCACTCCCACCCTTCTAACTCTCCGTATACTTACCTTACCACCAGTACTACAGTATGTGGCCCTGGGGTAGTATAACTCCGTACAGAAAGGAAGAAAAATCAACTTGAAGATTGGATTTTGTTCACTCTGGACTGGATTCTGGCGGGTACAGTGCCCATTCCCGGCAAAACAATTAGTTATCGCGCGTGCGGTAAGAGCGCTCCGTACACAGTCAATGGGGATACTAATTGAACTTAATTAACCACTCCTGCTGACATCATAATTGAGCGTGGGCGCTGCGGCGCGCGTGCATGTAAAGAAATCAGGCCAAATCTATACCCCTGCGTGCAGACTGCAAGGAAATTCCGTATGCATCACAATCACAAGATAAATTAAGAACAATAAATAACTTTAAATGGGCAGCAAGAGAACTACTGATCAACAATAGCTACTAATTTTGGTCTGCACATCCAAAGGGATTAAAAAATAATATAACTAACTCAACTTTAGCTACACTAAAGAACATATCTTCAGTAGCTAGCTTTTTCAAGTTATTATGTTAATGTTATTGGAGTTAATATCACTCAAAAGGCAACGGAAAATAATCCATACATTTTGCTAATCTGTGTTCCTGGGGGAGACCCCTTGGTGAACATCCTCTGCATTGTACTAAAAATCTTCACTGGTTCCAGTTCCACCACCATCCTTGAGGCATGGTCTCCATAGCTACCACCGTCACTATAAAAGAATGTGATATTTGACCCCTCTATAGCATCTGTTGCTAGGTATGTTTCAGCGGCTACTTTGAATAATGCTCTTGCCACAATATCGTCGTCAGCATAAAGTGGTGCCATGCAAAGTATAAATTTACCCCCTTCAATAATGAATTGTCTAGCAAGATTGTACCCAAGGACGTCTCCTTTCTCATTCACAGCAGCCCAGCCGAGGCTTCCTGGTAGATTGACATACTTTTCTAGAAGTATTCGACGTGGAGCTCCAAACACGGACGTATCATATTCAAATATCTTTTCAAAATCGACAGTTCGAATTGGTACACAAGAGAAACCTGGTTGGGTATTAACAGAAGAAAGGATTTTAATGACTTTAGTAAGGTCCACCATGGCTATTGAGGTCTTCCACACCGACTGAAAGCCGAGAGATTCATACGTGGGAACCATCTTATTGACTCCATCCAGGACAATGGTGCAATTGTGATCCAGTGATTTCCAAGCAGCGTCCCAGGTCTGTCTACCATAGCCCTTCCCTCTGTGCTCCTTCTTCACCAAGAAGTTGCCAATGCAGGCTGAGTGGCCAGGATACTTGACTGCGTTGATGTGACTGACGATCTCTCCGTTTAACTCGCCGACAAAGAATCCACTGGGATCAAAGGCATAGCCACAGGTTAGGTCGTGTGGATTAACGGGCCAGCTTTCCATCACAAAAAAACTAGTCAATGCCTTCAAATCATCTTCTGTGGCGCCTCTCACGATAAAAGAACCGTCCGTAGACATCTAGGATATTATTATTAAACGCCTCCTATTTTTATTTGCGCATGCGCATGCGCAATAACTTCAATCACTATCTAAAAGCTAGAACAATGGTCCATTGTTAACGTTATGTGAGGAGGCGTTTTGCATCTCTTTTTATGTACGTAGGCATTAGCTGTTATACAATGTCATAGTTTAAAACATCAGTTTATTAAAAACTTAGAATACACAGAGTTAAGAAGAAAATGCAGCTATAATAATGATAATAATTATTATGATGGTTAACTTTCCGACTCTGGATCTGAATCCAAAGATTGATCAACATCGACTCTTGTCAGATGAGCTTTTGCTTAAAGGCTTGATTCTATAGAGAATCCCTAGGACAGTAGTTGCTTTATTAAGCAGGAAGATGGTACGAGATGTCCCCACCCCTGTAGTTAAGGAGTTAATTACAGCTGTAGCCTTGATTAACGTTGGTAAAGACCAAATGTCCGAAAACAAAAGTCTAAAAATTTGATTCCATAAGTCCTCTTCTTTGATTAGTTTAACGATATCAATTATCATATCAAAGGACAGTTCGCGATCGGTTTCCAGCAATGCTTATAGCTTGCAAAGGACGGATTTATTACCCAATATCAAATAGTTGAGTGTCGTAAGCTGTTTTTTGGCTGGTACAGGAATTACATCTACTATTGAAAATATCTCTAACACGAACATTTTGATAAATTTTTTGTACCATTGCAGCAGCTCTGGGCTCAAGTTGGTGCCCAAGTTTTTCTCATATGGCCCATCATCAACATAATATTTTGGTTCACTGGACTTAAAGAATTTGATAAGCTTTTGAAGATTGATATCTTCAGACAGCTTGATGAATTCCCACAGTTGAGACGACAGATCTCTGTCTGCAATTTGAATCACAGTTGCGTCATTGTTCACTGCACTATCCTGAACACTGAGCAAAAGACCACTGTTGTAGTTGGTGATCTTCATCACATTTATATCCATAGATACTGATTCTAGTTTCCACTTCTGATAGGGAAGCTCTAGATCATTGTATTGAATGGCTTTTGTTCCGCTATTCATGGAACGCTGAGCCATACATAGAACTTTCCCACTGTGACAGTTCTGCAGTACAAAGGCTCCCTTATCCCAGCCACGAACAAATAGACGCCACCACTGAAAGTTGGAAAACTCCTCGTCAATGGTGCCAGTACGATCATCGTGAATAACTGCTCGGGAATTGTCGGAAAGACTCTCACTCTTGATACACAGTAGCTTGTCAGCATTCACATTCTTGATTTGATACTCTCCTATGAATCCCGAGTGCTCCAGGGGGATGATGTTCCACATTTGAATCTGAGAGCTTTCGTCTGGCATTTGCTGTACGACAGACCCATCCTTGGCTGTAAGCACCTTCAAACTATTCTTGTTAACAATCATGAACTCGTTGAATCGAATAGCCTGTACTTCCCACCACTGAAACTTGTGAGCTTGATCGTGGTAGTGAACAATTCGATGGTTTTCTTTATCAGTGCGGCTTTGAACGCATAAAAGCATTCCACTGTGTCGATTGATGATTTTGTAGGCATTTTCCCGTGGCATCCATATCATGAGCCATTGCTGATAGTGTGGAGGTACCTCAGGGTCATGCGAGCAATAATTAGCAGGGTCCCCCAGGCACTCCGGTACCCCTATATTCACTTCTGAGTTACGATCTTTGGGTATACAAAGAAGGTTATTGTCGATGACACTGACAATTTTGCAGTAGTAGCCAGAGAACTCCCCACCATGGCCTCGAAGCTCCATAATGTACTGATAGCTGCAATGAAGTGTAGTCAATTTACATTAGTTTAAAATCAGACTAAGTGTATTTCTTGATCTCCACAGTTGCTTTATATGCACAAATTATTATAGTGTTGAATTCTATACAAACAATTCCTGTACAGTAGCATCATTGACAGTTGCTGTAAGAGCGTGAATGAGTGGATCGTGGTCGGTGTAGTATTGTAAACTGAGAGACTCTCCTACTATAATTATGTTATTATTAAATTTTTCTCAGTATTATAGGCCATATATTATTATATTAAGTGGGCAGGCACTGTGAACACCATTCGTGACACTAATACTAGTACTTATAATAATAATATTATTATACATGTAGCTAGTAAGGGTGCTTGTTCAAAGTCCTTGCATTATGATGTCATTATGACGTTATACTTTTCATCCCCTTCCCCCCCTCTTAACGTCACAGTATTTCAGCATAGATTCAACACTGAAAGTCTGATTCTGTTATATTATTTAGCCTACACATTTGGTATTCTGTAGTGCTATGTCTTTATGCTTACCTTTGCTTCTTTGACAGTTTCTTGCTTGCTTGTAGCTACACATCTAGCTACGTAGCTAGTACTGACACAGCCGTCACTGAAATGCAAATTTTGACACATTCAATGAAAGCCGGAGGCATGTCTAAACTTGTTCAACCACAAGAATGCATGTATTATTCATGCACAACTAAAGCCTGCTAGTGCTGATAATACAGTTGTAAAACGTCATGGACTAAGACCCCCTCTCCCCTATGACGTTCCACAAGGACTTTGGACAAGACCCCTAATTATATGGTTATACTTTTTATAAATGAAATTTAATGAGTAGGTTAATTGAGAGAGGTACACATCATTCACCTTGTAAGGGCTGCTGGCCTACAGGCAATCTTTGCAAGATTGTGAGAAACAGCTAGGTAGCAGCCAGTCCAAACCAGTCTGGCAGGAACTTCAAGTAGCTGTATGCACCCGCCAGGGCTGCATCTCTGCCTATTTAGCTAGCTATAGCTGACTCAGTATGACCTCTACATAATATTATGCCTTTCACATTATGCATATAAAAATATTTGTTTTAGGCAATAGAATGACAATAGGTATGAATTGGGAATCTTAATTACCAATGTATGCAGAAAGGCTCTCTGTAGCAAAAAGACTATCCTGACCCACTTACAATGTATACAATATGACATGCAGTCCATACATGAGAAAATTAATTATTCCTATTAATATCTGATATCCTAATTTACTCCTGGTTCCTACCCAGCATTAATTTTACTATAGTCACAGTTAGCTACTTGAATATTATTGAATTTGTGCATGCACAGTTAATTTTAACGTGCATGACTGACATGCACGTGCAGTTGATAACTTATCAGGCCTACAGTGAGTGGAGGGTGTGCACTGTCATGTCAAGGTCAGTTGTGGTCAATAAGGGACTTTCAGTTGACACAACTGGTCACAATCACTAGATAATCAACAATGTATCTGATCTGACATGAGGTTGGTCTCACTATAAATTTGTAAAAATTATAGTAATAGTAATAACTTTTAGACTACTGAAATAGTAAGTAAACATGTGTGATTCATAATGTGAAGACATTAAATTTTGTACGTGTACAAAAATACAGCTTAGAGCTTAGGAAGGTGATAGACGGTATGGATCATTATCAGCAGATAGGTCGTCAATTTTGACACAAAAAACAGACTGAGAGAATCTGAATAAAAATGGATAGCTCACCGAAAAAAAATACACAAAGTTAATATTATAAAAAGTACAGCCGCATAGCTTCGCAGCTATAATGGTGATTCAGAAATATCTGACTCTGGATCAAAAGATCGATCTTCATCCATATCATTGTCGGGCGAGCTTTCACTTGGCGTCACGGGCTTGATGCTATAGAGAATCCCAAGGACAGCAGCCGCTTTTTGAAGCAAGAAGACGGTTCGAGCTGTCCCTCCCCCTTTACATAAGGAGTTAATTACGGCTGTAGCCTTGATTAAGGTTGGTAATGACCAAACGTCGGCAAACAAGACCCTAAAGATTTGATTCCATAAGTCCTCTTCTCTGATCAATTTAACGATCTCAATTATCGTATCGAAGGACAGTTCGGTTTCCAGTAACGCTTGTAGCGTACCAAGGATGGATGAACTACCTAATATCAAGTGGTTGAGTGCCTTAAACTGATCTGGGGAGGGTAGCGGAAACACACCTACAACTGCCAATATCTCCAATATGAACATCTTGATGAAATTTTTGTACCATTGTAGCAGCTCTGGGCTTAAGTTGGTTCCCAAGTCTTCATCACTTAATTCATCATCGACATAACGTTTCGGCCGAGCGGACTTAAAGAATCTGATAAGCTTTTGAAGATTGATCTCTTCGGATAGCTTGATGAATTCCCACAGTTGAAACGGCAGATCTCTGTCTTCATATTGAATCACAGTTGCGTCATTGTTCAGTCCACTATCCTGAACACTGAGCAAAAGACCACTGTTGTAGTTGGTGATCTTCATCACATTCTTATCCATAGACACTGATTCCAGTTTCCACTTCTGATAGGAAAGCTCTTGATCATTGTATTGAATGGCCTTTGTTCCGCTGTTCATGGAACGCTGTGCTACACATAGAAATTTCCCACTGTGACAGTTCTGCAGTACAAATGCTCCCTTATCCCAGCCACGAACAAACAGACGCCACCACTGAAAGTTGGAAAACTCCTCATGAACGGTGCCAGTACGATCATCGTGAATAACTGCTCGGGAATTGTCGGAAAGACTCTCACTCTTGATACAGAGTAGCTTGTCAGCATTCACATTCTTGATTTGATACTCGCCTATGAATCCCGAGTGCTCCAGGGGGATGATGTCCCACATTTGACTCTGGGAGCTATCGTTTGGCGTTTGCTGTATGATAACTCCATCCTTGGCTGTCACTACCTTCCGACTCTTCTTGTTAACAACCTTAAACTCGTTGTATCCAAAAGCCTGTACTTCCCACCACTGAAAGTCAAAAGCTTGATCGTGGTAGTGAACAATTCGATGGTTTTCTTTAAGAGTGCGACTTTGAACGCATAAAAGCATTCCACTGTGTCGGTTGATGATTTTGTAGCCATTTTCCCGTGGCATCCATACCATGAGCCATTGCTGATGGTGTGGAGGTATCTGAGGGTCAAATGAGCAATAACTGGCAGCGTCCCCCAGGCACTCCGGTGCCCCTGCAATCATTGTTACTTCTTCTGTGTTCCGATTGCGGTATGGCACACAGAGAAGCTTCTTGTCGACGGCACTAGCTAATTTACAGTAGTAGCCAGAGAACTCCCCACCATGCCCTATAAGTTCGAAGTTCATGATTATTCTAAAAGGTGCATGCATAGGAGAGATATTGGAGATGTATAATTATTATAGTGCATGTGATATATGATATGGTGCTCTAGATTCAAATTTTATAACTGTTACAGATTACTTTGCAACATCACTGATATTATATATTACGGGGCTATTCGAAACACACAGGCTGACCAATCTGGCGCCAGATCTTCTTGCTTGACCATTAAATTTTATTGGGGCTGCATGTTTCTAACCATTCACTCTGACCAACCATGCAGGTGCTAGATCTATACGAGTATGGTTTTGTACACACTGCATAACGTATTATACATGTAGCACTGTACAACTAATGTATAGGCATGACACCAGACCCTTCCTCTCTCTTGTGAAGCGGTTGGGCCATCAGATTACTATCCGCGCGCCTCTCCCCTCCCCCACAACATACCCACTGGGGGGCAAATACTGAGTATTGAGATCAAATGACTCTATGAAGACAGTATACGTAATTGATCTGACCTCCCATAATCTGCCAGTGTAATTTTGCTAAAAATATTTGACCCTATTAACTACGGGAAAAACTGCAGCGCTTAAAATCCATGATAAAAATACCATCAATACTTCATCATCGACCCTTCACTGAGTACTAAATCAACCAAGTTTCTCCATAAAGGTGTATCCTCATTGATACACATTCAATATCCATGGCTGTGGTATTCATACACTTCATAAAGTTTTAATTGAAATAATAAATCAGGCTCAGTCGTATCAAATTACATACAAGAGGCAATATCGATATCGAGCATCATAGTGTATAGCTATCCCATACTAGTTAACTGTTACTCACCTTAGGATTCCGGTTTCTCGCCAAGCGATGCAACAGCTTCTAATAGTGTTTATTTGGGCTAAGAGATCTTCGTGTACACATGAGAACGTGTCACGGGGATCGGGAAGCCTGAAGGGGCTGGCCCACTAGACCACCGAGACTAAAATATGTGACCGAGTCCAAGGGGGTGGATTTGAATGATACAATGTATACAGTATAGTACAAAGTGCATGCACATAATGAATCTCCACGTCGTGAGAGTTCGAAGTTCGTGGACCCATGGAAACTTCCTGGTGTACCGGTATTGAGCACAATCGTCAAAACTTTATCGATCGAGGCTCTATGGTAGGCCACCATCCACACTCCTAGCATGGCCGGAATACTCCATCGACTGAATGAGTTTTGCAGCCCTACATCCAAATTTTGGGTGCGTTTATAATATTAAATTTATGCTGGGGGGGGGGGGGGGGGGAGCTCTTCAAAGTTTTCATTAATTAATACCTAGGGAATGTTTTTCACAGTGGATTGAAGGGTATTCTATATTTACATTGATGTAGCCTGGACAAGATATTATCATACTCTTTGCTATTTCATGATCAAGGGTTCACTGTTATGCATACAGGGATGTTCTTTAGGAGTGGGAAGTCAGCATACATGTACTTACTGCCTCCCCTGACAGCGTTAATTTCCTCTGTATATAAAGGAAGAGGAAGTCAACATTGGGTAGGAAATCCCTAGCCGTGCTTAATATTAAGATTCCTACAAGTCAACACTATGATGATTTTATTATTACATTCAGTGGAAGAATGAAGCAGATTCATGTCAGTTTCATCGACTGCCGTCCCCACCACACCCACCTACCCTAAACTCCACCGGCTGCCATGATGGCGTGGATTTCTCTCTCTGCTTCGAAGACTCTGCCATTCTCTATGTCATCTCTGTCGTGTTCTTGGTATTGGCTGGTTTCTCGTTCTTCTTTGGCAGCAGACAGCAACCACGGTTATCTGTTGGACTGCTACATTCTTTAAAGCTTGTAAGTGGATCATGCTCAACATGTACGTGACATTGTGTAATAATAATGAATAATGAAGGGCTCAGAACCAGAGTGGCCTAACCCATAAATGTTGAGTTGGCCCCCTAATCTTGAAAACATGTTTAAAATGTATTTCATGAGCAACAGAAAATTTTGAAAATTTGAGTGATTTGGTAGAGTAGGGTGTTTGGTTTTTAGTCCATTTTTGAGCTTTTTAGACAATTTCCCGCATTCAATTTGGGGGTTAAGCCACTCTGGTTCTCGACCCTTTTATTATTATACTGCACGTGTGCGGCCAGCTGTACGGTGACTGTGTTAACGGGACAGTAAGAGCATAATAATATTATGATTGGTATTACTATAGTGTCCTGGGTAAGTGCCCATGGGTGCTTAAACATAACTCACAATTTTGGCCTGCATGGGCGCTCGTCTGGGATCAAAATTCCATATTATGTTTGTAGCTGCTACATTGACCCCTTGAAATGCAGTACATGAGTAGGCGCTTGCCCAGGACACTATAGTAAGGGTTAGGGCTTAGGGGGTCCATCTTACTGTATACGTACCAGAGTAGCCTCGTACCCTGGCCACTCCCACGTTTTCAATTTAACATGCAGTTTTCATGTAGCATACATGTACATGTACATACAACTGTAAAACAGCTAGTATTGCTATTCTAATTATTAGCCTTATCCAAATTTAATGGCTTGTCTATACAAGTACATTGTACATATACTTGTAGTTTACATAAGGGTAATTTATTCTGTATGCAGCTACATATATGATCCTAGATACTTGATGACCCTTACCTATAATATTGACCTCAATCATGAGCAGTGGCGACAGTGCTTGGCTTTACTACATGTACATTTAGATGACATTTAGATGTGGTTGAAAGGCATGGTACTGGTTGATAGCATGATAATCTGTATCATTCTTGGTCCCTTGTCAAGAGCTTTGAAGCAAATAATTGTCACCTCTTTGGTATCTTGACAGCATTGGCCATTCGCTAAGATGCTTACACTGTAGTTATTGAGATATGGTGATGTTTGTGTGGACAGCAACGACGACGATAATAATAACACGACCAATTACATGTACATGTACTTTATCCCTTGTGTATGTGTGCAGGAAAATTATTATATATAATCATGTACATTATTGATACTGTCTGTCGTAGTACGATTCAATTATAATATCGTAGTTAATCGAATACTACGTATGATCCAATTTAACGTAAGAAATTAGCATTTTATGAATTCTCATAATGTTTATGTATGGAGCGATTGATGACCTTTACCAGTATTTCAAAATTGAAATTATTTTTTTCCATACGTTGAATTAGACTAAGTACGGTAGTTACGGTTTGGTCTAGTGAATAAATCTATAATATTATTATTATAAGCTACTATATAGCAATACTATGCTAGCAATAATGTATTATTGTTTTTGTCATCACAGGTGCTTCTGCTAGTGCCAGTGGTTGCAGCGGCTAGTGATCTCATCTACACCATTGTCAGTGGACGGAAAGACTCAGACTCTGTAGCTCAGTTTCAGTATGTCACTCCTGTTGTCATTATTGTATCTATGGTAAGCTATTGTTTATCTAGTGTTCTACCCAAGCGTAATTTTAGCTATGACAGGAAATAGTTTGGGTGGAGCCTGTGCCCACAGCAAAGCATATGGATTATAGCTATTCCATATGTGATTCAAAGGAAAGTCTGTACTGTACATGTATTAATTTTGGGACCAAACCACCAATTCTTTAATGACCACCAGGGTAATTTTTACTATTCAAGTTGGCTTACATAATTTCCTGTAATACTATGTATTCTGTACATGCAGGTTATGTGTGCACTGGTGATCCACCATGATCGAGTGCAAGGTCAGCGTTCCTCTGGGCTAATGCTACTCTTCTGGCTGGGGCTGGTCATCTATGGCTCAATCAAACTGAGAACATACATCCTCATCGCAAGAGACCAGGTACAGATAGATAGCTATAGTACATACATGTATGTACTACATACATGTACATGCATGCACATGTAGTTGGTTTGCTTGTGGTAGATTTTTTACCTCCCATACTTCGATCCATGCATGCAGTCCCAATCCTCTCCGCCATGCAAAACCCATGGAATAATCGTGTGACCGGTTGCTATGGAGACCCCAGTGCATGCACACGCTGCCGCAATGTGTACCAGGCCTTTTCTTTCTCCTCTAAGTCTTGAAGGGCCTGGTATAAGACTAATATATACATATGTACTACCCACACAGGATGGTGTGAGAGACAGATTTCGTTTCAGCTCATTTTGCTTCCAGTATGTGGTCTACCTAGTCCAACTAATTCTCAGTGTCATTCCTGAACCAAGACACCATGCAACAGACTTTCAGTTACTATCTGGAGACCAAGAGGTATGGGTACATGTACATGTATACATATCCTTATTATGTAGTTCCCCACCCCCGCTCCACTCCCCACCCCAATAGGATTATTTTCAAAAATCCCTCCCTTTGAACGAACATGGGGTTACACTCCCTATTATCTGATTCTGCAATTGTCCAAGAATTTTGGTACCTACATGTACGTATGTATATAATTGAAGCAAAATAACACTCAACTCAATTCTCAACACTCTATATGGCTCCACCTTTGTGTACATGTACATGTAGTTACGTGTACATGCATAAGTACATGTTATTACAAGCTATATAGTGTGGAAATAACCCATGCACATGCATGAACACTTGTACGTAAGCTAGGGGTAGAGTGATCGATTTGTATGCACTCGTATTGTTCCTTCAGCGAAGGCCTTGTCCTGAGGAAGATGCTTCTTTTCTGTCTCGTATCACGTGGTGGTGGCAGAACGGTCAGATCTGGAGGGGCTGGAGACATCCCATCAAGTACGAGGACCTGGCTAGGTTGAATGCTGTAGACCTGTCGAGAGTAGTGGCACCTTGCTTCCAGAGCAACTGGGACAGGGAGCTCAAGAAAGCCAGGTGAACCATAGCAACAGTATTATGATATTATTATTCTTCTTGGTCAAATACTGACGGATTAAATACTGTGTAGTGTCTTGGGCAAGTGCCGTAAATACCCATACAAGTACATGTACATGCATGCGTACATGTAGTATATTTCAAGGCATTAATGTAGCAGCTAGCTTCCATGCAATTTGAGATACTTCTATGCTATATACAAACCTCAGGAGATGTAATGCGTGTAGATCCCAAAGAAGAAGAGGGTATAGCACATGTAGCCATTAACTTTAGTGTGTAGGTGAAAAGAGTTTTGCATGTGCTCTATTTAGCTGACTGGTAGTGGAATACTAAGAAACATTTCCGATAGGGGTTTGGGGACGTCCTAGGACTGTCGTTGGCAATCCTAGATAACCCTCACATTTCCACTGTGTGGATCTTGTTACAGAATCAGCTTTGGAAGCAGAGAGAGAATCCCGTCAGAAGAAGATCCTGGTCTTATCACTGGTGTCTATTCCGTTCAGTTCCCAAGCTCTGAAGTGCCTCCAAGTAGAAGAGCAGGGAGAGGACGAGAAAGTACCAGGCGGGGGAGAAGCTCAGAGCCATCACTGGTATTGGCTCTAGGCAAGACCTTTGCTGGAACACTACTTGCAGCCGCCTTTTTTAAACTGTGCCAGGATCTACTGGGATTTGTCAGCCCTCAGATACTCAAGTATGTTAGCTCACATGTATAATAAAAAATTATTATTGTGTACCGTAAATCGTGAATATTTTGTGTCCAAAATATTAAATAATTTTCAGACAAACGACCCTGTACCACATCCTAAATCTGCGTAATCAAAACCCATTCTGCAGTAATAAAAAAAAACATGTAACACAATATTACGTACTTTTGCAGACTGATGATCAATTTCACCAAGAATGAGAGTGATCCTGACTGGCATGGCTATGTCTATGCTGTTCTCCTGTTCCTGACGGCGGTGGTCCAGTCTCTCTTCCTCCACCAGTACTTCCATCGCTGCTTTACCATTGGTATGAGGATCAGGACAGCCATCATCGCAGCCGTCTATAATAAGGTATTCTCTTTTCAAGACAATGTCAGTGGAAATAATAATTCTTACAAGGTACACATGCATATTACCGTATAGCCCGGCTATACGGTAATATGCATGTGTACCTTGTAAGCCGGAAATATTGGCAGGAACTAAATTTGACGGTTGAGCCCCAAATCGCTATTGCAAGAATATTAGCGGATTTAAATTTGGCAGTTTGGTACGGGATCGCCATACGTATGTATGTGAGTAGGAAAGTTTGGCAGATTTTAATTTGGCGGTTGTAATATAGACCACCAAACCGCCAAATTTAATTCCCCACCAAATTTTCCAGCTATTCGGTATTGTTGTATAGTTACCAATCTAGCTGCTTGCTGCACGCGACGTACACTTGGCTCAGAATACAAACATTAAATTTTATTGAGACTCAAAGATAGAATAGTTATGCATGCACAATACACTAAGATATATGATATAGGAAACAAAAGAACCGGCTGCGCAGGGCGCTAGAAACAAAGGGACCGCATGCGCTAAGGCGCATGGCCCAAATGACGATGATTACATCACTAAAGGTAAGTCCAGGAAATAAACATAACTCAGGAAGTAATTGCAAAACACTACAGGTACTATGGCTATTGCGTATACATGTTCGTGTACAGTACATGTACACATGTGCATGCGATGTTTAAACATGTACATGTATTTGAATCTTTGCATGTACTTCTTCAGTTTCGTACTCTATAATTTTAGCCTCACATGCCAATTTCACATACACATTTAAGCTCAACAATTTTCTCATGAACAGGCTCTTCGTCTGAGCAACAAGGCCCGTCGTACCAGCACCGTGGGTGAAATAGTCAACCTGATGTCAGTTGATGCCCAGCGACTAATGGACCTCATGTCCTACCTCAACATGATCTGGTCCGCCCCTCTTCAGATCGTCCTCTCTCTGGTCTTCCTCTACCTTACGATGGGGCCGTCCATCTTTGCTGGATTTGCTGTCATGGTGTTGATGATTCCAGTCAACGCTGCTCTGGCTACTTGGAGCAGGAAGCTGCAGGTGAAGCAGATGGCACTAAAGGACTCGAGGATAAAGCTGGTCAATGAACTATTGAATGGGATCAAGGTACTATGCTTATCATGGGATATGCATAGTATACTGTACATAATAATTTATTATACGTATAAATGTAGTGTTCTAATTGTCAATACCGTAAAAATTCGGCACGGAAATAATAAATTTAGAGCTTTATATCCAACATTCCATCCATGCGTGCATTTTTATAGCATATACAGTGTACATGTATGCATGACGACCTTTACCAAAAATTTAGGGACTACATTTCTTAATTTAAAAAAGTGTCGAGTAAATATATTAGAAGGGCCGAATTTTTGGAAGAAGTATGCTAATACACATGTTGTCATTATAATATTGTATGTACATGTAGGTGATCAAGCTGTATGCTTGGGAGGTTCCATTCCAGCGTCTTGTGTTTGGTATCCGGCAACAGGAGCTAGACCAACTCAAGAAGAATGCCTACCTCAAAGCCAGTGCCTCATTCACATGGACATGTGCACCCTTCCTGGTATTGATATTATACCGGTACATGTATTTATGTTAATAAAATGCAAGCTCTAATTAGAGCAAGAAAATAGCATTCTAGACTTTTCATAATGTATCAGATTCTTAATATAGAGTGTGACGACCTTTACCAGAAAATTGTGTGAAAGTTAAAATTGTTTTTAGCTTGTGTTCTATTAGAATAAACATGGTATATTGTTATCAAGAGTATTCTTGATATTATGCTATACCATGTAGTTGGTAACTTTGGTGAGCATTAAATTAGGCGAAGTGGCTCTCCTTATTTGGTGTTTTAATTGGTGATCTGGATTCTTACTGCCATAGGTGCATGTGCAATAATTAACTTAAAAGATATGTCAACTAATGTTACATGTAAATACAGACTCTATGATTTTGTAGTACAATTGTATTTGCCTCACTTAAGTACCGTAGAATCTCGCAAATATGCCCCCCCCCCATGTGGAGTAAAAGGTGGATTACATGTAAAGTAATAAGCCATGAAAATGTTAATCCAGATTAAGCACTAGTGTGTAAACGCAGTTTAAATCGGTTCAGTTTAATCTGAATCAGTGTGTGTAAACAGGGCTTTATACACGAGATCGTTACATTTCCGTGTGATGACCATTACCAACCGTCAAATGCTACATGGGCAAAACTCGAGAAAACGATAAAGTAAGGCGTAATATTATGATACAAATAGCTAGTTTGCTAGCTGTAGCTACTGTTTTTATTGGCTTATGGACTCTATTTACCAGTCGGGGGGGGGGGGTGCTTATACACGAAACTTGAGCTAAAAATGCAGGGGGAGGCTTATGCATGGGGGGGAGGGGAGCGTAGACCCTCTCCCCCCGCGTAAGGGTCTGGCTCCGCGAGACTAGGCGTAAAAATGGGATTCTGTGGTATATACATTATGCTACACTGTACGTCACCTGTATAATCATTTCAGGTTTCTCTTACCACATTTGCTACCTATGCTCTGGTGAATCGCAACAACCCAGACGAACGACTGACGGCAGACAAAGCCTTCGTTGCTCTCTCCCTCTTCAACATCCTTCGCTTCCCCCTCTCCATGCTCCCCATGATCATCTCTAGCATGGTTCAAGCCAGCGTCTCCGTCAAAAGGCTCAGAAACTTCCTGAAGAATGAAGAACTGGATCCAGACGTTGTTGACTGGTCTATGCAGCCACCTGATTCTGGTACAGTACTGCATAATAGTTAGACACCGAGGCCAAGGGATCTACATAATAGTTAGACACTGTTTGGGAGGTTTCTACATGATTTAGAAGACTGAAGGGCTCTGTGTAGAATCCCGAGCGAAGTGAGGGTTCTACTGAGCCCTGAGATCTTCTAAATCACGTAGAAACCGACTAAACAGTGTCTAACTACTTTAGATCCTAGCAACAATACCTGTATATAAACAATTGCCTAGCAACAAACTAGCCATAGGCAAACAAAATTTACCAGGTTTTTTATGGAGCTTGTATACAAGGTTTTTTATGGGGCTTACAAGGTATTTTATGAAGAATAGATACTACAGTTTAACCAATCAGATCACTGTATTCGTTACAAGTAGGATCTAAAAATAATTAATAATATGTAGCAGCTAGAATCCCTCTTACATGTAACTGCCACCCCATCTATAGTGGCCACTCTGTGGCTCACCTTGGTCTCAACTGCATCACCATTATTATAACAAACTTTGGATGCACAACATGTTATGATTACTATGACATTGTATGATTTGTAGAAACGGAAGCACCTGTGTCAGTGAGTGGAGGTCAGTTTTCTTGGGGTGATGAAGCACTGCAAAGACCTACCTTGAGCAAGTAAGGATACATGCATGTACATGTACTATGTACATGTATATGTATATGTATATGTAGATTCTTATAATTATGTAAGTGAGTATTCCAAATTCATGAAGAATCAACCAATAATTTTTAAAAGCGGTGCTGCGCCACTCACCATGCACTCTTTAGTGACTTCCCTGGTATAGTATAGCAATATGATCTATACTGTTACACTATAATTTCTACACCTGTATTGCCCAGTGTTGAGTTTGATGTGAAGCAAGGTCAGCTGGTGGCTGTGGTGGGTCAGGTTGGAGCTGGCAAGTCCTCCCTCGTCCAGGCACTCCTTGGAGAGATGGAGAAGCTCAGAGGAACTGTGGAACTCAGGGTAAGCATACGTACATGTATTATTATTAGTAACAGTATCTGATTCATACTTTTCTCCTTCTGAAATACTGGGGGGGAGGGTCAAAATAAGTATGCATGAGTAACTCATGCGAAGGATTTATGTCACCAAATCCATGAGTAACTCATGGGACTGATTTACGTCAAGGGCTGGCTAGTATGTAAATCATCTATTAACAAAACATAGAGATGTGGTTCATGCACAAAATTTAATAGTGCCTGTGCCATTAGTACCGTATGCATGCACAGAGAGAAGCAGCATGAACTTTGAACCTGTACCATTTATTACAGGGGCCACACCCCTCATAGCAAGCAGCTCTAACAACGTGTGCAATGGGGACGTTCTCGCTCTGCTCGAACGTTGCTACCAGACTACTGATAGGTATGATAAAGAACAGACCTCGCCTCTCGCTTCGCTCGAGGCTCAGTGGCTAGTGCCAGCGCCTGCTTAGCAGGCCAGGCTCCGAAACACACGGCACTTTCGCACCAATCGTTCGACAATGCATCTCTAGCTGTAGCTATGGCCCGAGGCATTAAGGCCACTCTTCTTTGTGTACACGGCCCTACAGTTCTGACCAATCCTGAGCCTTGCAGTGTGGACTCTCTCTCCACCCACACCACACGTTCATAGCAACCAGGCTTATCCAAGACGCGTATCCATGCCCTCATGTAATGACACTGACTATATAAGAAAAATGATCGTCTGAAAAATAGTTTTCGTTGTATAGTATAGTTAATGCACCTTGAAAGTGTTTTGTATGGAAAAATTAGTAAATTGCATAACAATAGCTCTCTGTTCACTACTCTATGCCTAGCAGTTCAATGGTAATGATTAAAAACATGAAAATTAATTTTGATGGCTTATTCAAGTTTTCTACGAAAATTAATAGTGTAATAATTATTACAAGTGTGGTGTCTGAGTCTGACCACTGCATGCATGCAGGTCTTCTTACATGTTATCAGAGTGACATACTTATCTAATGAATTGCTATTATACATTGCTGCACACAGTGAGTCCCATCTAATGAGTTCTAGATAATCACACCTTACAAAATTAATTAGATACTGCAACAGTGCTTTATTATGTAGCTATAGTTCTACTGAACATAAATTTCAAGCAGTTCAATTAGAGTATCTTCATTATCAGTGCTTTCAGAGCCCATAATGCGTACTTCGATATCATCATTTGTTGGGTTGCTGAGATTCACACTGAACCATGGTGGAGTGTTGGTGCCAGTGCAGCATGTGCCTTCATGACTACACTGCTCTCCATCCCATAGCTTGTCGTTTGGAAATACTCGACTTTGCCAATCTAGGGTTGGATTGCCTGATTCACAGTAGTAGTTGCTGCCAACAAAGGCCTGAGGTTGGGCACCAGAGGAGGAATTACATGGGCATGCAAGTGAAGGATTTGTAGGGTGCTCACTGACAGAACCAACATAGCTCCAGATATGGTGGCGAGGTGATCCATGTGTAATGCTTACACCATCCATATAGCCCTCGTTTATGTCTGATCCCCTTCCATGATAAAATGCATCTGGACTTGCAACTTGAATGCCAATGACTCTTCCACATACTTTGCTGTATTGTTGACTGATGGGGAATATTTGGGAAGGACGACTTGCAACTGTTGAAACTGGTCTTCCACAAGCTCGAAATTGGCTAGTGTTGTACTCCCTCCAGGCAGATGGACACTGCTGTGAAGGGTCAGTCATGTTGAGGTAGGCAATGCGATACCATATCCCTTCTCCACACTGTGGAAGTATGCTTACATTGAGGTATATGTTGTCTCTAATCTTTTGTAAAGCAACGTTTAGCTGCTCTGTTGATGGACAAGTTTCTTGGTCATTCCCATGTAGGATAATGAGAGGAGATATTTTTGCTGCTGCTACTACCTTCATAGAGAGTATTGCAGCAAAGATGAAGAGAAAAACTGCCATTGCTACACGTACGTACATCTTGTGTGCAAATCACAACAAATTCTGTGACTTGAAAGCTGGTACAGATTTAATTTATAGCTTTTTACTGGAAAGGTCCCGGAACAAAGCTGCACACTGAGTAAGACCTCAATACCATCAACAATTATTGTTAAGCATAATATAAGCCCATACTTCCTTCCTGCTTTTGCTATACTCACTGTTAATAAAGGACTGTGTCCATATATAAGGTATAATTGCTTCTTAATGAGCTCATTATTCCAAAAATTCAATTAAAGTGGGCACAGGAAGTATGGGTACGCCCAATATCACAGTATAGTCCACGGAAGTACGCAGAGATCAAACACGTGCAGCGTAAAAGACGTTCGCAATGGTTGAATTGAAAAGCCTGCAATCTGCGGTTATGGACGGCTAAAGGGTAAGAATACTGATAAGTATAGGATCGAGAGCCTACACGATGCCTAGAATGTTGAACGCCCAGCAGAGCGAGCAGATTTGAATGTACACGCAAATTTATCAGCCATCTGCCACGCCCTGTGTTCATATACCGCTTGGGCGCGTGCAGTTTCAATTAGCAGGCAATCAGCGCTTATGACACAATGCCTTTAAGCGCATGTGCTAAAAAAACATAACCGTGTGCTATATGCTAGTATGACACACAAACTATGATCAACGAGCTCACCTATACTAACGTAATATTATAGCGAATATAGTAATATGGTGCACATTTGATAATTGACGAAAATAATTATTGTTACACGGTACATATGTAGCCAAATTAATTTTAGTGCATGTGAGGGACTAAATTTGGATTGCAACCACCAAGTTGAAATCTGCCAGACTTTCTACTGTACAATACAATATCATAATATACATGTATTTACTCTGTTTGCCCACTAAATTATGTACGTGTACATGTTAGTTATACTATATACAACGAAAAATATTTTTCAGAGCAATAATTTTCTTATATAGTCTGTGTCATTATATGAGGGCATGGATATGCGTCTTGGATGCGCCTGGTTGCTATGAACACGCGGCGCGGGCGGAGAGAAAGTCTGCACTACTGGGCTCAGGATTGGTCAGAACTGTAGGGCCGTGTGCACAAAGTAGAGTGCCTCGGGCCATAGCTAGCTACAGCTAGAGATGCATTGTTGAACGATTGGCACGAAAGCGCCGCGCATTTTGAGAGGCCTGCATGCTAAGCAGGCGTTGGCGCTAGCCACCGAGCCTCGAGTGAAGCAAGAGGCGAGGTCTGTTCTTTATCATACCTGTTAGTAGTCCGGTAGCAACGTTCGAACTGAGCGAGAACACTGCACACGTACACTTAGTTGCTATGAGGGGTGTGGCCTCTGCAACCGAGTGCATGCGCACGGTACTAATGGGCAATCTTGCCCAGGCAGGTCCTGAGGATACTGTTTGTGCATGAACTACATCTCTATGTTTTGTGAGCATGTACTGTTAGTAGAAAATCATGCATACTAACCACATCATCCCATGATTGTGACATTAAACATACTTGTTATAGTAGTATAATCAAGGGCTTATCGAGCCACCGTAGGCGGCGAGAGGGCATGTAACGTACGTAGACGGCGAAATCCAACATGTTACTATTATTATTATTATTATTATTATTATTATTATTATTATTGTTAATACTTTACAGCTGTGACAGCTGAAGGACTACTAAAGCTATAGCAGCCTGACAAAACACTAAATTAAATAATAAAGTATAGATGACCAAAAAAATGATACATTAATTAATTAATTATGAGCAAATTACATGGAGATGAAACATGATTTCGGTTGTGAGAAGCAACTATGACAAGGACATGAGAAATAATATGTACACTGATTGTCAGAGTTGAATCTTAATAGGAATGATTCCCAGAAGATATCTACCAGTTTAGTTCTGATGCAGAATAGATTTTTTTGGACTAGCTATGAAATTTTGTTTGATGGCTTATCAGCCCGTTGTTTTCGAGATTTGACAAAGAAGAGAGGCTATCATGGTCCTTTCAGGTGGTTCTCAACATTGCCGTGTTTCAGAAACAAAATCGAGCTGAGTCTGAGCCTCCAGCAGTGTAAAGCTTCCGATCACTTTACCGCCCAACGACAGAGACAGAAGCGATGGGGTAAGCTTCTGGTTTTGTTGTATTGAAGTCTAGCTTAGAATGAAGGCCTTCGACGTCTCATGACCCCAGCTTAGTCTGATACAGTGTGTGATGGCGTTTTGTCAGCTCAGAGCTGTTTTTCACCGCCACCGTCTCTGATCGACTCGAGTATAGCCTCATTTTCACTTGTCTCGACGATTGGTGTTGCCTTCTGAATCTTCAGTGCTGCCTACAAGGCTTAGCGTGGAAGTAGGTTGCTATAAAACCAGGTACAAACATTGCCTATACTAGTTTATTCATTGAACGTTTTGCTATTTTTAGTAACAATTAGGATTTCGCCGTCTACGTTAGCACTACGCGGGTTACATGCCCTCTCGCCGCCTACGGCGGCTCGATAAGCCCTTGGTATAACATAATGATTGATTGCTTTTGCATTAGTACACATACCGTACTTAATGGAACATATGATCCAATTTAACATAAGAATTCCATGTAGCTAGCATTTCAAGAATTCTCATTATGCTTATGGACGACCTTTACTAGGAAAACACACATCTTTCATATTCTTATTTTCCCCATGCATTCTATTAGGTAATTCTTATTTTCCTGCAGGGTAGTGTGGCGTATGTCCCCCAGCAGGCCTGGATCCAGAATGCCACGCTGAAAGACAACATTCTCTTTGGGAAGGAGGTGAACCACATGAGATATGGTAAGACCCTTGAGGCTTGTGCCTTGGGACCTGATCTGGACATCCTCCCCGGAAGAGACATGGTCGAGATTGGAGAGAAGGTGAGTACATGTACATGTACATGTAGCATCTAAACCGTGGCATGCATGCTATCAGAGGTTCCCTACATACTAGTCAAATTGGCCATTAATATTTCGCTACATTATTCTTCACTTTTGGCTATTATATATATTATAGTTCCTGGATAAAGTAGCCATTTCACCACATTTCCTTCATAACCTGCCTTTAATGTTAGTACTGAAACAAGTTTTCTAATCTACCCAATCGAGTCCATTAACAGCACCCTGAGTCAGAGTATTGGCTATGCTGGACTGCTCTAGTTCACCATGTCAATTAATGATATTTTAACAGGGCATCAACTTGAGTGGAGGACAGAAGCAGAGAGTGAGTCTGGCAAGGGCTGTGTATCAAGACAGTGACATCTACCTCCTGGATGACCCTCTCAGTGCTGTCGACTCCCATGTCGGAAAACACATCTTTGACAAAGTCATTGGACCACAGGGAATGTTGAAGAACAAGGTATACAATGCAAACTACTCACTAACTACATGTACATGTGGACTTGCACAAGCTGTGGCTGTGGATGCATAATATTATTATTATGTAACAGTGCAAAAACGGAACCATTTGATTTGTAGCATAGTAATAACAATGTAGCCTGTTGTACAATTATGTACAGAGTAATGTAATGTGTACATGCATGTACACTGTACATGTATGCAGGGTCTGAGTAGTACATGTATGTAGCTTGTTGTTATTGTGTATATGGAGTAATGTACTGAGTATCCGCCCTGTGTTGGTATCTATACACTGATACAATAATAAGTATACTCACTGTAGTAACTACACTATTTTGTCGAAAGCATATTTGGCGTCGCCATGACAAAATTGATTTCTGGTCCCTTTTCTCATAGCGGGTCACAATTGATTTTGTTTCATACTATCCATAGCCAAGTGGTCCCTTTTTCACACAGCTGAAACCTATCACTTTTTAAATTATCCCATGCATGCATGTGTTGATCACTCTGTCATCTTATACCTGTGTGCAGGTTCGTATCCTCGTGACTCATGGGATTGGATTTCTCCCCCAGTGTGATGTCATAGTGGTGATAGCAGATGGCCAGATCACAGAGGTTGGCTCTTACAATGAGCTCATTGAAAATGACGGAGCCTTTGCACAGTTCCTACAAAATTATCAAAGTACAGAATCCAAGGATGAAAATGGTACTACATTACAAGCAGACTTCAGTGTTACGTTAAGTGCTTAAATTTGGTTCCTTTGGTGAGCTACATGTATTTCCTTTGATGTATATAAGTAGGTGGAGTCTAAAGGCTTTGATGTAATTGATAACTCTTCCCAAACCACACCTCCCACTATATACGCCTTAAGAAACTTCCGGGGAGAATATACGTGTATAGTCTTGTCCCTGGATCCCACCCTCGTAAGGAAATTAGCATCGAGATCGAGGGTGGGGTCTGGGGATGAGACTAGGGAGAACAATGACCTCAATTCTATAAGAAATGCACTATAATTATAATTATGCACATGTGCATTCAGCTGTGAGAGAATAATGGTCAGTGACTGTACTTCAATGTTATGCTGAATTTTTCTAATTTTTCAGGGCCATCTGACAGTATTGAACTCCAGAGGCAGTCTTCTCAGTCCAGTCTTCAGCTAAAGAAGCAGATTTCTAGAACTAGCCTTCACAGACAACAATCTTCTCAGGTGGGTGTGTATTGTCACTGTTTGTACCAAAAATGTCTTCCGTATTAAAAGGCTAAGCAGTTTGTGTGAAAGTTTCCTCAGAATTTCCTTAAGGCATAGTGGGTGTGGTTTAGAAGGAATTCTCAGCCACATCAAGCAGCTTCGAACTCCACCTACATAAAGATCAAATGGAATTGCTTGCTAAAGGCCCTTAAACTTAAGGATTTAAGTGTGCCTGGTGATTCTCCTAGTATATTATACAAGTACGTGTAGATGTACTGACCTTTATTATACATGTATTTTCATTTGCTACTGATGAATATTATTTATTATGCTACATGTACTACCAAAGTCCTTGTACTGTATGCATGTACATGCATAATTTACATGTACACATGTCCTCAATCTGTGCAGTCTGTTGGTAGCAATGCAGACAGGTCAGAGCCCACAGAAAAAACTGCTCTGATCACTGAAGAAAAAGCCGAGACTGGGAAAGTCAAACTTGCCGTGATTATTGCCTACTGCCGAGCTTGCACCTGGTTCCTCACGGTTCTCACTTTGCTCTTCTACACACTGACAAGTGGTGCTTCAGTGGCTTCCAACTTTTGGCTGGCAGACTGGAGCAATGCAGAAGATAACGTCCGTGCTAATGAGACCGCTAATGGTACAGCCTTTGTCAAGGTCACTGCTTGTGACGGAGAGGATGGACCTGATGTGTAAGTACATGCAGCCACATGTGGAGCACAATAGAACAAACAATATTATAATAATATTATATTATGTGTGAGAAATAATTACTATAGCCTTGTTCTAGCTTTTCGCTGTTACAAACAGAAAAGCTTAAAAAAAAACTGAGGGGGTAGGATTGAGGGTAAAGGTGGTTGGTCACCTATGTAACTAATCCTGAACATTTTTGGCTCTAAATTAAAATGTGATAATCATTATCAAACATTGTGCACATAATATTATATATTTTATTTACTTCGGTAGTTCATACAATAATATGTCTCATAATAATATTATCATTAATTCCACACAGTGGTTGCTATCTTGGTGTGTACTCTGGACTAGGAGCAGTTCAGGCGATGTTTATCTTCTTTGGAGCATTCTCCCTCGCCCTTGCAGCCATCTCTGCCTCCAGGGCACTCCATGCAAAGATGCTCAAGAACATCCTTCGATCTCCAATGTCCTTCTTTGACACAACTCCCCTCGGGCGGGTCCTCAATCGTTTCTCTAAGGATATTTACGTCATCGATGAGGCAATTCCTCAATCTGTTCGCTCCTTCCTCTTCACACTTTTTGGTGTGATCAGCTCACTGGTTGTCATTGTTGTGACCACACCCACTTTCATCATTGCTATCATACCACTAGGAATTTTCTATTTTCTGGTTCAGGTATACAATAATAATAATACTATACATGTACATGTAAACTACAGTACCTGTTACTAATAATGAGGCCATGTCTTGTACTAGCAGTAATATTGGAAAGCTGGAGAGTATATATTGTATAATATTGTGTAGAGCTTCCAATCTTCCACGTGACCCTCCCCCTCCCCCCCAAATTTCAAAATTTGCTATATACATGTACATCGTATTACTTTCCTACCTCAATGGTGTCATTGGTACTTGTAAATCTTATAATATTATTTTTATTATCTATGCAACACTGCATTTACACAATCGTATGTTTCTTTCACTCCTCCATCCATCATGATCCCTTACAGCGTTTCTACGTTGCCACCTCTCGTCAGCTGAAGCGTTTGGAGTCTGTCACTCGTTCTCCCATCTACTCTCACTTCCAGGAGTCCCTCCTGGGAGCATCCAGCATCCGGGCCTACCGTCAGCAAGACAGGTTCATCAAGGAGAGTGAGAAGAGGGTGGATGATAACCAGATAGCCTACTACCCCAACATCTGTGCCAACAGGTATACTACTGTAACAGTGGATCTGGCTACAGTTGTCAAAGTACGCACGTGCATTAAAGAAAACAAACCAGAGCCTCTCCAAGGATAGTGGAGCCCTAATCATTTAGATCTGGTGGTCAGTGGACAAGGCCCATTTCAACCTCTTTTTTAATTCCCAAACACACATGCACATACACACCAGAATCACTCAGTCCATTCAGCTTACATTTTCTACACAGGCACATGTAGTCTAATCTTTATTATACACGTACATAAGTGCTATACTATACGTGTAGGCACATGCATGTGTACCATTTAGGGTACATAATATTATACATATCCAATATTGCAACATTAATTCTTTACCAATTTTTTTGCCCCAGGTGGCTGGCGATTCGACTTGAGTTTGTGGGAAATCTAATCATCTTCTTTGCAGCACTGTTTGCCATAATACAGCGTAACTATCACAACGAGCTCAACCTCAGGATCAACCCCGGTCTCGTTGGTCTGTCCATTAGCTACGCTCTACAAATAACTCAGTCGCTCAATTATGTTGTGAGAATGGCCAGTGAACTGGAGACTAACATTGTTGCTGTTGAGAGGATCAAGGAGTATTCAGAGACGCCCACTGAAGCTCCGCCCATCATTGAGTCAAATCGACCACCGGATGACTGGCCTTCCCAAGGTCATGTCAAGTTTGATCACTACTCCACACGCTATCGTGAGGGTCTGGATTTAGTGCTCAAGGACATCACCGTGGACATTCCTGGAGGAACCAAGGTACTAATTATTATAAGTGTGTTCATACAGTGTAGCTATAATGTCATAGCGAGATACATTAAAAATAGTTTTAAGAAGAAGAGGGGATCTGACATTCGATTAGCTACTTGGTATTGAGTATATTGTTTCTTATGTGTTCAGTTGGTCGATTTCATATGCTTATGATAGTTTGGTACATGCATGAGAATTATGTAGGTGCATGTTTAAGAAATAAAAATATAAATATTAATCAGTTTATAAGCTCTTGTCACCCTGTGCAGGTTGGTATAGTTGGTCGTACTGGTGCAGGCAAGTCGTCTCTCACTCTGTCCATGTTCCGTATGATTGAGGCAGCAGGTGGAGCCATCCTCATTGATAACTACAACATTGCCCACTATGGTCTGGATGATCTGAGGTCAAAGATCACCATCATACCACAGGTAAGTTACATCCCCAGTATAAATTTACTTTTTTGCGGTTATTAGGTAATTATGATGTAATTATGATGTAACCTATGTCGTCATAGCGCTAAAATTCAGAGCCTTTACAGAACACTTCTGAGACCTGAAAATCCACAGAATCGTATATTAACTTACATACATATCCAGCGAATAGATTAAAAGCTGAGTGCTACTTTCTCCGACAAGTAATGCTGGCCGAACTTCGCACGTTCTCTTGGCTGACGTAATCCTGTGGATAAATAAAGCTATACATAGCCTTGCGCTATTTATAGCACGCGTCATGCCACGACCGATCTGAAGTTTAGAAGCTGTACTGTGCTGTCGAGTTTATCTCCTTTGATTGAAGCATCGAAATTCGAAGTCGAGAGTCGGTCTCAGACTCTATCTCTGCGATTGAGGCGCTGACATCAATGTGGCTTAGACTGTGTGCGCACTATATTGACAACCTTTTATCATATGAACCATTAGAACTATGTAGCTACTGGGGATGTGGTCAAGTTTTTCATATCATTAATAATTATACCCTGAAATCTTTTGAAGACACATTATTACATGTAGCTAAGTTTAGCCATTTCTCTGCCACATGTAGCTAGATTAGCTAATTCCCAGGCATTATTCCTAGCATTTGTCAATGAATTGGAAAAGATGAGGAAGCTTTAATAATTGGTTACAACATGTTACTCGTAAATCTCGCTGATTAGGGTATATACTATTATATTATTGTGACTCCACTAATGGAATCATGTATGTCCAAAACTTTAGTACATGGTGTCAGGTTCCACCCAAACTATACCCCTACAATTACACCTTGCATGTCCCGATGGATATTCTTCTATGACATATGCATTCATTATTATTATACGTGTATGCAGGACCCTGTCTTGTTTTCTGGCACTTTGAGGATGAACCTTGACCCCTTTGAGTCCTACTCTGATGGTGACTTGTGGCGTGCACTGGAGAGTGCTCACCTCGTGACCTTTGTCTCTGGCTTGGAGAAGAAACTACAACATGAGATAGCTGAAGGTGGAGAGAACCTCAGGTAAGTACAGTATTGTGTCAATATTCAGCTTGCCATCATGAATCTGCTCATGAATCACATTGTGTGTAATCAAAATTAATGCAGAATAATATTATTGTGCATACATGTACATGTTAATGACTGCAAATGGGGGGGGGGGGGGGGGGGGGGGGTTGGTGCATTTCAGGAGTTGGCTCTAGAGGGGGTAAACATGTTGTGCCCAATTCTAGTAGGGGATGAATCTCCTACCTTCTGTGCATATGTAGTATCTTTCACCTTAAATCTCAATTGATAGATTAGTGGTATGTACTATCTCTAATAATAATATTACAGTGTTGGTCAGCGTCAGTTGGTGTGTCTTGCCCGAGCCCTCCTGCGTAAGACAAAGATTCTAGTGTTGGATGAAGCCACAGCTGCTGTGGACCTGGAAACTGATGACCTCATTCAGAAAACCATCAGGAGTGAGTTCCGCGACTGCACTGTCATCACTATTGCTCATCGACTCAACACCATCATGGACTATGACAGGTGAGATACTCCACAAATCAACACTGTTATGCTACTGCTTGTGGCCATTTATACTTGCATGAATCTAAAATTGGGTATAATATTGAATGATTGAAATCGTAAGAAAGCTTAGAATTTTGACATAAGCAACTTGTACAGTGTAAACTAATACATGTCATTGATATTAAAGTAGGCACATTGCCCTGGGGGCTAATGTCCTACATGGTGAATCATATTATTATAGCTTCATTGTCCAACGTACACTATTTTTTTACTGTCCATTATGCAGGATTGTTGTGCTGGATAATGGTCGTATAAGGGAATACGATTCTCCAAACAATTTACTAGCGGACAGAAAATCAATTTTCTTCTCTATGGCCGCTGATGCTGGCCTCTCTACATAGTATGCAGCTTCTATTGCTATAATTATATTGTGTTGTTATGATTTTTATATACAATCAGAATTGTATCTAATATTATAATTTGTGACTACAATAGCTGGATGGAAGCTCACTGCACTTGTGTCGAGCTTGTACCCGATTGTTCTCGTCATGCATGTAGAATATAATGTATACAACAAGGATATAAAAATTTAATTATTGGGACAAGACTTTCGCCAATTTAATTTTGCCAATGGTCAGAGTTATCCTCCAGGAAGCAGTGGATGGAAGTAGAAATCGTTTATTGACTCGCCGAATATATTATTCTTTCTATTTTGATCTCTGTCTTTTCATCAATCTTGATGTACGCCCCTCTCTTATTAGCTTTCTGTATATGCAGTTCATAGCAGCTTAATTTGGCCTTGGTAGCTACAGAAGGCAATAGCTCCTACGATGGTGTCCCATAGGATCAAGCTAGTGCCAAAGTATAACTTTGACATCAAGCTAGGTTGGAGATTGAAAAAAGAGGCTTTGGATACCAACCTGATTTATAAGCTTAAGGCACTCTATTATATTATGCTATCAGTATTGCATGATATGTTCAATGTGAATCTCGGAAGCCTTACAAGTGATGATATCAAAAACTAGTACACATTCTGGGCTTTGCATGCACATATACATGAAGGCACTACTAATGAAGACACTCTTTAACTGCTCTATATTTATATTACAAAAACTGTAACATTGTATATACAATTACACTTGACAAGTGCATGTGCCCTGCAGTGTTCCGATTATTATCGGATGTTTTCTCTTCTTCCTAGCTATTCTAGAATCGATAATATCATGGTTCTCTATAATTTTGTAGTATGTATAGTAGTGTTTGAGCGAACCATGTAAGATGGCATTGATGAATTACACTGAGAGCAATAAAAAAAAGTAACAGAAACAAGTATAAAAACAATTGAACAAATTAAAGGATGAAGTAGGGATGGCAGGGTCAAAAAGTACGTATACGAACAAGATTCACATCCACTTTTTTTTCCTCTTTCTCTCCTACCCTGCCCCCCTTCGAATTCCCCGCAAAGGAGGAAAGTACACCAGACCTTCTTCCTTCCTCGAGAGCAGAATCAATTATTGGTCCCCTTATCTCTTCTGCCCTACAGAATTGGTAAGCAATTATAATGTTATTATGGCACACGTTCCTCCTTCTCTCTTTTCCTTCCCCTTTCCCCTTCTTCTGTTAAGGCCTTCGTTTTTCCCTTATATGTACACCCCAACTAGACTAAATGCTCTATGGAACATAATGCACGAGTGCATTATTCCATATAGCACTGGGTTTGTATACCCCACTACTGTAATAGCGCTACAAGTGCATGTGCATGGTGTCTGTTTTGATTGTAGCTACATGCATAATAATATTATTGTATGCCTGCAGCTCAGCCTGCATGCTACTGTTATCAGTGGGCCAGACACCTTTAGTAGTCAGCTGTACCACAGGGCAATAGCTATCCAGTATACTGCATGCTTTGGCGGTAGCTTTGATCTATATATCATAGGTGAGATAAAAATTATTATATCCTCTGCTATAGGAAAGTTCATGTTTTTGTAAACATGACATAAGCAATTCTTAGTTTTGGTCCAATGTTAGCTTTTTGTCTGAAGGGCTTCTGAATACGTACATGCAGCAATGGGTACACAGACCTCACTGTATTGTTATTAATATCCTAGCAGTACGCAGCCACATGCACTATTAACAGTTACTGTATATAATATTATAATGTAATAGTGCAAAAATTTAATGATAATAGTAGCATGCTGATCTGCAGGCATAATATTATGCATGTAGCTATAATCAAAACAGATGTTTCATGAGTCACCCTGAGTAAACACCAATATCTCCGGACCATGGTGTAAAATCTGCCTATAGTACCTTCCAGGCTACCGAATTTGCTGTGCAAGTTAGACGTATGCATAATAATTATACTAATAATAACAGCAACTTCAACAGTAATGGCAACTCTTCTCCTCATCCTTGCAATACTATTTGTATGGATAGCAGCAGAAAAAACACCAGTTATCACATATTGTGGAAATGGCCAAGAAATTTGTCCATCAACAGAACAGCGAAACATCGCTTTGCGAAAGGTAAAAGACAATATATACCAATACCTGTCCAATGGAAGCATACTTCCACAGTGTGGAGATGGAATATGGCCATGGTTTCGCATTGCCTACCTCAATATGACTGATCCTTCACAGCAATGTCCATCTGCCTGGAGGGAGTACAACATTGATCAATTTCGAGCTTGTGGAAGATCAGTTTCCAGTGGTGCAAGTCGTCCTTCCCAAATATTCCCCATCAGTCATCAGTACAGCAAAGTATGTGGAAGAGTCATTGGCATTCAAGTTGCAAGTCCAGATGCATTTTTTGATGGAAGGAGATCATGTATAAATGAGGGCTATATAGATGGTGTAAGCATTACACGTGGATCACCTCGCCACCATATCTGGAGCTATGTTAGTTCTTACAGTGAGGTTGCTACAGATGTTGATGCATGCCCGTGCGATTATTCTGGTGCTACTCAACCTCCGTCCTTTGTTGGCAGCAACTACTACTGTGAATCAGGCAATCCAACCCTAAATTGGAAAGGTCAAAGATTTCCAAATGACAAGCTATGGGATGGAGAGCAGTGTAGTCATGAAGGCACATGCTGCAACGGTACCAACACTCCACCATGGTTCAGTGTGAATCTCGGCAGCCCAACAAGTGATGATATCGAAGTACGCATTATGGGCTCTGAAAGCACTGCTAATGAAGATACTCCAATAGAACTGCTCGAATTATATGTTCAATAACAAAAACTGTATGCAGAAGTAGCTTATTATGTTGCTCTGGTACTATGGTGCATATTTTTATTACTGCATACATTTAATTTAATTTAATTGTCAAGTGATTATAGCTAATGTTTTATACACATGTATGACAAGCATAAATTTTTATGCACTATGCATCCAAAATGGACGGGGGCCTGAATCAGTATGAATACATGCATATGATAGCTGTACATTACTGCTTTATAATTGTGACAGGATCTGAGAAAAGGGATAATTTCGCACAAAACGCTAAATTTTGACATTTTCAAGCTGCTACCACTCAAAGGTTGAAAAGCCTTAGGCTTTATTCTTGGTTTAATATAAGCACCTCAGCCCCTCTACTAAAGAAATCCAACGTATTCATCGTATTATTTTCCTACCTCAATGGTGTCACTATAGTACTTATAAGTCTTAATATCTATGCAACATTGCATGTACATAATTATTAATTGTATGTTTCTTCCACTCCCATCATTGACGATCCCTTACAGCGTTTCAATGTGGCCACTTCTCGTCAGCTGAAGCATTTCCATGGAGTCTATCACTCGTTCTCCCATCTACCCTCATGCACTTCCAGGAGTCCCTCCTGGGAGCATCCAGCATTCCGGGCCTACCGTCAGCAAGATAGGTTCATGAAAGAGAGTGAGAAGATATGGGGTGCCAAATGTATCAAAATTCAAACATTGTCATAAATATATATATGTTGCGATACATATATAAATGCCACGTGATATTTGTAAATGTCACCTGACATTTATAAATATCAAGGACCATATATCATACACAAACACGCGCGCACACAATAAAAAAAAAATAAACTAGCTAGCTACCAGTCTCTCCAGGATAGTGGAGCCCTGATCAGTTAAGTCTGACGGTCAGCGGACAAGGCCCATCTCACCCTCTTTTTCAATTCCCAAACACACAATGTCATGCACATACACACCAGAATAATATGCAGATTATATTGTTTATACATGTAGTATACTTTTTACATACACGAAGTGCTACACTGTACGTGTAGGCACATACACATATATGTATAGCTACCACTCAGGGTACATATATACATATCCAATATTGCAATATTATTCTTTACCAATTATTTTTTGCCCCAGGTGGCTGGCGATTCGACTTGAGTTTGTGGGAAATCTGATCATCTTCTTTGCAGCACTGTTTGCCATAATACAGCGTAACTATCACGACGACCTCAACCTCAGGATCAACCCCGGTCTCGTTGGCCTGTCCATCAGCTACGCTCTACAAATTACTCAGTCGCTAAATTATGTTGTGAGAATGGCCAGTGAACTGGAGACTAACATTGTAGCTGTTGAGAGGATCAAGGAGTATTCAGAGATGCCTACTGAAGCTCCGCCCATCGTTGAGTCAAATCGACCACCGGATGACTGGCCATCCCTGGCACAAGGTCATGTTAAGTTTGATCACTACTCCATACGCTATCGTGAGGGTCTGGATTTAGTGCTCAAGGACATCAACCAGTGGCGGATCTAGGATTTGTTGAAGGGGGGTTCTGTTATATTCTTGCGCGCGAAATTTTAGAAGCCACGCCCACTTGCGGCTAAAACCACGCCCATTTTCTATCGTTTTCAGAGCAACTACCAGCCCTACCAGCCCAATCGATGGATTTTGAACGAATTTTCTGCTAAAGCATGCTAAGGTGAGCCATAGCAGCAGTTTTCTTAGTTCTATAGCCAGAGAGGGGGGTTCCAGTTAGCCTATCATCAGTACTTCTTACAATTAGGTGCAGCCCAAAGGGGGGTTCTGTCGAAACCTCCGAAACCCCCTAAATCCGCCACTGTCAACGTGGACATTCCTGGAGGAACCAAGGTACTAATTATTATAAGTGTGTTCATACAGTGTAGCTACAATTTCATAGCGAGATACATTAAAAATAGTTTTAAGAAGAAAAGGGGATCTGACATTCAGCTTAGCTACTTGGTATTGAGTATATTTCTTGTGTGCTCAGTTGGTCGATTTTGTATGCTTACGTATGATCGTTTGGTACATGCATGATAATTACGTATGTAGGTGCATATTCAAGAAAATATAAATATCAATCAGTTTGCAAGTCTTATCACCCTGTGCAGGTTGGTATAGTTGGTCGTACTGGTGCAGGCAAGTCGTCTCTCACTCTGTCAATGTTCCGTATCATTGAGGCAGCAGGTGGAGCCATCCTCATTGATAACAACAACATTGCCCACTATGGTCTGGACGATCTGAGGTCAAAGATCACCATCATACCACAGGTAAGCATCGTTAATAATTATACCCTGAAATCTTAAATGAAGACATTACATGTAACTAAATTTAGCCATTTCTCTGCCATGTGTAGCTAGATTAGCTAATTCCCAGGCATTGTTCCTAGCATTAAATTTTGTCAATGAGTTAAAAAAAGATGAGGAAGCCTTAGTAATTGGTTACAACATGTTGCTCATAAATCTCGCTGATTAGAGTATTATAGTTGTGACTCCACTAATGGAATCGTGTATATCCAAAACTTTAGTACATGGTGTCAGGTTCCATCCAAACCACACCCCTACAATAATTATTACACTTTGCGTGTGCCGATGGATCCTCTTCTATGACATATTATGCATTCATTATTATTATACATGTATGCAGGACCCTGTCTTGTTTTCTGGTACTTTAAGGATGAACCTTGACCCCTTTGAGTCCACTCGGATGGTGACCTGTGGCGTGCACTGGAGAGTGCTCACCTCGTGACCTTTGTCTCTGGCTTGGAGAAGAAACTACAACATGAGATAGCTGAAGGTGGAGAGAACCTCAGGTAAGTACTGTAACAGTGTTGTGTCAATATTCAGCTTTCCATCATCTGTCTCTGGCGAACAAACGCTTGCTCATGAATCATAATATTATTATGTGTAATCATGCAAATGTGCATACATGTTAACGACTGCAATTGGGGGGTGGGTGCATGCATTTCAGTAGTTGGCTCTAAAGGGGACAAGCATGTTGTGCCCAATTCTAGTGGGGGATGAATCTCTTACCTCCAAGCCTCCTAGAGTGTGTACATAATTATAGTATCATTCACCTTTAATCTCAATTGATAGATTAGTAGATTAATGGTATGCACATGTACATAATAGCTTCGGGCATGCATCTCTATTAATATTATTATAGTGTTGGTCCTCCTGCATAAGACAAAGATTCTAGTGTTGGATGAAGCCACAGCTGCTGTGGACCTGGAAACTGATGACCTCATTCAGAAAACCATCAGGAGTGAGTTCTGCGACTGCACTGTCATCACTATTGCTCATCGACTCAATACCATCCTGGACTATGACAGGTGAGATACTCCACAGATCAACACTGTTATGCTATTGCCTGTGGCCATTAATTTGAATCTCAATTTGGGTATATTGAATGACTAAAATTGATTGAATTAAGTAAAGCTTACCATAATAATATTTTGATATAAGCAACTTGTACAGTGTAAACTTAATGTATGATATTAAAGTATTATAGGCACATTGCCCTAGGGGCTAATGTCCTACATGGTGAATCATAATAATATTATTATGGCTTCATTGTCCAACGTACATTATTTTTTTACTGTCCATTATGCAGGATTGTTGTGCTGGATAAAGGTCATATAAGAGAATACGATTCTCCAAATCAGTTACTAGCAGACAGAAAATCAATTTTCTTCTCTATGGTCGCTGATGCTGGCCTCTCTACATAGTATGCTGTTGCTATAATACAGTGTTATTATGATTTTTATATTATTATACAAGTATGTATAATGTCACAACAATGTAATAATTATTATGCACTACAGTAATGATATTATGTATGGGCTGACTATAATTATTTGGATCAGCATGCATATGGATAAATGTCATGTTTTTTTTTAATATATGGACCCATTTAAATCGGTATCTCAACTCAGATAGTCAGAGTTGCTCCTCAGTGTTGTTAAAGCTCGAGACTCCACTAAAATGTATGCGCATGCGCAGACAAATGGATATGTAGGCCACACCCCTCACTGCAGGTGGAATTTAATAGCCAAGAGACTTAGCTCCACTCCAGCATGGATACTATAGTACCGGTATGACAGCGAACAGTTAACTCGCCTCTTCAGTCTTGCTTTGCAAGAAGCATAGATATGCGAGAAATCGGAGACTTTGGCCCGGTGGGCCCAGCTTGCCGCGGCGAGTACAACGATGACGTTCTCACTCCGCTCAAACCGGCATCGATGCTGGCGCCGGCGCAAGATCGAGAGATTAGGGCTAGGCTAGCTAGGCTATAGCTAGCTAGCTGTACTGCAGCCTAGGCCGAGGGCCAGCCAGCCCCAAGGCTGTATAGTCTCGTACTCGAACTCGCGATCGATGGCCGGCCGGCCGCGCCGAGCGCGCGGCGCTTTGCGCCTCGTGCATTTCCGAGCTCCATGGTTACCATGTTTTTTGCACACGGCCCTACCATTCTGACCAATCGGGTGCGTTATGACACAAAACGACACTTTCTGAAAATATTTTCGTTGTATATAGTATAACAATCAGAATTGTATCAATTTGTGACTACAATAATATTATATATAATAATTATGAGCTGCGTATAAACTCACTGCACTTGTGCCGTGCTTGTACCTACGGTGGCCGAGAAGGACATGCCCACGGCGGCCAAAGCCGCCGTGGGCCGCCCAAATGCCGCCGTTGGCCGCCAAAGGGCCGCCCATCGGCTGCGGCTTGCCGCCGCGGCTCAGCCGTGCCCGTCAATTTGTTTGAAAATCGATTCTCTAGCTTACAACTTTAGGTTTGGGTTTGGGTTTGGTTAATTAGACTATTATCCCGCACG
This sequence comes from Cliona cf. orientalis, assembly GCA_963930775.1. Classification (NCBI taxonomy): domain Eukaryota; kingdom Metazoa; phylum Porifera; class Demospongiae; order Clionaida; family Clionaidae; genus Cliona; species Cliona cf. orientalis. The sequence continues at coordinate 6,860,815 of OZ005699.1, read as the reverse complement.
CATGCGCAAGCTGTCAATTTGTCTGTCTAGAAGCCTCATTGAATCCTGTGTTTCATCTAGAAGCCTCATTGAATCCTGTGTAATGCCTGTCTTGATGTATGGATCTGAGTTTTGGCACCTAAACACCACCTTGCTGTCTCGCCTGGAGTCTTTCCAAGCCGAGCTGGGGAAGAGAATCCTGCGATTGCCAAGAATTACTGCAAATAGCATCCCCTTGATAACTCTGGATTGGCCATCTATGAGATGCCGCTGTCTCTGTAGCGTAAAGTGCCAATTATCGACATACGGTTTTCTCCCGCGTGTGCTGTTGCTTAGGAACATCGCCTGAACTTCGAACTTGGACCAAAAGGTAGGGGGTCGCCAGGGCTACAAGTACCTAAAGTCTCAGGGGGCTGCCTATCAAAGTACGTCTGCAATGGCAATTTTAGCTTATAATTGCGAATGCCAATTATCAACAGTCGGTACGTATTATCGGCACACCGTATACTTTCAATACAATCAATTATCGTCACTTGGAGCTTTGTCATCACAGTGCATGCAATCCAAGAGTAAGAAAATTATATAAAAAATACTAGCAGGTGTATAATCATGAGCTCTAACTACTGAGACAACTTCATGTTCATAGGTGAGCTTGTTCGATCTTTATCGTTTTTTCAATCTTGGCAGAAGCACCTCGGGAACGGCACCATCACGTCTTTGCCCCTGTATTGAGAAAGTAAGACACTGTGAGGGTCATCTTATCACAAATGAAGCAAAACTTACCTTCAAAAGTCCAGCCTGAAGCACAGAAGCGAGTCGCGATCGACCACGCGAAGTTATTATTAAACGCGCCACGCCCACTGCCTATACTAAGGCCCTATGTCGATAATCGATACCCGTATTTCCGATAGTTGATACCTGTCGGTAATTGGCACATTACGCTACAAAGCTGTGCTTCTTGTTTCGAGTCTGCTCTGGAGATTCAAATACTGACACATTGAGGGAAGAGGTGTTCAAGACTCTAAGCTACTCTGATGTAGAGGCACTAGACCTTGTCAAGCAATGCCATCTCCTTGAGCTTCCCTATTCCACAAACTTCACCAGCGAAGTATTGTCAAACTCAGCTGGATCTCTTAAGGGTCTGAAAAAGCGAATTATCGAAGTAGATCGCTCCTACCAACTGAAACAGGCTCTGAATCATCCATCTCAGAAACTAGTCACTCGAGTTGCTATGGCTGTTGGCTGGCTGAAAATCTGGGACGAGGCACTGGACCGCGGTCCCACAGGCACCTTGGCCTCACTCTCCATCCTCAAGCTGCTATGTAAAACTGTGTTTGCCGACAGAAAATGTCCTGTGGAACTATGCAGTGAAACTATTCCATCTGACCACGCACTGAACAATCACTTTTTAACCCAGCACACCGACCTCAACATGGATATGGACTCTCTATTTGACACTATTTGTTCGTGTTCTGAAGAACTTTTTACTATTGGTTTAAAATTAAGTAAATTTGTGTAATTTTCTATCATAGTATAAGTATATCTACACTGTATTGTGTATCCGGTCGTACATACATTGGCGTATTTTAAGAAATATTGCCCTTAGGCCTAAAGGGAAGATTTTACGCCAGTGTTCCCCTTAGACCTAAAGGGGAGATTTTACGCCACGCTGGCCGTTTTGTACATAACGGGGACATTTTACGCAAGGCATTTTGGTGCATATCTGCCCTTATGTTTGAACATTATTATAATATTATAAAGGGAAGATTATACGCCAACCATTTGAGTGGCGTAAAATCTTCCCTTTAAGATACTGAACAAACACAAGGGCGAGTTTATGCGCCGCGATCTCGGCCGTTCTTAGCGGGGCTGAGCATGCGCAAAGTATCCTACCGAGTGGCGTAAAAGCTTCTCTTTATGATACTGAACAAACACAAGGATGAGTTTATGCGCCGCAAACTCGGCCGCTCTTAGCGGAGCTGAGCATGCGCGAAGGATCGTACTTTTGTGTTATAAGTGGGTTGTCCAGTTCTATGGGTCGTACATACATTGGCGTATTTTAAGAAATATTGCCCTTAGGCCTAAAGGGAAGATTTTACGCCAGTGTTTCCCTTAGACCTAAAGGGGAGATTTTACGCCACGCTCGCCGTTTTGTACATAACGGGGACATTTTACGCAAGGTATTTTGGCGCATATCTGCCCTTGTGTTTGAACATTATTATAACATTAAAAAGGGAAGATTATACGCCAACCATATGCATTTGAGTGGCGTAAAATCTTCTCTTTATGATACTGAACAAACACAAGGACGAGTTTATGCGCCGCGATCTCGGCCGTTCTTAGCGGGGCTGAGCATGCGCAAAGTATCTTGCCGAGTGGCGTAAAAGCGTCTCTTTATGATACTGAACAAACACAAGGGCGACTTTATGCGCCGCGATCTCGACCGTTCTTAGCGGGGCTGAGCATGCGTAAAGTATCCTACCGAGTGGCGTAAAAGCTTCTCTTTATGATACTGAACAAACACAAGGGCGAGTTTATGCGCCGCAAACTCGGCCGTTCTTAGCGGTGCTGAGCATGCGCGAAGGATCCCACTTTTGTGTTAAGCATTATTGTGGGTGGAGCTGAGCATGCGCAGACGTTCAATTTTTGGCGCATTAAAGCTATGAAGCTGCTGAAGATCTTGTGTCTGTTCTTCCTCCTCGGGAGCGATTTCCAGCTAAAACCTGCTTCTTTAGAAGCAAAAATCCCTTCAGCTCCAAAATGTGATGGAAGATGGAATGTCCTGTTTGCTCCCCGATCTCCCTGGATTTTGCAGAAGCCAACATTTCTAGGAGGAGCTGCAACTTTGGCTATCATCATTTGTTTGAGTCTGGCTGTAGTTGGTCAGTGTTCCTACGTACGAAAGTGGATCCACACGTGTATTTTGTCTACTCAGTGGATATTCAGGTATAGCTAGCTAATCATATTCTAAATATTGCCACCTATAGCTAGCTCATGCAGGATTGCTTACTGTATGTAGCTACTCTATTCCCAAAAGTATGTAATAGCTAGCTAGGTACCATCTGGTAATATTCAGTAGTCATTAATAGCTTATTTAATATACTATTGGTATTAATTGACTATACCCCCAACTGGTAATAACTGGTAATTATCTTAGTAATTAACTATTATTAGGTGGCTAAAATGGCAGTTTCTATTCAAGATTCATATCCTTCGCTATCGGCTCCATTACATTCGATGGTAATAAATGCATGTCGATATGTCTGCTTGACTATTCATGCTTACCTATAATTATTGTGTTCTTTCAGTTGGCTAAAGTGGCAAATTCTACTAAAGTCAACCATTTTTACCTGCCGGTTCTATAGTACATTGAGGTAATTATATTAAAACTAATGGGTATAATACTTTAGGGCCAGTTTAAAGCATTAAATTTTATAGCTAACTCTTGCATGCATGGTTAAATGTGTGAACGTCCATCTGGTTCGTGTTTGGTGATTATAATTATAAAGGATGAGCTTGTTGTCACTTAATCCCCTCCCCCCAATCAGCCCTTATGCCTCAGTATAAAATTAATAATCATTATGGCTATCATCTCCATGCTAATGAACTTACCCAATAGTAGCTAAGTGACATGTTATGGATTCTGAATATCATATCAGCTGGCGATTATCAATATTCAATTATTAGGTCACTGAAATTGTATACTCAGTTCAAGATTCATGTGCTCGACTGTCGATTGAGTCTCATTCGAAGGTACAATGACAATTATTATTTAGTATACTATTAATTGATGCTACATACATGTTGACTCTATAATTATACGTAATTGTCATGTCCTATCAGGTGGCTGAAGTGGCAGATTTTGCTAAAAATAACTATCTTTGCCTGCCGATTCTATCGAGTGTGGAGGTAACCAATAATAACATTATCTTTCTAATTATTATACTTTAGGGGTCAATGTTTTCATTAGAATGGTTACCCGGCCTACAATACCTCTAATTTGTGATACCATGCATGATGCAAACCTAAATCTTTGGGCTTCATTGCATGGGTGGGGCATTCGATCCCTCTCCTCTCGTGAATAGCCACATGCATACGTCATAATTAGACAACACCTGTCTAAATCAGATGTTTTGCTGATTTTTTTGTCAGATTCCCCTTCCGTACCTATCCCTTGGTATTAACATCTCCGTATAAGCATTATTGTTTTGAGCACATGCATATAAGCCGTCAATATAGGAACGTACAACTACCTGGTGGCTATTAATTAAAAATGAGCAACACCCCTCAAAAAGCAGGTGTGATGTGTACATGGCAAAGAACATAATAATTATTATATTATCATTATAGACTCTGGAGCATAATTTATAGTTATGAATACAATGTCATAATAATATTATTATGACATTTAATTTATCAGCTTTCTGAGTATAGCTCTGTATCAATTCAACTGTATACATGGCACACAACACATGAAACTCGAATATTATACATAATGCTATACATGCTTTACTCTAGATTCATAAAATGTCGATTGCTATTGATTCATCCCCCTATCACTCAGATCCTTGGAGTCGTGAAGTAAGTATAAACATTTTGACGTCTTGTCCTCCGTTAATAATAATATTGTATTATTATACTATTAGGTTGATGAAAAAACGAATTCTGTGCTACATTTTTAGCCACTTTGAGAAAGTTTGGACTTATTTGAAAGACTCTGGTTACAGCTATGCTGCAGATACATCTGAAGTTGACCATAATGTTGATATACGTCTTTGTTTCACCATTAAAGGAATATCAAAGGAATTCAAGGTTGTTCTGAATTCCAATAAATACTCCCTCTGCCAAGATTTGTTTGCAGAGATTGAAAATTTAACCAACATTCCACAAGAATCACAAGCACTATCATATCGGCAGCATAGTTTACATCCTAAACACCCCTTGTGTGATTACAACTTCAGTGATGACAACCTAATATACCTATCAGTAAAAGGACTAGGTGGTGGACCAAGTGATGATGGTAACTTCATGCATAGTCAATATAGTATGTGCAATAGCATTATAATCATTATTATTCTCATAGAATCATCGGATAATGATGATATAAAGGATGAATGTGTATCATGTGGTGAAAGCGCAAATCTTTATTGCCAAGACTGCAAAACATACAGGTGCAAAGAATGCAATGACCTTTGGCATAAACATCCTAAACGAAAATGGCATGAAGTGCAGGTATGATAAAAATTAATTATGCACAATCTGAAACAATTTTCATGCAAAATAATATTATTGTAATAAAACTGTTATAGGAGATGAATGTACCCAATTCAGATTCCTTACCTCCTCCCTGTGAACTGGTAAGCAATATGCAGCATGCAATGCATGCATGCAAGCAGGCAATATATTGTTAGCATAAGCATTTCTTTATACCTATATTATTATTTGACATTGTCACAGGACCTCAGGTGATAGCTAGTTACTTATGAATTATAATATAACTTGATTCAGAGTAGCAGCTGACAGCACAGAGAATAACGATGCATACACACAACCATTGATAGTGCACACACAATAAAAAAAACTACATGTAACAATCTGATTGGTTGACATGACAATCATATGACATACAACAGAATCACGTGCAATCACAATAATATACACATACACATACACTATAATAGTCACTGTTACAACATTAATTTTTATGACATGTTAATCATACAGGATCAAAGAAGTAGCCAAAACAGCAATAATAGCTATCAAGATGATGGTTTCGATTTGTTTGATAGTTTGGCATCTTCAATAGACGTGGATGAAGCAGCAAAGAGATGTGTTCTGGCTGATAGATTTCAGCTCACCCATTTCAATGAATTTCAGACCAAAGTTATCAATCCTGTCCTTAATAAGAAGGATACACTTGTAATACAGCCCACTGGTAGTGGCAAAAGCCTATGCTTTCAATTTCCAGCAGTATACTCTAAAAAACTCACATTATAGTGATAACACCAACCATCAGCCTCATGCAGGATCAGACACATGAGCTCAGTCTAAAAGGAATATCTGCAGTTTATCTGGGTTCAGCTCAGTTTGATATTCATGCTGAAGACAGAGTATTTGCTCCTGAATCAGATGTATCAGTTCTTTTTGTCAGTCCAGAATGGCTATTTGGTGGAAATGATAAAAATCTTACCAAGGTTCAGAAGCTGTGTGCAGACGGTAGGCTTTGCCTAGTGGCTATTGATGAGGCACACCTGATTTATGACTGGCAGGACTTCAGAGAATCGTACAAACGGTGTGAAGATATACATACAATATTTCCTGGTGTTCCGGTGATGGCTTTATCAGCAACTGTTACTCCTCAAGTACAGCTTGCTCTTAGTGCATTTCTAAACAATCCTGTAATTGAAAGGAGTTCTATGAACAGGAATAACATATTTCTGGCGGCCGAGCCTTGCAACTATAGGAGATCTGATGGATCAAAACAGTCTATCTCGCTTGATTCGAGAGATTTTAATTCGTTTGCGGATAGAGTGAAGGATATAATATCGGATCAGTGCACCATTGTTTATACAGACTTTGCTTGCCATGTTGCACCTATAGTGTTGGCCTTACATGATAGAGATGTACAAGCAGTTGGTTATTATGGCAAAATGAAAGAAGGAGAGAAGGCAGAATCATATTCTAAGTGGAAATCTGGTGAAGTTCAAGTGATTGTGGCAACTCGAGCGTTTGGTCTCGGGATCAACAAGGCAGATGTAAGGTATGTTATACGCAATGGACTTCCACCTTCAATCTCAGCTTGGGCCCAGGAGTACGGCAGAGCTGGACGCGATGGAAAGCAATCATATGCTTATATCCTTTATTCTGATAATGATATCCATCATGTTGGTTTCTGGGCTAGAGGTATGGCCAAACAACACCGCCCGAATCATAGATGATGTGGCTCAACAGTTCAGTGATGCATTACCATTTTGTTACGCTCATCTTGCTGGAAAATGCAGGCGCAGAATCATGCTTCATTCATTTGATGAAGATGATGCTCACCTGCAATGCCCACAAAATTGTTGTGATGTTTGTGAGCAAGAACTTGGCACGTTAATTGATCGAAGTATGGAGCTGTCAATACTTTTAAAAGCTATAGATGAACTTCCAAAAATGGGTGAAGTTAAAATTACTGAGTGGATACGTGGAGGGCAAATTGCATGGATGAAAGATATCACCAAGCATGATGATTCAGCATATGGTAAGAGTCCCCCAGGTTTATCGAAAGAGTGGTGGAGGGGATTCATCTGTCAGTGCTCTTCTGCAGGGTATATATCACGGATTATTAAACCTGTAACTTATGGATAGACTGTTCAAGGAGCATATGCCAGTCTGAAAATGGACAAAGTATTGTGTTAAGTAAGCAACCTGTTTTACTCCCTGAAGTGCTAGAAGGGACGGTGTTGCAAATGAGAATACAGAGTGGACAGGCACCTACAGGTAAAGAGCTACCTGTAAAGAAAAGATGTGGTAAAGGAAAACATATGTTACCAATCCTGAAAAATCTTCTTGCCAATAAAGAAAACCAGATAGAGTTGACAGAATGTGACAAGGAACATTATCAGTATCCAGGAAGTCATAATTCAAACTCTGGCAATGTGTTATATTTTACTCCCGATGTAACCAAGCTACCCCATTACAGTGACGAACATTTTTTGTGGACCGACATACAGCTCAGCAAAACAAGTACGAGTAGGAATAAAACAACAGTTAATATTGATGGCACAAGTGAGGATGTGATATATTGGATATCCAAGTGCAAAGGAGTGAAAAAGTGTGAAAGTTGTGACCACGTGGTACCTAATAACTTTATTAAGAATAATAATTGCAAAACGCATCCTAAAGCTGCTCTTTGTCAAAGTGAAGATTGTCCAGTTGAATTTGTTTATGTATTTCCACAATCATCAGAGGACAAGCGAAGGTGGATTGAGGGAATAATTCGCTCTTCAGAAGTTTGTTCTCAAAAAAACCTACATAATCATCCAATTAGTTCTAGCTTGAACCACAAACTCCCGAAGAAAATTTGTTCTGATCTGGAGAAAACAATAGAAGACAATAGCAGACAAAATCGATAACAAGGACAGTCAAATTGAAGGTTCAATTACAGTTTCTAAAAGGTATCATGAAATAGGACGACCATACATGAGGGATTATGGAATATCTCCCAATTTTTCCTATCAATTCATAATGAGTCCACTAATGAGTAAGCTTCTCTCTGAAGCAGAATTTTTAGAAACTGATACTACCTACAATGAAAATTCAGAGCTGATTTACTTGTTCAATGCAACCGTGTTTGATTATAATACAATGAAGTGGGCTGTTGTTGCTCGGATGAGAGGTAACAAGGAAGATACAAACTTCTACAAAAAGGCATTTGAGCTCGTGTTTCATTATTGTCGCAAAGATCATCCAAAGTTTAAGGTAGGTGACACTCTGAAGGGCATTATAGTTGACTGGAGTGATACAGAAACAAAAGGACTCCGAGAAGTTGTAGGTGATAAAATAGCAGATAGTGTTCTAAAAGGATGTAATGTTCATTGGACACGGTCCTATCAACGTGTTGCTGAAAAGGTTAATAGCCATGTACATATAAATAATAGATCGTTGGCTAAGGAAGCATTTTGCACAATTGCTAAACAAGTGATGTCGGTCAAGAATAAAGATGATGTATTAAGGTTGTTTGATGTTTTGCAAGCTGAAGCACCTATATCATCCCTTAAGTATCTGAATTTGCCCCTATCAGATGAACATTTTACTGTTGTAGACCAAGACTGTGATTGGACAGCAGCCAAGTCCTGGGTGCAGTGGTGGATTCGGCCCAAGCACCTACAAATGTTGGCAAAACCTTTCTCAGTTATGCAAGGAAAATATTGGGATAAAGCACCTAGGAACACGAATGGAGTGCAACGTGCAAACTGTCTGGCAAAAAGTGGCCAAAATAGACCAGGCTTGTATGCTGCCATGCAATCCCTTTATGAAAAGGATAAAATGTTTGCCCTACAATATATTGCAGCAGCTGAGAATGGCTCTAAGATATCCTACAGGACTTCCCAAGAAGAAAATCGTCGGTCACAGTGTTCATCCAAAAGAATAAAAGGCAAACAAGGTGTTACTGACAAGAGTGCAAAATTCGGGCCCCCAGACAAGAACGAGCACTTTACAACTCCTTTGCTGGACAGTGACGATGATTTTAAATCCCCTCCTCCTTCCAAAAAAGTGAAAGAGGATGATGGAGAAAAAAGGAAAGCAGTTGAAGTATTGTATTCCGATGGAATTTGGTATAAAGGGTGGCTATCATCGTTTAATTTTAATACTGGGAAGTGGGTTGTCCAGTTCTATGACGATGATGAAACTACCGAGGTATCCTTTCCAGACAAGGAAGTGAGACTATGCGAATAGCTAGCTAATTCATTTTTGAACGTGAAATTACTTACTATTAGTGCACATCCTCATAATCATTGCATCCATTACTATGGTGATTCTACATGCAATTTCTGAGCTAAATCAATCTGATTAATCAGTATACTTTGATTTTTTTTTTATCTTCCATAATAGATATTAAATAATAATATTATTATAGTACATGCAGAATAATATGACGTTTAAATGTTACATTTAAGCGAGGTTAACTTCGGAGGCCTAGGAATGGGCATGCGCAGCATGCGTGGTTACATCATCAGGTAGCAGCATGCATTGAGCATGCGCAGTACAAAAGGCGGGGCGCCGGCCCGCGCAAGATCGACCCCTATAAGACAGTGCTGTGCAAGATAACAGTCAGAAATTAAAGAAGAGCAAACGAAGCAGCAATGGAGCAGACCGGGGGACCAGCGCCACCACCGCTCGTCAGTGACAGGCCGGGCACGTCGGCAGCAACGTTGACCGCGGCTGTTCCAGCCCCCGTCGAGCCAGAGACGGCCGCAGCCTCTGCAAGCACGAGCACGACACTCGGGCTTGCCCAATTTCAGCAGATGCTGGTGGATGCTATGCGGGACCCCACTATCCGGGCCGCCGTTCTTCCAGGGGCATCCACGCCCGCTACCAGTGGACCAGGTGAGTTCACTTTGATGCATATCGCTGTTAAAAAATTCTTTCTACAGTTCAGTATGGTATCTGTTAAGCTTGAGTTTGAGCGGGAAACACCTAGGATGGGTTTCCCACGAGAATCAAGAGTTAAACACCTAGGATTGGTTCCCATAAGTATGAACCCCCCCCCCCCCCCCCCCTAGAGGTGTCAACCAGTTTGCTTGGGTAACACCTAGATGGATAAGTATACCCTCTTCCACCTTGGTTACAACAATGCTATATTATTGATTGGCATTCTACACTTCAGCCTCTGCTGCAGGAACCAGTGGATTGTCCACTATGCCTTCGCCGGAAACCCTTCACCTCCCAACTGGAGGCCCAATATCGGCTACCCCAATGGGGGAGAGTGCGACGGAAGCTGGTGCAGCTCCGTCAGATAGGAGGCTGCCAAGTGGTGATATGGTCCCAGGGTGTGGGACACACAGTGGCAATAATGCAAGTGGAGGGCCATCTGAGGGTGGCAAGAAAGGGAACAAACCTCCCACTGAGCCTTTTGCTCTTGCAGAGAGCCTACCCATGATACCAGCTACTCTGGTCGACAAAATACTGAAGGGTCAATATGTTGACATGTGCGATTTGTTGCAGGACAATATCTTGCTATCAAAAAAGTCCACAAATGGTGGTGCTGGTGGAGGTGGCGGATCAGAGCCCAGTGTGGGCCACACCCAACGTAGAAAGCGGGAATTTACAAAAGATGAGGCTGGTCTCCTAAGCTGGATTCAATGCTTTGCCGCATTCACAGCCATTGTGTGTTCTCAGGATCCAACAAGGTGTAATGACCTGCTAGCATACATGGTCATCATGGTCAATGAAGCTAGACGGTTCAAGTACCAAGGATGGTTGACATATGATGAAATGTTCCGACAATCAGTGGCAAAATCAAAATCGACCACATGGGCCAACTTGAATGGCACCCTCTATGCAACTACATTTTTAAGCCAGCAAAAGGGAGAATCGGTGACATGCCGCACCTGCTCTAGCCCTGATCACTATACACACCAATGTGCCTTATATGATCGTAGACCGGCACCGTACTATCGGTCAGCTTCACCACCCAAGAGGAAGAGGGCTCGCAGTAAGAGCCCTGAAAAAGGTGCAGGAGCAGGGATCTGTTATGCATGGAATGATGGGAAGTGCTCACGGGGCACAAGCTGTAGATGGAGGCACTATGTGTGCCTGAAATGTGGTGAAGACCATAAGGCAATCCATTGCACTGCCTACAGGAAGAAGAGTCAATGACTAATCATGCTATAATAGTATTATTGTGACACTATTATTATTAGCTGGCGGATGTCACATAACTGTAGAATCATAATCCCATGATGTTGATATTGTGTAATTTGAGAATATTAATTATTATTATCATTATAATAATTATAATGGTGCAGATCATCAATATGAGGAATATGTTTATACTCGTGATTTATTGCTGATGGAAGCATGTAGGAGCACGTACCCTTCCCCACCATTGCCCCAATCAGCCCAGCGTATCACTACACCCCTCAACAGTGGAGTATGGTCAGCTATGCTAGCAGATCACCCAGACAAGCAGTTTGCTAATTATATTCTGAAAGGAATTGAGCAGGGATTTAGGATTGGCTGTCATGTTGATAGTCCATTGCAATCAGCAAAGCATAATATGCTATCTGCTTCTCAGCATCAGGAGATCATTGACAACTACTTAAAGGAGGAATGTGCAAAAGGGCACGTGGCTGGGCCATTTAAGGAGGAACAGGCCATAGGAATGCACATCAGCCGATTTGGGGTGATCCCCAAGAAATCACAGCCTGGAAAGTGGCGACTAATTGTTGATTTATCCCACCCAAAAGGATCTAGTGTAAATGATGGTATTGATCCATCACTCTGCTCCCTATCTTATACATCTGTTGATGAAGCAGCCAACAGAATATTGCAGTTAGGGAGAGGTACCCTAATGGCAAAACTTGATATACAGTCGGCATATAGAATTATTCCCGTACATCCAGACGATAGATGGCTGTTGGGGATGAGGTGGAAAAATAGCATATACATTGATTTGGTGCTGCCTTTTGGGCTGAGATCAGCGCCAAAAGTATTCAATGCTCTTGCGGACGCATTGGAATGGATGCTGCATATGAAGGTTGGAGTGTCACATACTCTGCATTACCTAGATGACTTCTTATTTTTAGCTAAGGCAGAGGGTGAGGAGTGCCAAAAAGCTCTGAATATGGCACAAAAACTCTTTGCAGACCTCGGGGTGCCAATAGCCCCTGAAAAAGTAAAAGGTCCACTCCCAGTCCTCGACTTTCTGGGAATAATTCTTGATTCATTAAAGCTGGAGCTGCGACTCCCACAGGACAAGCTATTGAAACTGAAAGTGATGGTTAGACGATGGTCATACAAGAAAGCTTGCACTAAGAGGGAACTGTTGTCACTCATTGGCCATCTCAGCCATGCATGTAAGGTCATCAAGCCAGGGAGACCATTTCTACGACGGCTAATTGAGTTATCGACAAAAGTGACAGAGATGCACCATCACCTACGATTGAATGTAGCCACACGATCAGACCTGCACTGGTGGAGTTATTTTCTAGATCATTGGAATGGGGTAGGACTTATGTCACTCCTTGCTAAACGTCCTCCAGATATAACGGTGACTTCTGATGCATCAGGTTCGTGGGGGTGTGGCGCATTTTGCGATCGGAAATGGTTTTCCATTCAATGGGGAGGATGTTGGAAGGACATCCATATTACTATAAAAGAGCTGTTACCAATTGTGGTGGCAAGTGCTCTTTGGGGGAGAGAATGGAGTGGAAAGCAAATACTTTTCCATTGTGATAATGCGGCAGTGGTTGCAATTGTTAATTCTGGCAGGAGTAAACACCCGTTAGCCATGCACTACACACGGTTACTGTACCTGCTAGGGGCAGTATACAATTTTGGATTTCACTCATCACATATCGCAGGAAAAGATAATATAGCCGCAGATGCTATCTCACGTGATAATCACAAACTCTTTTTACAGATCCATCCGGAAGCAGCAGAGCAACCAACCCCAATACCCCCAGAACTGAGAACAGTTCTATGCCAAATTGCTCCAAATTGGATGTGCGAAAACTGGAAAAAACTGCTCAGGGATATTTTGACAAAGGTCTAGCTGAATCTACGAAGAAGTCATATTCATCAGCAAGAAACCGATATTTAGCATTTTGCACGGAATCGGCACTTGATCCCTTCCCTGTTAATGAACACAAACTAAGTTTATTTGTATCTTATGCAGCACAAAGTGGATTAAAGTATCAAACAATAAAATGTTATTTATCAGGTCTTAGATACACACAGATATCATTAAACATGGGAGATCCCTTTGCAGGCAACATAATGCCGCGATTGGAGTATATAACTAAGGGTATCAAACGAGCAGAAAGTGAGAACCCGGCAAGAAAAACACTTGTGCGAATGCCAATTACACCAACTATATTGCAACGGCTCAAACAAGAATGGGAAAAGAGTGCACTTACAAACGACACAGTGATGATATGGGCAGCATGCACTCTTGCATTTTTTGGTTTCCTAAGGATAGGAGAGATGACTATAGCTAACAACTCAGCATATGATCCGAGCATCCATCTCTCTATTAGTGATGTCACATTCGATCATGCATCATCGCCATCAGCGATGTTTATCACTATAAAGGCATCGAAAACAGATCCCTTTCGAAAGGGCATAACGCTAGCCTTAGGCAGGACCTATCGTCCACTATGCCCTGTTGCAGCGATGGCAGCGTACTTACAAAGAAGAGGGACTGGCTCGGGTCCACTCTTCCGATTTATGGATGGGGAACCATTAACACGCAAAAAATTTGTGGAACAGGTAAAGAAAGGCCTTACAGCAGCAGGAGTGGATCAGAAGAAGTATAATGGGCATAGTTTCCGAATCGGAGCAGCCACAACAGCAGCCATGAAAGGAATGGAGGACTCGTTGATTAAGACTCTGGGGAGGTGGGAGAGTGCTGCCTACCTTCGGTATGTGAAAATTCCAAGGGAACAATTGTTGTCATACACACGAGCAATGGAGGCGTAGTGATAGGAATGAATAATAGTATATTATATCATATTATGACTGTGAATTTTTATTACCAACAACTAATTTCATCATCAATATTATGATTCCATAACAGTCAAAGATGGAGTGCTTGGGGGTGGACAAGAACCTTCAGTTCTTGTCGGTTGTTTGGGCCAAATGGTGGCATTAGCATGCCACCAGAAAAGGTAATGTCCCAACCCCCGCAAGAGGGTGGGGCATTACCGTGCTTCCCCCAAGCACTTTCGCCAAACTACTCAGATTAGATCTGAGGTTCTAGGGGACATCAATAAAGAGTGTAGAGGAGGGCCGTCAAGAAGTTAAATGACGTTTAAATGTTACATTTAAGCGAGGTTAACTTCGGAGGCCTAGGAATGGGCATGCGCAGCATGCGTGGTTACATCATCAGGTAGCAGCATGCATTGAGCATGCGCAGTACAAAAGGCGGGGCGCCGGCCCGCGCAAGATCGACCCCTATAAGACAGTGCTGTGCAAGATAACAGTCAGAAATTAAAGAAGAGCAAACGAAGCAGCAATGGAGCAGACCGGGGGACCAGCGCCACCAACGCTCGTCAGTGACAGGCCGGGCACGTCGGCAGCAACGTTGACCCACCCACCCGTCCACAAACTTTAAATCAAGTCTCCGTTGGTTCAATACCAACGTGATCAGTGCTCCTGGGGGAAGGCCAAATGGTGGCATTAGCATGCCACCAGAAAAGGTAATGTCCCAACCCCCGCAAGAGGGTGGGGCATTACCGTGCTTCCCCCAAGCACTTTCGCCAAACTACTCAGATTAGATCTGAGGTTCTAGGGGACATCAATAAAGAGTGTAGAGGAGGGCCGTCAAGAAGTTAATGGTCATATAAAATTTATATTATATTATTAGCTGCGCTATGTGCGATTCATCGATAGCCCACCAACAATAATTATTAACGAGATTGGATCAGAAACTCCCTGCTCAGCCCTACTGGTATAAATAGCTATAATTATTATATAATATTATATATCACAAGAGTCACCAGAAATTACAGACGCGTGCTCACGGCACATAAACTCGCCCTTGTGTTCGTTAACATAAAGAGAAGCTTTTACGCCACTCAGTAGGATACTTGGCGCATGCTCAGCCCCGCTAAGAACGGCCGAGATCGCGGCGCATAAACTCGCCCTTGTGTTTGTTCAGTATCATAAAGAGAAGCTTTTACGCCACTCAAATGGTTGGCGTATAATCTTCCCTTTATAATGTTATAATAATGTTCAAACACAAGGGCAGATATGCGCCAAAATACCTTGCGTAAAATGTCCCCGTTATGTACAAAACGGCGAGCGTGGCGTAAAATCTCCCCTTTAGGTCTAAGGGAAACACTGGCGTAAAATCTTCCCTTTAGGCCTAAGGGCAATATTTCTTAAAATACGCCATTGTCTACATAACCGGCTATTAATATAAGAAAAATGATCGTCTGAAAAATATTTTTCGTTGTATTATATATAATTATGGCATTTTGAGGGTGTGGTTTCCTGGAGCCGCCCAAATAATTAGCAAAAAATTAAAGAGGTGTGGCGGTGTTTCAAGGCAATAATGAAGGTAGAAGCAGTAGATTGAAACAGACGCGGGAGGTGACGAGAAACTAACATTCAAGTTTGTGTGGCCTTATGCACAGGGGGGGGGGCGTAATCATGGGATTCTGCGGTATATACATTATGCTACACTGTACGTCACCTGTGTACTCATTGCAGGTTTCTCTTACTACATTTGCTACCTATGCTCTGATGAATCGCAACAACCCAGATGAACGACTGACGGCAGACAAAGCCTTTGTTGCTCTCTCCCTCTTCAATATCCTCCGCTTCCCTCTCTCCATGCTCCCCATGATCATATCAAGCATGGTTCAAGCCAGCGTCTCCGTCAAAAGGCTCAGAAACTTCCTCAAGAATGAAGAACTGGATCCAGACGTTGTCGACTGGTCTATGCAGCCACCTGATTCTGGTACAGTACTACATAATAGTTAGACACCGAGGCCAAGGGATCTACAAATAATTATTAATTAATAATAATATGCAGCAGCTAGAATCCCTCTAACTTCCACCCCTTCTATAATGGCCACTCTGTGGCTCACCTTGGTCTCAACTGTACCATTATTATAACAAATTTTGGATGCACAACATATTATGATTACTATGACATTGTATGATTTGTAGAAACGGAAGCACCTGTGTCAGTGAGTGGAGGTCAGTTTTCTTGGGGTGATGTAGCACTTCAAAGACCTACCTTGAGCAAGTAAGGATACATGCATGTACATGTATTATGTACATGTACATATATATGTATATGTAGATTCTTATTATTATGTAAGTGAGTATTCCAAATTCATGAAGAATCAACCGATAATTTTTAAGGGCGGTGCTGCGCCACTCTACCATGCACTCTTTAGTGACTTCCCTGGTATAGTGTAGCAATATGATCTACACTATTACATTATAATTTCTACACCTGTATTGCCCAGTGTTGAGCTTGATATGAAGCGAGGTCAGCTGGTAGCTGTGGTGGGTCAGGTTGGAGCTGGCAAGTCCTCCCTCATCCAGGCACTCCTGGGAGAGATGGAGAAACTCAGAGGAACTGTGGCACTCAGGGTTAGTGTACGTACATGTATTATTATTAGTAACAGTATCTGATTCATACTTTTCTCCTTTTGAAATACTGGGGGGGGGGGGGGGGGGGATCTAAATAAGTAACTCATGCGAAGGATTTATGTCACCAAACCCATGAGTAACTCATGGGACTGATTTACGTCAAGGGCTGGCTAGTATGTAAATCATCTATTAACAAAACATAGGGATGTGGTTCATGCACAAAATTTAATAGTGCCTGTGCCATTACTAGCTACTGTGTGCATGCACAGAGAGAAGCAGCATGAACTTTGAACCTGTACCATTTATTGCAGGGGCCACACCCCTCATAGCTAGCAGCTCTAACTACGTGTGCAATGGCGACAGACGTTCTCGCTCTGCTCAAACGTTGCTACCAGACTACTGATACATGTAGGTACGATAAAGAACAGACCTTGCCTCTCGCTTCGCTCGAGGCTCAGTGACTAGCGCCAGCGCCTGCTGCCAGGCTCCGAAACACACGGCACTTTCGCACCAATCGTTCGACAGTGCATCTCTAGCTGTAGCTATATGGCCCGAGGCATTAAGGTCACTCTTCTTTGTGCACACGGCCCTACAGTTCTGACCAATCCTGAGCCTTGTAGTGTGGACTCTCTCTCCACCCGCGCCACATGTTCATAGCAACCGGGCTTATCCAAGACGCGTATCCATGCCCTCATGTAATGACACTGACTATATAAGAAAAATGTTCGTCTGGAAAATAGTTTTCATTGTATAGTATAGTTAATGAATATTGAAAGTATTTTGTATGGAAAAATGAGTAAATTACATAATAATAGCTCTCTGTTCACTACTCTATGTCTAGCAGTTCAATGGTAATGATTAAAAACATGAAAATTAATGTTGATGGCTTATTCAAGTTTTGTACGAAAATTAATAGTGTAATAATTATTATTACTAGTGTGGTGTCTGAGTCTGACCACTGCATGCAGGTCTTCTTACGTATTATCAGAGTGACCTACTTATCTAATGAATTGCTATTATACATTGCTGCACACAGTGAGTCCCATCTAATGAGTTCTAGATAGCTAATCACACCTTACAAAATTAATTGGGGCGAGCCGAAGCGAGCCCCACACAGGTGATGTCAATCGAGATTTTCCGTTTATATATATATGAAAAACTTGACCACATCCCCAGTATGTGGTAAAAGGTCGTCAATATACACATCGATGCCGGGGCCTCAATCGCAGAGATGGAGTCTAAGACCGACTCTCGACTTCGAGTTTCGATGCTTCAATCAAAGGAGATGAACTCGACAGCACGGTACAGCTTCCAAACTTCAGATCGGTCGTGGCATGACGCGTGCTATAAATAGCGCAAGGCTAGCTTTATTTATCCACAGGATTACGTCAGCCAAGAGAACGCGTGAAATTCGGCCAGCATTACTTGTCGGAGAAAGTAGCACTCAGCTTTTAATGTATTCGCTGGGTATGTATGTAAGTTAATATATGATTCTATCGATTTTCAGGTCTCAGAAGTGTTCTGTAAAGGCTCTGAATTTTAGCGCTATGACGACATAGGTTACATCATAATTACATCATAATTACCTTATAACCGCAAAAAAGTAAATTTATACTGGGGATGTAATATCTGCCGTCCGTACGTCATTCCGTATATACCTGTCTTCTATTTCAACGATATACAATATTTCTTCCGTTACGCGCATGCGCATACGACGTAGGGACACGGTACGGGAGCACCGAACACTGACATCGAGGGACTATTAAAAAAAGAAGAAAGACTGAGAAAACGCAGAAATAGAAGGTTCAAAAGGAGAGCTGCCGAGACTCAGACTGAGAGGGGCAAGGCTACAAAGAATAATTATGTCGTTCTAGGCAGGCAGAGCGAAACATTTCCACTGAGTAGATACAGCCGGATGGTCCATTTGAGACTCCAAATTCAAGGCCCTAAAAACAAGTGACTGTTGCTAGCAAAATGATCATCGATATGAGGCTTCACTGAACTATGAGACCATGCACTATTCAAGTAGCTAGAGACACGTTCTAACCGTAGTTTCCACTCTCTCGAGTCGATCATAAATTTCCAAAATAAAATCATTTGTACACCACTTGTGTGGGGTTCGCGGAGGCTCGCCCCATTGATGTTAAAACATCGTCTCTAGTTAACCCTCGCCGCAAAGCGTAGGCGGAGGGTTACTGCAATCGTTTGGCGATTTTTGTCCGTCCGTCCGTCCGTATGGTAAGGGTCGTCTGAGAGAAAGTACGCATCTGAGGATTATCAGGCATCAAGGAAGAGTGGTCACGTTAAGTCCTGCCCAGTGGTATAGTGTGCAGCTGTGGTTGCCATTCTGCGCCTTGCTGGTCAGTTGTCAATGCAGTGACAGTGTAAACAGGCAGTGGCTCTCAAGTGCATAATTGAGTTTAAGTAGTCGCAGAGGCTTTCAGTTATTATAGTGACAGGGTATGCATATTATGGTATTGAACTAGATACATACTACCATAATATTATGGTACTATGTATCTAGTTCAATACTCCTTATACATACACACTAGCTAGCTACTATACTATAGATCTACATGTGCATGAGTCATGCATGCGTGTAGCGGTGAGGGTTTTGCACTCCTGTGCATTCATTAACCCTCGGCGCATGCACGAGGGTTACGGTAGTCGTTCTGTGTGTCTGTCTGTCTGTCTGTCTGTCTGTTATCACGCTAGCTGCTACATACCTAGTTTGCGAGTCCAATTTGCGGTGTTATAAGGTTTCTTACGGCGTTCCAAACCCATGATTTGTGTGGATTTCTCGGAAAACGCTTTGTTCGCCAGTTTTGGCGTCATTTGCCGATTCTAAGCTTCTTGACTTTGCCCGAGCTAGCGATAGCATGACTTAACGTATAAATAGGTTGTGCGCTATATACGGTATGTATGTCTATTAACCCTCAGCGCATGCACGGTTGCATCAACACTCCACAGTTTGACGATCGTTGGGATGCAGTGGCTTCTTGTCTAAGACTTAGCTGCCAATTGCCATGTGTATTCTTGTGGTACTCTTTGACTCTCTGGCTTGTATGCATGCGTGGCATTACAATTTACAATGCTTGAACCTAAGTCTTCAAGTGAGTTGCGATAGCTACTGTTGGACATGCAATATTGCTCAGTGTGCCGGCTTCAGTCTAGTGCCAAGTGTCAGTGTACGTGGAGTTCGATACAATATACCAGGGTTGTTACTGCTGTGAGTCGTTGAACCTTGAATAACACTGCTGTACATTAGCCTCGTCCCCAGTCTCACCCCGGCGGCCCACAGCTTGTCTGCATGCAACTGTTGAATCATGTATAGCTAGCTAATTATGCCATGCAACGCGCCGAGGGTTTGTGCTCGAGAGAGCTCTAGTTAGATACTGCAACAGTGCTTCATTAAGCGACCAGAGAGCGTAATTCTCAACGTCTTCTTCTCCAGCCTACTTTTAGCCTTCTTTCTGGGCTCATGTAACCGATCACTCGAGTCGTCGTTCAGCTGGCTTGCTGGGCATATGCGCCTAACAAAGAGCAGTAAAGCTCGCACAAAACTAGGCGCTTAATAAAAAGTATGCACTTAACAGCGAGCAGCGCTTAACAGCCAGTACTCATCTAATGAATTGCTATTATACATTGCTGCACACAGTGAGTCTCATCTAATGAGTTCTAGATAATCACACCTTACAAAATTAATTAGATACTGCAACAATGCTTCATTATGTAGCTATAGTTCTACTGAACATAAATTTCAAGCAATTCAATTGGAGTGTCTTCATCATCAGTGCTTTGAGAGCCCATAATGCGTACTTCGATATCATCACTTGTTGGACTGCCGAGATTCACACTGAACCATGGTGGAGTGTTGGTACCAGTGCAGCATGTGCCTTCATGACTACACTGCTCTCCATCCCATAGCTTGTCGTTTGGATATGCCTGATATCGCCATTCTTGGTTAGGATTACCTGATTCACAGTAGTAGTCACTGCCAACAAAGGCCTGACTCAGAGGTTGACTACCAAGATTGCATGGGCATACATTAGCAACCTCACTGACAGAACCAACATAGCTCCAGATATGGTGGCGAGGTGATCCACGTGTAATACTTACGCCATCCATATAGTTCTCATTTATGCCTGATCCCATTCCATGCAAAAATGCATCTGGACTTGCAACTTGAATGCCAATGACTCTTCCACATGCTTTGCTATACTGGCGACTGATGGGGAATATTTGGGAAGGACGACTTGCAACTGTTGAAACTGGTCTTCCACAAGCTCGAAATTGATTAGTGTTGTACTCCCTCCAGGCAGATGGACACTGCTGTGAAGAATCAGCCATGTTGAGGTAGGCAATGCGATACCATATCCCTTCTCCACACTGTGGAATTATGCTCCCATTGAACAGGTATTGGTATACGTTGTCTTTCATCTTTTCCAAAGCGATATTTTGCTGCTCTGTTGATGGACAAGTTTCTCGGTCATTCCCATGTATGATAATGGGAGGAGATGCTATTTTTATTGCTGCTACTACCTTCATGGAGAGTATTACAGCAAAGATGAGGAGAAAAACTGCCATTATATTCTTGAAGTTGTTACACATACACGTATGTCTTGTGTGTAGATCACAACAAATTCTGTGACTTAGGCCCTGGAACAAAGCTGCACACTGAGTAAGACCTCAATACCGTTAACTTGTCCTTGCTGCTTTTGCTGTACTCGCTGTTAAAAGCATTCAATTTGTGTCCATACATAAGGTGTAATTGCTTCTTAATGAGCTCATTAGTTCGATCAAAGTATAGGATTGAGAGCCTACATGATACCTAGAAAGTTGAACGCCCAGCAGTCTGAGAGCGATCCTCAGCAAGCAGATTTGAATGTACACGTGAACTTATCAGCCATCCGCCACACCCAGTGTTCATTTACCACGTTGGTGCATGCGACTTCAATTAGCAGACAATCACCTTGAAGCGTACATGCTAAAAAAATATAACCGTGTGCTGTATGCTAGTATGACACACAAACAGGTTATAAATTATTATGATCGACCGTCAGAGCTCACCTGTACTAACTTATTAACCCTCGCCGCAAAGCGTAGGCGGAGGGTTACTGCAATCGTTTGGCAATTTTTGTCCGTCCGTCCGTCCGCATGGTAAGGGTCGTCTTAGAGAAAGTACGCATCTGAGGATTATCAGGCATCAAGGAAGAGTGGTCACGTTCCAGTGGTATAATAGTGTGCAGCTGTGGTTGCCATTCTGTGCCTTGCTGGTCAGTTGTCAATGCAGTGACAGTGTAAACAGGTAGAGCTCTCAAGTGCATAATTGTGTTTAAGTAGTCACAGAGGCTTTTAGTTATTATAGTGACATAGGCAGGTGCCTCCCCCTAGCCTATATCACAACTGCAGTACCTCAGGTGCAGGGCATGTATAATACTAGAGATATGCATGGCATATTTGGGGCGAGCCTGAGCTTTGCGCATTGAATTTGAATAATAATTGGTATGATGAATGTGGAAGTATAAAATAAAAATAATTTGAAATGAAAACAGCAATTGTTTTATTTAAATTAGCCAGCAGATTCCAGCGTCACCAGGTTTCCAATCCACACCACCTAATGTTTCAATTGTATATTATAGAGCATTGTTTGAATGGTTGTTCTTCTGTTAGCATGAGTTACTCTTTCAATGGGATGTTGCTGTCTATCTTCTCCGAGGCTTTCTTCAATAGTCCAGACTCAGCAGCCAGTCTTTCACTCTGGTTAATTCTCATTCGCTGTATATAGCCTAGCTTTTCTCTCTCCAGCTGATTTGGCAGCTAGTCTGTCTTGCATCTGGCCTCTCTTTCCGGCTTCAGTTGACTCAACAGCCAGTCTTTCACTCTGGTTAATTCTCATTCGCTGTACTGAGCCTACCTTCTCTCTCCCGGCTCTTGCATCCATTGTAGCTTGGCCTCTCTTTCTTCCGTTGACTCAGCAGCCAGTCTTTCACTTTGGTTAATCCTCATTCATTGTAGCCTAGCTCAGAGTCTCTCTCTACAGCTGACTCCGACGGTAGCTCAGTAGTCTGTCTCGCATCTGCTGTAGCCTGGCCTATCTCTCCAGCTGATTCGGCAGCTAGTCTGTCTCTTATCTGCTGTAGCCGGCTAGCCTGGCCTCTCTTTCTTCAGCTAACTCAACATTTAGCCAGACATATTTGTCTTTGTTCTACTGGCCCTGTCTCTCAGTTGTACACGAGTGTAAATTTACAATTCGCTAAATTAGAACGGTGTATATACGGCCTAGCGCCTATGGCCGTTGCATGAGAATGCGCAATAGAATATTTCGCGTTTACGTTCATAGCAATGCATGCTGGGGATATAATTTCGCGTGACGGACGTACCATAATAATAATAATAATAATAATAATATACTAGTGTCATGCAGGGCCTGTTTGGGGCGAGCCTGAGCTGAGCCTCGGGAAAGTCTCTGTCAGTAGCTGTGCCGGCTCAAAAATTTTAAAATATAAGGCCATGGCACGATAGATCGTGAAGACCAATGTCACAGATCCAAGCAGACAATGACAAACAGTCTCATAGTGCCCGCGTATAGGCCTGTAGCTACATAGATTATTATAATCTATGGCCTGTAGAACAGTCAATAAAAAATCTAATGTTTAATAGCTGCCTCTGTTGTCAGAGTTTATCAGTGAGTAGCACGTCTATCTGTATAATTTGCGTTCTTAGCTGGTCCTTGCGCTGTTGAGCTGACGACGAGCTCTGTCTCGCTCTCTCCTCCTTTGGAGCCTTCTGCTTACTTCTGTACGGCGCGGTACGGTAGTGCTATAGCTAAGTTGATCGATCGATACAAGCACGAGTGTAAATTTGCAATTCGCGAAATTAGAACAGCGTATATACGGCCGTCGCTCAGGCATAAGAATGCGCAATAGAACATTTTGCGTTTATGTCCATACATCACTGTGTATATATTAAATTTCGCGTGACCGACGTACCATAATATATGATAATATAAAATTCGCGCACAGCTGTACCGTTTATGTGGGGCTCGCTCAGGCTCGCCCCAATAATATAAAATTCGCGCATAGCTGTACCGTTCATGTGGGGCTCGCTCAGGCTCGCCCCAATAATATTGAACTAGATACATACTACCATAATATGGTAGTATGTATCTAGTTCAATATTATTGGGGCGAGCCTGAGCGAGCCCCACATGAACGGTACAGCTATGCGCGAATACTCCTTATATTGAGCAGGCATACACACTGAGATATGCTAGCTACTATAGATCTACATGTGCATGAGTCATGCATGCGTGTAGCGGTGAGGGTTTTGCACTCCTGTGCATTCATTATTATAGCGAATATAATTGTGGTGCACGCTTGATATTAACAAAAATAATTATTGTTATACGGTACATATGTAGCCAAGTATATTAATTTTAATGCTTGTGAGGGACTAAATTTGGATTGCGACCACCAAATTGAAATCTGTCAGACTTTCTACTGTACAATATGTACAATGTCATATACTGTATAGCACAAAATTTTCGCTGGATAAAAATTTCGCTCAATGCTCATACTTTGTATTGGCGCAAAACTTTCGCCGAATTTAATTTCGCCCACAGCGCGAGTTGCTCACCAGGAAGTAGTGGGTGGAACTCTCGAATGAACACGCCACGCCCGAATATCTGGTACCGTATTCGCACACGCGCGATCCTCAGCACGATCGATCTCCCTGTACTGTACGTCCCTTCCTTCTTACTTCCCGGAGTCTTCGCTTGCTGCACGCCGTTCACAGCAGCGTTGGCCTCTGCGATGGCGGAAGGAGATAGCTCCGCCGATAGGGGTCCGGAAGGATCGGGCAAAACCCGTGGAGCAACATGGAAGTAGGATAGTAGCGACATCAAGCTAGACTGCAGATTGAGAAAGCTGGGGTTTAAGGTACCATTAAATTGCGTGGGCGTGAGGTGGGGAATATGACACCTAAACCACATCAAAGTCATTAGTGAGGTACATGTTGTGTGACCACGCCCTTTTAATTGTCCAGGTTTCAGGGGTGTGGCTGCTAGAGCCGGAAGTGTTCATTTAATATCCTCAATGGACCGGAAGCCGAGCCGGAAGGGAGGGGCCAGGCCACGCCCAAACAGCCCCACCCTGTGCCTCAAGGACCACCATTCTCAATCAAGTGCCGACTGGCCACCGGATGTCCGTCGGAAGCCCACAATCAATCCCAATTAAAACACACAGCTTCCTCAAGGCCAAAACACACACGAACACTTCAAGGCCGTTCTACCACACCGCCCAGACAAGGGCTCACCTCATTTCCTGTGTGGGCGGGGTAACAACACGTCATCGCAACCACATCCGCTTCAAACCATCGTCAGCTTCCGTCCAGCCGTACGATCGCACCGGCGTACAGTGCCTCATTAACTGACATGGCCTCACCTTTGACCTCCTGCCACGCCTCCAAAGCCTCCTCGCGGGGTTCAAAGATCACCACCGCTTCCGGGACACGCCCACCTATCGCCGAGGCCAAGTCCCAGGCGCCGATGTCCAAGCGCTGGCCCGTGAAGCCACGCCCAATCGGAAGCAATAAAACCTGCATTAACGCACACGCACACACTGCACACAGTGCCAGGAACACGCCCACATGCGTAATTAGGCCTAATTAGCTTTTTTTTTAAGTCGTTGCTGTTAATAGTTAAGAAAGAATGCTTTGATCTTGCTTTGATGTGGGCAATTACCGGCCTTTTCTTCAGGGGCCACTTCCGGTCGCTAATTACACGCGCATAATCATCCCTGGCCGATTCTGGACACGCCCACCTTCGACCAAAAGCACTTGTATGGCCTCTTCGGCCACGCCCCCTCACGATTCGCTAATTGAATTAGCCAATCCTCACGCTCACGCCCACGTAATTTAATGGTACCTTAAATACCAGCTGACTGTCGATCATGAGGCACTACTAGTACAGCTTGGCAGCCACATGTAAAGACCTGTGCGTGTAAAAAATTTGGTGTGACAAAATTTTCACTGGGTAAAATAATTCACTGAAAAATTTTTCGCCCACGATGCGCCTGGGCGAAAAAGGCGAAAATTTTCTCCAGGCGAAAATTTCCGGCTATACGGTACATGTATTTACTCTGTTTGCCCATTAGATTATGTACGTTTTTATGTTAGTTATATATAATTGTTGATTGCTTTTGCATTAGTACACATACCGTACTTAATGGAACACATGATCCAATTTAACATAAGAATTCCATGTAGCATCTCAATAATTCTCATAATGTTTATGGACGACCTTTACCAGGAAACACACATCTTTCATGTCGTTTTTTTGTTCTATTAAATTGTTCTTATTTTCCTGCAGGGTAATGTGGCGTATGTCCCCCAGCAGGCCTGGATCCAGAATGCCACACTGAAAGACAACATTCTCTTTGGGAAGGAGGTGAACCACATGAGATATGGTAAGACCCTCGAGGCTTGTGCCTTGGGACCTGATCTGGACATCCTCCCCGGAAGAGACATGGTCGAGATTGGAGAGAAGGTGAGTACATGTACATGTAGCATCAAAACTGTGGCATGCATGCTATCAGAGGTTCCCTACATACTAGCCAAATTGGTCGTTAATATTTTGCTATAATTATTATTCTTCCCTTTTGGTTATAATACTACAGTAACTGTAGTCCCTGGATAAAGTAGCCATTTTCACCATGTTTCCTTCACAACCTGCCTTTAATGTTATAGTACTGAAACTAGTTTTCCAATCCTGCCAGGGAACCTTAACAGGACCATGAGTCGGAGTATTGGCTATGCCAGAACTGCTCTAGTTCACCATGTCAATTAATGATAAAATTATTAATTTTTTTAACAGGGCATCAACTTGAGTGGAGGACAGAAGCAGAGAGTGAGTCTGGCAAGGGCTGTGTATCAAGACGGTGACATCTACCTCCTGGATGACCCTCTCAGTGCTGTCGACTCACATGTCGGAAAACACATCTTTGACAAAGTCATCGGACCAACAGGGAATGTTGAAGAACAAGGTATACAATACAAACTACTCACTCACTATAGCTTACATGTAGACTTGCAGCAGCTGTGGCTGTGGATGAACAATAATAATATTATTATGTGACCAGCTGGACCATTTGGGATTTTTGTTTGTGGTATAATACATGTACATGTACGGAGCAATGTAGTGTACATGTATGTGTACAGTAGTGCAATCCGCTCGGTGTTTTTGTCTATACACTGATACAGAAATTTTACAGAAAAACAAGTTAGACAATAATAATATTGTTATATCATGGTAAAATTGTGACTAGCTGTGAGGAAAGGGACCATTTGGGACTTTGTATAGTATGTAGCTTGTTGTTATGGTGTGTATGGAGTATAACGTGCTGTACATGTACATGTAGGAGTATCTGCCCTGTGTTGGTATCTATACACTGATACAAGTATACTCAATACTACACTATTTTGTTGAAAGCATATTATTAAATTTGGCGTCACCAGAGGGCATGCAACTGCCATACATGATAGTGTACCTAGCAAAATTAATTAAAATTCAATCAGATAGTGATTTGTAACAACAGCTGCTGTCTGGATTGCATTAGTGCTATGGACTGATAATGTGGATTTTACTATTAAATTTTTTAGCCTATGGATTTGAATTTTGCCAGGTGCCAGTTACATGCCCTCTCCCCCTTCTTTGGGGTCTATAAGCCCTTGGTGTTGCCATGACAAAATTGACAATATCCCTTTTCTCATATATAGCAGGTCACAATTGATTTTGTTCCCGGACTGTCCATGCATGGCCAAGTGGTCCTTTTTCACATACAGCTGAAACCTATCACTTGTTAAAATAAATCATCCCATGCATGACATTGTGTTAATTACTCTGTCATCTTATGCATGTGTGCACATGTAGGTTCGTATCCTAGTGACTCATGGGATTGGGTTTCTCCCTCAGTGTGATGTCATTACAGTGGTAATGGCAAATGGCCAGATCACAGAGGTCGGCTCTTATAATGAGCTCATTGAAAATGACGGAGTCTTTGCGCAGTTCCTACAAAATTATCAAAGTACGGAAACCAACAAGGATGAAAATGGTACTACATTACAAGCAGACTTCAGTGTTTTTCCCAGTATTACGTTAAGCGTTTTATGTGGGTCCTTTGGTAAGCTATTCCCTTTGATGTTTAAGTAGGTGGAGCTTAAAGGCTTTGATGTCACCGTTAAATGCACATGTGCATAATAATCATTATACACATGTAATAGTGAAAGAACCATGCATTTCTTATAGAACTGAGGCTGTGATAGCTAGTTCATCATTATCACTGTTTCCGTGTTCTCCCCCAGAAGTTTCTTAAGGCACAGTGAGAGGTGTGGTTTGGGAAGAGTCATCAACTCATTGAGAGAATAATATTGGCCAGTGACTGTACTTCAATGTTATGCTAAATTTCTCTAATTTTTCAGGGCCATCTGACAGTGTTGAACTCCAGAGGCAGTCTTCTCAGTCCAGTCTTCAGCTAAAGAAGCAGATTTCTAGAACTAGCCTTCACAGACAACAATCTTCTCAGGTGTGTGTGTGTGTGTGTGTGTGTATTGTCATTGTTTGTACCAAAATGTCTTCCGTATTAAAAAGCTAAGCAGTTTGTGTGAGAGTTTCTTAAGGCATAGTGGGTGTGGTTTAAAGGAGTTCTCAGCCACATCAAGCAGCTTCAAACTCCACACCTACATAAAGATCAAATGGAATTGCTTGCTAATGGCCCTTAAATTTAAGGATTTAAGTGTGCCTGGTGATTTCTCCTAATATATTATTATACATGACATGTACGTGTAGATGTATTGACCTTGATTATATTTTCATTTGCTACTGATGAAAGTTTAATAATATTTATTGTGCTACATATACTATATTATATCGAAGTCCTTGTACTGTATGCATGTACATAATTTACCTGTACACATGTCCTCCATCTGTGCAGTCTGTTGGTAGCAATGCAGACAGGTCAGAGCCCACAGAAAAAAACAGCTCTGATCACTGAAGAAAAAACCGAGACAGGGAAAGTCAGACTTGCCGTGATTATTGCCTACTGCCGAGCTTGCACCTGGTTCCTCACAATTCTCACTTTGCTCTAAATTTTACACACTGACAAGTGGAGCTTCAGTGGCTTCCAACTTTTGGCTAGCCGACTGGAGCAATGCAGAAGACAACATCCGTGCTAATGAGACCGCTAATGGTACAGCCTTTGTCAAGGTCACTGCTTGTGACGGAGAGAATGGACCTGATGTGTAAGTACAGCTACAGTGTATGCATGTACATGCGTATCACAATAGAACAACAATAAGGGTAAAGGCTGTTGGTCACCTATGTAACTAATCCTGAACATTTAGGCTCTAAATTAAATATGAAGTTATGTGATTATCATTATCAAAAATTGTGCACCCACTTTGGTAGTACACTAATATATCGTAATTTTTTTCATTGATTCCACACAGTGGTTGCTATCTTGGTGTGTACTCTGGACTAGGAGCAGTTCAGGCGATGTTCATCTTCTTTGGAGCATTCTCCCTCGCCCTTGCAGCCATCTCTGCCTCCAGGGCACTCCACGCAAAGATGCTTAAGAACATCCTTCGATCTCCAATGTCCTTCTTTGACACGACTCCCCTCGGGCGGGTCCTCAACCGCTTCTCTAAGGACATTTACATCATCGATGAGGCGATTCCTCGATCTGTTCGCTCCTTCCTCTTCACGCTCTTTGGTGTGCTCAGCTCACTGGTGGTCATTGTTGTGACCACACCCACTTTCGTCATTGCTATCATACCACTAGGAATTTTCTATTTCCTGGTTCAGGTATACAATAATGATATTATACATGTATATATAAGCAGTGACAACTACAGTACCTGTTACTAGTAACATTTGAGGCCATGTACTAGCAATAATAATATTGAGAAGCTGAAGAGTACATAATATTGTTTAATATTGTATAGAGCTTTCAACCTTCCACATGACCCTACCCCCTGCTGTTTACATTGTATTATTTTCCTACCTCAATTGTATCACTAAGTCTTAGTATCTATGTAACACTACAATCCCTTGCAGCGTTTCTATGTTGCCACCTCTCGTCAGCTGAAGCGTTTGGAGTCTGTCACTCGTTCTCCCATCTACTCTCACTTCCAGGAGTCCCTCCTGGGAGCATCCAGCATCCGGGCCTACCGTCAGCAAGACAGGTTCATGAAGGAGAGTGAGAAGAGGGTGGATGATAACCAGATTGCCTACTACCCCAACATCTGTGCCAACAGGTATACTACAGTAACAGTGAATGTAGCTGTTGTCAAAGTCACACATGCACATGCACTAGCTACCAGAGTGTCTCCAGGATAGTGGAGCCCTAATCAGTTAGATCTGATAGTCAGTGGACAAGGCCCATTTCAACCTCTTTTTTAATTCCCAAACACATAACTTATTATGCACATTCATACAAAAATCACTCAGTCCATTCAGCTTACATCATCTACACATGTACATGTAATCTACTTTTTATATACACGTACAGTGTGCATAAGTGCTATACTATACGTGTAGGCACATGCATGTGTACCACTCAGGGTACATAATATTATTATACGCATCCAATATTGAAATTAATTCTTACCGATTTTTTTTTTTTTTTTTTTTGCCCCAGGTGGCTGGCGATTCGACTTGAGTTTGTGGGAAATCTGATCATCTTCTTTGCAGCACTGTTTATAATACAGCGTAACTATCACGACAAACTCAACCTCAGGATCAACCCCGGTCTCGTTGGTCTATCCATTAGCTACGCTCTACAAATAACTCAATCGCTGAATTATGTTGTGAGAATGGCCAGTGAACTGGAGACTAACATTGTAGCTGTTGAGAGGATCAAGGAGTATTCAGAGACGCCCACCGAAGCTCCGCCCATCATTGAGTCAAATCGACCACCGGATGACTGGCCTTCCCAAGGCCATGTCAAGTTTGATCACTACTCCACACGCTATCGTGAGGGTCTGGATTTAGTGCTCAAGGACATCACCGTGGACATTCCTGGAGGAACCAAGGTACTAATTATTATAAGTGTGTTCATACAGTGTAGCTACAATGTCATAGCGAGATACATTAAAAATAGTTTTAAGAAGAAGAGGGGATCTGACATTCGATTAGCTACTTGGTATTGAGTATATTGTTTCTTATGTGCTCAGTTGGTCGATTTCATATGCTTATGATAGTTTGGTACATGCATGAGAATTATGTAGGTGCATGTTTAAGAAATAAAAATATAAATATTAATCAGTTTATAAGCTCTTGTCACCCTGTGCAGGTTGGTATAGTTGGTCGTACTGGTGCAGGCAAGTCGTCTCTCACTCTGTCCATGTTCCGTATGATTGAGGCAGCAGGTGGAGCCATCCTCATTGATAATTAACTACAACATTGCCCACTATGGTCTGGATGATCTGAGGTCAAAGATCACCATCATACCACAGGTAAGTTACATCCCCAGTATAAATTTACTTTTTTGCGGTTATTAGGTAATTATGATGTAATTATGATGTAACCTATGTCGTCATAGCGCTAAAATTCAGAGCCTTTACAGAACACTTCTGAGACCTGAAAATCCACAGAATCGTATATTAACTTACATACATATCCAGCGAATAGATTAAAAGCTGAGTGCTACTTTCTCCGACAAGTAATGCTGGCTGAACTTCGCGCGTTCTCTTGGCTGACGTAATCCTGTGGATAAATAAAGCTATACATAGCCTTGCGCTATTTATAGCACGCGTCATGCCACGACCGATCTGAAGTTTAGAAGCTGTACTGTGCTGTCGAGTTTATCTCCTTTGATTGAAGCATCGAAATTCGAAGTCGAGAGTCGGTCTCAGACTCTATCTCTGCGATTGAGGCGCTGACATCAATGTGGCTTAGACTGTGTGCGCACTATATTGACAACCTTTTATCATATGAACCATTAGAACTATGTAGCTACTGGGGATGTGGTCAAGTTTTTCATATCATTAATAATTATACCCTGAAATCTTTTGAAGACACATTATTACATGTAGCTAAGTTTAGCCATTTCTCTGCCACATGTAGCTAGATTAGCTAATTCCCAGGCATTATTCCTAGCATTTGTCAATGAATTGGAAAAGATGAGGAAGCTTTAATAATTGGTTACAACATGTTAATCGTAAATCTCGCTGATTAGGGTATATACTATTATATTATTGTGACTCCACTAATGGAATCATGTATGTCCAAAACTTTACTACATGGTGTCAGGTTCCACCCAAACTATACCCCTACAATTACACCTTGCATGTCCCGATGGATATTCTTCTATGACATATGCATTCATTATTATTATACGTGTATGCAGGACCCTGTCTTGTTTTCTGGCACTTTGAGGATGAACCTTGACCCCTTTGAGTCCTACTCTGATGGTGACTTGTGGCGTGCACTGGAGAGTGCTCACCTCGTGACCTTTGTCTCTGGCTTGGAGAAGAAACTACAACATGAGATAGCTGAAGGTGGAGAGAACCTCAGGTAAGTACAGTATTGTGTCAATATTCAGCTTGCCATCATGAATCTGCTCATGAATCACATTGTGTGTAATCAAAATAATAATGCAGAATAATATTATTGTGCATACATGTACATGTTAATGACTGCAAATGGGGGGGGGGGGGGGGGGGTTGGTGCATTTCAGGAGTTGGCTCTAGAGGGGGTAAACATGTTGTGCCCAATTCTAGTAGGGGATGAATCTCCTACCTTCTGGCCTCCTAGAGTGTGCATATGTAGTATCTTTCACCTTAAATCTCAATTGATAGATTAGTGGTATGTACTATCTCTAATAATAATATTACAGTGTTGGTCAGCGTCAGTTGGTGTGTCTTGCCCGAGCCCTCCTGCGTAAGACAAAGATTCTAGTGTTGGATGAAGCCACAGCTGCTGTGGACCTGGAAACTGATGACCTCATTCAGAAAACCATCAGGAGTGAGTTCCGCGACTGCACTGTCATCACTATTGCTCATCGACTCAACACCATCATGGACTATGACTGGTGAGATACTCCACAAATCAACACTGTTATGCTACTGCTTGTGGCCATTTATACTTGCATGAATCTAAAATTGGGTATAATATTGAATGATTGAAATCGTAAGAAAGCTTAGAATTTTGACATAAGCAACTTGTACAGTGTAAACTAATACATGTCATTGATATTAAAGTAGGCACATTGCCCTGGGGGCTAATGTCCTACATGGTGAATCATATTATTATAGCTTCATTGTCCAACGTACATTATTTTTTTACTGTCCATTATGCAGGATTGTTGTGCTGGATAATGGTCGTATAAGGGAATACGATTCTCCAAACAATTTACTAGCGGACAGAAAATCAATTTTCTTCTCTATGGCCGCTGATGCTGGCCTCTCTACATAGTATGCAGCTTCTATTGCTATAATTATATTGTGTTGTTATGATTTTTATATACAATCAGAATTGTATCTAATATTATAATTTGTGACTACAATAGCTGGATGGAAGCTCACTGCACTTGTGTCGAGCTTGTACCCGATTGTTCTCGTCATGCATGTAGAATATAATGTATACAACAAGGATATAAAAATTTAATTATTGGGACAAGACTTTCGCCAATTTAATTTTGCCAATGGTCAGAGTTATCCTCCAGGAAGCAGTGGATGGAAGTAGAAATCGTTTATTGACTCGCCGAATATATTATTCTTTCTATTTTGATCTCTGTCTTCTCATCAATCTTGATGTACGCCCCTCTCTTATTAGCTTTCTGTATATGCAGTTCATAGCAGCTTAATTTGGCCTTGGTAGCTACAGAAGGCAATAGCTCCTACGATGGTGTCCCATAGGATCAAGCTAGTGCCAAAGTATAACTTTGACATCAAGCTAGGTTGGAGATTGAAAAAAGAGGCTTTGGATACCAACCTGATTTATAAGCTTAAGGCACTCTATTATATGCTATCAGTATTGCATGATATGTTCAATGTGAATCTCGGAAGCCTTACAAGTGATGATATCAAAAACTAGTATACATGAAGGCACTACTAATGAAGACACTCTTTAACTGCTCTATATTTATATTACAAAAACTGTAACATTGTATATACAATTACATTTGACAAGTGCATGTGCCCTGCAGTGTTCCGATTATTATCGGATGTTTTCTCTTCTTCCTAGCTATTCTAGAATCGATAATATCATGGATCTCTATCATAATACAATTTTGTAGTATTTATAGTAGTATTTGAGCAAACCATGTAAGATGGCATTGATGAATTACACTGAGAGCAATAAAAAAGTAATAGAAACAAGTATAAAAACAATTGAACAAATTAAAGGATGAAGTAGGGATGGCAGGGTCAAAAAGTACGTATACGAGCAAGATTTGTCACATCCATTTTTTTTTCTAAGACTCCCTCTTTCTCTCCTACCCTGCCCCCCTTCGAATTCCCTGCAAAGGAGGAAAGTACACCAGACCTTCTTCCTTCCTCGAGAGCAGAATCGATAATTGGCCCCCTTATCTCTTCTGCCCTACAGAATTGGTAAGCAATTATAATAATATTATGGCACACGTTCCTCCTTCTCTCTTTCCCTTCCCCTTTCCCCTTCTTCTGTTAAGGCCTTCGTTTTTCCCTTATATGTACACCCCAACTAGACTAATTTTAATGCTTTATGGAATATAATGCACGAGTGCATTATTCCATACAGCACTAGTAGGGGTGTGTTAACTGGCCAGGTTTGTATCCCACTATTGTAATAGCGCTACAAGTGCATGTGCATGGTGTCTGTTTTGATTGTAGCTACATGCATATATGCCTGCAGCTCAGCCTGCTACTGTTATCAGTGGGCCAGACACCTGTAGTAGTCAGCTGTAGGGCAATAGCTATCCAGTACACTGCTTTGGCGGTAGCTTTGATCTATATGTCATAGGTGAGATAAAAATTATTATATCCTCTGCTATTTGTGTATATAGGAAAGTTCATGTTTTTGTAAACACGACATATTAAGCAATTCTTAGTTTTTGTCCAATGTTAGCTTTTTGTCTGAAGGGCTTCTGAATACATGCAGCAATGGGTACACAGACCTCACTGTATTGTTATTAATATCCTATGGCAGTACGCAGCCACATGCACTATTAACAGTTACTGTATATTATAATAATAATAGTGCAAAAATTTAATGATAATAGTAGCATGCTGATCTGCAGGCATATTATGCATGTAGCTACAATCAAAACAGATGTTTCATATGAGTCACCCTGAGTAAACGCCAATATCTCCAGACCATAGTGTAAATCTGCCTAGTACCTTCCAGGCTACAGAATTTGCTGTGCAAGATCGACGTATACATAATAATTATACTAATAATAACAGCAACTTCAACAGTAATGGCAGCTCTTCTCCTCATCCTTGCAATACTATTTGTACAGATAGCAGCAGAAAAAACACCAGTTATCACATATTGTGGAAATGGCCAAGAAATTTGTCCATCAACACAGCAGCGAAACATCGCTTTGCGAATGGTAAAAGACAATGTATACCAATACCTGTCCAATGGAAGCATACTTCCACAGTGTGGAGATGGAATATGGTATTGCATTGCCTACCTCAACATGACTGATCCTTCACAGCAGTGTCCATCTGCCTGGAGGGAGTACAACATTCATCAATTTCGAGCTTGTGGAAGACCAGTTTCAAGTGGTGCAAGTCGTCCTTCCCAAATATTCCCCATCAGCCGTCAGTATAGCAAAGTATGTGGAAGAGTCATTGGCATTCAAGTTGCAAGTCCAGATGCATTTTATCATGGAATGGGATCAGGCATAAATGAGAACTATATGGATGGCGTAAGTATTACACGTGGATCACCTCGCCACCATATCTGGAGCTATGTTGGTTCTGTCAGTGAGGTCAGTGATAATGTATGTCCATGTACTTATTCCAGTGCCACTCAACCTCCGTCCTTTGTTGGCAGCAACTACTACTGTGAATCAGGTAATCCTAACCGAGAATGGCGACCTCAGGCATATCCAAACGACAAGCTATGGGATGGAGAGCAGTGTAGTCATGAAGGCACATGCTGCACTGGTACCATCACTCCACCATGGTTTAGTGTGAATCTCGGCAGCCCAACAAGTGATGATATCGAAGTACGCATTATGGGCTCTGAAAGCACTACTAATGAAGACACTCCAATTGAACTGCTTGAAATTTTTGTTCAATAAATCTGTATACCAATAATTTTATTACACTAATGAATAATTTATAATTGTGGATTATTGATTATTACATCCCTAGTAGTAATTTACTTTTCTGAAATTATTCCTAGCGTTTAAGTTGAAAAAAGATGAAGAATTATTGGTTACAACACATTGTTCGTAAAGCTCATGCACTGATTAGGGTATACAATTATTCTCAATGGTCCAATAAAATATTATTATTGTGACTCCATTAGTGGAATGGTACATGTCCAAAATTTTAGTACATGGTGTGAGGTTCCACCCAAACCACACCCCCACAATTACATCTTGCAGGGAGAGGGATGGATACTCTTCTTTGACACGTGCATTCTGTGTATGCAGGACCCTATCTTGTTTTCTGGCACTTTGAGGATGAACCTTGACCCCTTTGAGTCCTACTCTGATGGCGACTTGTGGCGTGCACTGGAGAGTGCTCACCTTGTGACCTTTGTCTCTGGCTTGGAGAAGAAACTACAACATGAGATAGCTGAAGGTGGAGAGAACCTCAGGTGAATACAGTGTTGTGTCAATATTCAGCTTGCCATCATCTGTCTCTGGCGAACAAACGCTTGCTCATGAATCACATTATGTGTAATCAAAATTAATGCAGAATATTGTGCATGTATGTACATGTTAATGACTACAATTGGGATGGGTATGCGTGCATTTCAGGAGTTGGCTCTAGAGGGGGCAAACATGTTGTACCCAATTCTAGTATATAGGAGATGAATCTGCTACCTCCTGGCCTCCTAGAGTGTGCACATGTAGTATCTTTCACCTTAAATCTCAATTGATAGATTAGTGGTATATACTATCTCTAATAATACTTATTATAGTGTTGGTCAGCGTCAGTTGGTGTGTCTTGCCCGAGCCCTCCTGCGTAAGACAAAGATTCTAGTGTTGGATGAAGCCACAGCTGCTGTGGACCTGGAAACTGATGACCTCATTCAGAAAACCATCAGGAGTGAGTTCCGTGAGTGCACTGTCATCACTATTGCTCATCGACTCAATACCATCATGGACTGTGACAGGTGAGATACTCCACAAATCAACACTGTTGTGCTATTGCCTGTGGGCATTTATATCTGAATCTAAAATTATTGGGTATATTATTGAATGGTAAAAATTGATTGAAGAAAGCTTGCTGTGTTAAAAAATTTTTGACATAAGCAACTTGTATAGTGTAATGCACAATCTAATAATAATTAAGGTAGGCACATTGCCCTAGGGGCTAATGTCCTACATGCATGATGAATCATAATAATTATTATGGCTTCATTGTCCAATGTACATTATTTTTTTACTGTCCATTATGCAGGATTGTTGTGCTGGATAATGGTCGTATAAGAGAATACGATTCTCCAAACCATTACTAGCAGACAGAAAATCAATTTTCTTCTCTATGGCCGCTGATGCTGGCCTCTCTACATAGTATGCAGCTGCTCTTTCTATAAATTAAATACAGTGTTGTTATGACTTTTACAATCAGAAATGTATCAATTTGTAACCACAATTATACTATATAGCTGCATGGAAGCTCACTACACTTGTGTTGTGCTTGTACCCAATTGTTCTCTGCATGTAGAATGTACCGTGTACAATAAGGATAAAATTGATAATAAATATTGGGGGAAACAGTTCACCAAATTTAAGTTTACCAAAGGCCATGCAGAGTTATATACCCTCCAGGAAGCAGTTGGTGGAAACAGAAAATGTTTATTGAATACTTGACGTCTATGTCTCTATGAGGATATTACATGCATGTTAGCTGAATACATACTATCCCCCCCCCCCCCCCCCCCCCCCCCCCATGCCAGGATATGGTGCATGAGAATTGGATTGGACAAGTTTGATAATGGCTTTCCTGCACCTTGGGCCAAACTATTAAATCAAATCTTATTCAAGTAGCTATACTGTGTCCATTGGAGTTGCATATGCACTTTTGCTTGATGAGAGACCATCAAGCATAAAGACTCCGATCCCCCTGGGGACACTATAATAATTTTATGTCTGAGAGAGAGGGAGAGAGCTGACAAACTTAGAAACTTTAAATTGTATCATATACTAACACTTGTGATGTTTTTATGTTGTAAATGTAGGAATTAATGGACCCTTGCTATAATTATACATTAGTGTAACTGTGTTTCTGTAGAATTTTATAGCTGCCATCAACATGAATATTAAAATCCAGACGTGCTGTATGACATCGTGCATGAGTATTAAATTTTGTAAGCCAACGTAACATCATTAAATTTAATGTCATTTATTATACAACAGCTTCAAGCTGACTCATGCATGATCAGATACACTGTATCAGGTATGATCTTTGGCCATGGCGGCCCCAGAGATACATGTACATGTGTCTATAGATTCACGAGTCTTCTAAATCAAAAGTAGCCCTGAGCTCATCAATCATAATAATTAAAAACCTATTTGTGTGTCATTATACTAGAATGCAGTACAGTTATTTTAGCATAATATGCACTTAACAGCGAGTATAGCAAAACCAGGAAGGAAGTATGCACTTAATATATTATACCTAACAACCCGAGTATACAGTATTGATGTTTTACTTAGTGTGCAGCTTTGTTCCGGGGCCTTTCCAACAATAAGCTATAATATATAATATCCGTCTAACTTTCAAGTCGCAGAATCTGCTGGGATTTGCACTCAAGACGTACATGTAGCAACTTCAATAATAATGGCAGTTTTTCTCCTCATCTTTGCTGCAATACTCTCTATGAAGGTAGTATCAGCAGCAAAAATATCTCCTCTCATTGTTCTACATGGGAATGACCAAGAAATTTGTCTATCAACAGAGCAACTAAATGTTGCTTTACAAAAGATTAGAGACAACATATATCTCAATGTAAGCATACTTCCACAGTGTGGAGAAGGGATATGGTATCGAGTTGCCTATCTCAACATGACTGATCCTTCACAGCAGTGTCCATCTGCTTGGAGGCTGTACAGTGGTAATCAATACAGGGCATGTGGAAGGCCAGTTTCGGGAAGTCAAAGTAGCCCTGCCACGTTTTACATTACAAACTGTCAGTACAATAAAGTATGTGGAAGAATCACTGCTCTCCAATTTGCAAGTCCCGATGGATTTCAAACGGGTAATAATAATATTGATCATGTCTACATGGATGGTGTTAGTATTACCTATGGATCGCCTCGTAACCACATCTGGACCTTCACCGGTTCATTAAGTGAGACGGCTACAGGTATAAATGCATGTCCATGTGATTCCCCTTCTGGTAACCGACCTAAGTCCTTCATTGGCAGCAACTACTACTGCGAATCAGGCAATCCTGGCCAAAGTTGGCAAGGTCAATTATTTTCAAACGACAAGCTATGGGATGGAGAGCAGTGTAGTCATGAAGGCACATGCTGCACTGGTACCAACACTCCACCATGGTTCAGTGTGAATCTTGGCAGCCCAACAAGTGATGATATCGAAGTACGCATTATGGGCTCTGAAAGTACTGCCAATGAAGATACTCCAATTGAACTGCTTGAAATTTACGTTCAATGATTGAAAAATAACTTCCTTAAATTTAAACTCATTTCACTTTTTCATCATCACCAGTCACTATACATAATCCTAATAATTTTAGTATCCATTGACTTATCAAATAATATATATACCCTGTTGTTTATGCAGCTACATTATGTACATGCTACATTATATTAATATATCGAAATAGTGATGAAAATCATCTAACCTTTACGAAAATCATAAGATTTCTTTGAAAGCACAACGGCATGGGGCTAGTGTAGTACCCCAAACTAGCTACATCAGCATATCAGTCAGTTGCATTAGTAACTAGTAGCACTAGCCTTAGACTAATAGCATAGGCCTGAGAGGCTATCACGAGAGTCCAAATATCATACACTGCTAGTAGTCCAATGATAGCACGACCTACTCCGGGAGCCAGTACTAGTCTCTACATGTCAGTCATAAGACAATTGAAGCCCGCAGCATCCAGTCATCTTCATGCTCAGGGAAGTAGATCTACCATTGATGTTAATTGTGGACCTAAGCCTTGTCACAGTAGTCCAGCACTCACCTTTCCAGTTTCATGGCTTTGCCTACGCTTTACAGGTCATCTCATTTGTGGCTACAATAATATATTAATATAAACTGCATGGAAGCTCACTGCACTAGCTTGTGCTGGGCTTGTACCTGATTATTCTCTGCATGTATATAGAATGTACCATATTATTATACAACGAGGATAAAATTAATAATAATATTGGTCCAGCTATTTGGAAAACTTTCGCCAAATTTAATTTTTAAAACGGCCAGAGTTACCCTCCAGGTTGAAATAGAAAATGTTTATTGAATGTGTTCTTGCTGAACTTTTCTATTTTGATCTCTTCTTCTCATTAATCTTGATGTACGCCTCTCTCTTATTAGATTTCTGTATGCAGTTCATAGCAGCTTTTGGCCTTAATTGGTACAGAAGGCAATAATTATATTTCCTACCAGTGGTGTTGCCGGGGGGGGGGGGGGGGGGGGGGGACATGACCCAATCCATGCACCTGTGCACCCATCCTATGCATATGTAATTCTATTTACCTATAGCCTATCACAATAATATTATGCATGTTTCATTACAGAACAGTCAGTAATGTAACATGTTGTGTATATCCACTAATTATATACAATAAACTGTCTACATGGAATAGTACCTAGCTCACTATTAATAGTATTCAAGTACAATGACATTGTCATGTATACTACCACCTAACTTTATGCATCCACCTGTGCAGTTACTTTTAATAACTTACACCCAGTTAAACAACTGCCTAGAGACGCCACTGGTTTCTACAATGGGGTACCATAGGATCAAGCAGATCCTGATTGAACTGCTCGAAATATATGTTCAATAAATGAAAATTCACCTGTCATCCCCAGGATATATGTGCATTGGAAAGTGTGGTAATGGCTTTCTCCACACCTTGGGCCGAGCTATAATTATTATAATAGTACTTAATGAATCAAATCTTGTTTGAGTACTGTGTCCATTGTATAGACATGCACCAATACAGGGCGGATACACAGTACATTATTATGCATGTACTCCATGCATACATTGTACTACTATACAATAAGCCATTATTAAAATACTATTTCTACAGCTAGATAAGGAAGCCCCAATAATTTTTCTCACAGCTGGTCACGTTTTCAGTCTTGTATGTTGACTTCGGAACCACAGTATGCACGACCACAAATATAGATACCCGGAAGTACTTTTGATAGTGTGATTGCATACTGCTACTGTATACTATTATTTTTATTGAGATTTACTCAGTGTGCAGCTTTTGTTCTGGGACAAATTAAAATCTATATTAGTCAGTCTAACTTTCATATTATCAGAATTTGCTGCGATTTGCACACAAGACATTCACGTACTGCAACTTCAACGATCATGGCAGTTCTTCTCCTTATCTTTGTTACAATAATATTATTACCTGTACAGGTAGCAGTGGCAAAAACATTTTTTTTCTCCGATTATTCCATATGAAAATGACAGAGAAACTTGTCCATCAACAGAGCAGCGAGACATCGCTTTGCAAAAGGTGATAGGCAATGTTTACCAATACCTGTTCAATGGAACCTTACTTCCACAGTGTGGAGATGGAATATGGTATCGCGTTGCCTACCTCAATATGACTGATCCTTCACAGCATTGTCCATCTGCCTGGAGGGAGTATAGTGGTAATCAATACAGGGCATGTGGAAGGCCAGTTTCAGGAAGTCAAAGTAGCCCTGCCACGTTTTACATTACCAACTGTCAGTACAGTAAAGTATGTGGAAGAATTACTGCTCTCCAATTTGCAAGTCCCGATGGTTTTCAAATGGGTAATAATAATATTGATCATGTCTACATGGATGGTGTTAGCATTACCTATGGATCGCCTCGTAACCACATCTGGACCTTTACCGGTTCATCAAGTGAGATGAATGAAAATATATATGCATGCCCATTTGATTCTCACTTTGGTATCCCACCTCAGTCCTTTGTTGGCAGCAACTATTACTGCGAATCAGGAAATCCTAGCCAAGATTGGGTACTAGGTCAAGTATTTCTGAATGACAAGCTATGGGATGGAGAGCAGTGTAGTCATGAAGGCACATGCTGCACTGGTACCAACACTCCACCATGGTTCAGTGTGAATCTCGGCAGCCCAACAAGTGATGATATCGAAGTACGCATTATGGGCTCTGAATTAAAGCACTGATAATGAAGATACTCCTATTGAACTGCTTGAAATTTATGTTCAATGAATAAAACAGGCCCGTAGGCAGGGGGGATGCAGGGGGGTGCACGTGCACCCCCCTTTTTTCAGCCTAATCATTGCATGTCCTTTCACAGAAGTTCTTAATTGCATGAGCAATATACTGAGGCTGCATGCTATCCTCTCTATCAGCTTGACAAAACCACACTTAGTGCAGCTAATTGGCATCACACCTCAATAAGCAGTTGTGACCAATACATGCATAATTATTATAGTAGTCACTTCTGTGAGTTAATATCCTAACCCTTGTTGCGAGTACATTATAGTAATTAAACCCATACACATGTGCACCCCCCTTTCAAAAAGTCTGGCTACGGGCCTGTAAAAGAATACAGAAATACCTTAAATTAGTTACTGTAAAACTCATTTCGCTTTTTCATCATCACCAGTCACTATGCATCCACTGACTTATCAAATAATATTTACCCTGTTGTTTATGACATTGTAGCTACAATAATAATAATATGTACATGCTATTATCAAAATAGCTGATGAATGTAATCAGCCAGGCCAAAACTGATTGATAATAATATTATTATTATTCAACAAACATGTAACTACCAGTGATTTATGGTTTTAATAGCTATTGACATAATTTATTATTGGTATGAACCCTTGACCATCTCCCCAGTAGCTGCATAGTGTAATGGTGCATGTGGTAAAAGGTCGTCAATAGAATGCGTACACATCGATCGATGCTCGCCCCAGAAATTATGGAGATAGCGTCTAAGATCGACTCTCAGCCTTGACAGCGACAAGGTTCGATGCTTCAATCACAGAGACGAACTCGACAGTACAGTATTCCTTCCGAACTTCAGGTTGGTCACGCTGCTGCAGTCGTGCGCGGGCCAGCCCCTTGTGACAATGTGTGCTATATATAGCGCAAGGCTAGCTTTATTTATCCATGGCATTACGTAAGCCAAGAAAACACGTGAAGTTCAACCAACAGTACTTCTCAGAGAAAGTAGCGCTCAGCTTGTAATGTATTCGCTGGATACACGCGTAAGATACTCTACATATTTACTGATTTTCAAGTCCCAGAAAGGCTCCAGCGAGGCCCTGAATTTTCTCATAATTACCTCATAGATTACACCATAGGTTTCATCATAATTACACCATAATTACCTCATAACCACAGAAAAGTAAATTGTTACTGGGGAGATAATGAACAACTTAGAGACTACGTCCAGAGTCCCTCATGAATACGCCGCCATAAATTCGAACCAGGACACATCGACAAACTGCGCATGCTCCGTATACGCGTACAATATTGGGGCGCGCGGCTTGAGCCGGTTGACCTTCACCCGCGCCGCCATGTGCTCGACTGAATAGGGAAATCCCCCCTAGTGCGAGCTCGCCAAAGAAAGCGAACCGAGAAAATCGCCATATCTCATCGATAGTCCACGATGTCTTCTACGCTAGGTTCGAATTCTGGGTCCCAACAACCTTTCATGCGCGCTAAACATTTTGAAACAGTTTCACAGGAATTACATCATAAGTTTCATCATAGGTTTCATCATCATTTCATCATCATTTCATCATAATTTCATCATAGCGAGAGCCGAATTCTTTGTTTCTAATTGGGACTCTGGACGTAATGAAAAACTTAGAGACTACGTCCAGAGTCCCTCATGAATACGCCGCCACAAATTCGAACTAGGACACATTGACAAACTGCGCATGCTCCGTATACGCGTACGATATTGGGGCGCGCGGCTTGAGCCGGTTGACCTTCACCTGCCACGTGCTCGACTGAATAGGGAAATCCCCCCGAGTGCGAGCTCGCCAAAGAAAGCGAACCGAGAAAATCGCCATATCTCATCGATAGTCCAAGATGTCTTCTACGCTAGGTTCGAATTCTGGGTCCCAACAACCTTTCATGCGCGCTAAACATTTTGAAACAGTTTCACAGGAATTACATCATAAGTTTCATCATAGGTTTCATCATCATTTCATCATAATTTCATCATAGCGAGAGCCGAATTCTTTGTTTCTAATTGGGACTCTGGACGTAATGAACAACTTGGAGA
This sequence comes from Cliona cf. orientalis, assembly GCA_963930775.1. Classification (NCBI taxonomy): domain Eukaryota; kingdom Metazoa; phylum Porifera; class Demospongiae; order Clionaida; family Clionaidae; genus Cliona; species Cliona cf. orientalis. The sequence continues at coordinate 6,816,382 of OZ005699.1, read as the reverse complement.
CTACGTCCAGAGTCCCTCATGAAAAGTACCACATCGCGCTACTGTACCCGCCATAATTCGAACCAGGACAAGTCGACAGACGGCGCATGCTCCGTATGCGAGTATATTGAGGCGCGCGGCTTGAGCCGGTTGACCCGGACGTGACCTCCACTTGCCATGTGCCTAGACTGAATAGGGAAATCCCCCCGAGTGCGTGCTCGCCAAAGAAGGCGAACTGGGAGAATCGCCATATCTCATCGATAGTCCACGATCTCTTCTACGCTAGGTTCGAATTCTGGGTCTCAACACCCTGTCATGCGCGCTAAACATTTTGAAGCAGTTTTCACCCCAATTTCATCATAATTTCATCATAGGTTTCATCATAGGTTTCATCATAATTACCTCATCGCGAGGCCGAATTCTTTTTTGCGAATTGGGACTCTGGACGTAATGAAAAACTTTGAGACTACGTCCAGAGTCCCTCACGAACACGCCGCCATAAATTCGAACTAGGACACATCGACAAACTGCGCATGCTCCGTATACGTGTACAATATTGGGGCGCGCGGCTTGAGCCGGTTGACCTTCACCCGCCATGTGCTCGACTGAATAGGGAAATCCCCCCGAGTGCGAGCTCGCCAAAGAAAGCGAACCGAGAAAATCGCCATATCTCATCGATAGTCCACGATGTCTTCTACGCTAGGTTCGAATTCTGGGTCCCAACAACCTTTCATGCGCGCTAAACATTTTGAAACAGTTTCACAGGAATTACATCATAAGTTTCATCATAGGTTTCATCATCATTTCATCATCATTTCATCATAATTTCATCATAGCGAGAGCCGAATTCTTTGTTTCTAATTGGGACTCTGGACGTAATGAAAAACTTAGAGACTACGTCCAGAGTCCCTCATGAATACGCCGCCACAAATTCGAACTAGGACACATTGACAAACTGCGCATGCTCCGTATACGCGTACGATATTGGGGCGCGCGGCTTGAGCCGGTTGACCTTCACCTGCCACGTGCTCGACTGAATAGGGAAATCCCCCCGAGTGCGAGCTCGCCAAAGAAAGCGAACCGAGAAAATCGCCATATCTCATCGATAGTCCAAGATGTCTTCTACGCTAGGTTCGAATTCTGGGTCCCAACAACCTTTCATGCGCGCTAAACATTTTGAAACAGTTTCACAGGAATTACATCATAAGTTTCATCATAGGTTTCATCATCATTTCATCATAATTTCATCATAGCGAGAGCCGAATTCTTTGTTTCTAATTGGGACTCTGGACGTAATGAACAACTTGGAGACTACGTCCAGAGTCCCTCATGAAAAGTACCACATCGCGTTACTGTACCCGCCATAATTCGAACCAGGACAAGTCGACAGACGGCGCATGCTCCGTATGCGAGTATATTGAGGCGCGCGGCTTGAGCCGGTTGACCCGGACGTGACCTCCACTTGCCATGTGCCTAGACTGAATAGGGAAATCCCCCCGAGTGCGTGCTCGCCAAAGAAGGCGAACTGGGAGAATCGCCATATCTCATCGATAGTCCACGATCTCTTCTACGCTAGGTTCGAATTCTGGGTCTCAACACCCTGTCATGCGCGCTAAACATTTTGAAGCAGTTTTCACCCCAATTTCATCATAATTTCATCATAGGTTTCATCATAGGTTTCATCATAATTACCTCATCGCGAGGCCGAATTCTTTTTTGCGAATTGGGACTCTGGACGTAATGAAAAACTTTGAGACTACGTCCAGAGTCCCTCACGAACACGCCGCCATAAATTCGAACTAGGACACATCGACAAACTGCGCATGCTCCGTATACGTGTACAATATTGGGGCGCGCGGCTTGAGCCGGTTGACCTTCACCCGCCATGTGCTCGACTGAATAGGGAAATCCCCCCGAGTGCGAGCTCGCCAAAGAAAGCGAACCGAGAAAATCGCCATATCTCATCGATAGTCCACGATGTCTTCTACGCTAGGTTCGAATTCTGGGTCCCAACAACCTTTCATGCGCGCTAAACATTTTGAAACAGTTTCACAGGAATTACATCATAATTTCATCATAGGTTTCATCATCATTTCATCATAGTTTCATCATAGCGAGAGCCGAATTCTTTGTTTCTAATTGGGACTCTGGACGTAACGTAATGAACAACTTAGAGACTACGTCCAGAGTCCCTCACGAATACGCCACCATAAATTCGAACTAGGACACATTGACAAACTGCGCATGCTCCGTATACGCATACAATATTGGGGTGCGCGGCTTGAGCCGGTTGACCTTCACCTGCCATGTGCGCGACTGAATAGGGAAATCCCCCTGCCCTGAAAACGAGCTTGCTAGAGAAAGCGAACTGAGAGAAACGCCATAAGGATATCATCGGGTAGTCCACGATCTCTTCTACGCTAGGTTCGAATTCTGGGTCCCAACAACCTTTCATGCGCGCTAAACATTTTGAAACAGTTTCACAGCAATTACATCATAAGTTTCATCATAGGTTTCATCATCATTTCATCATCATTTCATCATAATTTCATCATAGCGAGAGCCGAATTCTTTGGGACTCTGGACGTAATAATAATTTTCTCACCTTTTGCAAATTAATTTCTCGCTGCTCTACTGACAGACAAGTTACTTGGCCATTTCCATAATTATACAATGAATGGTGTTTTCGCTACTTTTACTACCTGTACATAGCAAAGATGAGAAGAAGAGCTGCCATATTTGTTGATCGAAGTTGCAAGTACTGTATAGTATACGTCTTAAGCTTGTGCAGCAAGTTCTGTAGCCTGGAAGGTAGCTATAGGCAGATTTTACGCTAGACGAAAATATGGATTAATTTTTTATGCGTGCAGAAAACGTGCAGGTTTTCAAAATTCTACGTACCCTATCCTCTGCTGGACATGTGTATAGTGTTGAGAACTTATTCTTAATTATATTCATTGTTATTACGTCATGCATTTACCATGTGACAGTTCACGTGAGTCTTGAGTTGATGAAACATTTATGATGAACAGTGTAAAAGTGTATCTGATTTAATCTAGTCCTAGAATAGTCATAGTCAGTTATAGGCTAGCAAAATAGACAGCTGGAACGAAGATTTGATTCGAAACATGGTCCTTCGAGCCGGATGGCGGACTAGCGTCAACGAATAAGAAGTTCGCTTTTGCACGCTACATTCGATCGTTCCAATTGAAGCCCACCCCACGACTGAACTATGACCTCCGAGGAACTAGCACGAAAGAAGAAGCATGAAGAAGGTACGCGCAGCCCACAGAACTTCGGCCACAAGGCTCCTGGGCCAAGCTGATGCGCTGATAGATACGACTCCTGTAAATGCAGATGAACTGACGTTACTGCAGACTAATCTCTCCACCAAGCTTACGACACTGGAAACCTTGAACAAGGAGATAGTGGACCTTGTACCAGAGGACCAGTTAGAGGAGGAAATAGGGAGAGCAGATGAGTATTCTGAGAAGATACAGAGGACGCTTCTGCAGATAAGCAAGGCTCTGAGATCCACGCCCCCTACAGATAAATCTCGTGATCTGCCTCCACCAGACCCTGTTGATCCTAGTCCTAGTCGCCCTGATCCCCCGCCGCCGGATCCGTCTGATCCGAGTGCTGCAAGTGGCGGAACAGCCGCCAGTAGTAAGGTGAAACTCTCAAAGATATCCTTGCCGCATTTCAAGGGGAACCCCATCTACTGGACCGCCTTCTGGGACTCGTACGAGTCTGCTGTGCACCTCAACAGTGCCCTATCTGACGTGGACAAGTTTAATTATTTGCGATCGTTGTTGGAGAAGTCCGCATATGATGCTATCGCTGGACTGACACTGTCCTCGGCAAACTACGGTGAAGCAATAGAGATATTAAAGAAGCGATTCGGAAACAAGCAGATGATTATATCGAGACACATGGAGGTTCTACTCAACCTAAGTCCTGTTCCGGGAGAGCATGATTTGAGAGGCTTACGTCGACTATACAACGAAGTCGAGACTAACGTCCGAAGTCTCAAGGCTCTTGGGGTCGAGCGAGACTCCTATGGAACCATGCTGACCTCTGTGTTGCTCACCAAACTACCCCCTGAAGTCAAATTGATTATCACCAGGAAGACATCCGATAAGAACCTTGACCTTGAGACACTGCAGACGATTTTGGAAGAGGAGCTCATTGCCAGAGAGCGCTCCCGTGACCCTACACGTACCAGCCGTCATCCACAACAAGACAAGTCCCGGCTGCCCCCCACGGCAACTACACTTCTCTCAGGGGCACAAGAACCAAGCAGAAAACCTCTTGCTTGCTGCTACTGCCAGCAGTCACACTCTGCAGTCGACTGTCACGTTGTAACCGATCTTGATGCTCGCAGACAAATCCTCAAGTCCTCTGGAAGATGCTTCAATTGTCTCGTGAGAGGACATGTGGGGAGAAGATGTCGCGCATCCCCTCAATGTCAGACTTGTAGGAGAAAGCATCATCCAAGTATTTGTGACCAGACTATTGCAACCGATCCAAGAAGTCCCCCAACCACTGTAGAGCCCACCAATGTATCGATTTCCACGCTAAACCCCGAGGCTACACCTTACGTGTCGAATCCTACAACGAATGTGCTCTGTTCAACCAGCACAAAGTCAATTCTGCTTCAAACCGCCCGAGCTCTAGCCTACAATCCTCGAGTTCCTGATTCGCGTCTCGAACTACGGATACTACTCGATGGTGGCAGCCAACGATCTTATATGACGGAGCGAGCGAGGAAGGTGCTGAAATTAGACACCGAAGGTGAACAGCAACTATCGATTGCAGCATTTGGCTCTGCAAGAGCTGGCCCCAAGGTATGTCCTATTGTCAATGTGGGAATGTTGTTGAAGGGATACCCCAGCTTGACTGTGTCTGTATTTGTCGTTCCAATGATTTGTGAGCCTCTAATCAGTCAACCAATTGATGTATGCATTAAGCAGAACCCACACATTGCTGGCTTAGAGCTGGCTGACTGGGCAGACCAAGGGTCTAGACTAGAGGTGGATGTTCTCATTGGGTCAGATTATTATTGGGACCTTGTCACTGGAGCAGTTTCTAAAACCAATGGTGGCCCAACCGCAATTCATACCAAAATGGGATGGGTCTTGTCTGGCCCAATAGCAGTTGGAAGCTTTAACCAGTGTTCCACGAATCTAGTCACCACCCACGTTCTTAGAGTCGATGTACAACCTGACCCCCTGAATGACCAATTGAGAGCATTTTGGGAGCTTGAATCACTCGGAATTCAACCCAACGAGAAAAGCGTGTATGATTATTCCAGTGAGAGCATCAAGTTCAGGGAGGGTAGATACACAGTATCTCTGCCTTGGAAACAGTTTCATCCACCATTACCTGATAATTACCACCTGAGCCAGCAGAGGCTTATGGGGCTTTTGAAACGGCTACGTCAGAACCCTGCGCTCATGCAAAACTATGATCGCATCATTCAGGAGCAGATTGAGAAGGGTATAGTAGAAGATGCCCCCATTGCTGAAGCTAATTCAGCACGCCTTCACTACTTGCCCCACCACGCAATTGTTCGTAGCGACAAGGACACAACTAAGTTGCGTATAGTATACGACGCCTCCGCTAAAACGGACGGTAACCCCTCCTTGAATGACTGCCTACTTGTTGGGCCGAAATTCAATCAGAAAATCATTGATATTTTAATGAGATTCCGCTCATACCAAATTGCCTTAACAGCCGATATCGAGAAGGCCTTCCTCATGATCTCGGTTGAGGAAGGGGATCGAGACGTTCTCCGCTTTCTGTGGGTGAGCGACATTAATGCAGATGAAGTTGAGATTCGACCACTGCGGTTTACTCGAGTTGTGTTTGGAGTCTGTTCTAGTCCATTTCTCTTGAACTCTACAATCAGGCTCCACCTTGAGCGGTACCAACACATGCATCCTGATCTGGTCCAGAAGCTTATTAACTCATTCTATGTTGACGACGTTGTAACAGGCGCTGCCACTGAGGAGGAAGCATTTCAATTGTACACTGATTCAAAGAAGATCCTCCAGGATGGCGCATTTAACCTCAGGAAGTTTCGGACCAATTCACACTCACTTCAGCTCAGAATCAACACCGCTGATAACCAGTCAGAAGATCCGCCAGACACCTCCTGCAGTCCCTGTTTGGATGAAACATACGTTGACACAATGTTGGGCAAGCCGCACAGCTCGGAAGCACTCACACTGAAGGTGCTTGGAGTCATTTGGAATCCACAAGAAGATCGTCTGTACTTCCGTGTTGCAGACATTGCTGAAGCTGCTGCGACTATGGAGCCCACCAAGAGAAACGTTGTCAGCATCGTCGGTAAATTCTACGATCCATTGGGATTTCTGGCGCCAGTGATCATCCGCTTCAAGAAACTCTTCCAGAAGCTGTGTGAACAACAGCTCCAGTGGGATGAACCCCTACCGGAATCGCTTCAAGGCGAGTGGAGAATTCTGATGGAAGACTTGCAAAACAGTGGCTTGGTGTCGATCCCGAGAAGCTATCACGAAGGAATCCTTGAGGATGTATCCTCTTATACTTTATGTGGATTTTGCGATGCCTCCACGACTGCCTACGCTGCTGTTGTCTACCTAGTGATGGAGACTGAGAGAGATGCTCACATCCAGTTCCTCATTGCCAAGACCAGGGTTGCACCCATGCAGAACCTCACCATTCCACGGCTGGAGTTACTCTCGGCGCTGTTACTGTCAAGATTGATCACCACTGTGTCTGGAGTCCTGGAACCCACCTTGCCTAATTTTGATATCAAGTGCTATACCGATTCAACGGTGGCCTTGTATTGGATCAAGGGAACTAACAAAGAATGGAAGCCATTCGTCCAAAACCGTGTCAGTGAGATTTGCAAGAAGACGCCCCCCACCAAATGGCATCACTGTCCGGGAGTTACCAATCCTGCTGACCTCCCTTCAAGAGGGATAACAATGCCTGAGTTGCAGGTGAGCCGTTTGTGGCGATACGGACCGGATTGGTTGAAGGACATCCCGAAGTCGAGTGACACTGATGATATTGATGAAATGCCAGCAGAGTGTTCCAGGGAGTTGAAGACAAGCAACAAGAAAACGCATAACTTGGCCGCCACTGAAGGCAGGCACACTATTGGCGACGTGATAGACTGTAAAAGATTCAGCAGCTTTAGGAGATTGGTGAGGGTTACTGCATATGTGCTGAGAGCTGTGAAGATGTTCAAGAGCAAGGCAGACAGCCAGAGCAGTGACTCCCTCTCCGTTGAGGAGCTCTCTGAGGCAGAGCGGAGGTGGATCCAAGACTCCCAACGGCACCAGGAGCACGAAAAATCCTTTGACTCACTAAAATCTCAGCTCAACCTATTTTTGGATAAGGATGGTCTGTGGCGCTGTGGTGGCAGGCTGGAAAACGCTGATGTGCCATATTCCACGAAGTACCCTCTCCTGCTGTCTCGGAACCACTCGGTTACTCCCCTTGTAATTAACGATGCTCACAAGAGTGTGCTGCACAACGGTGTGCGAGAGACTCTAACTGAAATTCGGCGGAGATTTTGGATTGTGAAGGGACGGAGTTTGGTCCGAGCAATCATACACCAATGTGTAATTTGCCGCCGGTACGAAGGAAATCCATTTCCAACACCACCCCCACCTCCCTTGCCAGTATGCAGAATAAAGGAAGATCCTGCTTTCAGTTTCACTGGAGTGGACTTCGCTGGTCCGTTGTTGATTCGCACCGAAGGTCCTAATCAGACGGGTAAGGCCTGGATCTGTTTGTTTACGTGCTTCGTGACGAGAGCTGTGCATCTAGACATCGTTCTCGACATGTCTACAGAGACATTCATTAGATGCTTGAAGAGATTTGCCGCTCGGAGAGGATTGCCTCAACGATTCATATCTGACAATGGAAAAACATTCAAGGCAGCCTCGAAGTTCTTGAAATCTGTGTTCAAGGATGATACAGTGCGAGACCATTTGGCGGAAAAGGGGTGCGAGTGGACCTTCAATGTTGAACGAGCCCCCTGGTGGGGTGGAGCCTTTGAACGTATGGTGCAGTCTACCAAGCGATGTCTGAGAAAGATGGTTGGTCAAGCGAGTCTTAATCATGATGAAATGGTGACAGCAGTGGCAGAGATCGAATCCATTATCAACTCACGTCCGTTATCGTACGTTTCTGCAGGAGATGTCGAGGAGCCACTAACTCCATCGCATTTGTTGATCGGTCGCAGAGTTCTTAACCTACCGGACCATCTCAGTCAATTGTGTGAACCCGGAGATGAAGATTTCGACATTAGTTCGACCCACCTTACGAGGAGAATGAAACATCTCAGTAATACCTTGAACCACTTTTGGAAACGATGGAGGAATGAGTACCTTGCAGAACTTAGAGAGAGTCACAGGCATCTTTTAAAGAAATCTCATGGATCCCCACAAGTGTCAGTCGGTGATATGGTGATCGTTCACGAGGAAGGTCTTCCCCGCAGTTTTTGGAGACTAGGCCGCGTACAAAGCCTTATAGTCGGAAGGGATGGAAGGACCAGGGGAGCTACCGTGAGAATCACCGGTAAGAACCAACGACTCACTTCCTTGAATCGCCCCCTGCAGCTGTTGTACCCCTTAGAAGTTGATCATTCCACTGATCTCAGAGAGACTCCACCAAAACCCCCAAGAGAATCGGAGAAACAAGACGAATCTGAGAAGGAACCAGTGGCGTCCCCAGGATTTGAGGGAGGGGGGTGCTAAGACATACGCGCGCGAAGCGCGTGCGCAAAATTTTAGCCACGCCCCCAAAATGTTGACCACACCCCTAATTAAACGCGTTCTTGAAGGTAGCTGGCTGACAAAGAAGGTTGTTTTAGGCCGAATAGAGACGAGAAACTGCTGTTTTGGGAGCGAATTTTAGAGGCCAGTAAGTGTATTGTTGGTAGTAGCTTCCAGTCATTGATTATCAGTAACAATATTTGTCACTGAGCTACTGAACTGGCTGTTGTGCCAGAGCTGATGGGGGTGCTCCAGCACCCTGAGCACCCCCCTGGGTACGCCACTGGGAACCGATTCGCCAATCGCGGCCTCAACGTGCTGCTGCGAGGAGAGGCGAAGAGAAACGTAAGGTATGGACCCATGAGTTGCAAGATGAGGATATTGAACAGTAATTCTAATAACAATATTATCTAATTTGTATTGAACAAGGACCTCTTATTTGATTTGATTTGTAGAATTTTGATTTTTGTCTAGGCTAGCTCCTCAGTTGACCATGTCTGGTCAACGGGGGGAGGATGTTGAGAACTTATTCTTAATTATATTCATTGTTATTACGTCATGCATTTACCATGTGACAGTTCACGTGAGTCTTGAGTTGATGAAACATTTATGATGAACAGTGTAAAAGTGTATCTGATTTAATCTAGTCCTAGAATAGTCATAGTCAGTTATAGGCTAGCAAAATAGACAGCTGGAACGAAGATTTGATTCGAAACATATTATTATAGTATAATCAAATCTTGTTTGAGTACTGTGTCCATTGTATAGACATGCACCAACACAGGGCGGATACACAGTACATTATTATGCATGTACTCCATGCATAGATTGTACTACTATACAATAAGCCATTATTAAAATACTATTTCTACAGCTAGATAAGGAAGCCCCAATAATTTTTCTCACAGCTGGTCACGTTTTCAGTCTTGCATGTTGACTTCGGAACCACAGTATGCACGACCACAAATATAGATACCCGGAAGTACTTTTGATAGTGTGATTGCATACTGCTATTATTTTATTGAGATTTACTCATGCAGTGTGCAGCTTTTGTTCTGGGACAAAAATCTATAATAATATATTATTAGTCAGTCTAACTTTCACATCAGAATTTGCTGCGATTTGCACACAAGACATTCATGTACTGTAACTTCAACAATCATGGCAGTTCTTCTCCTCATCTTTGCTACAATACTATCTGTACAGGTAGCAGCAGCAAAAATATTTCTTTCTCCGATTTTTTCATGTGAAAATGACCAAGAAACTTGTCCATCAACAGAGCAGCGAGACATTGCTTTGCAAAAGGTGATAGGAAATGTATACCAATACCTATTCAATAGAAGCATGCTTCCACAGTGTGGAGAAGGGATATGGTATCGCGTTGCCTACCTCAATATGAGCGATCCTTCACAGCAGTGTCCATCTGCCTGGAGGGAGTACAACGCTAATCAATTTCGAGCTTGTGGAAGACCAGTTTCAAGTGGTGCAAGTTGTCCTTCCCAAATATTCTCCATAAGCTGTCAGTACAGCAAAGTATGTGGAAGAGTTATTGGCATTCAAGTTGCAAGTCCAGATGCATTTTATCATGGAAGGGGATTAGATATAAACATGGGCTATATAGATGGTGTTAGTATTACACATGGATCGCCTCGCCACCATATCTGGAGCTATGTTGGTTCTTACAGTGAGGTTGCTACATATTTTGATGCATGTCCATGTGATTATTTCGGTGCTACTCAACCTCAGTCATTTGTTGGTAATAACTACTACTGTGAATCTGGCAATCCAACCCTAAATTGGCAAGGTCGAGCATTTCCAAATGACAAGCTATGGGATGGAGAGCAGTGTAGTCATGAAGGCAGATGCTGCACTGGTACCAACACTCCACCATGGTTCAATGTGAATCTCGGCAGCCCAACAAGTGATAATATCGAAGTACGCATTATGGGCTCTGAAAGCACTGATAATGAAGATACTCCGATTGAACTGCTCGAAATATATGTTCAATAAACGAAAACTATTACAGTGTACAGGAGTAGCTAATTAGTTTATTACTCTGATACTACAGTGCTTATTTAATATATATTACTGCATACAATGTCAATTTAAGTGATTATCTATACATATGCCTCAGTATAATTATTATTATTTAGGGATTTTAATTTTTGAGAATTTGAAAATAGCGTTTAATATAGGCAAAATAATTAGCATAATTAATTTTTACCTATCCAGTACACTTTTGCCAGCATTTTTGCACTTAGTCTGTCATAGTGCTTCTGAATTATTTATAATACAGTCGAGCCTCCGATAACGGACCCTCCAAGAAGCGAACAACCTCTCTACAGCGGACATCCGGAAACCACGCCCTTAAATTAATGATGCCCCGCCCACCTTTGCCGCAATCTAGGCGGTCGCGATATTATGCCGCATGCGCGATAATAATATTAGCCTTGAATCCAGATAACGATTTTGGAGTAGCCAGTACTTCAGAAACAAAAAAATTCAGCCTGTGCTATGTTGATACTGAAAACAGAACATACCAACCACTTGATTATCATCTCTACTGCTCTTATCATGCATTTCAGTGCATTTACTAACTAATACAATCAAAATGGGTCGAAAAATCATGAACCTCCAAGATAGGGACAACCTCCGAGCAAAGGATAAGAGGCCTGTTCCCAAAGTGTCCTTTATTCGGAGGCTCGACTGTACAGTGAGGTTTGTTTATAGTTAGACACTGTAATAGTCGGTTTCTACGTGATTTAGAAGACCTCAGGGCTCAGTAGAATCCTCGCTTCGCTCGGGATTCTACACAGAAACCTTCTGTCTTCTAAATGACGTAGAAACCTCCTAAACAGTGTCTAACTATTATGTATAATTATGGTACTGGTAGATCTACTTCCCTGAGCATGAAGGTGACTGGATCTGCAGGCTTCAAGTGTCTTATGGCTGACATGTAGACTGGAGTACACCATGCTGGAGAGTGCTCACCTCGTGACCTTTGTCTCTGGCTTGGAGAAGAAACTACAACATGAGATAGCTGAAGGTGGAGAGAACCTCAGGTGAGCACAGTGTCAATATTTAGCTATATTATTTATATAATTACCTAGTATATGCAGATGAAAATATGGCATATGTGCAGGTTTTTATTACCGGTATAACAAAATTCTGCCATATATTAGCTATAGCTATATCCTCTGCTAGATGTGTATTGGAAAGCTCATGTTTTCATAAACACGACATATTAAGCAAATCTTAGTTTTGGTCCAATGCAATGTTAGCTTTTTGTCTGAAGGGCTTCTGAATATATGCCGCAGCAATGGGTAAACAAACCTCACTGTATTATCATTAATATCCTGTTAATATCCTAGCAGTACACAACCACATGCACTATTAATAGTTACTGCTGCATGTAGCTATATTGCAAAAATACAGTAGCATGCTGATCTGCAGGCATATGTGCATGTAGCTACAATCAAAACAGATGTTTCATGAGTCCTCCTGAGCAAACATCAATCTACGTATCTCCTGGACCATAGTGTAGAATCTGCCTAGTACCTTCCAGGCTACAGAACTTGCTGCGCAAGACATATACATAATAATAATGAATGCACAGGCTGGAGTGTAGAACCCTCACTGCTACACGCATGCATGACTCATCATGCACGTGTAGATCTATAGCATGTCTCAATGTGTATGCCTGCTCAATATCAGGAGTATTGTACTAGCTATATACATACCCTGCACCTGAGGTACTCGGATTTCTTCAGAGTCAGTGCATGATATAGGCGTAGGGGGAAGCAGCACCTGGCTATATCACTGAAAGCCTCTGTGACTACTGAACTGAATGAATGCATAGGAGTGCAAAACCCTCACCGCTACATGCATGCATAACTCATGCACATGTAGATCTATAGTAGCTAGCATATCTCAGTGTGTATGCCTGCTCAATATAAGGAGTATTGAACTAGATGCATACTACCATAATGTGGTAGTATGTATCTAGTTCAATATTATTGGGGCGAGCCTGAGCGAGCCCCACATAAACGTGCGCGAATTTTATATTATCATATATTATTATTATGGTACGTCCGTCACGCGAAATTATATACCCAGCGATGCTCTATGGACATAAACGTGGAATATTCAATTTGCGCATTCTCATGCCTGGGACAAGGGCCGTATATACGCCGTTCTAATTTTAGTGAATTGCAAATTTATACTCGTGCTTGTACGAAGCTACCGTAGCTACCGCACCGTACAGAAGTAAGCAGAAGGCACCAAATTTGCAAAGGAGAGAGCGAGACAGAGCTCGTCGACGTTATCAGCTTAACAGCGCAAGGACCAGCTAAGATCGCGATAAAGATAGACTAGACGTGCTGCTCACTGATGACTCTGATAACAGCGGAAATTGTAGCAGGGATGGAGGGTAGACCTACAGGCCTACATGGCACTATGAGACTGTCTGTCATTGTTTGCTTGGATCTGTATCAGTTGTCTTCAAGGTCTATCGTGCTATGGCTTTGTTTAAAATTTTCGAGTCGCAGCTACTTACAGAGACTTTCAGAGGCTCAGCTCAGGCTCGCCCCAAACAGGCCATGCATGTCACTAGTATTACTAGAGTTACACTTTGTGTAGCAGTCCTCGCTCAGTGAGCCACTATGCCAATATCCTAGATCCTGTATTGAACTTCCTGTTTATGCAGAATTCCCGGATCCCCCCCTGCCGAATTCCCTATGCATGCTGCACATGTAGATCACGTGACAAGGGAGTGGTTTCTTTCATCTATACTGAAGCATTAGCAACAAAAAGAGCTCCATTATGTCGTCAGTCTTGGAAGCCAAGAATAGGCCAATTGACAGGCCACGGGTAGTAGCATCTTTACCATCAGCGACAGGACGAACAATTTTGGGCCAAGAAGGTGCGATCGTTTTTGGCCGCGCGAACATTGATTCACCCGGTAAGCACAGTCCAGCCAAACCGTAGAATTTGTAGGCCTTGCATGACCATCCTGAGGGAGCCCACAACTTTCGACGCAGTAGCACCCGGGGACGTGGCCTGAATCGCCGAAGAGAGTAAGAAAGAAAATTTAGACGCACGCGAGATATACGCCCAGAAGCCATACGAAGACACCCGAGCCCGAGTAGAGACCTCGCTTCGCTCGGAATTATACATACCCTGCACCTGAGGTACTCCAGTCTAGGGGGAAGGCACCTGCCTATGTCACTATAATAACTGAAAGCCTCTGTGACTACTTCAACTCAATTATGCACTTGAGAGCCACTGCACTGACAACTGACCAGCAAGGCACAGAATGGCAACCACAGCTGCACACTATTATTATAGTATATACCACTGGAATGTGACCACTCTTCCTTGGTGCCTGGTAATCCTCAGATGCGTACTTTCTCTAAGACAACCCTTACCATACGGACGGACGGACAAAAATCGCCAAACGATTGCAGTAACCCCCCTCCTACGCTTTGCGGCGAGGCCGGGTTAATGAATGCACAGGAGTGCAGAACCCTCATCGCTACATGCGTATTGAACTACATACCCTATACATTACACCTGAATAGGGTACTGGTAATATTGACTACATACCCTGCACCCCTGGCAAACAGGGTTCTGGTACTAGAGTTAGTGATCTAAGAGTTGGGGGGGAGGCACCTGGCTATGTCACTATATAAACTGAAAGCCTCTGTGACATACTTCAACTGAATTATGCATTTGAGAGCCACTGCCTGTTTACACTGTGACTGTAGCTACTGACTAGCCTCGTCCCCAGGCCACTCCCACATTTTCTGCGTGTAACATTGAAAACGTGGGAGTGGCCTGGGGGACGAGGCTATGTATTGACAACTGACCAGCAAAGCACAGAATGGCAATCAGTCATGTAGTTGAGGTAGGTGCCATGTAGCTAAACACAGATGCAACAGCTGCACACTACTACTCCACTGGTCAGGACTTAACGTGACCACTCTTCCTTTATGCCATGTATACTTAGAATGCGTACTTGTTCTTTGACGACCCTTACCATTTAGTAAAAGAGGGTTGCGACGGACGGACGGACAGTGACAAAAATCGCCAAACGATTGCAGTAACCCTCCGCCTACGCTTTGTGGCGAGGGTTAAAGTATGCACTTGAGAGCCACTGCCTGTTTACACTGCATTGACAACTGACCAGAAAGGCCCACAGAATGGCAACCACAGTTGCACACTACTACACCACTGGGCACGTCTTAACACCACTCTTCCTTGATCCTCGGATACGTACTTTCTCTCAGACGACCCTTACCATACGGACGGACGGACAGAAATCGCCAAACGCAGTAACCCTCCGCCTACGCTTTGCGGCGCGCCGGCGAGGGTTAAGGTACCATTTAATTGCGTGGGCGTGAGCGTCAGGAATGGCTAATTCAATTAGCGAATCGTGAAGGGGCGTGGCCGAAGAGGCCATACGAGTGCTTTTGGTCGCAGGTGGGCGTGTCCAGAATCGGCCAGGGATGATTATGCGCGTGTAATTAGCGACCGGAAGTGGCCCCTGAAGAAAAGGCCGGTAATTGCCCACATCAAAGCAAGATCAAAGCATTCTTTCTTAACTATTAACCGCAACGACTTAAAAAAAAAAGCTTATTAGGCCTAATTAAGCGTGTGGGCGTGTTCCTGGCACTGTGTGGAGTGTGTGCGTGTGCGTTAATGCAGGTTTTATTGCTTCCGATTGGGCGTGGCTCCACGGGCCAGTGCTTGGACATCGGCGCCTGGGACTTGGCCTCGGCGATAGGTGGGCGTGTCCCGGAAGCGGTGGTGACCTTTGAACCCCGCGAGGAGGCTTTGGGGGCGTGGCAGGAGGTCAAAGGTGAGGCCATGTCTGTTAATGAGGCACTGTACGGCGGTGCGATCGAGGGGCCTGTACGGCCGGACGGAAGCTGACGATGGTTTGAAGCGGATGTGGTTGCGATGACGTGTTGTTACTCCGCCCACACAGGAAATGAGGTGAGCTCTTGCGTGGGCGGTGTGGCAGAACGGCCTCCAAGTGTTTGTGTGTGTTTTGGCCTTGAGGAAGCTGTGTGTTTTAATTGGGATTGATTGTGGGCTTCCGGTGGACATCCGGTGGTTAGTAGGCACTTGATTGAGAATGGTGGTCCTTGGGGAAGAGGGTGGGGCTGTTTTGGGCGTGGCCTGGCCCCTCCCTTCCGGCTCGGCTTCCGGTCCATGGAGGATATTAAATGAACACTTCCGGCTCTAGCAGCCACACCCCTGAGACCTGTGCAATTAAAAGGGCGTGGTTACACAACATGCACCTCACTAATGACTTTGATGTGGTTTAGGTGTCATATCCCCCACCTCACGCCCACGCAATTTAATGGTACCTTAATAACAGCAACTTCAACAGTAATGGCAGCTCTTCTCCTCATCCTTGCTACAATAGCTACTATTTGTACGGATAGGAGCAGCAGTAAAAATACCCTTCATCGCATAATATTATGGAAATGGACAAGAAACTTGTCCATCAACAGAGCAGCGAAACATCGCTTTGCGAAAGGTACAAGACAATGTATACCAATGCCTATCCAATGGAAGCATACTTCCACAGTGTGGAGATGGAATATGGTATCGAGTTGCCTACCTCAACGTTAACATGACTGATCCTTCACAGCTGCAGTGTCCATCTGCCTGGATATCTGGAGCTATGTTGGTTCTGTCAGTGAGATCAATAACAATGTATGTCCATATGGACAGTGGCACTGGAATAAGTTCTACTTATTCCAGTGCCACTCAACCTCAGTCATTTGTTGGCAACAACTACTAACTGTGAATCAGGCAATCCTGCCCAATATTGACCAGGTCGAGTATTTCCAAATGACAAGCTATGGGATGGAGAGCAGTGTAGTCATGAAGGCACATGCGAAGATTTAAATACTAGCTGCTACAGCAAACATTAGCTATTACCTTCCTGCATGATGTTTTTTCAGGCTTGCAATGAGTTGAATTCGAAGTTGTTCTACCTTTGCTAACTTCATTGCTATATTATCATGACTGGATGCCTTTTTGTTTCCATGAATGTTGTTCCCAATTCTAGTAGGGAGTGAATCTCTTAGCTATCTCCTAGCCTCGAGATCCTAGAGTATGCACATGTATAGTATCTTTTACCTTAGATTTCAATTGATAGATTAGTATAATATAATATGTAGCTATACATGTGGCTAATAATTATAAATGCACTGGTCCAGGAGATATTGGTGTTTACTCAGGGGGACTCATGAAACAGAAAATAAAATTTAATCAGTTTTGATTGTAGCTACATGCATAATATGCCTACAGATGAGCCTGCTACTGTTATCATTTGCACTACTGTAACAGTAACTGTTGACAGCTAGTACTTGTGGCTGCATACTGCTATAGGATAATATAATAATAATACAGTGATCGAGGTTTATTTACCCGTTGCTGTATTCAGGAGCAGTTCAGACAAACTTAAGCTAACATTGGACCAAAACTAACATTTAATTTATTTATGTTGTGCATGTTTACGAAAACATGAGCTTTTCTATAGAATTTTGCTAATATAAAACCTACACGTTTCCTACATACATAAAATCCGTATTTTCGTCTTTAGTTAGTATAAAACCTGCCTATATACTATACCTTCCAGACGCATACTAGCTATACAGCAATTGCAACTTCAACAATCATGGCAGCTCTTCTCCTCATCTTTGCTACGATACTATTTGTACAGATTGTAGCAGCAGCAAAAATCCCATTCATCACATATGGAAATGGTCAAGAAACTTGTCTATCAACAGAACAGCGAAATATCGCTTTGCAAAAGATAAAAAACAACGTATACCAATACCTGTTTAATAGAAACGTACTTCCACAGTGTGGAGAATGGATATGGTATCGCGTTGCCTACCTCAACATGACTGATCCTTCACAGGAGTGTCCATCTACCTGGAGGGAGTACAACACTAATCAATTTCGAGCTTGTGGAAGACCAGTTTCAAGTGGTGCAAGTCGTCCTTCCCAAATATTCCCCATCAGCCGTCAGTATAGCAAAGTATGTGGAAGAGTCATTGGCATTCAAGTTGGAAGTCCTGACGCATTTAACTGTCAACAAGATATAAACAGGAGATATATGGATGGTGTAAGCATTACACGTGGATCACCTCACCACCATATCTGGAGCTATGTTGGTTCTCTCAGTGAGGTTAGAAGAGGTAATAATGTATGTCCATGCGATTATTCTGGTGCCACTCAACCTCCGTCCTTAGTTGGCAGCAACTACTACTGCGAATCAGGCAATCCAACTGAAGATTGGGAAGGTCAAGTATTCCAAATGACAAGCTATGGGATGGAGAGCAGTGTAGTCATGAAGGCACATGCTGCACTGGTACCAACACTCCACCATGATTCAGTGTGAATCTCGATAGCCCAACAAGTGATGATATTGAAGTACGCATTATGGGCTCTCAAAGCACTAATGATGAAGACACTCCAATTGAATTGCTTGAAATTTATGTTCAGTAGAACTATAATTATATTATATAGCTATAAATTACCGTAGATCGGGAAATTTTTACCGTTAAAAATTTTTCGCCATTTGCTTAGGTGGCGAAAATTAAACGCGCGAAATATTTGAGTAATGTATGACGACCTATACCAAGTTCAGCCTGGCGGCGAAAATTAGACTACACGAAAAATTTACAAGTGAAATATTTTACCGGCGAAAATATCCCGATCTACGGTATTCATAATGAAGTACTATAATATCTATTGTAAGGTGTGATATTACCTAGAACTCATTAGATGGGACTTTCTGTGTGCAGCAATGTATAGCTACTAGCTACCCATGTATATAGTGCTTAAGAGATGCGGTTTCAGTTTCGATCCTTCTTCATCCTGAGAAAATCACTTCAATTTATACAGTGATATAGCCAGGTGCCTTCTCTTCTACAGATTTGGCATCTTGGCAAATAGCTATAGATGCATGACTTAATTTGAATTTTATGTGCTTTTTTTGCACACCAGTGCATGGTCACTGCCAACAACCATGCATGCATGCATGTCCGGCCACCCACTTGAGATGCCCTGCACCATCTTGCAACCCCACTGTATATACATAGTGTTTACACAAGTAGGAAAGTGTCCGGCCACCCACTTGAGATGCCCCTCAACTCATGCACCACCTTGCAACCCCCACTGTATATACATAATGTTTACATAAGTACACAGAAGTGTCGGGCCACCCACTTGAGATGACACCCATCAACTCCTGCACAGTTGGGCAGCCATATAGTGCAGCTATAAACGGGAAGGACAGACTGGCTTGACCAATCACAATTGATCACAAAATTGCAATGAGCAAGCATGCTGGAATTTAGCACCCAATTTTGATAAAATTAAGCATAAAGTGAAACTCAAAATACAGGCATTACAGGTGTATAACTCACCTCTTTGAACTATGTATGGGGGCAGATCCAGAATCAGAATCATCTGACTCTTGCAAAATTGAAAGGACAGTTAGATCAATCATAATCCTGTAGGTATAGTGATACGCCGGATGGTAGCTACGATTGTTGAATACAATAAAGAAAAATATTTGAAACCTTACCTAGTGGTAGTTCCCTTGGTAGAGGAAGTTTCATTAGTGGCACCGTCAGAAAATGTTAGCTAACCTCTGCCGAGATGGTGGTGAATCCTTCACCTCAACAGAATCAGATTCGTTAGACTTACAGATTGCGTAGGATATCCGACTCCTATGTTTAGATTCTATGCTTGCCTGGTACCCCATGGCCCACACAAATCTGTGTGAGACTGCCAAGGCCGTCATAGGTCATAAGTTCTATCCCGTGGTTCAAAACAGTGTTGTACAAGTACGTGTATAGTGATATCAACAATAATGGCAGTTTTTCTCCTCCTCTTTGCTGTAATACTATCTATGCAGGCGGTAGCAGCAGCCAAAACATCTCTATCATCTCCGATTATCTCAGACGGGAATGGCAAAGAAGCTTGTCCATCAATAGAGCAGCGAAACTTTGCCTTGCAAAAGATCAGAGACAATGTAAATGCATACCTGTTCAATGAAAGCATTATACTTCCACAGTGTGGAGAAGGAATATGGTATCAAGTTGCCTACCTCAATATGACTGACTCTTCACAGCAGTGTCCATCTGCCTGGAGGGAGTACAACAGTCAATTTCGAGCTTGTGGAAGACCAGTATCAAGTGGTGCAAGTCGTCCTTCCCAAATATGTCCCATCAGCCGTCTGTATAGCAAAGTATGTGGAAGAGTCATTGGCATTCAAGTTGCAAGTCCAGATGCATTTTATCATGGGATGTGATCAGGCATAAACGAGGGCTACATGGATGGTGTAAGCATTACACGTGGATCACCTCGCCACCATACACTGGGCCAAATGTAACATTTCCCACTGTAGGATTTATACAGTTTTTCAGTAGGAAAGATGAACTGCCATGCAGATTTCCATCTTGCAGTATAGTTGAAATTTCATCCACAATTTCCTATAGATGATAGGGCGTAATTTTCAGTAGAGGATATCTGAATGAAAACCCAGATTTCCTACAGATTTTTGAAGTACAGTAAATACTACTTTTATACGAGTTTCCTACACATTTATGGTATATAATAAATGGTGTTTCATACAAATTTCCTGCATATTATTTTATCCATAATAATATTATAGTCATTAATTTTTTGTAATAATATAAATATCCAAAAATTCAATGACAAACGTAAGGCTAAGCAGGGTATTAAGATGTAGGAATACATACTGAATGAAGAACGTTCACATGATTTCAAAATCACAATCAGTCAATTATCAGCAAGAGCAGAAGAAGGCAAGTCGGCTCAGGCTAAGAAGCAAACCAAGAAGAGGGTACTTGCTGACTGTCCTTCATCTTGAAGCCCTCTATGGTTGCTCGTTAGACGTGTACGTAAGATTTCTACAACACCAACACACGATTCTTTAATTTCTGTAAAGTAAAAAGAAAATTTTGTTAATTTTGGAATGTGTCTGGGGATGATGCTAGCTACCTCAGGGCTACGATTATTTGCAGGTACAACTTTTAGTAGATTTCAGAAATAGTGTGTTTAGCGGGTACTCATTTTAGGGATTTTTCAAAGGACCTGGTAACATTCGAAAATATTAAAAGTTTAATACTAAATTTTAGTGAAATTGGGCAAATTCCTAAATTTAGTACCTGCAAACAAAAGTGGGGTCAAGTGGCATAAACGGTACCCATATTTTCGTGTGCTATTGTGATGGTTAAAAATTTTCGTGGTGCCGTTCTTGCCACTTGACCCCAAAAGTGTTCTTAAGTATACTATATATTAATGGATAGACAAAGCCTACAACTAAAACCCTTAAAACACGCATATATATGCAACAGTGATTATATGAGACATTGATTTACCTAATTTATACGTTCCCTTCTTGTCTGTTTCCTATGAGCCTGTTTCAGTCCCTCAGTTCTCTCCAGGGATGATTCTTGACACAGACATCGACATTAAGTACTGTACATGCTGCAGCTAGAGAAAATAAATTGTGGCTAAGTATAAGTACAAAATAGTTGAGTTCTAAATCATGCACACCCATACGATAGCACGTTGCCAGAAATGCGCGGCCATCCCATAGTTGGAATAGCGAAAATGTTTCATAATTCGTTTAATTGGATGTGTACATTCTCTATGGGGATAAACCAAAACAACAAGCTACCTAATTTCCGATCATCTAGACTTCTTTGATACAATAAAAGGAAGCTCCTGATGATTTACGACTATCCATACTGCATGCACAGAATTTACTATTTTAGCAAACGTACTTGATCAACTTGTCCATAGACAGCAATACATTTTTGCTGAAGTGCCTGTAAACTTGCACGATTTTGCACCACTAGTAGTCTAAAATTCCAACTTCCGATCATCTAGACTACTTATTTAGCTATGAAACCTCATAGATCTAGCCTAAATCTCACTTCATCGCCATTTTAAAATTTTACTTTGCAAGGGCAAAGTTCAGCAATATTGAAGAATTTTTGCTGACTCGGCAGTTAGTGACGTCATGACCTTTGACCTGGTCTATAGCTGAGGCCCTGAATCGTGGACAGGACTGCTGCGAGTGTCAAGATCAAGTCTCTGTTGACTATTTAGATCGAAAATAGTTGAGATTAGGCTACTTTAGTGTAGTTATCATCCATCAGTAGCTAGATTTAGCCGTCAAGTGTGAAATCATTGTTGAACTGCACTGATCTGCTGTGGACTACATTATTTTATCACAAACGGCAATTGAAGGTACTATCTAGCTATTTTAAATTAAATTACACTGTAGGAGCCTATAAAGACCTGATTATAATGATAAATAAGTTGATTTTTGTCAATCGTGAAATTTATAATGATATTCATGACTTCTTGTATGCTTGTAATTAGTAATTACAAGGGCTTGTATAATGCAAACATATGGATGTCCGCTGCTGCATAGGGCATTTCTGGCAACGTTGGCCACAGAATGGGAAATTCTTGAGGACAATGACCTTACACTGTTACAGGTAAAATTTCAATCCACGCACTTGCTTAACTTACCCAAGTTCCATGTTGAATCCAGGTCTCATCCTCATCAGCTAACGTGCGATAGCTACATATGGCGGGCTCGAACTTGTTTTTGACTTGCTGGCTGATTTCATACTATTTTTTCGACATTGCTTGTCAAGATGCGGCATGGCACTGAAGACTCCGTCTACTCGAATAAGGGTCCCTTTGACAGCAGCAGCGTCCAAACTCTCTGACGCCCCTCCATCGAAGTCGGAGTCAGCGCTTCCGAGTCATTTTTTTCACAGCTTCCCAATGCAATGATTCATTGTTGCATGCCCAGTTCAAAAATAGCTGAGTCATGTGCACGTGTACTAGCACGTGACTTGCGCGTGACAAATGGCGCCACTTCCATCTTGTGACAGTACAGTGCAGTACAGAGGCAGAGTCGACTGGTTATCAGCTTCCAAGAACTCCCCAGGACTTAGTTACTGGCTGTAATAAAAAGGTGATTTAATTAATATCGCATGCATGCATTTATATTCATAATCCACGCTAGCTGTGGACAGTCTCAGGAACCGTATACCTTTGCCTGAGAAATTTAATATATTTTACTGTGTGTAACGTATAATACATACAATAATTATGTGCGACTTGTGTAGGTGTGTTGGTGCTTGTGTGTTTGTTTCATTGATGCTGCCCTGACCGGCGACTTGTTATCGAGTCTTGTAGGCAGGGTGGTTGTGTATGTGTGCTCTCCTGACCGGCGACTTGTTATCGAGTCTTGTAGGCAGGGTGGTTGTGTATGTGTACTCCCCTGACTGGCGACTTGTTATCGAGTCTTGTAGGCAGGGAAGTTGTGTATGTGTGCTCCTCTGACCGGCGACTTGTTATCGAGTCTTGTAGGCAGGGAAGTTGTGTGTACTCCCCTGACCGGCGACTTGTTATCGAGTCTTGTAGGCAGGGAGGTTGTGTATGTGTGCTCCCCTGACCGGCGACTTGTTATCGAGTCTTGTAGGCAGGGAAGTTGTGTGTACTCCCCTGACCGGCGACTTGTTATCGAGTCTTGTAGGCAGGGAGGTTGTGTATGTGTGCTCCCCTGACCGGCGACTTGTTATCGAGTCTTGTAGGCAGGGAAGTTGTGTGTACTCCCCTGACCGGCGACTTGTTGTCGAGTCTTGTAGGCAGGGAGGTTGTGTATGTGTGCTCCCCTGACCGGCGACTTGTTATCGAGTCTTGTAGGCAGGGTAGTTGTACATATGTGCTCGAGTCAGGGGAGTAGCTAGGATTGTTGTCTAGTAGTCCAGCCTTACAAAATTGTTATAATTTTATACAGAGATTTCGTACCCAAGAGAGTATCAAGAACAAAAGAAGACAATACAGAGAAAAAAAGAAACAAAAACAGAAGGAACGAGTTCAAATTCAAACAACTACTGTAACGCTCCCTGATACGCCAGTGAGTGAGCCTTTGACAAGTGATATCAATGTTGACATCAGCAGTGCTAGTATTAGCCTAGATAATGATCAATCTAAGTTACACGTCCATGTCTACCTGGTCTCGAGGTCCTGGGAGTGACCGATGGGACATACTACTAGATGAGGCAGAACGTTTCAGACTGTACTTATCAAAAAAGAAGGCAAACAATAAGTATACTAGTGGATTTCATGATGAAGAACTCAGTTTTTCTGATGACAACCTCAACTTTACCAAAAAGCTTATCTGGTATTGATAGAGTGTCTGTCTCCAGTCAACTTCAAGAGATGCTGAAGAAGGAGAACCATGCCCTATTTCATGCACGATTTTACCGAGATAGTTGCACTGAGCTAGAGCAACGCTGCAGACAGCTAAAGAACGAGAAAGAAGGGGTTCGGTATTTCTGGCAGAATAAGGTAACCGTTCTGGAGTCTCAATCTAGAGGAGATAAAATATTGATGATGGCGAAGCAAAGCAGCACTAGCACATCTGTAGTTTAAAATAATAGTCAGATTCTGTTGAATATAATATAATTATTATTGCTGACTTGTCACGTTCATAATAATTATGCATAATAATTATTGTATACACATTGATAAAAAACTAATGACGTTGTAATACATGATGTTGTATAACATAATTATAATAATATATTAAACACTCATAAAATTTGCATTTCATTCAATGAGCATGTGTAGGAAATCCTAAAGGACACATGAAGTTTTATACACTTGATACCTGCATGAAAGCTTACATTTCATTCAATGATCATGTGTAGGAAATTATGAAGGACACATGAAGTTTTATGTCTGTATGAAAGTTCACCTTTCATTCAATGATCATGTGTAGGAAATTATACAGGACACGTGAAATTTTATGCACTTAATGATATCTGCAAGAAAGTTCACCTTTCATTCAACATTTCTGTGTAGGAAATTTGATAGCTATCTCCACTACAGATTTCCTACCAACATGGTTAATAGGAAATTCCAGTTTTTGCGCAGTGATATCTGGAGCTATGTTGGTTCTGTCAGTGAGAATACTAGATCTCCTTCACGTCATGGATCAGTTGCATGCCCATGTAATTCCTCCTCTGGTGCCAAACCTCAGGAGTTCGTTGGCAGCAACTACTACTGTGAATCAGGCAATCCAACCCAAGATTCTGAATGGGTAGGTCAAGAATTTCCAAACGACAAGCTATGGGATGGAGAGCAGTGTAGTCATGAAGGCACATGCTGCACTGGTACTAACACTCCACCATGGTTCAGTGTGAATCTTGGCAGCCCAATAAGACTTAGTGATGATATCGAAGTACGCATTATGGGCTCTGAAAGCACTGCTAATGAAGATACTCCAATTGAACTGCTTGAAGTTTATGTTCAATAAATAAATTTTAAAGCTGTGTTACAGAAATAATGTGCATGCATGCAGGAATAATTTTTTTGACGTGCCGTAGTTACTGTATTATTACTAGTGCTTGCAAGCCTTATTGATATAGGATATCAATACTTATAACACGGACATAATGATCATCTTGCATTAATTTTTTATTGTAACTATATACACAATGAAGAATCCACAACATGTCACATGACATTGAATATTATATACATGTGACATGTATATCTGAGTGATGTATGACATTATATGTAGACACTTTATTATTATGCATGCAACATCAATGGCCAGGAACATGATTGTACTGCACATCAGTGTAGCAGACACTCCACGTTTAGTTACATTAAGGGATAAAAATTAATTATATAATATTGCAGAATGGCATATACACTTAATCAGTTACATCTATAATAATCCCTAGTCCCAATCTATAAAAAAGAATTTGGCCAACCGATGACGTAATTATGATGAATCCTATGATGAAATCTATGATGAAATGTGATGAAATTATTATGAAATTGCTGTGAATCTGTTTCAAAATGTTTAGCGCACATGAAACTTTAAGGCTGTTGGGATCCAGAATTCAATTAAATCTAGCGTAGAAGAGATCATGGACTATCGATGATATAATATAATTATGGCGATTCTCTCAGTTCGCTTTCTTTGACGAGCTCACACTCAGGGGGATTTTCCTATTCAATCTAGCACATGGTAACTCAGGTGGAGGTCACATCCAGGTCAACCGGCTCAAGCCTCCCGCCAGACTAGCTCAGTCAGTGTATTATATACGGTAGCTATTATTTATCTATTAGTGTTTACTATATAGTTTCACAACACCAACTCATATTGAATGTATACCTTTGCTGTGGTGTTGTAGTATATAGTTATGCCAAGAAAGATCCACAGTTCACCAGCAAACCATCACCTGCTAGCACTGCCCTGTACACAGAAGTTTGAGTACTCTAAGTACCCATCTCATAGCTGCAAATGCGTGTAGCCATTTGCTTGTAGTTCAGCCCAATTCGTTTCTTCGCCGACGCTGAGTGGACACACTAGCTTAGTAATTCTGTGATGATATAATATAATATATAGGTCCTCAGTATCAATTTTATCCTTTACACTACACATAATACCTTTCTTAACATTCCCGAACCAGCATCACTGCATGCTGTCACCGACCATCAGGGTAAGAATTACCAAAAATTAATAATTAGCTAGTTTTCTAATTTCCAGCTTGCAGGTATAAGGTGACGTAGACCTTAAGTCACCACATCCGCATTAGCGAAGATTTAAATACTGTTACAGCAAAATGAAAGCCCATTATTACCTTCCTGCATGACATTTCTTCATTTGCAATGAGGCGAATTCGAAGTTGTTCCATCTTTGCTAACTTCATTGCTAGCTAGCTATATCATGATTGGATGCTTTGTTTCCATGAATGTCGTGCCCAATTCTAGTAGCTAGCTACTATAGGGAGTGAATCTCTTAGCTGCCTCCTGGCCATGGCCTCCTAGAGTGTGCACATGTAGCTATAGTATCTTTTACATTAAGTTTCAGTTGATGGATTAGTAGTATTAATATAGCTATAATATGTACAGGTAGCTAGGGGCATGCATGGAATAATGTATTGTAGTGCATTCCTCTCTTGCCTGTAATCATATTTAATTACATTGCCAAGACTACATTTACATTAATTTTATGCACTTTTGCCGATATTTTTGCACTATATTATTATAGTGCAATATTATTACCTATAATGCACTGGTCCAGCTATAGGAGATATTGGTGTTTACTCAGGGGGACTCATGAAACAGAAAATAAAATTTGGATCAAAACTAAGATTAGTTTATGGTGTGTTTACGAAAACATGAGCTTTTTTATAGAATTTTTGCACCTAAAAAACCCTGCACATTTCCCCCGTATACATGCATCTGAAAATCCACGATTTTCGTCTTAGTGTAAAACCTGCCTATATATAGCTACCTCAATTCCAGGCTATAGAACTTGCTGCACAAGACGTATACTATATTATAGCAATTGCAACTTCAACAATCATGGCAGCTCTTCCCCTCATCTTTGCTACGATCATACTATTTGTACAGATAGTAGCAGCAACAAAATTCCCATTCATCACATATGGAAATGGCCAAGAAACTTGTCTATCAATAGAACAGCGAAACATCGCTTTGCAAAAGATGAAAGGCAAAGTATACCAACATCTACTCAATAATAACATACTTCCACAGTGTGGAGAAGGGATATGGTATCGCATTGCCTACCTCAATATGACTGATCCTTCACAGCAGTGTCCATCTGCCTGGAGGGAGTACAACACTAACCAATTTCGAGCTTGTGGAAGACCACTTTCAAGAGGTGCAAGTCGTCCTTCCCAAATATTCCCCATCAGTCATCAGTATAGCAAAGTATGTGGAAGAGTCATTGGCATTCAAATTGCAAGTCCAGATGCATTTAGTCATGGAAGGTCCAGGGGCATAAACGAGGGCTATATAGATGGTGTAAGCATTACACAGGGATCACCTCGCCACCATATCTGGAGCTATGTTGGTTCTCACAGTGAGGTTGCTGAAAATGATGATACCTGCCCATGTGATTCCCCCTATGGCGTCCAACCTCAGGCCTTCGTTGGTAGCAACTACTACTGCGAATCAGGCAATCCAACCGAAGATTGGGAAGGTCAAGTGTTTCCAAACGACAAGCTATGGGATGGAGAGCAGTGTAGTCATGAAGGCACATGCTGCACTGGTACCAACACTCCACCATGGTTCAGTGTGAATCTTGGCAACCCAACAAGTGATGATATCGAAGTACGCATTATGGGCTTTGAAAGCACTGATAATGAAGACACTCCAATTGAACTGCTTGAAATTTTTGTTCAATAATTAAAAGCTGTATACCATTCATTTTATAATTGTGGATTATTGATTATTACATCCCTAGTAGTAATTTACTTATCTGAAATTATTCCTAGCGTTTAAGTTAAAAAGATGAAGAATTGTACATGTTGGTTACAAAACGTTACTCGTAAAGTTCACTGATTAGGGTAGCTATATATAATAATTATTCTCAATGGTCAAATAATGGAATAGCTAGCTAATAATATTTTATGGTAGCTACATGTCCAAAATTTTAGTACATGCATGGTATGAGGTTCCATGCACCCAAACCACACCCCCACAATTATACTTTGCAGGGAGAGGGATGGATACTCTAGCTTTTATAACACGTACGTTCTGTGTATGCAGGACCCTGTCTTGCTTTCTGGCACTTTGAGGATGAACCTTGACCCCTTTGAGTCCTACTCTGATGGTGACTTGTGGCGTGCACTGGAGAGTGCTCACCTTGTGACCTTTGCCCCTGGCTTGGAGAAGAAACTACAATATGAGATAGCTGAAGGTGGAGAGAACCTCAGGTGAGCACAGTGTCAATAATATTCAGCTTTCTACCATCTGTCTCTGGCCAATAAAGCTTGCTCGTGAATCACATTGTGTGTAATCAAAAATTAATGCAGAATATTGTGCCTACGTGTTAATGACTGCAATGGGGGGGGGGGGGGTGCATTTCAGGAGTTGGCTCTAGAGGGGACAAGCATGTTGTGCCCAGTTCTAGTAGGGGACGAATCTCTTACCTCCTGGCCTCCTAGAGTGTACACATGTAGTATCTTTCACCTTAAATCTCAATTGATAGATTAGTGGTATGACATTGTGTCTTGCCTGAGCCCTCCTGCGTAAGACAAAGATTCTAGTGTTGGATGAAGCCACAGCTGCTGTAGAAATGGAAACTGATGACCTCATTCAGAAAACCATCAGGAGTGAGTTCCGCGACTGCACTGTCATCACTATTGCTCATCGACTCAATACCATCATGGACTATTACAGGTGAGATACTCCACAAATCAACACTGTTGTGCTATTACCTATGGCCATTTATACCCACATGAATCTCAAATTGGGTATATTGAATGACTGAAATCGATCGAATTAAGAAAGCTTACTACTGTATTCGCTCGATCAGACGTCGCTCTCGATTAGTGGCCGCTCTCGAATAGTATAGCCGCACCTCCGGAAGTGCTGAATGAAATTTAATAGTCGCCGCTCTCGAATAGTAGCCATCCCACACCTACTATTCGAGAAGCATGTTAGCACGTGAACATTGTGGCCTCGTGACCCATTCTCGATGGCAGGTACAAGAAGAGTATTTAGCAGTCTTCTAGAACAAGTTCTAACGTTCATCTACATCAGCAAAGGGCCAGAATCTCCTAGTTCAGTGGTATCGATTGATCGTTTCTCTACGGATTGCCTCTCTGGCAGCTAACTGATAATTAATGAACGATGCTCTCGAATAAACACCGCAAAACTCAGGTGATGAAATAAAAAGTAGTCGCGGCGTCTGATCGAGCGAATACGGTGTATTCAAAAACTTTTGACATAAGCAACTTGTACAGTGTAAACGTAATGCATGACATTAAGGTAGGCACATTACCTTAGGGGCTAATGTCCTACATAGTGAATCATAATAATATTATTATGGCTTCATTGTCCAACCTACATCAATTTTTACTGTCCATTATGCAGGATTGTTGTGCTGGATAATGGTCGTATAAGAGAATACAATTCTCCAAACCATTAATTTTACTAGTGGATAGAAAATCAATTTTCTTCTCTATGGCCGCTGAT
The DNA here is from genome assembly GCA_963930775.1 of Cliona cf. orientalis. Classification (NCBI taxonomy): domain Eukaryota; kingdom Metazoa; phylum Porifera; class Demospongiae; order Clionaida; family Clionaidae; genus Cliona; species Cliona cf. orientalis. The sequence goes on along the minus strand of OZ005699.1, from coordinate 6,786,515 downwards.
GCTGGCCTCTCTACATAATAATATTATGCAGCTGCTCTTTCTATGAATTAAATATAGTGTTGTTATGACTTTTATAATCAGAAATGTATCAATTTGTAACCACAATTATACTAGCTGCATGGAAGCTCACTACACTTGTGTCGTGCTTGTACCCAATTGTTCTCTGCATGTAGAATGTACCGTGTACAACAAGGATTAAATTGATAATATTGGGGGAAACTTCAAGTTCACCAAATTTAAGTTTACCAAAGGCCAATTACCCTCCAGGAAGCAGTTGGTGGAAACAGGAAATGTTTATTGAATACTTGACATATATGTCTCTATGAGGATACATGCATGTTAGCTGAATACCTACTATCCCCCCTCCCCTCCACCCCCCCCCCCCCCCCCCCCCCCCCATGCCAGGATATGGTGCATGGGAATTGGACAAGTTTGGTAATGGCTTTCCTGCACCTTGGGCCAAGTTATTATTTTTACAAATCAAATCTTAATATTCGAGTAGCTATACTGTGTCCATTGGAATTGCATATGCACTTTTGCTTGATGAGAGACCATCAAGCATAAAGACTCCGATCCCCCTGGGGACACTATAATAATTTTATGTCTGAGAGAGAGGGAGAGAGCTGACAAACTTAAATTGTATCATATAACACTTATGATGTTTTTATGTTGTAATTGTAGGAATGGACCCTTGCTATAATTATACATTAGTGTGACTGTGTTTCTGTAGAATTTCATAGCTGCCATCAACACGAATATTAAAATCCAGACGTGCTGTATGACATCGTGCATGAGTATTAAAATTTGTAAGCCAACGTAACATCATTAAATTTAATGTCATTTATTATACAACAAGCTGACTCATGATCAGATACACTGTATCAGGTACGATCTTTGGCCATGGCGGCCCCAGAGAGGTGTCTATAGACTCACGAGTCTTTTAAATCAAAAGTAGCCCTGAGCTCATCGATCATAATAATATTATGTGTCATACTAGCATGCAGCGGTTGCGGGTTTTTTTAGCATAATATTATGCACTTAACAGTGAGTATAGCAAAACCAGGAAGGAAGTATGCACTTAATATACAACTAACAACCCGAGTATACAGTATTGATGTTTTACTCAGTGTGCAGCTTTGTTCCGGGGCCTTTCCAACAATAAGCTATAATATCCATCTAGCTTTCAAGTCACAGAATCTGCTGCGATTTGCACTCAAGACGTACGTACATGTAGCAACTTCAATAATAATGGCAGTTTTTCTCTTCATCTTCGCTGCAATACTCTCTATGAAGGTAGTATCAGCAGCAAAAACATCTCCTCTCATTGTTCTACATGGGAATGACAGAGAAACTTGTCTATCAACAGAGCAGCTAAATGTTGCTTTACAGAAGATTAGAGACAATATATACCAATACCTGTTCAATGGAAGCATAGTTCCACAGTGTGGAGAAGGGATATGGTATCGAATTGCCTACCTCAACATGACTGATCCTTCACAGCAGTGTCCATCAGCCTGGAGGCAGTACAGCGGTGATCAATACAGGGCATGTGGAAGGCCAGTTTCGGGAAGTCAAAGTAGCCCTGCCACGTTTTACACTACCAATCGTCAGTACAATAAAGTATGTGGAAGAGTTACTGCTCTCCAATTTGCAAGTCCCGATGGATTTCAAACGGTTAATAATATTGACCATGTCTACATGGATGGTGTTAGCATTACCTATGGATCACCTCGTAACCACATCTGGACCTTTACTGGTTCATCAAGTGAGAAAAGTGCAAATATATATGCGTGCCCATGTGATTCTCGCTTTGGTATCCCACCTCAGTCATTTGTTGGCAGCAACTACTACTGTGAATCAGGCAATCCTAACCAAGAATGGGTAAGTCAAGTATTTCCGAATGACAAGCTATGGGATGGAGAGCAGTGTAGTCATGAAGGCACATGCTGCACTGGTACCAACACTCCACCATGGTTCAGTGTGAATCTCAGCAGCCCAACAAGTGATGATATCGAAGTACGCATTATGGGCTCAGAAAGCACTGATAATGAAGATACTCCTATTGAACTGCTTGAGATTTACGTTCAAGAATACAGAAATACCTTAAATTTGTTACTGTAAAACTCATTTCACTTTTTCATCATGCATCACCAGTCACTAGCTAGCTATACATAATCCTAATAATTACTTTAATATCCACTGACTTATCAAATAATATTTACCCTGTTAATTGTTTACAATAATAATAATATTATGTACATGCTAATAATACAATAGATTACTATATATATATAATATATATCGAAATAGTGATAAAAATCATCTGAGCCCTCGCAAAAATCATAATGAAAGCACAATGGCATGGGGCTACAGTCTATAGTACCCCAAACTAGCTACATCAGCATACAGTGCTTCCAAGCTGTTCTCCTATCTTTCGGTATAAATATTCCCATTTTTCAGTATTTTGCATGCATTTTTCAGTTATTTTTTATAAAGAGCTCCATATATGACGTATTCTCCCAGTTTTCTGTGAATCAGTATTTTTGAAATTCTAACAGTATTTACCATCAGAATTCAGTAAAAATACTGACAAATCCGTATGCTTGGAGGCACTGAGCATATCAGTCAGTTGCATTAATAACTATAATATAGTAGCACTAGCCTTATAGACTAATAGCATAGGCCTGAGAGGCTATCACGAGAGTACGGTGGCCCAGAAGTGCACTTGTTTCAGTCCTCAACTCAATCCTGATTCTGATTCTCTGATTTGATTTTGATTTTTAATTTTGATTCTGATTCTCTGACTTGGATTCTTGTTTTAATAGATCCTTTATAAGTGGATTCTGATTCTCCAACTTGATTCTGATTTTTGATTTTTGATTTTGATTCCTTATTTTCTGACTTGATTCTTATTTGTAGCTAAGTGGATTTTGATTCTCTAACTTGATTCTTATTCTACGTACAAGCTAGTGGTGACTCAAAATAATAGCTATCTGTCCTTTCTGAATGGCAGCTGGATTAGGGCCACAAGCAGCGTAAGGGTGCATCTCCCCCAAACTCCCCCCCCCCCTCCTCAGCCCTCCCGGGCCTTCAGTCAGTAGCCAACTTTGGGTTACTAGTGGTGATAAAATCATCTGTGTGGGGTGAGCCTTCATGCAAGTCAAAAGATTCATTCGAGGATTCATCATGCTCATGGTGCTATAGACTACCATCATGATCACATGCATGCCATATCGGCGGCACGGGGCTGGTGCAGTGGTGTCTCTAGGTAGTTTCTACCTGGGTGCAAGTAAACAAAGAAAGTGATTGCACAAGGGTAACAGATATTTACAACAGCATAACATTTCCTACTGCAGTAATAGCGTAAGAGGTACTATTCCATGTAGACAATCTTGTTACTGTTCACGGCAGTGGAGTAAAATCTTACGGAAAAAGAATCAATATCTTAATTGCATGTATGTCATTGAAAAATATTAGCTAGTTTAAGATGGCTTGCTTTGCTAAAAACGAGTAATGGGCTTTTCTATTTAATAGGCATACACCCCCCGTGCATTGAGGATTCCCGATTGACAATTAGTACATCCAGAGGGGGCTTTTTTAAACAATTTAATGAGTTTCTCGAGGATCCAGTTGGTAATAATTAATTGGTTCTATGGGCCTCTTCTGGCAATTTTAATTATTCTGGGGGGGGGGGGGCATTAAAATGTTCCCTATAGCTACAGGTCCTTTAATTATTATTAATGGAAAGCCCAATGAGAATCACGTTAGAGAATAAGAATCCACTTACGAAATCGAAGTAAGAATCTAAATAGGAATTGAATCAGAGAAATAAAAATCAAAATCAAGTTGGAGAATCAGAATCAAAATCAAACTCAAGTCGGAGAATCAGAATCAGGATTGAGTTGCGGACCAAAAGGAGCCAGTGCATTCATCACATATGGAAATGGCCAAGAAACTTGTCTATCAACAGAACAGCAAAATATCGCTTTGCAAAAGATGAAAAACAACGTATACCAATACCTGTTGAATGGAAACATACTTCCACAGTGTAGAGAAGGAATATGGTATCAAGTTGCCTACCTCAATATGACTGCATGATCCTTCACAGCAGTGTCCATCTGCCTGGAGGGAGTACAACACTAATCAATTTCGAGCTTGTGGAAGATCACTTTCAAGTGGTGCAAGTCGTCCTTCCCAAACATTCTCCATCAGCCGTCTGTATAGCAAAGTATGTGGAAGAATCATTGGCATTCAAGTTGCAACTCCAGATGCATTTTATCCTTTACGAGACATAAATGGGGTCTATATGGATGGTGTAAGAATTACGCGTGGATCACCTCGCCACCATATCTGGAACTATGCTGGTGCTTTCAGTGAAGTTGCTACAAATCAACATGCATGCCCATGTGATTACTTTGGTGCCACTCAACCTCAGTCGTTCGTTGGCAGCAACTACTACTGTGAATCAGGCAATCCAACCCAAGATTGGCAAGGTTGAGTATTTCCAAACGACAAGCTATGGGATGGAGAGCAGTGTAGTGATGAAGGCATATGCTGCACTGGTACCAACACTCCACAATGGTTCAGTGTGAATCTTAGCAGCCCAAAAAGTGATGATATCGAAGTACGCATTATGGGATCAGAAGATACTGATAATGAAGTCACTCCAATTGAACTGCTTGAAATTTTTGTTCAATAAAGCTATGATAATAATATTATTATACCAATAACTTTATAATAATTATTGTGGATTATTGATTATTACATCCCTAGTAGTAATTTACTTTTCTGAAATTATTCCTAGCATTTAAGTTGAAAAAGATGCATGAGGAATTATTGGTCACAACACGTTACTCGTAAAGCTCATGCACTGATTAGGGTATACAATTATTCTCAATGGTCCCGGATGAAATATTATTATTGTGACTCCATTAATGGAATGGTGCATGTCCAAAAGTTTAGTACATGGAGTGAGCTTCCATCCAAATCACACCCCCAGAATTAGCTACACCTTGCAGGGGGATGGATACTCTTCTATGACACATGCATTCTGTGCATGCAGGACCTTGTCTTGTTTTCTGGCACTTTGAGGATGAACCTTGACCCCTTTGAGTCCTACTCTGATGTTGACTTGTGGCGTGCACTGGAGAGTGCTCACCTCGTGACCTTTGGGTTCATTTTGCACACCTTGAGCTAGGGAGGTTTTTTACATGGGAGCGTCTGAGGGCATGCTTCCCCAGCTTTGATATTGCAGGATTTTCTGCAAACAGTTATGTCACTGTTCGCATAATATATTATCTATAGACAGTATGCTACTCTCGTCTGGTGTTGGAATGTAGCAGTTTACCGCATAAGTAACCACTCATCTAGTAGTGTGGATTGACTGTGAATATTATTAACGTTCATTGCAATCAGTATACAAGCTCGAGTGCAGCTCCCTGGTGGGCCTCAACAGCCAGGCTAGAGGGGTTCGATCGAACCCCCGAACCCCCCTGGCCGGGCCTGCACCTGCACATGGCCACTGCCAACACCCATCATTGAACTCATGCAGCTGGATAACCATCTTGCAATAGGCTTTTGGAATCTTGGCAAGTAGCAAAATAGCTGATTCAAAAATTTGATTTTTTGTGCACTATGCATGACATGGCTACTATACATAGTGTTTACACAAGTACATGGAAGTGTCCGACCACCCACTTGAGATGCCCATCAACTCATACATAATAGTTATCTGACCCAACCCCTTTCCATACCCGGCAAATTGCCTATAAAAACTATGGTTGCTAGGCAACTACCAACAAACTATCTTGCAACCCCACTGCATACGTAATGTTTACACAAGTACATGCATGGAAGTGTCTGGCCACCCACTTGAGATGACACCCATCAACTCCTGCACAGCTGGACATCCATCTTGCAATCCACTATAATAATTATAATACCAGTTTACACAAGTACACAGAATTCGAAGTGTCTGGCCACCCAGCACTTGAGGTGACACCCAACCATCCCATAGCAGCTGCAGGTAGACATCATGTGGGTGTTGGGCCCACCCTTAATCCCTTAACAGCCCTCAACACAATAATTTACTCATAAACACCACATTATGGTCCTGTGGGGACCAGGCTCACAGTCTCATATCTGAGACTTAAGCTTACATAGTGGACAATTAACTGCCACGTTTAGTCTAAGTGTCCAGTGTTGGAAGGTGTACACACACACACACACACACACAATTTAATGTCATAATATCTTATCATCCTGCTGAAAGCTGGCCAAGATAATCGAACTAGGGGGAACTGAATATCCTGCTGTGTCATGCAGCATAATAGTATTATACTCTATCAATAGATACTGAATACATATATACCCTCGAGCTCCAGCTGCAGTCAGGAAAGATTTCACTCCCAACCCACTTTCAAACACATACACACACATGCACAAGGCCATCAGCAGTGCAACTACAAACAGGAAGGACAGACTGGCTTGTTGTGCAGGTATAGCGATACACCAGATGGTACGATTGTTATTTGAAACCTTACCTAGTATTAGTTCCCTTAATTGGTAGAGGAAGTTTGGCACGGTCAGGAAATGTTAACCTCCGCCGAGATGGTGGCGAATCCTTCACCTCAACTGACACAGATTCATTGAAACTTACAGATCATGTAGGATATCCGATTCCTATGCTTAAAAACACCGATCTTGGATTCTGTGCTTGCTGGGTACCCCATGGCCCACACAATTCTGTGTGAAATCGCAAAGGGTCATAGGTCATAAGTTCTACTCCACGGCTCAAAACAGTGTTGTACAAGTACGTGTATAGTGACTTCAACAATAATGGCAGTTTTTCTCCTCATCTTTGCTGTAGTACTATCTATGCAGGCAGTAGCAGCAGCAAAAACATCTCCATTGACAATGTGTCCGATGATCTCAGATGGGAATGGCCAAGAAACCTGTCCACCAATAGAGCAACGAGACATTGATTTGCAAAAGATTAAAGACGATGTATACACATACCTAGGGCTGTTCAATGAAAGCATTATAGCTACCAATACTTCCACAGTGTCATGTGGAGAAGGAATATGGTATCAAGTTGCCTACCTCAACATGACTGATCCTTCACAGGAGTGTCCATCTGCCTGGAGGGAGTACAACACTAATCAATTTCGAGCTTGTGGAAGACCAGTTTCAAGTGGTGCAAGTCGTCCTTCCCAAATATTCTCCATCAGCCGTCTGTATAGCAAAGTATGTGGAAGAGTCATTGGCATTCAAGTTGCAAGTCCAGACGCATTTAGTGTTGGAAGTGGATCAGGCATAAATGAGGGCTATTTGGATGGTGTAAGCATTACACATGGACACCCTCGCCACCATATCTGGAGCTATGTTGGTTCTGTCAGTGAGAACCCCAGACTTCCTAAGACAGCATGTCCATGCAATTCCTCCTCTGGTACCCAACCTCAGGCCTTTATTGGCAGCAACTACTACTGTGAATCAGGCAATCCTGGACAAGATTGGCGAAATCTAGTATTTCCAAATGACAAGCTATGGGATGGAGAGCAGTGTAGTCATGAAGGCACATGCTGCACTGGTACCAACACTCCACCATGGTTCAGTGTGAATCTCGGCAGCCCAACAAGTGATGATATCGAAGTACGCATTATGGGCTCAGAAAGCACTGATAACGAAGATACTCCAATTGAACTGCTTGAAATTTATGTTCAATAAACAATTTAATTTTTAAAGCTGTGTAATAATGTGCATGCATGCAGGAATAATTTTTTTGATGTGTATTGTTACTACGTATGAGTGCTTGTTGTAAGTTACTAAGCAACCAAGTACAGTAGAGTAGTGTTCAAGAGTTTTATAGAACTGGTTGTTGAGCAGTCACCCAGAGTACATGCCATACACTCTAGCCACAATCCAATTACTAATAGGTGTGCAGGATTACATAATCCTACATTAACAACAGTGCTAGATACAACAAAATAGTTATCTGTCAGTGAGTGAGCAATATGAGCCCTGCAAGGGCTCATATTGCTCACTCACTGACAGATAACTATTATTTGCAAGCCTTATTGATATAGGATACCAATACTTGTATAATAATATTATTATTATTATAACACGGGCATAATGATCATCTTGCATTTATTGTAACTATAATACACAATGAAGAATCCACAACATGTCACATGATATATTATGTGACATAGTAGTAGGTACAGGGTTGATACAGACATTTAAGGCACTTGGCCATGGGTTGTGACATGTTTATCTGTTTATCATGTTGTTATCTGAGTGATGTATGATACATGTTTGAGACATTATTATTATGCAACATCAATGGCCAGAAAACATGATTGTACACATCTAAGTATCCATCTCATGCACGTAACATTATTAAGGAATAAAATTATACACATCAGTGTAACATGCATAATATTAATAGTATAATACAGAATACATGCACATACTTAATCAGTTATAGCTATATTTATTACGTCCAGAGTCCCAATTAACAAATCGATTCGGCCTCGCGATGAGGTAATTATGATGAATAATGATGAAACCTATGATGAAATTATGATGTAATTGCTGTGAAACTGTTTCAAAATGTTTAGCGCTCATGAAAGGTTGTTGGGACCCAGAATTCGAACCTAGCGTAGAAGAGATCGTGGACTATCCGACGATATCCTTTTGGCGTTTCTCTCAGTTCGCTTTCTCTAGCGAGCTCGCTTTCAGGGCAGGGGGATTTCCCTATTCAGTCGAGCACATGGCAGGTGAAGGTCAACCGGCTCAAGCCGCGCGCCCCAATATTGTACGCGTATACGGAGCACGCGCAGTTTGTCGATGTGTCCTAGTTCGAATTTATGGCGGCGTATTCGTGAGGGACTCTGGACGTAGTCTCTAAGTTGTTCATTATCTCCCCAGTAACAATTTACTTTTCTGTGGTTATGAGGTAATTATAGTGTAATTATGATGAAACCTATGGTGTAATCTATGAGGTAATTATGAGAAAATTCAGGGCCTCGCTGGAGCCTTTCTGAGACTTGAAAATCAGTAAATATGTAGAGTATCTTACGCGTGTATCCAGCGAATAGATTACAAGCTGAGCGTTACTTTCTCTGAGAAGTACTGTTGGTTGAACTTCACGTGTTTTCTTGGCTTACGTAATGCCATGGATAAATAAAGCTAGCCTTGCGCTATATATAGCACATGTAGCACGCATCACTGCCACAAGGGGCTGGCCCGCGCGCGACTGCAGCAGCGTGACCAACCTGAGGTTCGGAAGGAATACTGTGTTGTCGAGTTCGTCTCTATGATTGAAGCATCGAAACTTGTCGCTATCAAGGTTGAGAGTCGATCTTAGACGCCATCTCCACGATTTCTGGGGCCAGCATCGATCGATGTGTACGCATTCTATTGACGACCTTTTACCACATGCACCATTACACTGTGCAGCTACTGGGGAGATGGTCAAGGGTTCATGATAATAATCATTTTACATCCCTAGTCCCAATCCACAAAATTAGAATTCGATTATGATGAAACCTATCATGATGAAATGATGAAATTTGTGATGAAATTGCTATGAAGCTGTTTCAAAATGTTTAGCACCCAGAATTCGAACCTAGAGTAGAAGAGATCATGGACTATCGATGATATAATAATATTATTATGGCGATTCTCTCAGTTCGCTTTCTTTGACGAGCTTGCACTCGGGGGGATTTCCCTATTCAGTCTAGCACATGGCAGCTCAGGTGGAGGTCACATCAGGGTCAACCGGCTCAAGCCGCCTGCCAGACTAGCTCAGTCTGAGTGCATGTGTGTTATTATATGTATCTGTTAGTGTTTACTTCACAATACCAACTCACGTTGAATGTACCTTTGCTGTGGTGTTGTAGTATACCAAGAAAGATCCATAGTTCACCAGCGAACCATCACCTGCTAGCACTGCCCTGTACACAGAAATTTGAGTACTCTAAGTATCCATCTCATAGCTGCAGATGCGTGTAGCCATTTGCTTGTAGTTCAGCCCAATTCGTTTCTTCGCCGACGCTGAGTGGACACACTAGCTTAGTAATTCTGTGATGATATAATATTATAATATACTAGGTCCTTAGTATCAATTTTATTTACACTACACATAATACCTTTCTTAACATTCCCGAACCAACATCACTGCTTCCACCGTCAGGGTAAGAATTACCAAAAATTTAATAATTAGTTTTCTAATTTCCAGCTTGCGGGTATAAGGTGACATAGACCTTCACCACATCCGCATTAGCGAAGATTTAAATACTGCTACAGCAAAATGAAAGCCCATTATTACCTTCCTGCATGACGTTTCTTCACTTGCAATGAGGCGAATTCGAAGTTGTTCCATCTTTGCTAACTTCATTGCTAGCTTTATCACGATTGGATATACCTTTGGTTTCCATGAATGTTTTGTCCAATTCTAGTAGCTAGGGAATGAATCCCTTAGCTGCCTCCTGGCCATGGCCTCCTAGAGTGTGCAAATGTAGTATCTTTTACCTTGAGTTTCAATTGATAGTATATAGCTATAATATTATGTACAGGTAGCTAGGGGCATGCATCTCTATGGAATGATGTATTGTAGTGCATTAAGTGTGGCAGTGATTTCTCTCTTGCCTGTAATCATAATATTAATTACACTGCCAAGACTACATTAAGTTTTGCCGACATTTTTGCACTATAGTGCAATATTATTATTACCTATAATGCACTGGTCCCTGCAGGAGATGTTGGTGTTTACTTGGGGGGACTCATGAAACAGAAAATAAATTCAATCTGTTTTGATTGTAGCTATATGCATATGCCTACAGTTCAGCTTGCTAATGTTATCATTTCGCACTATACAGTAACTGTTGATAGTGCATGTGGCTGTTACGATAGTGAGGTTTGTTTACCCATTGCTGTATTCAGGAGCCTGCAGCTGGCCTTCAGATAAAAAGCTAACATTGGATCAAAACTAAGATTAGTTTATGGCATATTTACGAAAACATGAGGTTTTTTATAGAATTTTGGTAATAAAAACAACCTGCACGTTTCCTATAGCTACATGCATAAAATCCATGATCTTTGTCTTAGTGTAAAAACTAGCTACCTCAATTCCAGGCTACAGAACTTGCTGCACAAGACGTACATGTAATATACTATATTATTATAGCAATTGCAACTTCAATAATCATGGCAACACTTCTTCTCATCTTTGCTACGATACTATTTGTACAGATAGTAGCAGCAACAAAACTCCCATTCATCACATATGGAAATGGCCAAGAAACTTGTCTATCAACAGAACAGCGAAACATCGCTTTGCAAAAGATGAAAGACAATGTATACCAATACCTGTCCAATGGAAGCATACTTCCACAGTGTGGAGAAGGGATATGGTATCGCGTTGCCTACCTCAACATGACTGATCCTTCACAGCAGTGTCCATCTGCCTGGAGGGAGTACAATACTAGTCAATTTCGAGCTTGTGGAAGACCACTTTCAAGAGGTGCAAGTCGTCCTTCCCAAATATTCCCTATCAGTCATCAGTATAGTAAAGTATGTGGAAGAGTCATTGGCATTCAGGTTGTAAGTCCAGATGCATTTCATTCTGTACAAGACATAAACGAGAGCTACATGGATGGCGTAAGCATTACACGTGGATCACCTCGCCACCATATCTGGAGCTATGTTGGTTCTCTCAGTGAGATTAGAAGAGATAGAAATGTATGTCCATGTAAATATTCCGGTACTACTCAACCTCAGGCCTTTGTTGACAGCAACTACTACTGTGAATCAGGAAATCCTAACGAAAATTGGCGAGATCAGGCATATTCAAACGACAAGCTATGGGACGGAGAGCAGTGTAGTCATGAAGGCACATGCTGCACTGGTACCAATACTCCACCATGGTTCAGGGTGAATCTTGATAGCCCAACAAGTGATGATATCGAAGTACGCATTATGGGCTCTCAAAGCATTGATGATGAAGACACTCCAATTGAATTGCTTGAAATTTATGTTCAGTAGAACTATAGCTATAATGAAGCACTATTATAATATCTATTGTAGGGTATGATTACCTAGAACTCATTAGATGAGACTTTCTGTGTGCAGCAATGTATAGCTTCTAGCTAGCAACTCATTAGATGAGTTTGTCACTGTGGTATACAGCTGACTACTACAGGTACCTGGCCCATGCAGTGGTCAGACTCAGATACCATGCACACCTGTACATAATATTATTGCTATGTGGTTACTGTACTCTGCATTATACTCCATACAGCATAGGTGTACTAACTCTAATATTTAGCAGTGTTTCCCACTGAAAAAAATGCAGCAGGGTGGTAGTTAATTAAAAGTATGGACCCATGTAATGCGCGCTTTGCGCACGGCAAAAATTTTGAGCAGACACGCCCACTTCCGGTTGCTTAATTACCAGGAAACTAAATGATATTATTGCTATTGATACATGGTGGAGCTTCTGATTTTTCATCGGACTTCAGGGGAGAAGAAGGAAGTTATTTTCATTGATCCTGAGGCACTGGACCTTTTAGCGGCCATCAACAAGTACTTTTAATGCTGGAAGTACAGTAGGAATGAATGCACAGGAGTGCAGAACCCTCACCGCTACACGCATGCATGACTCATGCACATGTAGATCTTTTGCATATCTCAGTATGTATGCCTGCTCAATATCAGGAGTATTGAATTAGATACATACTACCATATACATGTCATATCCCGCACCTGAGTAGCCTCGTCCCCAGGCTCCTCCCATTGGGAGGGGTCTGGGGACGAGGCTAGCACCTGAGGTACTCCAGTGTCAGTGCATGATATAGGCGTATAGGGGGAAGGCACCTGCCTATGTCACTGTATTAACTGAAAGCCTTTAAACTGAATTATGCACTTGAGAGCCACTGCCTGTTTACACTGTCACTGCATTGACAACTGACCAGCAAGGCACAGAATGGCAACCACAGCTGCACACCACTATACCACTGGGCAGGACATAACGTGACCACTCTTCCTTGTTGCCTGGTAATCCTCAGATGCATACTTCTCTCAGACGACCCTTACCATACGGACGGACGGACGGACAAAAATCGCCAAACGATTGCAGTAACCCTCCGCCTACGCTTTGCGGCGCTTACTTGGTGGTTGTTGGTAGCTATAGCACCTGTAGGGCAGCATATATAGATAATTTAATTTTGGTGGTTACGGTATAGGGGTAAAGTCCTACAAGTGTGGTGTTTGGTATGCTCATTGTGCTTATGAATATCATTTGTAGGTCTCCAGACTAGTCATGCACCGACTACAACTTGTGCTCGAATTGTGCACGACAAGCTGTTGCACACACAACCCACAGCTTTTCATTAATCAGTTGGAATAGCAACAGGCCAGGGCTGCCGCCCTGTTGTAGGTATACTGGGGGAAACGCTGATTTACCGGATATACGTGTAATATTATTATTACTGATTTTCGTAGAAAGCTTGAGTAAGCCATCAAATTAGTTTAAAATTCTAATCATAATCTACGCACAGGGTATAGTGAATAAAGAGCTGTAGCTATAATCATTATGCAACTTGCTAATAATTTTCCATACAAACTTCTTGCATTGATGTATTGTTATACATGCATGTAATAACTACAATGGGCCAGTACAGTTAATAAGAATACACCCCTGTTGAGGAACACTTTTCCAGTTCCCCTGAAGACAAGTAATCGGATAAATTTCCCCCAGAAGACTTAATTAAAATGGAGACAGTGACCTCCAAGACATCGTTAAAATGCACCATTTTACTCCCAGAACATCATTAAAATAGCCTCAACACCCCCCAAGACTTCATCAAGTCAAGCTACCCCCTCAGGATACAATTATCGTTCCTCAACAGGGGTGTATCTTTATTAACTGGAATAGCCCAATAATAATTATGCCTCACATGTGAGTGGAATTAGGCATTCTCTAAGAAGGTACTTACCTTTCAACAGCACATAATAATAATTTATCATAGAGTATAGGTAGACTCTTAGTATAAGTATAGGGATGGCCCGGATATTATTATGTTATGTAAAAGTTAATAACTCAGAGCAATAAAATACTAAGATTTTAAACTTTCATATTCATGATCTATACCAGAATATCTATCTGTCAAGCCCCAAACCATCCGCGGAAACAATCAGGTATGTCTGAATCAGCTGTGTAATGCGCCTGTCAATGACATCCCCCATCACTTTTTGGCTGCTGGGTTTTTTTTTTTTTTTAATTAAGTGAGTGTGGTAATTAAATTAAGGGTGTCTAGATTCAATGGAACGTGGAACGGTGGAATGGAACAGTGGAACGGTGGAATGGAATAGTGGAATGGTGGAACGGTGGAATAGTGGAATGGGCAACTATGACTAACGACCCCGTACCACACCACTTATTCGCGCGTGCGCACTATATGCAGCTCAGCTTGAGCAGAGTCAGAAAGGCGAGAGAGAAGAATAGGCCAGGGATGTAGAGTCGGAGAAAGACAGAGAGGCAAAAGCCATAGGGCACATGCTGATAGTCTAGCTATAGATCTAGATAGTATTATATTGCTACTTCCAGCACAGACTGAATGCCGTAGTATGGTACCTATTTAATTTGTTGCTCAGCCTGTTGCCATGCCATAATATTATGGCCTTGAATTCTATATCCCAGGCACTGCCTGGGACCAAGGCCTGGGTAGTTCTATTAGTCACGGTGCCCCTTACATTTATTGAATAGATAAGTTATCATAATACTAGCTCCCCGGGTGACGATCATGTCAACTGTGGCACTCGGCTGGATGCCATAGCCAATCAATCAAATATTCATATTAAAGTTTAAGCATGTAGTACCACTTTTGTATTGTATTTGATATAATACATTGTTGTTTCAAAAGGATTGTTAATATTCACTACCGTCAAGTCCTAATAATTTATGTGAATGTATTGACAGTACCGTGACTACTATGATGTGTATGGGTGTGCATAATTCTCTACTGTACTGCATACTTCAATCTCCCTGAATGTGGTCCTCTTTGTTCCTTTTTCAGCCAGGGTCCAATGATGGCTGATGAGTCAATCAATGCTTCAGTAGCTAGTTATCACAGACCAGGGGTTGATATGATACTCCACTGAGAATAATTTGTCTGTTAGATAGCTATAGCTATGCGTAACACAACAACACATACACAGGCTCCTTTTCACGCACTTGTAGATGTCAATTGCTAGTGCGCATGCCCAATTGGTCCACTTATACGAGTAAAAACGGTACAGGGTCGTTAATAGCTCTATCCACCATTCCAGTATTCCACCGTTCCACCATTCCACTATTCCATTCCATCGTTCCACTATTCCATTCCACCGTTCCACGTTCCATTGAATCTAGACTCCCCTCTGGCAGACCTCTGACTTCTCAAAACTGCTTCTTTGATGGCTAAGCTATAAGACACTATAGATTAACTAAGACCAGTCACTTTTCAAACTTTTCTTGCACGAGGTCGGCCGTAAATGGGCGTGGTTAGTGATGAACCACGGGCCCCCAAAAAAAATAAATAAATAAAATAAAAAGCCGCCCGCCCGCATCATTTCTTAGCTGGAAACTGAGCCTGAGAAACTAAAATATTTTTTTCCTGGCCTTAGACATCTTGTGAAGCTCAAGTGTGCCTGCTAAAATTGGACTCAGAAGCTACCAGAACTTAGCAGTCTCTGAGCCTGTAAATTTCCAAATTTTCCTGGGGGAGGATGCCCCCAGACCCCCCCCCCCCCCCCCCCCCCCCCCCCCCCCCCCCCCAATTTCAGCATGCTTTTAATACGCACACCACTACCCAGCACTGACTAGATTTGGCCTGACCACATATAAATTGCTTCCTCCAGCCCTGCCTATGTAGCTATATTTTGGGACCTATAGGTGTATTGACATTGGGCAGTGCCCCAGGGGTGGGGTTTTTTACACAGCACTTGGTCAAATTGCCACTATTCCCCCATCCAACCCGGGGGTGGGGGGTGGGGATTGTCATTGATAGGTGCATAAAGAAATCATAAAAATCTCAACCTTCTTGTCTTCTTCTCCTCGATAGGGCTGACTCAAGACTGCCTCGACTGCTCACCTTGAATCGAGTATAAATCCATTCCATTTGGACCATGCACGCACGTCTGTGGCATGCTAGTTTTCTGTTATCAAGACAGCAATTTAATCACGAGTGTGTATACAGCGCACTGATTTAAAGAGTGGGTGTGCATGTTTGATTTGCCATTTTGTCATACAATGCGCATGAATTAGTGCACATGCACTGCAGCAAGAGTATATATATCTTGACTGCGGATAGAGACAGGCCAATAAAATCTTCCAGCTCCCCTACCTATAGCTACAGGAAAGAACCTGTTGGTTTTGCTCAGAAGAGCAAGCAGGTGAAAATGAACTCTAGGACCACTTTTTGTTCAATTGCAGCCTATACACTGCACAAGGAATTTTAAAGGCAAGAATTCTTTGATTATATATTATATAGTAAACAAGTAGCTATAAACAAAAGTTTCCCCTACCTGACTGATATTCACTTTCTAACGACAAACAGTATTAATAGCTAGCTAATCTACTTGCTCAGCAACTTTATTTCTGTAGCTTTCGAGAAAAGATCACATTAAATTCTTATTAACTCTTGGTCATTAAAGGGATTCTTCCTAATACGACTTCAAGCCTGGCTAATTGCTGATCAAATCCGCTAACTGAGACACAATCCACCAAACCTTCTGATAAATGTCTCCTGTACGAAATCCCATGACTTCTCGGACAAATTTGTCGACAATCTTCTTCAGATTATTCAACTTGTCACGCATAGCTAATAATTATACTCAAAGTGGATGAAGCAATAAAGAACTGTGACAGTCCCAAAAAAACCATTCGAAGCATATAATAATTCAAGCCAGTTTTTTTGATCATATTAACAGATACGTTGTACTTATGAGTCGCTCAGATGCCTAGATCTCCAGATCTGCCGATTTTTGTGCTGACAACAGACAATGACAGACAAAACTGATTACTTACCCCTTGTGCATGCACGTGGGGTAATGAGGTAAACTTGATGTACAAGCACTGGCCCAGGTAGTACTGGTGGTTTTCCTGTATGAATATCCTCCGGTATAAGATGCTTGTAGCTTAGCAGGGGAGTCTCCTAAATTGTAGCTATGTAATGTCAGCATACATGACAGTGAACTCATCAGGGTCAGTACAGGATCGATTTAGGTCTAGAATCTGCCAATCACTATAGCAAACAGCCATTGGCTCTGGTGCTGCTTTAATATCCCACACAAATGCATCAACTTTGCCTTGTGTTAGCTTACACTCGAGCATTGCAGTGTGTAGGGCATTGGTAATACTCCTTTGAGGCCTGGCGCTAGTTCGATGAAAGTATTTGCATCTGATCTCGTGCAACAGTACTTGACCCCGTAATGTGCACTTCACCTCCATGCTGAGCAGTCATGATACTAATTGCCTGTGGTGGTGGTGTATGAGGCAGCAAGTTATCAAACTTCATCTTTAGCAGTTTCACTTGGGTTTGCTCC
Organism: Cliona cf. orientalis; assembly: GCA_963930775.1. Taxonomy (NCBI): domain Eukaryota; kingdom Metazoa; phylum Porifera; class Demospongiae; order Clionaida; family Clionaidae; genus Cliona; species Cliona cf. orientalis. The sequence goes on along the minus strand of OZ005699.1, from coordinate 6,768,926 downwards.
GAGAAGAACTTCCATGAGGTTTCAACATTGTAGGAATCACTTTTCCCTTGAAGTAGTAGCTATTGGACCAATGCATGTTCTTGTCACCATCTGGGCTAACATATGTATACATATATGATGTGTATGCACGTATGTGTGTGTGCGTGTACATAATAATATAATATTAGCTATATTCATGATTATGACAGCTATCCATAAAGATGTGAACATCAGCTAGCTAAATGAATGATTAAACACCACCTAGAACACACTAACTAAAATGTATGGCATATAATATTAATATGCACTCTGACTCGATATAGTACATGCGACACATGTATATGAGTCAGAGTGCATATCCGAGTGGAATAATTATGGTGTATTTCAATCTCCAACTATCTAAAATGATCGATCAGCTTTCAGATCATCAAATCACACCCAGTTCAAGTCAATGACAAAGGTGGCATAGTATTATCATTCACACCTAATGGCCTCGATCAGCACACCTTATCACTGCTCAGACTATTGTTCATGAGTATACCAATGAACTGAGAGCAGTTCAAGCATAGGGCAAGGCTACTTGGGAATACAGCGGTAGATCAGGGTCATCCATGTAGTGTTAAGAGATGTGGTTTCAGTTTCCTTCTTCATCCTGAAAAAATCACATACAATCATAAGTATGTGCATACAGGGATTCCCCTAGCTCTGAAGACTTAAGCATATTAGCCTCTAACCCACCCCTCACTTGTACAAGGTCAAGATAAGTGGAGGGTATTACACAAAACAGAATAATAATATTAATTATAAATGTTAATTTGTGCAAGTATGATATTATTATAATATTATAGCAGTATATATATACACAAGTGACACTTCCCTATAATGCAACTACCGTAAGGTCCCCACCACAAAGGCTTTCAGTTTATACAGTGATATAGCCAGGTGCCTCCCCTGCTACAGATTTTTGGCATTTCGGCAAATAGCTATAGCTGACTCAAAAATTTGAATTTTGCGTGCCATTATTGCACACCTACACATGGCCACTGCCAACAACCAATGCATGTCCGGCCACCCACTTGAGATGCCCTGCACCATCTTGCAACCCCACTGTATATACATAGTGTTTACACAAGTAGGAAAGTGTCCGGCCACCCACTTAAGATGCCCCTCAACTCATGCACCATCTTGCAACCCCCACTGTATACTCATAATGTTTACATAAGTACACAGAAGTGTTGGGCCACCAACTTGAGATGACACCCATCAACTCCTGCACAGCTGGACAGCATGCTGGAATTTAGCACCCAAATTAAGCATAAAAACTAAAATTAATGAAACACAAAAATACAGGCATTGCAGGTATATAACTCACCTCTTTGAACTATGTATGGGGGCAGATCCAGAATCAGAATCATCTGACTCTTGGAAGGACAGTTAGCTCAATTATAACAGGTGATGTCCTGCAGGTATAGTGATAGGCCGGATGGTAGCTACGATTGTTGAATACAATAAAAAAATAATATTTGAAACCTTAGTTCCCTTGGTAGAGGAAGTTTCATTAGTGGCACGGAAAATGTTAGCTAACCTCCGCTGAGATGGTGGCGAATCCTTCACCTCAACTGACTCGGATTTGTTAAGACTTACAGATCACGTAGGATATCCGACTCCTATGTTTAGATTCTATGCTTGCCAGGTACACCATGGCCCACACAATTCTGTGTAAGACCACAAAGGCCGCATAGGTCATAAGTTCTACCCCATGGTTCAAAATAGTATGCGTTGTACAAGTACGTGAACAGTGACTTCAACAATAATGGCAGTTTTTCTCCTCATCTTTGCTGTAGTACTATCTATGCAGGCAGTAGCAGCAGCAAAAACATCTCTATCGTCTCCGATTATCTCAGACGGGAATGGCAAAGAAACTTGTCCGTCAACAGAGCAGCGAGACTTTGCTTTGCAAAAGATTAGAGACAATGTAGACGCATACCTGTTCAATGAAAGCATTACACTTCCACAGTGTGGAGAAGGAATATGGTATCAAGTAGCCTACCTCAACATGACTGATCCTTCACAGCAGTGTCCATCTGCCTGGAGGGAGTACAACACTCAATTTCGAGCTTGTGGAAGGCCAGTTTCAACAGATGCAAGTCGTCCTTCCCAAATATTCCCCATCAGCCGTCAGTACAGCAAAGTATGTGGAAGAGTTATTGGCATTCAAGTTGCAAGTCCAGATGCATTTAATGATGGAAGGGCCCTGGGATCAGACATAAACGAGGGCTACATGGATGGTGTAAGCATTACACATGGACACCCTCGCCACCATATCTGGAGCTATGTTGGTTCTGTCAGTGAGAACCCTAGAACTCCTTCAGTTGCATGCCCGTGTAATTCTTCCTCTGGTGCCCAACCTCAGGCCTTTGTTGGCAGCAACTACTACTGCGAATCAGGCAATCCAACCCAAGATTGGGTAGGTCGAGAATTTCCAAACGACAAGCTATGGGATGGAGAGCAGTGTAGTCATGAAGGCACATGCTGCACTGGTACCAACACTCCACCATGGTTCAGTATGAATCTCAGCAATCCAACAAGTGATGATATCGAAGTGCGTATTATGGGTACAGAAAGCACTACTAATGAAGACACTCCAATTGAACTGCTTGAAATTTATGTTCAATGAATAAAAGAATACATTAATTGGTTACCGGACTGCATGGTAACATAATATTAATGGTGCATATTGTTATTACACTGTATTAATAATAATTTTATTATAGAGAAAGTTATTTCAAAAGCTTTTTCATCATTACCATTTACTATCCACTCACTACAATAATATCATGTATATTATTGAATCCTGTTGTTTATCGGTGTAGCTACATGCATGTATGTCCTATAATAATATGAACACTTGACCACTTGCCCAGTAGCTGCATGTATAATGGTTCATATGGTAAAGAGTCGTCAATATAGTGCGTACACACATTGATACTGGCGCCCAATCACAGAGATGGAGTCTGAGAATCGACCGCCGGGCCGACTCTCGACCTCGACACTGACAATTTTCAATCACAGGAGACGAACTCGACAGCTTCTGAACATCAGGTTAGTCGCGGCATGGCACACAACGTGCGTGCTATATTATATAGCACAAGGCTAGCTTTATTTATCCACGGGATTACGTCAGCCAAGAGAACGCGTGAAGTTCGGCCGGCGGTACTTCGCAGAGAAAGTAGCGCTCAGCTTATAATGTATTCGCTGGGTACATGCGTCAGATACTCTACATATATACCGATTTTCAAGTCTCAGAAAGGCTCCACGGAGGCTCTGAGTTTTCTGGCAATTACCTCATAGATTACGTCATCATTACCTAATAACCGCAGAAAAGTAAATTTCTACTGGGCAAGTAATATCGGAACATACAACTATGAATATCCTCAGCCTGATCAAAACTGCTATTGAACAAACATGTATTACAGCTACAAGACATTGTTTGTTTAATAGCTTCATAAATTAGTTTTGGTCAGCTATAGCTACCAGTGATTGTTTAATGACGTAGCTATGAGCATCTACAGGATGTCTGTACATAGATGACACTACTGTCACTAGTAAGGATTCATGCACCAGTCCTAATAAACAGTATACGCTAAGCCCTCGCTTTTGCCTGATCACTTCCGGTTTGCGGTTGCTGTATTGAACATATGGAGACCGCGATCGCGGTCAACATGCATGACAAAAAAGTTTAGTTTCTGGCTACTGGTATATTTCTGGGTTTTGAAACACAGCAGACTGTAAGAAGACTAGCTAAACAACATATGGGCACGTCCAGTTCGTGTCCAAAGCGTAGCTACCTCGCTATACACGGCCGAATATCGGCTGTAAATGTTTGGCCGACTCATTTTCAACATTCTGGACAACCTGATGCGAAGACTGCTGAGGCTTTCATACTTCAGCTGGAAGGAGAGTACCACTAGCAGTATAGTATATTTACTTAACTAAGTAATATTTACTGTATTTGTTGAATTATAAGATCATGAAAAATGAAAATAATTTATACATTCAATAACGTACTGTCATAGTATAAACAGCTCTGTAGACTAGCTGACTCACATAGAGATTAGTTTTACAACTCTACTAAAGGATGGAAGAAATTTCGTTTCTTCAACTGTCGTCGTTGTTGAGATATGGAGCCGATCGCTCACCAATCAATCGCCACACTCGTGGCTAGCTCGATTTCAGCTTACTGGACAACCTGATGCGAAAGGTCAGAGCCAAGTCATATGAAGATCACATGGACAGTTTGACCTCGAGAGTTGCCCAGTGCAATATCCTTGGCTAAATCCCTTGCTCGTGTTGAATATGAACTTGCAAAATGTCGACCAGGACCATTTTTCTCTTGCTTCTGGCCGGCCTCAGGACCTTGTGACGTCACGAAGAGTAAGTGTGGGCGTTGCCGATACACTACAATATATGGCGCGGCGCGCGCGCGAAGCACCGCAAATGCAAGATAACGTAATTAGTGGTTACTACTGAATCACATTCCACAATCAGGCAAAAGTGAGGGCTTAGTGTATACTGAAAGCTTCAGTGCTCTTTACATCCCATAGTAGCAATTTGCTTTTCTGAAAATTAATGTAAGGGTATCAAATTAGTCGTGAAATTTGGCATAGATGTGGAAAATGGTTCTATAAAATTAATAATTATTTTGAAGTTTGTGATCTGTTTTCATTTTTCAAGTTAAAGCATTAAATTTTTGATGATTGACATAATATACTTACATACTTAGTGACCCTTTACCATATACAATGAAACTATTAGGGATGTGGTAATTATACTAGTGCGATTGTCACTATAACTGCACCGGATCGATGCGTACAGATTCTATTGACGACCCTTTACCATATACACCATCACGCTATGCAGTTACTGGGGATATTATGGTTGAGTGTTCACAACAATAATACTAGTGTGGTTGTCACTATAACTACATTGGTACAATAATATACTGCCAGTATGTGAGGTTTACCCATGCAATGCTTTGTTCATGCAATTTTCATATCTATGTATACAACAACTGTATTCAAGAAAGTGAGGCTAGGTACAAGAAAAGCATGGCCACGTACTAAAAGTGGATACTACACTAAAACAATAGTTTTATCGGTATGAAAGTTAAGTCCTATCATTGTCAAATCCCAGAGGCTGCCTTCTCTCCTCTCCTCTCTCATTCTCCCCAGTGATCAGCCTGAACAACAGCGGCAAAAAGGTAATGAGCATGATGGAACCACCTCCCAGAAGCAACACCAGAGACACAAACTTCATACTGTTCACAATCAGTTCGTTACGAGAAATCAGTGCCCTAATGGAAGTCCCGACTTCAACAGGAGAGAAAGTAACCTCTTCACTTGTAAAGAACCCCGATTGTGACTTCTGTAGGGAGGCACTCCCGTACGCACCAATCGATGTCCCAAATACGAGCAGAAATTCACGAGTGAGGGAGCCGTTGGGGATTTCCCTGAGAGTGATATTCGTGAGATAGTCACCCATGTGCCGAGAATCTGGACCGATCTTCTCCTGCCATACTCGCTGCAAGACTTGACGGAATCCCCCAGCCGTGTGCACAGTGCTCATAGTGACAGAGCTGCCTTGACCATCAGAAAGCTTAAAAGGTACAGATGTGTTCGTATTTTCAATGGTGTTTGACATGTCTCTCCATTTTGCTGTGTTTGGTTCGCTTTCTGTGCTCTCCTGATAAACTTTGGTGTAGGTTGTGGTTGTGACCAGTTTGGCGGCGCCTTCAAGTCCAGTTTTCTCGGATATGAGAGCTTTGTCAAGTTTCTCGACCACGCCCTCTATCAAAACGTCGGCCTTTTGGTTTGGAGAATCGCGAAGATGCTCGCGAAGACCGCGGAAATTTGGGAACTGCGGCACGTGCTGGAGGTAGGAGAGCTCCTCCTGTCTCATTTGAGCCGCTTTGTGTATGAGATATCCCACCAGCAGGGAAGAAGCGCCCAGAACAACTCCAACGATATGCTGTTCAGCCATAGTACTATTATTGTCCAGACTGCTTCAATTTTTCGATATTTCGGATAATTGGACATAGTGCCACTGCCCCAAAAATTTTCAATATTTACAAATTCGTAAACTTAGGACAGAAATCCTTGAAGCAAACATGGACCCCAGAGATGTGTTTGGGCTGATTCCTGGAGGATTACTGATAGTCGGTGGCTGTGCTGTCTACCTCTACACTCGATACAAGTACGAACATCCAGCTTCTGAGTTCAAGGACCTTGCAGAACTCAAGCAGCATCTGTCTGCGGGTAGACCTGGATTCCAAGTCAGTGACTCCAGTGTCATTGTTGAGGGAACTGTAGCTAAGCTTGCTGAGAGCTCTGTCCGCTCTGAAAATGCTGGTATTGAAGGAGCAGCGCGTAAAGTATTGAGTGCTTCACAAGGAAAGACTTCAACAGTCTCTGATATTTCCGTTCCCTTTCTCCTCACTGACCCTAACGGGCAATCAGTACGAGTGACTTCTGTGCATCGTGCTTTGAGGGTAAGCCAAGTCATGGAGAGAGTGTGGGAGGAGCCGAGTGCTGAACCTGGTGGTGTACCCGTTAGACGAGAACTCATGCTCACTTTTGGAACTCACCTTGGGGTATTTGGACGTGCATCGCTTGACGGAGCTAATGAGGTGACTCTTGTTCCTGAAGAGGTTGATAAGTCTTCGGCAGCCATTGTAGCCAAGCGAAAGTGTCATAGACGATTGCTTTATGCAGGTAGCTTCATTCTGATACTTGGTGGAGCTGCAGCACTAGTTGTTAACTTCGTCAAAGAGTAGCTACTTTTCAGTGGCCATAGATACTCGATCAGTCCGAGTTCTAAACTTAGGTTACCATCATTAAATTTATTTTTATACACTGAAATCGATATGATGAATTGAATTGCTTGCCTATGATTATATGGAGCATAATAATTATATGATTGTTGTAATAAAGCAAGCTATTATAGCTATATCAGAAGTTAGAACTAATCTCCTGAGTACAATAATTATTATGCGGCGTACTAGGTATTAATTATTTTCATATTTATTGGCATAATCTTAAACTATAATATTATATATAGCTAGCTACATTGATAATACATGTAGCTACATGTCAATGACTTGTTCTATTGCTCAATAATAAAGGTAGTATGCTAAATTGTGCTACAGGAACAGTACAGTTACTAACTGTAGGCATATTACATCAAAATTTTAGATTATCCCTTACACTTTCTTTGCTACACATAATAATAAAGGAGGCTTCAAGATACAATTTGGTCTTTGTTCCGTAAAATTTCATTGAGTGGTTGCGGAGATATGGCTGTTTTAATATTTCTAAACATCACAATTTTTCTGCCAAGCTTGTGTGTACTATTCCAATAGGGGAATGGCACGTAACATGTTGATAGCTTTAGAGGCCTATAACTCAAAAGCTACACTAGTGATTGACTCCAAACTTGAAATATGGCATGTACGTACCTCTCTGCTTATTCTACTGATGAATTTAACATGCATTAATGAATAAAAAAAATTTAGTGTGCATACCGGTTTGACTGCTATTGTAGCTAATACTTCACTGCCTCAGAATTCCAGAAGCTGATTTCATGCATGATTTTTTGAAATTTCTAGTTTAGATGTCCACTCAAACACATGCATAAACTCTCACAGTGGTACACACACATGTTCACACATGTACATGCACATTATGCACATATTAATATTGTTTTCTGAAGTGGAATCTATTCTTAAACTGTAAGACAAGCCCCGAGTTCCTTAGAAGCAACAAAGAGTTTAAAGTGCGTGCACTTTCTATGTAGCATATTTTTTGGCAGAAATAGTCTAGCTAGGGGTAGTTTGAGCTAAAAATTTCATTTTTCATATTTTCAACGCATTTTCTCATATGTACACATGCTATTTTACACAAAGTAAAATGCTGATTGAGCGCTTTTCGACCAAACACTTCAAAAATGGTTGAAACTACTGAAAAATTTGAAATCAGCACCTTGAAGTACCCCTAGAAGCATAAAATGCCCTGGAAATGTGAGCAGCATGGAGCAAGTTGAAGTTATCCATTAGCAATATTTGCGTGCCACACTTGTGAGTATGTGGTATTTTATGGATTTTTCCTGAAGCCCTGCAATGCCGGATGTGGTTACAACCCAACACTTTGGATACTGCAGTGTAGTGCTATCTTTGCTGAAGCCTGTGGTGCAAGTTTGGTGTTCGTAGCACATTGTAGTGAGTAGTTATGATCCCTGAAACGTCATGATATTTAAATGTGTGCAGGTTTTTTTATAGGCAATTTTTTGTGATTCTGACATGCCTACTAGTAACTGCATTCAATACTGTCACAGCATAAGCAGCTTATTCATTTGGTTTGTTCTTCATTTCTATCAGCAGCATCTCTGGCTCTTTTCTTGAAGCCTGGGTCTGTGTTGCTATCTTCAATGCGATCAGCGTCACTGCTGGTCATAGGAATCTTCTTCTTTTCTGGTTTGTCGGACATCTTGAGTGTTAAACTTGGACAATAATAGTTGTACAGTAAACAAAAGCAGCAGGTATATAATATCATAGTATAATAATACAATGTGTATAACAATGTTCTAGAATATTCAGTGCATAGCAGCTAAGATTAATTATTAGCACAAAGACCTACTAATTAGTACTTGTTCTAGGCGGTTTATCTCCGTTTACACACAACAAGTGCATACGCACATGTACATCTTCAACAAAACTGAGCACACTTAGCTAGCTAGATAGGTCTAGGTCTAATTAGCAGTAATGGTGGCAATCAGAAGCTATATTGAGCCTCCAATGCTAAATTTTAATTTTAGCTGGTATAATAAATATTCGTTGAATTCACGTGCTCTTATAAATATCGCTATTAGAATAACTGTCGACAAGTTAAGGGTCAATAGCATACGAATCCATGATAAGGACATTCATGTAGCTATTATTATTATAATTATTCTATAATGGATTAATTATTATAGTGATTGTAATAACAAGGGGAGTCTAGATTCAGTAAGAGTGACTTCTGTGCATCGTGCTTGAGGGTGAGCCAAGTCATGGATCGAGAGAGTGTGCATGGGAGGAGCTGAGTGCTAAGCCTGGTGGTGTACCCGTTAGACGAGAACTCATGCTCACTTTTGGAACTCACCTTGGGGTATCTGGGCGTGCATCGCTTGACGGAGCAAATGAGGTGACTCTTGTTCCTGAAGAGGTTGATAAGTCATCGGCAGCCACTATAGCCAAGCGAAAGTGTCATAGACGATTGCTTTATGCAGGTAGCTTCATTCTGATACTTGGTGGAGCTGCAGCACTGGCTGTTAACTTTGTCAGAAAGTAGCTTAGCTAGCCTAGCTATTTACAGTACAATGGCCATAGATATTCAATCAGTCCAAGTTCTAAACTTAGGTTGCTATTATTAAATTTATTTTTATACATTGAAATCCACATATTGAATTGAATTGCTTTCCACTATGATTATCTGGAGCATACTATTATGATTGTTGTAATAAAGCAAGCTATTATAGCTATATCAGGAGTTAGAACTATTCTCCTGAGTATACAACAATTACGTATGAGGTGTATAGGTATTATTATTATTTTCATGTTTATATTGGCATAATCTTAAAGCTATTATAGCTATACATTGATAATACATGTACAATAACTGTTAATGACTTATTCTATTGTTCAATAATAAAGGTAGTATGCTAAACTGTGCTACAGGAACAGCTAGTATACAGTTATATACTAACTGCATTCAATACTGTCATAGTATAAATAGCTTAATATTCACTTGGTTTGTTCTTCATTTCTATCAGCAGCATCTCTGGCTCTTTTCTTGAAGCCTGGGTCTGTGTTGCTATCTTCAATGCGATCAGCATCGCTGCTGGTCATAGGAATCTTCTTCTTTTCTGGTTTGTCCGTTTGTTCTTCATTTCTATCAGCAGCATCTCTGGCTCTTTTCTTGAAGCCTGGGTCTGTGTTGCTATCTTCAATGCGATCAGCATCACTGCTGGTCATAGGAATCTTCTTCTTTTCTGGTTTGTCCGACATCTTGTCAATGAATGTTAAACTAAACTAATTAGCAATAATGGTGGCAGTCAGCAGCTATATTGAGCCTCCAATGCTAAATTTCCATTTATCATTCATTGAGTTCACGTGCTGTTAATAATAATATGTATGTACATACTGCAGTACTGACTTTATGCAATATGTGTGCACATGTATGTAATGTTATATAATCTTGTTTGTGTGTGTATTCTGGAATGTTCTGGTTTGTACACTGTAAAAAATGAATAGTGACTGTCACTATGTTGTAGTGATATCTGTGACTAAGTGACTGTCACTACCATAAGGTTTTGCCACAGATATCACTACCATGTAGTGACAGTCACTATTCATTTTTTTACAGTGTATAGCTATATATACCCAGTCTAACTGGTCTTACTGGTTTTATCCTGACAGTGTGTCCTTTCTCAGACTGCATATTATAATATTATATTACTGTGCATTGTGCATTCTCTTTACAACATCTCAGCTTACACATAACACTCAACACTCAATATAACACACACAATACACAATGCAGCACAGTAACTGTCAACAAGTTAAGCCTAAGGGTCAATATATAATAATATAGCACAATGCACAGTAACTGTCAACAAGTTATTAAGGGTCAATAGCTAAGAATCAAGGACATTCATGTAGCTATTATTATATAATTATTATAATATGGATTATTATAGTGCCAATTGTAATAACAAGTGGAAGGATTACTCTCAGCAAACCTAAGGGCTTATAATTAATATTATTATAGACCTTGGTATCAGGATGATGGTATACATGCACTCTTATACTATTATGGTATAGTTCGTGCATGCTCCCCGCTAGGCCTGCATGGGCCAAATATTCCTTTAAATTTGCCCATTATTCAAATAACTAATTATCTAGCTACTCCATTATTCAAGAGAAGTTCATGAAAGTTATTCTTAATAAAAGCTGACAAAATACAAAATTAATGAATGCACAGGAGTGCAGAACCCTCACCGCTACATGCATGCATATTATAGCATGGCTCACTGTATAATATTATTATACTACTAGTATGCATGTTCAATATCGAACTACATACCCTATAGAATAACTGTCAACAGGGTCAATAGCATACGAATCACAAGGACATTCATGTAGCTATTATTATTATAGTATATAATGGATTATTATAGTGATTGTAATAATAAGGGGAGTCTAGATTCAGTATAAGAGTGACTTCTGTGTATCGTGCTTTGAGGGTGAGCCAAGTCATGGAGAGAGTGTGGAAGGAGCCGAGTGCTGAGCCTGCATGGTGGTGTACCCGTTAGACGAGAACTTGAGTCAACTTTTGGAACTCACCTTGGGTTATTTGGACGTGCATCGCTTGATGGATCCAATGAGGTGACTCTTGTTCCTGAAGAGGTTGACAAGTTATCGGCAGCCACTGTAGCCAAGTGAAAGTGCCATATATAGACGATTGCTTTATGCAGCCTGGTAGCTTCATTCTGATACTAGGTGGAGCTGCAGCACTAGTTGTTAACTTTGTCAGAAAGTACTATAGCCAGCTATTTACAGTGGGCACAGATAGCTACTTGATCAGTCCAAATTCTAAACTAATCTTAGGTTGCCATCATTTTTATTATAGCTACATTGAAATCCATACGATGAATTGAATTGCTTGCCCTATGATTATCTGGAGCATACTGATACGATTGTTGTAATAAAGCAAGATATACTGCGGCTATCTATCATGAGTTATAGTCTAAGAGCTAATCTACTGATCCATGAAGTACGTAGTACAGTATACTTAAATAGTTATGTAGGTATTATTGTTTATTGGCATGATCATTAATATAGCTGACTACATTGATAATGCATGTATATACAGTAACTGTGACTTGTTCTAATATTCTATAATGTAGTATGCTAAAATTAATTATTGTGCTACGTACAGTTACTGCGTTCAATAATATAGTATAAGTAGCTTATTCACTTGGTTTGTTCTTCATTTCTATCAGCAGCATCTCTGGCTCTTTTCTTGAACTCTGGGTCGGTGTTGCTCTTTTCAATGCGATCAGCATCGCTGCTGGTCATAGGAGTCTTCTTCTTTTCTGGTTTGTCTGACATCTTAAATGTTAAACTGAGCTAGCACATTAGCTAGCTAGGTCTAGGTCTAATTAGCAAAAGTGGTGGCAATCAGCGGCTATATTGAGCCTCCAATGCTAAATTTTAATTTTAGCATTCATTGAGTTCACGTGGTGTTAAGTATGTACATACTGCAGTACTGCTTTAATGCAATATGTGTGCACATGTATGTAATGTTATGTAATCTTGTTTGTGTGTGTGTATTCTGGAATGTTCTGGTTTGTATATACCCAGTCTAACTGGTCTTACTGGTTTTATCCTGTTTCCTTTCTCAGACTGCATATAATATATTACTGCAGCACATGTATGTAATGTTATGTAATCTTGTTTGTGTGTGTATTCTGGAATGTTCTGGTTTGTATATATCCAGTCTAACTGGTCTTACTGGTTTTATCCTGTTTCCTTTCTCAGACTGCATCATTATACTAAGCAGTCTGCACGAAGGGGTCACGTTTTCCATATACTTTCTTATTTGTACAGGAAGTATGTTGTTTACTTTGGTTGCCAGGCGCATGCGCCTAGGGCTAGCGTATTGCGCGAGCGCCAACGTATGCGCATTCATGATAATATATTGCGCACTCGTTGTATGAACGTGATTGTATACGGTTGCGCGCGTTTTTACGATTAATATTAGCGCCACCGCCAAAAAGGTCAGCGGGCCAGGCAGGGGTCAAGGGAGCCAAGTGCACCATATTACAAAAATCAGGATTTGATACCAAAAAATCTCTTACAAATAGAAACAATCAAGATTCAGCTATAACATATGTTAAACTACTGGTTGTAATGTATCTACACTGGTGTTTTTGAAAGATTGGCTGCTTGTCTTCCCCATGTTCAAAAATTCTAAAAATGCTCCAGACACAAAAATCTCCAAATGTGTTGTACAAAATAGACCATCACTCGAAAACTGTAGTGAATTGGAATACGGGGTTGGTTCTCCTGTAGAGTGTTAGGACAGACTATGATCTTAAGACCATCCATTTAATCCAGCCATCAGCATTGGGTAGGCTCTGACTGGGGGCCTTGAGTATAGTGGAAATTTTCGGTTTTATGCACCTCACAGATCCCAACTAGGGCCAACCTGTATCTCTTGAAGAAAGTATGTTGTAGATATTATGATATTGAAGTCCTGTACCAAGTTTTAGGTCCATCGCAGGCGTGCAAGTATATGTTCAAAAATTCTGAAATATGTTGAAATGAGGATCCCTGCAGATAGTGGCAGCAGCAGGAGAGCTGTTTTACACAACCTACCTCAGGACAACTCTTGAAACGATTGCGTGTAGCTCATAATATAGTTGTTTCAACCAGTGCTTGGCTCAAAACCCTTCGCACCGACGTTGCTGACACGTACCGTCGGCTCGAGTTGACCGCCTGTTCTGTCAGCCATGTTGGAATTCGCCCATACAAAATCCCCATAGTGTAAATTAACCTCCGGGTGCGTGATTCACTTCCGCGCGAATAAGAAATTTGACCCGTGCAGACTGGTTGTCCGTGCGTGCGTGCGTCTGTACGAGCGCCCTAGCGGGGGGTGACCGGAAGCGATTTGACCCGAGCTAAAATGCCATTATTTCTAGGCATCACTGGACTTGGGGCGATAGTCTCGTGCCCAGCCTCTTTATCGCACGCGGAAAAAGAGTCTGGTGAAACCTGTCATGCCGTATAGCGTCCCCCGTAGAATCGCGTCCGGGGGACGTAAAATAATACGTCCTGGGGACGCAATCAATTAACGATATCCGTCCCGCGCGCTGGAATAACGTCCGCCCGCCGCCGCGAGCGCCCCAATGAAAAAGGCGCCAAAGGGCTAATTAGGCACTGATGGAGAGGAAGATGATGGAGAGAAGACAGGCACTGATGGGATGCCCAGCCCCTTCCTCCCTCTTGTGAAGGGGCTGGCACCCAGACTAGATGGGAAGCAGGATGATGAGAATGATGGAGAGAAGAGCACGGTATGTAATAAATAATATGACCGTGAAATACCTAGTACCTGTCAGTATACCAGTATGCACAGTACCACTTGACAGATGAGAAATCACCTATTGCAGTGTTTACAGGACTTGTGCAGTTTCCAACCACAAGAAAATGCAGCCAAATGCCAGAATCACTGTATGGAGACATGATTCAATGCGACAAGTGTGAGCATTGGTATCATAATTATAGCTACGCTGTGTTGGATTCTTCTCTGTTCCTTGAGACGTACACTGAACTATGGCACTGCCATTCTTGTTGTTGATAATGTGTATAGCTAATATCTTTGATTTATAGATCATGATAAGTAATTTTTGTTCATTATAAGGCCACTCCAAATTAATTCATTGTTTCTCATCACCCCTGAGCCAAAAAACTGATGCGGGCGGGCGGCTGGAAATGGTCGTTTAATCACAAGTTTGATGGGAAATGGTCGTCAAAATCATAAGTTCAGCAGTACAAAAAATCGAGGCGGTATACTTTTGTATTGTGCTGGTGCTGATGGAAATACATGCGGGCGGAAATCAAGGGGGGATGAGAAACAACTAATTGATTTGGAGTGGCCTAAAGTACCGGGTATAATATTATTATACACTAAGATAGTATTCAACAACATTATTTTACTACTGTCAAGACCATACTCTTGCTATTGTTTGTTACGAGTACGGCAGCCGCGAGCAGCGGAAGTCTGCGAAGGGGACGACATTCTACGCTGTGGGACGCAGTTCAACGGTGAAGCGCGTCCCACCGGACAATATTCGATGGCGACATGCGTCCCCCCGGACGTAGCTCGTTAACCCGTTTACGTCCCCCGGACGTAATTTGGACGGGACGTTTACCGTTAGGACACCGGTATTCAATTTTGGTTCCATACGTACGTGACGTCTTCTGACACGGGCACAATGAATGTCATTATAAGCGATGGCGCAATCACTGTTTATTCGCGCAGTGTTTGAAAAGCACCTACCGTAGGCTATCGTCATGCACAACTTTACTTAAAGGATAGGAAAATGCCATGGGTTATACATGGGATTGATTTAAGTCAAGGATCCCATGGGTTATACATGGGACTGAATTAAGTCATCCACTCCATGTGTTATACATGGGATTGTTTTAAGTCAATTGCCGATTTATTAGATGTATACCTTGACTATTATCAGGGAAGATTTTAAGTCAACTTTCATAAACTCGAAAAAGTGTATAAAACGTAAAAAATTTGAACTCTGACTTAAAATAATTAATGTTGCCAATAAGACGTCTTATGTAGACTTTGCCAGTCTGGCCACAACCATAATTATAATAATATTATATTATATACTATAGGTCCACTTGCAATAATAATATGTGACCTGCTCTGAGAAAAGGGACCACTCGGGATATTTCATAAAAATTGAATTTTTAGCATGGATTGATAGCTTTATGTGTGCTGAATCCAATGGCGCAAGTTTCATGAAAAAATATCGATCACGAGTGGAATTATGACCATTTTTATACACACAGGTAGGTATATTCGTTTTTCGGAAAATGCACATATTTAATCAAATTTTGTATTAAGTTGTATGAGTCCGAGCAATTGTTTGCACCCAAGCATTACGATAGTTTACAGCAAGTACATAAACATAGCATATCAATATGAAACTAAAATTCTACATTTTCTGGTAGACTACAATACAGAAAAATGATAAATATTTATTTTCCCCACATTTTAGCTATTATTGTAAAATGAAATTTTATCCCAAGTGGTCCCTTTTCTCAGAGCAGGTCACATATTATTATTGATCATAGCTAATAATATAACTGCCACTGAAGTAGCTAGCTATAATATAACTAAATTTTTATGTGGCACATGAAACTATAGCTAGTATCATTAAAATTTATACTGAAAATTCTGGGGATATTTTCAGCTACAGCAGATTCTATTTATATAATAATTACGTATAATAGTTATTAAAATTAGTTCGTGGCAACGAGTAATTGCTATTAAAATGCGCAGTGGTAGCAGCCGGGTTTTGGCTATAATTTGTATGGTTATATAGCGGGATTAATTCGGCCATAGATTATAGATTCGGTAGGGTAGGTAGGAAGGATTGGGTTTCGGCTATGGTATGGTTAGCAGGGTTAGTTCGGCAGGGTAGCTAGGTAGGGTTGGGTTTCGGCTATGGTATGGTTAGCAGGGTTAGTTCGGCAGGGTAGCTAGGTAGGGTTGGGTTTCGGCTATCGTATGGTTAGCAGGGTTAGTTCGGCAGGGTAGCTAGGTAGGGTTGGGTTTCGGCTATCGTATGGTTAGCAGGGTTAGTTCGGCAGAGTAGCTACGTAGGTAGGGTTGGGTTTTGGGTATCGTATGGTTAGCAGGGTTAGTATCATTGCTGTTTGGTGCACGTGTATATTATAATCGTGAAAAAATGGGTTAGATCTACAGCAGCGGCAGCAGTGGTGGTGTGTTTGGGTTCAGGAGCCGTACCTTGAGATGGGTGGGTGGAGCTAATCAGCATGCATAATATATACTACATGTAATTGTCCGCACGCTCGTCTGCTGTGCAAGGCTTATAAATGCTTGGCATTAACTCACAAAGGTGACGTTATCTTTGCCATTGGGAGCATTTTAAGTCAAAGTTCAAATTAAGACGTTTTGTACTGTTTTTAGTGTTTTTGAAGGTTGACTTAAAATCTTCGCTGATAATAGTTAAGGTCTACACGTATTATATCGGCAATTTAAGTCAAACTAAGTTGACTTAAAACAATCCCATGTATAACACATGGAGCAGATGACTTAATTCAGTCCCATGTATAACCCATGGGATCCTTGACTTAAATCAATCCCATGTATAACCCATGGAATTTCCTCTAATTTTAAGTATTCTAATGTACGACCGTAGGCTATGGCGCCAGCGGGATCCTTGGACAGTGGAGTCCGAGTGTTATGCTTGTCTCGTTGCCTGATTTGTACCCAAAAGGACGGCGGTAAGCTTTCAAAAACAGGGAAAAAATTCTCCTGGTAGACTAAGAGAGATAAACACATTCTTGCTGGCTAAAATGTAGCTTACCACTTTCGCCTAAACTTCACAGACACTAGCATGATTCAAACGTGGAATAGTTTCGATGATCGCTTGCTGAATGTCAGTTTCGCTGTCCAACAACTACATGTAGCCATCTCCTACAAGTAAAGTGCAAAGTACACGGTGAAGCATCGCAATCTTTTCTTGACGATGTGACACCATTCTGCAATCTGATTGGACGCGGCGAATCTCACCGCGCGGAACCAAAATTGAATACGCGTTTCACCAGACTCTTTTTCCGCGTGCGATAAAGAGGCTGGGCACGAGACTATTGGGGCGATACAACAGATAGCCCACTGACACGGCTGGCTATGGCCCCAGCAGCGAGTAAAGTGAGCTGCTTCAAAAAACCGCCAGGGCAAAATTAGACTGAACTTAGGGTATCCAACGAAAAAATCAAACTTTCCAAAAGCCGCTCATTTTGCGGCATTTAGCTAGCCTACTGGGACGGTCTCTAAATCTACTATGCAAAATTACTCTTACGTGGAGATACAAAAATTTGGCGTTTTTTGGCGAAATTGTCGCGCCAGATGGTTAATATGCTCCAACCTGTGATTTATTGTGGCTGCCTTACCAAATTGATCGTCCTCATCCAGTGACAGCATGAGGAAGCGTTTACCATACTGTATAACGATGGTAGCTACCCCACGTTTTGGCGAATTTTGCCAAAATTTGGAGAATAATTAAAGTCTCGATATCTCGGCAAATGAACATGGGGGCGTGACCTGGAGTGAGAATTAGTCTCAGTCCAAGAACGTCTTCGTCCTACCAGAGTTTTGAGAAGTTTTGAAAAACTTCAGTTTTTTGTGTGGAAACCCTACTGAACTGTACCACTTACAATGGGGGCCTGGAGAATGCAAAGAGATGACACTCTGGAACCGACGTTGCCCATAGGTGCTTTCCAGAAGGAGACTAATCTATTCTAAGCCTCTTCTCTTCTGAGCCCTTGCGAGTGAAGCTGCAAGACAGCTAACGAATTTCTTGAGCTAGCTGATTGCAAAGTCACATGATCAACCAGGATGTACACGTGCGCTAGCTTGCTCATGCGCATGCGCACAATTATGTAGGTAAAGGTCGTCGACGTCACATGCACAATAATGTGCAGCACAGAGATAAAGGAGTGAGTGAGCGAAGCGAGCTCACTCCTTGTATAATATATTACTGCATGCCCATTGTGCATTCTCTTTACAACATCTCTTACACATAATACTCAATACTCAATAACACACACAATGCACAGTAACTATCAACGAGTTAAGGGTCAATAGTATACGAATCACAAGGACATTCATGCCAGTAGCTATAATAGTATACTTGTGCTTTGATGTGTATAAATCTTGTATACCAATTAGCTACAAGTATTATACAAGTGAAATAGGCATCTGAGTTTGAAATATACCCTTCTGAGTTGAAATACCTATCTGACTTTGTGTATGTATACTATTAGCCTGTGATAGTGAGGTTGTATGTAAAATTTGGATAAATAGCACTCTGAAATAGGCATTTGGTTCATCAAATTGTACTGTAGCTGTTTGAAGCTTCAGAGATGATGTGTGTCGAATTAAGAGCTAAAAAGCTATGAAACGTGTACACATTGCCGTATACCGAGGGATATGTGAATTCCTCATCCTCACATGTGGAAAACACACCTCAACCATGTCGCCAGTTCACGAAACTTAGAACTATGATTATTATCATCAAAACAAAGATAGTGTAGCTGTTTGAAGCTTCAGAGATGATGTGTGTGGAATTAAGAGCTAAAAAGCTATGAAACGTGTACACATTGACGTATACCGAGGGATATGTGAATTCCTCATTCTCACATGTGGAGAACACACCTCAACCATGTCGCCAGTCCACGAAACTTAGAACTATGATTATTAGCATTAAAATAAAGATAGTGTAGCTGTTTGAAGCTTCAGAGATGATGTGTGTGGAATTAAGAGCTAAAAAGCTATGAAATGTGTACACATTGCCGTATACCGAGGAATATGTGAATCCCTCATCCTCACATGTGGAGAACACACCTCAACCATGTCGCCAGTCAACGAAACTCAAGATTATGATTATTAGCATCAAATCAAAGGTACTGATCAAGTTTGATGCTTTATGGATGTTGTGTGTGGAATCGAGGTCTATCTTCATGTGTACAAATGGACATGTCACCAATGTGACACGTACATGTACTATATACTCGAATAAGTCTGATGAATTAATAATATTATAATTTAATACGACATTGTATAATATGAGTATACATTATTATAATATCAATACACAGATCTCCTGCTATTATTCCACTGTGATGATAAAAATGTACAATGTCATGATAGTGTATAGGCTAAGGATATAAACCTAAACAATGACTAGCTAATCTATATCACTAGAGAGACTACATAATGACTACAAGAGGCCTACATTTAGGTGGACTGCTGAAGAGGTAGCACAGAACTTGAGTGATGATGAGGATGAGCTGGATGATCCAGATGAGCCAATAATGCCTGGCAGCCATGACGAGTTATCGACCTGGAGTTAGACAGTTATGACTATGATGGACCTGTACATGTGTGGCCAACAACCATCATTCAGCCTTTTCTACAACTTTGACCCAGGCAATGACTCAGACATCGACAGCACCCCACCAACACCACCACTCTGCGCTGAGTATATTCACTCACATACAATGTACTACTGGACACACCGTGATACATGCACATGCACACACAATTCTCCATGTTTGAGGAAGGGATACAGGCTTATGCCAGTTGCGTGGTCTATGATGTCCCTTTTACATGCAGTATATGTCAATCTGTTATGTACTCTTACCTTAGTCATGTTTCTGGCCTCCCCTACTAACTGCTCACCATCGGGCCTCATCAGGTCTCACTGTTTCTGTAAGCTACCTACAGATATGAAAACGCCACAATAATTATTTCCTTGCCCTCCAAAGTTTTCTTACTAGCTGGAAACGAAGTACGTTTCTTCTCGCTTTCACTACTGCATGGATAGCTCTTCGCCCTGGCCCTTGAACGCTGAGTAGCTGAGCCACGGCTCACAAACCACACCCTATGAGGTGTTGTTATCATGCATGCACGGTATTGTGCGCATGCTCATAAATTAGGCGCGCAGTTAAGTTTTCGTCACCTCACTTCGAATCTAGTCTTCTCGTTTGAGCTACCCATTGCCTTCAGTTTCAGTGATCTTTTGCTATCAACGATGACTCCTCCGCTGCCGTGGCATCTCTCTCTCATGAATGGCAAGATTCGCCTTTATAAGAATGGGCAGTTAATGCTGCAGGATAAGGGTCCAGATGCTGGGAAGGAGTACGGACACGTAACGTCTGCTGAAGTTGCAATGAATCGTGACAAAGAGCTGCGAAGGGTTTTGAGCCAAGCACTGGTTGAAACAATAAAACAACATCCTTCTTCCACGAAATGAGTACCTGGGACAAAGTAAAGAAATACTAATTATTGCTATAATAATTATAATGTTATAATTAAAATTTGTTCTTTAGGTTAATATCTGCAGAAGTGCCCTGTATTCGATGACAAGGACGCCCTATGGTGGTCCCACTCCAAAGTCCAAGCCACAAGGATGGAAGACACACTGCTCTGCTCTCCTCATGTCTGAAGTAATATTATATAGGATTAATTTAGTGTTAAGTAGCTACATACATTATAGAATATCACTGTAAATAATTTATTGTTTTATATAGGTGCGCAAATTGGATGACGCATGCATCTTCTTTCTTGCCAGTCTACCAAAGGATGTATTTGAGACACTAAGGAAGATATTTGACTTGTACAGTAAAGGGAACATAAAAGGGCAGCAAGTGAGGAAGGGAGCACTGGGCATGAAGTTAGACCTCAAAGGTATATTAATTTATTGTATTATACCAGTAATTATATATGTAGTCTTTAATTGACTCACTCGTGCATTTAATACAATAGGTAGCAATTTTAAGCCATTGCGTGGACTGGATGCTGAAGTAGCGCATGGCTTGCTGAAGGATGTTGCTGACAAGGAGATGTCTATGCAAGAAATGATGGCAGAGTGCAGAGATGTGGAAGTGTTGAAGGAAATTCAAACGAAATTTATCAGAGAGACTGGTGTTTCTTCATGGGAAGAAGCCACTGAAAAATTTCCAGAATTTGTCACCGCAGATGCTCTCGATGAGTTTAGAGGGTGCAATTTCAAGTCCGGGAGTACACCAGCCAGGTTCGCAGAAATAATAATTTTGCATATCTACTATTGTAGCTACACTCAATTAATTTTTCTCCAGCCAACACTTATAGCTATTAGCAAGTATTAATGCATGATTAGCTATAATAGATAATTGAAATATCTCCTATACTGGTCAGTCCGGTCCATTGATACCTGTAGCCATGGCCTGTCTATATAGAAGTTCATTGATGCATATTATATCTTGTATTAGGTACTTTTCTTCATTATTATTGTATAGATTTAAGGACTTTTGCCAGTTGGCAATGAAAACCACTACCAACCCTCCGAGCACAGTTTTTGAGCAGGGGAGGTTCACACTGGGAAACGCCACAGCTATAGTCACTCTTGGGACAACCATTAATCATGCCAGTGCATCTGAACTATGTAGAAGCAATGAGCTTGACTTAACAGGAGCAGCTTTTTCAATGATCCACGGCACAGGTTTAGAGGAAGAGGTATACTTCTTAGACTATTGATTAATGTAGGTGCACATCAATTTTTACATATAATTTTTAGGCAATATCTACACTAAAGATGTATGTGAGGAGCATCAAGGCGATCAATACAACGGTTGGAAAAACAAATTATGCTATTGCAGTTCCAGGCTCTCCTTATGCAATTAGCGACATCAAAGCAGCACTGATAGAGTGTGGTATGATGGAAGTGGAGGTGGCATTTGTGCATTTAAAAGACAGTACAAATGGTAATAAAGCTAATGATACATAATAATATAATAATAACAATATTATATTTAATTTACTGCTTTCACAGCATCTATGGGGCATGCATTGTTGGATGCTACTAAGGCGATAGTGATAGCACAGTGTGGCCAAGCCCTCTCTCGTCTACCAAGGAGGACCAACATGTTTTCCTCTACCGCAGCAATATTGCAAGATGACGCTGGTGACCGTTTGGGAGTAGGTGAAGACTTTGACAAGGAAGTGTATAGGGAGCTTATTGAACTATACACAAGTCCAGCTGACTGGATCATCAATGTGCAACTTTCAACAGGTACTATAGGGTGGCTAGAACATGCACCCCCCCAGTCGAAAATTTGTACACACTGTCTGAGTGTCAGATAGAGGTTAGAAAATTCTGATCCTGCTTTTTGCTATAATTATACGTGGTATATCAGAAATTTCTGAACGTTATAATGGACTTATGTATCGCATGAATCATGCAGTATAGGTATGGTGATCCCGTACCGAACCGCCAAATTGGGCGTTTATTGTGAAATCGAGGATAACATTATTATGCTTTTTGTTGCCTATTATATGCCCAATATACATGGTATGTCAGAAATTTCTGAACCTTCAAGTTATAATGGACTTACTGCATGAATCAGTATAATTATAAACCTTTCTGATCCTGCTATAATATACCTACAAATGTGTGTGATTATACTGATGGTAGCTACACCATGGATCAGAAATATCTGATCCTTAGATCCTAGTTGTAACAAATACTGTTATCTGATTGGTCAGGAGCAGGTATCTAGTTTCTCATATAAACCGGTCCTGTAAAAAGCTCATATAAACCTGTAGCTAAATTTTTCATATAAACCTGTAAAAAATTGTTGCCTGTGGTTAGGATTGTTGCTAGGCAGCAGTTTATATGTCAAGCCTATGGGCATTGTTGCTAGGATCTAAAGTTGTTATAGACACTGTTTAGTCAGTTTCTACGTGATTTAGAAGACCTCGCTCGGGATTCTACATAGAGCCCTTCGGTCTTCTAAATCACGTAGAAACCTCCTAAATAGTGTCTAACTATTATTTCATGTGTAAAACTAAATTTTATATATACCAGAAATTATAAACCTTCTGATCCTGCTATAATAATTGAGACTGTAGTTACTGATGTGATAATAGTGACTGATGGGACTGTAGTTACTAATGTGACAGTAGTGACCAATGGGACTGTGGTTACTGATGTGACAGTGGAGACTGGTGGGACTGTAGTTGACAGTAGTGACTATTGAGACTGTAGTTACTGATTGGACTGTAGTTCTTGATGTAACATAATTGCAATAATAATATAACATGTGTAGTAGTAGAAGATGAGTATTACAATATTATTATAATTATTATAAGAAAAATTTAATGATATTCATTAATTGTGACTCTTACATGAAGTATTACCCTAAATTTTTGATGATTATATAACATACTTACATACCGCATAGTGACCCTTTACCATATACAATGAAACTATATTATATTAGGGATGTGGTAATTGTTTCATACTAGTGTGGCTATCACTATAGCCGCGCTGGATCGATGCATACAGATTCTGTTGACGACCCTTTACCATGCACACCATTACACTATGCAGTTACCGGGGATATTATGGTCAAGTATTCACAATAATAATAATAATACTAGTGGGGTTGTCACTATAATTGCGTTGGCATAATAATACTGTACGTGAGGTTTACCCATGCAGTGCTTTGTTCATGCAATTTTCATATCTATGTATATATACAACAACTGTATCAAAGAAGGGTGAGGCTAGGTACAAGAAAAGCATGGCCGCTTATTAAAAGTGGATACCATACTACAACACATCATAATAATAGTTTTATCGATATGAAAGTTAAGTCCTATCATTGTCAAATCCCAGAGGCTGCCTTCTCTCATCTCTTCTCCCATTCTCCCCAGCAATCAGCCTGAACAACAGCGGCAAAAAAGTAATAAGCATGATGGAACCACCTCTCAGAAGCAACACCAGAGACACAAACTTCATACTGTTCACAATCAGTTCGTTACGAGAAATTAGTGCCCTAATGGACGTCCCAACTTCAACAGGAGAGAAGGTAACCTCTTCACAGATGTTTCATGAGTCCCCCCTGCATGAGTAAGTATCTCCTGGACTATAATTAATAAACACGGGCATAATGATCATCTTACATTAATTTTTTATTGTAACTATATTATTATAATATTATAATACACACTTCCACAACATGTCACATGATATATAAAACATGTGACAGTAGTAGGTACAGGGTTGATACAGACATTTATTACCCCGCGTGCATGCGCAAGGGGTAAAGTAATCGGTTTTGTCTGTCGTCGTCTGTCGTTGTCTGTCGTCGTCGTCAGCACAAAAATCGCCAGATCTGGAGATCTAAGCGTCTGAGCGACTTGTAAGTACAGCATATCCGTCGATATCATCGAAAAACTGGCTTCATTGTGCTTCGAATTGTTTGGCAAGGTCCATGAGCATCACAGAAACTTCATTTTGTTGGCCACGCCTATGAAGTTGCATAATAATTATTTAAAAGTGTCTCAAGATCAAACATGTAGCTACTATGATCATACATCACTCAGATATATTATACAACATGTTACAACCCATAATTAACTAGAGCTCTATAGAGCACATACCCCGCGCGCTGCAGCATCGATGTGAGAACCATGCCATGCCACCTAGAGCGGCATAAGCCTATTGACGACCTTTACCTACACATTGTGCCAGGTTGTGCGCATGAGCAGAAAGCACATGGTGGGTAGTGTTGAATGATAAAAATTAATGACGAATCAGACACACCCACTCTTTACACACCCGCGATTAAATCGCTGTCTTGATAACACAAATTTAAACTAGCGTGCCACAGATGTGCATGCTACAAAATGGAGTGGATTTATACTCGATCCAAAGTTAGTCTCGTCCCCAGACCCCACCCTCGAGGAGGGAAAAGGGTCTGGTGAATTTGGACACAATCCTTGGGCCAGGGAAAGGAATTTGAGCGCTCCAATGAGATTGCAGCTTTAGCGTAGTCATATGACTCGCCAACCGCAGCGCCATTGCCTGCTGTATAATTTTGAATCGTCGGCCCGCGCGCCCATGACCGCCGACCAATCAGATCTAAGGTTTGTTTGACCACTGCCATGTCGGCGCGCGCCCACCGAGCCGGCCAAACCAAGGAAACGGTCCAAATTCACCAGACCCCTTTCCCCCTTTTTGGGGTGGGGTCTGGGCACGAGACTATCCAAAGTGAGCGATCACGCAAGGCAGCTAGTCTTGAGTTAGTCTAGCGAGCTAAACCCTCTCTCGCTCGCCGCTTAGTGGGTGTGGTTTTGAAAGCGCGAGAGAGGGTCTAGCACTATCTGCATGATTAGTTTTGAACTGACCAATGAGATCGCTTTGGCTGAATTCCAGCCAGTGATTTATACACGTCATTTCCACCGCCAGGCGTGGCCGCGCGGCGCCGCCAAACGGTGATACGTCACAATGTTTACCATGCCGCGAGCGAGCTAGCTGAACAATGGCAAGTAAGCTACAAGCCATCGTGAACGCTTCGCATAAGGATCTCGAGACATCTATGGAGCTCGCTTCTCAGCGCTTTGGATTCAGCAAACTAAAGGAGCAGCAAAAGAACGCAGTGGAGGCCACGCTATGTGGAAAGGACGTGTTCGTATCGTTGCCAACTGGATTCGGAAAGTCTTTAATCTATCAGCTATTGCCTGTATGTGCTGAAGAGCTAGCTATACTAAATCCAGTTGGTCCCGACTTTAAGCCATTTGTCGTGATAGTGTCGCCACTTGTCTCGCTTATGCAAGACCAAGTGGCAGCCTTGAGAGACAAGGGATTCAAAGCCTCATTGTGTGTCAGCCACAGAGATCGTGTGCTGGAGAGTGATCCCTGCGCTTTTAATACAATCTGTTTATATCTTTGCCAGTCCAGAAGGACTTCTTGGGACTGATCACTGGAGAAAAACCATCCTTTCTGACGCTTTTCAAGAAAATATTTTGGCGTTGGTAATTGATGAAGCCCATTGTGTGGCAAAATGGTAAGTTGAAATGTGACAGTCATGTGACAATAATTCACATACTTATATGTACATATGTACCTATTTTTTAGGGGAATGGGTGAAGTTTTCAGAGAATGGTATGGCCGTCTCGGTCAGCTGCGCTCTTTACTACCTTCAAGTACCCCCGTCTTAGCGTTGACAGCAACTGCTACAAATGATGTTCGAAACAAAATAACTAGCAAGCTACAGATGCAAGGGTATACTCTCATTGAGGCATCACCTGATAGGCCTAATATTCGTTATAGTGTTGTGACTGTTAAAAGTGACCATATGCTTAATTTTGGCTGGTTAATTGATGCTCTCAAACAGTATCGTACTTCTCTTGACCGAGTGGTTATATTTTGTCGGTCTCTCCATACCTGTGCTTCCCTGTACAAGCTGTTTGCTGTAAACTTGCGAGAGGAGGGATATGAGCCGATAGGAAGTGCACCTGATGTATCAAGACGCCTCTTTGCTATGTATCATTCTAAAATTGACGAATCTGATAAAATGGATATTCTCACATCCCTCCGAAATGAAAAAGGTGTGTGCAGAGTACTTTTTAGTACTATAGCATTTGGAATGGGTGTCGATATCCCCAATATACAAACAATAATTCATTATGGGCCATCTAGTGATGTTGATGACTATGTACAGGAAGCTGGGAGAGCAGGGCGAGACAATAAGTTCAGCCATGCCATCATTTACAAATATCCATACTCTATGGTGGGACATGTGAGCAAATTGATGAAGGAGTATGTCCACTTGGATAAGGGATGCAGGCGAAAGTTTCTACTGAAACAATTCACGAGTAAAGAAATTCCCTATGATGGCCCTAAACACATGTGTTGTGACCTTTGTACCGTACATTGCCAGTGTGATAACCCATGCCCCTACAACCCTCCACATGCTGAAACACTAAGTCTTACCACTGAGCACAATACTGATAGCAATTGTACTGCTATTCAAGTTCGCCAGCTTTCAGATCAACAGCGCTTAGTACTGAAAGCAAAACTTTTGGAATTTCGTCAGACCATCCTGGCAACATCCCATGATATTGTCTGCACTTATACAGTTCCATTGTATGTTGGTGAAGATATTGCTTGTGGTTTGTCAGAAAATATTATAGACTCTATTCTAGAGGGTTGTAACTTTATTGAAACTGTTTCAGATCTAGAAGAGAAGTGTTTAATTTTTGGTTATGGACAAGAAATTTTGGATATCATAGAAAGTATTGTGTAACAAAAATCTAATTATTTTCATAAATTAAACTAGAATTTTTGGCTCGCCATAGCTTGATCTAAAGCAGAAATCCTCCTCCTTTTCTTTAGCCATTGCTGTAGTTTGTGTGGTTCTTTCTTCAATGATTTGAATGGATCGGTTTGAATGTCTGGGAATGAACTATGCTGTCTGCCTGGTACTTTAGTGAATACCTTCTCCCTTCGTAATTCATTTAGTACCAAATTGAAGTCCTCTTCCAGACTTGGCATTTCATGATGACCTGATTCTTGTTTTATATCCAAAACGTTATCGAAATGTTCAATGATCTTCATTATGGGTCCAATTGCATGACCACTTCTAGCTATGCTGTGTTCTGTGAGATTCGAACGAAAGGTGTTAATATCATCCTTGAATACTCTGTTGATGTGTTCATTGTGCAAATCAAGTTCCTTATTTTTACCCTGTCCACCTTTAGTGTTGCATGTTCTGTTCCACATTAATTGGTGAGCTAATTGAGGAGATAGTAGAGCATTAATCTGTGCTATTAAGTTAAATGCTTCTAGTGAATATTTGGTTCTCCCGTTTGTCTTGAAATGTAGCATTAGGAACTTCCACAAACGACAGGTACGTTTTCCATCGCCATTATCTGTAGCATCCTGAAAATTCCTAGAGAGTAAGCCATAAGAAAGTAGTCGGCAAGCATAGTTAAAAACTCCATCATCTGCTATGTTTATTAATTGTGTATCACAATTATTTGGCTGCTGCTGATGTTCAGTGTCCGTTGATGAAAGTAAACTTGAACTCTCTGCCTCAAAATTCAATACATATTTGTCAATAAACTTTCCTATGGTTCTTCTAATATACTTCAATTTGTCTGGCTTTCCTAATGTTGATGGAAATTTATTTTTCCTAGGTTGTGATTCCAATGAATCCATTTCAAAAAATTCCAAAGCAGCTGCTATAATATGACTGTCAATGAGTAGCTGTATGAAGTCATTGACTGCCCGGAAGTCTTTCTTGACCTCCTTTGGAACCTTATGCCTTTGTAGAAGATTTTGAAGTTGCTTGAGTGTCCCCTTTTGGCAAAACGAATCTTCTTTGTATAAGTTGTTCATGATAATCTAAAATGGCAGCAACAAATTACCAATAATATCATAGTTAGTACTAAATTTAATAATACATTATGCATTAATACCATAGTGCCCACTCCCGGGTAAGCACTTATGTACCGTATTTCAAGTGGTCAATGTAGCAGCTTCTACACAAATTATATCCCGGGTAAGCACCCATGTGGGCCAAAATAGTGAATTATGATTGTGTAAGTGCCCATGGGCACTTACCGGGGACACTACGGTAATATACAATTATAATTAGTATAATTTCATAGGCGGCGGAACCAGGGGGGCACCAGGGGCACGTGCTCCCCCCTTGCATGACAGTCCTTTAATAGATCCCTATTGTGGTAGATATGTGATATACCCACTGTGCTCCCCCCCCCCCCCCCCCCCATCACAGCTGTCTTCCTCCACCACTGAATTTGCATACCTGATTGAATACAACAAGTGTGTGCCAATCTTCACATTTTGGTATAACTCCCTGTAGTCTTCCCAGTGCTGTTCTTGACTGCATTTTGCCCTCCTGAGCATTACTAGCTCGCTCTCTCGTTAGTTGATCTCCACCAAAAAAAATTGGTTGTAGCTTGCCATCGCCAGCTATTGGAGTGTACTGTTGGATATGTTCAATGATGTCAATAATGTCCTCAGTCTTATTTTCAGCCTTTAATAACACACCAAGGGGAATCTGCAATCAGTATAATTAATTTAATTAACAATTAAATTTTTATAATCATGAATATTGTAATAAAGCAGGATATACATACAATATGTGACTTTTCTGACATTTCCTTTGAATACTGATGAGGAATATGATCCTGAACAACATCACTGAAAACTTGGAAAGCCTTCAACTAAGCTACAAGAACACGAGATACAAGTATGATAAATTCATCATGTAAGAGAACACAGTCATTAACAGATGGTAGCCACGTTGTTAATGGTAATGTTGAGATATCGGCAGTGGGTTTGTCATTTGCTAGTTGTTCTCCGTGCACCCTGTTCTTTATAGCATACAGAGAAAACCAATGATGATCCTTCACTGAAGCGGATAGTGAGAAGTGTGTTGGCTTAGATTTAAGATCAACATTATCCCCAATGATTTGGTAGCTATCAAACGGTACAGTCACATCCCTTAAGATATCTTCTGAAAGTGGTTATAGTGTATGTAAGTTACCGTATACATGTATATATATATTACATTATGTACTGTACAGCAGGTAACTTCGGCTTTGGTGAAATGGCTCTACATTGGTATCAAATTTGGCGATATGAAGCCTTACTGCTTGCATTTATGTTCAATAGGCTAGTTTTTAATTTGGCAATCTAGCCAAATCACCAAATTAAAACCTCACCAAAGTTTCCCCGCTATATATAGTTACGGTATATTTTAGATACATGGAAATTATCACCATGCAGGATAAATTTTTGCCAATTTCACCTTATCCAGTCATTGACAAAAATTATGCTAATTTTATTTACTGAGGTATATAGCTGTCCAGTGAAAATTTCCATGTGTACAGTACATGACACGATTATATGAAACATGCACACCTGCAGACTGCATCCTTTTAACTATATTATCACGCCATTCTATGACTTCTCTGTCGTATTTGGAACCAACTTCATCCATCTTTGCCATAAGCCAAGTTTATTCAGCCGTTTATGCTCCTATACATAATAATTATTATGTGCACACACTGTTATGCATAGCACCATATTTCAATACTTACAGACTTATGTAGGTCACCATGGAAAAGGTATATCCCCACTAGTTGATGTAAAGCCGACATGGTCATCTAATGTTGATTTTCGAAGCACAGATTTAAAATGAACTTTCTCACACAAATGACCACACTGATCATTCAGCTCCTTAAAAATTAGCTCCAAAATAATAGTTCGTACTTCATCACACTTCATAACTGCAGAAGCCACACTTCGCCAATTTCCTTTGCACAAAGCTAAACCGATGGATTTTACTGATGGTGATAAAGTCCTTTGAAAATGATTTATTCCTGATGATATGGTAACCTAAGGTTGGTATATTTATACAGTGTATACACACAAAATGTAATCATGAATAACGAACCTTCACAGCTGTACCATTAGTATCATCTGTGGCAATTGTCTCTCTAACTGGAATCCGTGAAGGAGAGCATGCTGTCAAACGTTTTGGAACTCGTTCATTCTCATGGGATGAGAGAGGAACCCTTACTGCCGCGGGTTTGGGCATGATCAGAGGTAATAAGCGTTTGGCAGTGAATAGTTGGCCTGGAACATATCTACACTTATCAATAGTTGAAGGCGAATTATTGGTGGATTGATTTTCAGCTGATGCAGTTAAAGAATTTCGTGGAAATAGTTCACGAGCAGCATGTGCTGGGTGTAGTCTTTTGGCAGCTGGCGACAAACCAGTGCTGGTAGATGTAGGAGAGAGAGTTCTTTTGGATGTACTAACTGGAGTTGTGATAGATACTGATTGTATTTTGGTTTTCAAATCATTGACACGTTGTTCAAGCTTGATTTGTGCGTTTCTCACTTGGATTATAGCATCTCTACACTGTTTGCACACTGTTTGAATGTTACTTGGGACTGTAAGTTCTGTGCAAGCATGTAGTTTTCTTCCCAAATCGGTGTAAACAGTTGTATCTAATGTTTTACCTTGAAATAAACGATATTTCTGCTTGCTGCTTTTGAGGCACAAGTTGCAAATGAAAAGATCCATAAACACACGTACACACGTGGAGTTGTTTACTCTACAGTAGTCCACGTGGTTTCTAGTTGTACGCGTGTACATCGTGTGGTAGGCCCCAGGCGGTAAACCGTGTCCGTAGTGCTATCGTATTGCGCTCGCTGTGTACAAGTGTACGCACGCGCGGCGACGGATCCGGGAGTTCCCCGCACGCGCGCGCGGTGGGTCAACCACATCCGCCACTCAATAATGATATTCATGCTCGCGTCCGTCAATGCGGCTTTTCCTGGAATGTTGCAGATAGTGCTAGACCCTCTCTCGCGCTTTCAAAACCACACCCACTAAGCGGCGAGCGAGAGAGGGTTTAGCTCGCTAGACTAGTCTTGAGTAGTCTCGCTAGCCACACCCTTCAATCTCAAGGGTCTGGTGACCATGCGTATAGCTAGTTGTTCCGTCGGAATGCAATAATTACAAAAGACGTCACGGATAACCGCAAACAACGCGAGGCCCACTGCATTGTGCGCGCGCCGCCAGTAAAGCGTTGCCAAGCAATAAATTCAAATCTCGAATCTGATTGGACGCGACCAAATCCTGTCGCCAGAACAACTCGTTGTATGCATGGTCACCAGACCCCCCTTTCCCTCGGATTGTGGGGTGTGGCTTGCGAGACTAGTCTTGAGTTGGCCCCGAGTGCGAGCTCGCCAAAGAAAGCGAACTGAGAGAATCGCCATAATTTATATCATCGATAGTCCATGATCTCTTCTACTCTAGGTTCGAATTCTGGGTTCCAACAGCCTTTTATGCGTGCTTAACATTTTGAAACAGTTTCATGATAGCAATTTCATCATAAATTTCATCAACATTTCATCATAGGTTTCATCATAATCGGATTCTATTTTGTGGATTGGGACTAGGGATGTTATAGACATAACTGATTAGCTAAGTGTATACATGCATTTATTCTATAATACCGTATAGCTAGCGGGAAATTTTTGAGGGAGAAAACTTTCGTGGATTGGTATATAGGAAAGGAGCATTTCGCGGAATGTTAAAACTGGTCACATAATGAGTGTGGCATGCCTATATAGAATTTCATGGAGAAAACCTTCTTGGATGGCTGAAAATCACGAAATTCGTGAAAGTTTTATCCTTTGAAAGTTTCCCGCTATACGGTATTATGCACGTTTATAACTTACACTGATGTGTATAATTTTGTTCCTTATAATGTTACGTGGAGTGTCTGCTACACTGATGTGTATAATCATGTTTCTGGCCATTAATAATGCGCATGCTCTTATTATTATTATTATTATTATTAATTTTAATGACAGTAGAGGCAATAGTCGAAACAGTATAATAGCTAAGCATTATAAAAAAGAGAAAGTAATGGCAGTTAATGAGAACGTGATCTTTTCTCGAAAGCTACAGAAATTTTAATCAATTTGCTGAGCAAGTAGATTATTGATAAGCTATAGTGTTTGTCGTCAGAAAGTGACATAAATCTCCATTAATTTCAATATCAGTCAGACTTTTATTTACTGTAATCAAAGAATTCTTGCCTTTCCTGTGTGTATAAGCTGCAATTGAACCAAAAGTGGACTTTATCTTCAACCGTACGGTAGGAGGGTCAGGTACATTTCCCTACGAAACTCATCTTTGATCAGTCTATAAGATCGACATTTCCCAGTTGAGTCCCTGAGTTCTCCAGGTTGTGCGCATGAGCAGAAAGCACATATATGTACCATGGCCATGCCTATAATAATATAATATTATGGACACTACCCACTATATATATATAGTGGGTAGTGTCCATAATATAAAATTATTATAGGCATGAAGTTGAAAGTAACATAAATCTCCATTAATTTTTATCAATATCAGTCAGACTTTTGTTTACTGTAATCAAAGAATTCTTGCCTTTCCTGTGTGTATAATAGTATTATATACACAAAGTCAGAGACTCAACTCAGAATGGTATTTCAAACTCAGGTGCCCATTTCACTTGTAATACTTGTAATTGGTATACACATCACAGTACATTGTCAAGTATACTATTAAGTTAAACGTAAGTACACGGAATTAAGTGTCCGGCCACCCACTTGAGATGCCCATCGACTCATGCACCCCCACTGTATACATAGTGTTTACACAAGTACATGTATGGATTCGGAAGTGTCCGGCCACCCACTTGAGATGCCCATCAACTCCTGCACAGCTGGACAGCTAGCCACCGTGCAATCCACTATTATAATAGCTACCTGATGGCTACATAGTTGCCACGTTTATTCTAAGTGTCCAGTGTTGGCAGGTGTAGCCACACACACATAACGATATTTAATGTCATACCTTGTCATCCTGCTAAAAGTTGGGAGATGAACTAGGGCCGGCGGCCTGGGAACTGAGTATCATGCCGTACAATAATAATAATATACTCCAATGGACCATCCATAAATACTGAATACGTACCCTCCATGCAGCAGCTACAGTCTGGAAAGAGTTCACTCCCAATCCGCTTTCAAACACACACACACACGCACACACAACTTAAGGCATTGAAGATAAAGAATTATTAATTGATGGCTATAAAATTATTCGTCTAGACAGAAACAGGCATGGAGGGGGCATCGCTTTGTACATTTGTAATAACCTGTCACACAAAATCATTTATTCAGGTAACAGTAACTTTGAATGTGTCATTGTCTCTATTCAAATAGGTCATTGTAAAGTTTGTGTTTGTTTATTGTACAGACCTCCTAATAGTAGTAATGATTTTTTTGAGTATTTGTATGATGCTTTATTCACCCTAGATATTTCATTGTTTTCTAATTTTTTATTGCTTGGGGACTTTAATATTGACTTTTTATCGCATTCTCACCCTCTTTTTTCAAAATTAACTTGTATTACATCTAGTTTTTTACTTCATCAGGTTGTAAGTCACCCCACTCATTTTAGTTATACTGGTGTACCATCCATTATTGACCTTTGTTTTGTGTCGCACCTTTCTAATCTAGTTTCATGTTATACTATGCCACCGCTGTCTACATCAGACCACATGGGAATCTATTTAACTTACAAATTCCCGAATACAAGCAAGAAACCCAACACTCCCCGAAGATCTGTCTGGTGCTATTCTCTTGGTGACTTCGAGAAGGCCTGTGAAATGCTACTTGAAATTGACTGGGACACTATTACTAATGGTCAGACATTGACCTGTGCTGGAGAAATTGGCAGAGAACATATCTTAGCATAATCAGCCAATGTGTCCCTCAAAAAATCCTCCCCAGTAAGAAGCACCTCCCATGGATCAGCTTCTCCATATGCAAAGCCATCAAGAAAAGAAACTCATTATTAACTAAATACAAGCGCACAGGCAATCAAGTCATACTTTCACAATACAAGTTCACCAGAAATCGGGTTATCTCTGAACTCAGGAAAGCCAAGCATGCATTCTTTAAACAATTACAATCTTCTGATGCCAAAACGTTTTGGAAACTATACAAAATTGTAACCAGAAAGGAATCCTCGATCCCAGTGCTTCGAATACCTGACACTGGTCCTGTGTGTAACGACATGGAAAAAGCTAATATTCTTAATAATCAGTTTTTCAGTAACTTCAATCATGCAACCTCCTCACTTAGGGACAGTAGTATCACCTATAACTTTGAAAACCTCAGCCCATCTAATTTTCCTGAGGAATTCCTGTGCACAGAGGACAAGATGCTTTCTCTAATCACTTCCCTAGATACTACCAAATCTACGGGAGCAGATGGTGTTTCTGCCAAAATGCTTAAATCCACTGCTCCATATATAGCGAAGAGCCTCACCAACCTATTTAATACATCTCTAAAGAGTGGGAAGTTTCCCTCTGACTGGAAGGTTGCAAGAATAGTTCCAATTCCAAAAGGAGGAGACCCTGAAAATCCAGGAAACTATAGACCAATATCTATTTTACCTGTTCTGAGCAAACTTCTGGAAAAACACCTGCATGATCTCTTATCTCGCCACTTAAACATGTACTCTCCGTTATCACAACATCAATGGGGCTTTACTTCGGGGAAATCAACAACCTCAGCCCTCACCTCCTTCACTCACGACTGCCAGGAAGCTCTTGATTGTGGGAACGAGGTTTGCTCAGTGTTTTTCGATCTAAGTAAAGCTTTCGATACTGTCCCCCATCAGCAACTTTTACACAAACTTTCTAAACTTCATGTCGATCCCTTTCTCATAAGATGGGTCAGCAATTATCTAGCCGACAGAACCCAGACAGTTGTATTAGGAGGAGCTCAATCTACCTCTTTACCTGTGGTATCTGGTGTCCCACAAGGGTCAGTGCTTGGGCCACTGCTCTTCTTGATATACATTAATGGTGTCTCTGCCTCTGCAACGGACTGCAAGATTACTATATATGCTGACGATATTGCTCTTTACAAAATCATTAGAAATCCTAGGGACTACACGTTGCTGCAGGGAGACATTACTTCAATATGCAACTGGATAGTGGACAATCATCTTGTCTTGAATTTCTTGAAATGTTGTTATATGATCTTCTCTAGAAAGCATCATCCATCCCTGCCAGATTCTCCACTCTATGTCGGAGAAAATCATGCTCTCAATAAAACAGATCATTTCAAATACCTCGGTGTCAACTTCTCAACTGATCTTACCTGGTCACACCACATTAATGCAGTATGTAAGAAAACACGAAAACAAATAGGATTGCTCTATAGGAACTTTTACCAATTCTCTGATCCCTCAACACTTTTAAAATTATACAAGTCGTTAATTCGCCCCCACATGGAATATGCTAGTGTAGTCTGGGACCCTCATCTTGCAAAAGATATCAAGTTGATAGAAGATGTACAAAAATTTGCACTGAGAGTATGTTCAAAAACCTGGAACGCAGATTACGAGTCACTTCTGAAGTCATGTAACTTACCTTCGCTATCAGACAGAAGAAAATTTCAAAAGCTCTGCCAACTGTATAACATCTTAACTGACAGGGTCACCTACCCTGATAAACCACTTGAAAGGATAGCTACCCTCTATCCCAATCGTCATGCTAACACCATTCAGCTATCTGTACCGTTCGCTTGAACAAATAATTTCAAAAATTCATTCTTCCCTTCAACTGCTACCCTGTGGAACTCATTAAAATTGTGATATCAGCCCCATTAATTCTCTGGCATCATTTAGGCATGCATTAAATAAACATCTCTTTTAGTGATGTGTTTCTGCTTGTAACTTACGACTGTAATTACTAATAATTATTGTATTCTTTATTTTTTGTCTATGCACATTTAATTTACTTAGTCTCTTGTTTTTGTTGTTGTTATTGTTGTTGTGTAGGGTCTAAGATTAATATTAGCTATTTTATGTACATAGCTACCTTCTTATGACCTTTGCTCATGCATAAACATGTTTCCATATTATACACTAAGTAGAAAATTATACACTAAGTAGAAAAAAAAAGTAAATTTAAATAATTAAATAATCTAATTCATGGAGGGTTTGGGAGCACTTGGGGGGATAATTTTTACATGGGCACGCAGAATGGGTCGAAACTAGAGATTTGATGGAAGGGAATTTTGATTCACGCCTTAGAATTAAAGTTATGGCCCTTTGAAGTTTTCCCATATGTTTATATAGGAAGCCATGCATTTGCAATGTTTTCTACGTGAGGGGCGGGGCCACGTGCGCACATCGACGTGACGATCATTACCCACTTTACTCAAATTGATGCATAGGCTGCCTGCTTGCATTGTATGGCTCTACTATGCATCCAGCTCAATTATATGGTGGTTTTCGGATAATTTTTTTTCTGCTTAGTGTCTGGTCTCCTTGAAATTACACACTAAGTAGAAAAAAAAAAAAGATCTAAGAACCAAAAAAAGATTAGAGCACTAGGAAGCATTTCAGGCCATAATTTTGATATGGGCACGCAGAATGGATCGAAACAAGAAGTTTAATCTTTTTGGATTTTTGATTCACGCCTTTAGATTAAAGATACACCCCCTAGAGTGTTCCCATATGTTTGTATAGGAAGCCATGCACTTGCAATGTTTGCCCATAAAAAAAAATTATGGGCGCGCGGGGTACGTTGACGACCCTTTACCAAATATTGTATACATTGCTATTTGGATGCCTGCTTGCATTGTATGGCTCTACTATGCATCCAGCTCGACTGTGTGGTGGTTTTCGGACCATTTTTTCTGCTTAGTGTGTGGTCCCCTTGAAAAAAAAAAAAAAAAAAAAAAAAGCCCATGGACTATCGATGATATAAATTATGGCGATTCTTTCAGTTCGCTTTCTTTGGCGAGCTCGCACTCGGGGCCAACTCAAGACTAGCTGTCTTGCGTGACCGCTCACTTTCGATCGAGTTCCATTTTGTAGCATGCACGTCTGTGGCACGCTAGTTTAAATTTGTGTTATCAAGACAGCGATTTAATCGCGGGTGTGTAAAGAGTGGGTGTGTCTGATTCGTCATTTTGTCATAATAATGCGCATGCTAATATTATTATTATTATTATTAATTTTAATGACAGTAGAGGCAATAGTCGGAACAGTATAGCTAAGCATTATAAAAGAGAAAGTAAGGGCAGTTAATGAGAACATAATCTTTTCTCGAAAGCTACAGAAATTTTATTAATCAATTTGCTGAGCAAGTAGATTATTAATGAGCTAGTGTTTATCGTTAGTTGAAAGTAACATAAATCTCCATTAATTTTATCAATATCAGTCAGACTTTTGTTTACTGTAATCAAAGAATTCTTGCCTTTCCTGTGTGTATAAGCTGCAATTGAACCAAAAGTGGACTTTGTCTTCAACCGCTTGCTCTTCTGAGCAAAATCAACAGATTCTTTCCTGTACAAGTAGGGAAGCTGGAAGATTATATCGGCCTGTCTCTATCTGCAGTACGAGTGCGTTAATTAGTCTAGTATGTGGTACGGGAGGAGGGTCAGGTACATTTCCCTACGAAACTCGTCTTTGATCAGTCTATAAGATCGACATTTCCCAGTTGAGTCCCTGAGTTCTCCAGGTTGTGCGCATGAGCAGAAAGCACATATATGTACCATGGCCATGCCTATAATAATATAATATTATGGACACTACCCACTATATATATATAGTGGGTAGTGTCCATAATATAAAATTATTATAGGCATGGCCAACAAAACCAAGTATTTGCAAT
Organism: Cliona cf. orientalis; assembly: GCA_963930775.1. Lineage (NCBI taxonomy): Eukaryota > Metazoa > Porifera > Demospongiae > Clionaida > Clionaidae > Cliona > Cliona cf. orientalis. Next base: position 6,730,473 of record OZ005699.1, on the reverse strand, counting down.
ATATACTTGTGGGCCTTGCCAAACAATTCGAAGCATATTATACTCCAAGCCAGTTTTTTTACGATATTGACACACGTATTTACAAGTCGCTCAGATGCCTAGATCTCCACAACAGACAAAATCGATTACGTATATATACTTTAATTACCCTTGCGCATGCACGTGGGGTGATGAGGTAAACTTCATGTTCAAGCACTGGCCCAGGTATAGCACTGGTGCATGGTTTTCTTGTATAAATGTCCTCCAGCATAAGATGCTTATAGCTTAGCGGGGTGACATATACAGAGGTCTCCTAGATTTAATTTATTATTATGTTGTGTCAGCATAGCTACATGACAGTGAACTCATGAGGATCAGTACAGTGACTTTGAAATAGGTATTTGGTTCAAAAATTGTACAAGCGATAGTGAGTACAATTTAGTCCAAATGCCTATATATTTCATGCAGAGTGCTATTTACACAAATTCAACATACAATCTCACTGTCACAGGCTAATTATAGTGATTATATACACAAAGTCAGAGACTCAACTCAGAATAGTATTTCAAACTCAGGTGCCTATTTCACTTGTAATACTTGTAATTGGTATACACATCACAGTACATTGTCAAGTATACTATTAACGTAAGTACACGGAAGTGTCCGGCCACCCACTTGAAATGCCCATCAACTCATGCACTCCCACTGTATACATAGTGTTTACACAAGTACATGTACGGATTTGGAAGTGTCCGGCCACCCACTTGAGATGCCCATCAACTCCTGCACAGCTGGACAGCTAGCCACCGCTATTATAATAGCTACCTGATGGCTACATAGTTGCCACGTTTATTCTAAGTGTCCAGTGTTGGCAGGTGTACACACACATAACGATATTTAATGTCATACCTTGTCATCCTGCTGAAAGTTGGGAGATGAACTAGGGCCAGCGGCCTGGGAACTGAATATCCTGCTGTATCATGCCGTACAATAATAATAATATACTCCATCCAATACATACCCTCCATGCAGCAGCTACAGTCTGGAAAGATTTCACTCCCAATCCGCTTTCAAACACACACACACACGCACACACAACTTAAGGCCATCTACTATAATAGCGGTGCAGCTACAAACAGCTAGGAAGGACAGACAATATCAAACCACATTTGATCACAAATTGCAATAAGCAAGCATGCTGGAACCTAGCACCCAATTTATGCAGTAAAATTAAATAGTGAAAACTATGTAGACCAGTACAGGCATTACAGGTAATCCACCTCTTCGAACAAGGTATGGGGGCAGATTCAGGTCAGTCTGAAAGGACAGTAACAGTTAGATCAATCATAACAGGTGATGTCCTGTACGTATAGCGATACACGAGATGGTACAATTGTTGAATACAACAAAAAGTATTTGAAACCATACCTAGTATTAAGTAGTTCCCTTGGTAGAGGAAGTTTGGCACAGTCAGAAAGTATTAACCTCCGCTGAGACGGTGGCGAATCCTTCACCTCAACTGACTCAGATTCGTTAAGACTTACAGATCACGTAGGATATCCGATTCCTATGTTTAGAAACACCAATCTTGGATTCTATATGCTTGCCAGGTATCCCATGGCCCACATGAATCTATGTGAGACCACAAAGGCCGTCATAGGTCATAAGTTCTACCCCGTGGTTCAAAACAGTGTTATACAAGTTCGTGTACAGTGACATCAACAATAATGGCAGTTTTTCTCCTCATCTTTGCTATAGTACTATCTCTGCAGGCAGTAGCAGCAGCCGAAACATCTCCGTCATCTCCAGTTATCTCAGACGGGAATGGCCAAGAAACTTGTCCATCAACAGAGCAGCGAAACGTTGCTTTGCAAAAGATTAGAGACAATGTATACCAATACCTGTTCAATGGAAGCATAGTTCCACAGTGTGGAGAAGGGATATGGTATCGCGTTGCCTACCTCAATATGGCTAATTCTTCACAGCAGTGTCCATCTGCCTGGAGGGAGTACAACATTAATCAATTTCGAGCTTGTGGAAGACCAGTTTCAAGTGGTGCAAGTCGTCCTTCCAAAATATTTCCCATCAGCCGTCTGTATAGCAAAGTATGTGGAAGAGTCATTGGCATTCAAGTTGCAAGTCCAGATGCATTTTATCATGGAAGGGGATCAGGCATAAACGAGGACTACATGGATGGTGTAAGCATTACACGTGGATCACCTCGCCACCATATCTGGAGCTATGCTTGTTCTGTCAGTGAGAATACTAGACCTCCTTCACGTCATGAATCAGTTGCATGCCCGTGTAATTCCTCCTCAGAGTCCGGTGCCCAAACTCCTGACTTCGTTGGCAGCAACTACTACTGTGAATCAGGCAATCCAACCCAAAACTGGATAGGTCTAGAATTTCCAAACGACAAGCTATGGGATGGAGAGCAGTGTAGTCATGAAGGCACATGCTGCACTGGTACCAACACTCCACCATGGTTCAGTATGAATCTCGACAGTCAAACCAGTGATGATATTGAAGTACGCATTATGGGCTCTCAAAACACTGATGATGAAGACACTCCAATTGAATTGCTTGAAATTTATGTTCAGTAAACAAATTTTAAAGCTGTGTAATAATGTGCATGTGGTATGTGGTAGAGTGCTGGCGGCTTAAGTCAGTGGCCCTGGGTTCGATTCCCGGCAGCTGCCCGGATTTTTTCTCTTCCAGCTAGCTAGCTTTAGGATGTAGATGGGGTGATGCATGCCTGTGGTGCTCTAGTAGCTACAGTTCGGCTGCTATCAACACAGGGGTCTGTGATACTCTAGTACAGTTTGGCTGCTATCAACACAGACAAGTGAGAGTGTGTGTGCCCATCCTTGTTAAGCTAAGAACTATCATGCATGCAGAATTTTTTGATGTGTAGCTATTGTTACTACGTATATGAGTGCTTGCAAGCCTTATTATTGATATAGGATGCCAATACTTGTATAACACGGGCATAATGATCATCTTGCATTAATTTTTTTATTGTAACTATGATACATAATGAAGAATCCATAACATGTCACATGATAATATATGTGACATATTATAGTAGTAGGTACGGACATTAATTTATATAGGCACTAGCTTGCATGGGTTGTGACATGTTGTTTATCTGAGTGATGTATGATACATGTTTGAGACACTTTTAAAATTAATAATGCAACATCAATGGCCAGGAACATGACTGTACACATCTGATTCAGTGTAGCAGACACTCCCGGACCACGTAATTAACATAAAGGAACAAAATTGTATACACATCAGTATAACATGCATAATAATAATAATAATTATTATAATACAGAATACATGCATACACTTAATAATCAGTTATAGCTATATCTATAATAATATTATTTTACATCCCTAGTCCCAATCCACAAAATTAGAATTCGATTATGATGAAACCTATCATGATGAAATGATGATGAAATTTATGATTAAATTGCTATGAAGCTGTTTCAAAATGTTTAGCGTGCATAAAAGGCTGTTGGAACCCAGAATTCGAACCTAGAGTAGAAGAGATCATGGACTATCGATGATATAAATTATGGCGATTCTTTTACTTCACTTTCATTGGCGAGCTCGCACTCAGGGGGATTTCCCTATTCAGTCTAGCACATGGCAGCTCAGGTGGAGGTCACGTCCGGGTCAACTGGCCCAAGCCTCCCGCCAGACTAGCTCATGCAGTCTGTGTGTTATATAGCTATTAGTGTTTACTTCACAACACCAACTCATGTACGTTGAATGTACCTTTGCTGTGGTGTTATAGTACTGTATGCCAATTACTTAAGAAAGATCCACTGAGTTCACCAGCGAACCATCACCTGCTAGCTAGCACTGCCCTGTACACAGTAATTTGAGTACTCTAAGTAAGTAACCATCTCATAGCTGAAGATGCGTGTAGCCATTTGCAATTGCTTGTAGTTCAGCCAAATTCATTTCTTCACCGATGCTGAATGGACACACTAGCTTAATAATTATAGTAATTCTGTGATGATATTATGGATCTGCGCGATATAGGCCCTCAGTATCAATTTTATCCTTTACACTATATACACATAATACCTTTCTTAACATATCCAGAACCAGCATCACTGCTGCCACTGTCGGCAGGTGGAGGTCACGTCCAGGTCAACCGGCTCAAGCCGCGCGCCCCAATATTGTACGCGTATACGGAGCATGCGCAGTTTGTCAGTGTGTCCTAGTTCGAATTTATGGCGGCGTATTCGTGAGGGACTCTGGACGTAGTCTCTAAGTTTTTCATTACGTCCAGAGTCCCAATCAACAAATCGATTCGGCCTCGTGATGAGGTAATTATGACAAAATTTAATGATGATGAAATCTATGATGAAATGATGATGAAACCTATGATGAAATTGGGTGAAAACTGCTTCAAAATGTTTAGCTCAAATGAGAGGGTGTTGGGACCCAGAATTCGAACCTAGCGTAGAAAAGATAGTGGACTATCCGATGATATCCTTATGGCGTTTCTCTCAGTTCGCTTTCTCTAGCGAGCTCGCTTTCAGGGCAGGGGGATTTCCCCATTCAGTCGAGCACATGGCAGGTGAAGGTCAACCGGCTCAAGCCGCGCGCCCCAATATTGTACGCGTATACAGAACATACGCAGTTTGTCAATGTGTCGTAGTTCGAATTTATGGCGGCGTATTCACGAGGGACTCTGGACGTAGTCTCTAAGTTTTTCATTATTATTACATCCCGAGTCCCAATCCGCAAAAAAAAATTCGGCCGCGCGATGAGGTAATTGATGACGAAAGTAATGAGGTAATTAATGACGAAACCTATGATGAAATTATGATGAAATTGGGGTGAAAACTGCTTCAAAATGTTTAGCGCGCATGACAGGGTGTTGGGACCCAGAATTCGAACCTAGCGTAGAAGAGATCGTGGACTATCGATGATATATGGCGATTCTCTCAGTTCGCTTTCTTTGGCGAACGAGCTCTCTGAGGGGATTTCCCCATACAGTCTAGCACATGGCAGTGGAGGTCACGTTCGGGTCAACCGGCTCAAGCCGCGCGCCCCAATACACACGTGTACGGAGCATGCGCAGTTTGTCAGTGTGTCCTAGTTCGAATTATGGCGGCGTACAGTGAGGGCGGTGCAATACTTATGAGGGACTCGGGATGTAGTCTCCAAGTTGTTCATTACATCCCGAGTCCCAATCCGCAAAAAAGAATTCGGCCGCGCGATGAGTAATTGCTGACGAAAGTAATGAGGTAATTAATGACGAAACCTATGATGAAATTATGATGAAATTGGGGTGAAAACTGCTTCAAAATGTTTAGCGCGCATGACAGGGTGTTGGGACCCAGAATTCGAACCTAGCGTAGAAGAGATTGTGGACTATCGATGATATATGGCGATTCTCTCAGTTCGCTTTCTTTAGCGAGCGAGCTCTCTGAGGGGATTTCCCCATACAGTCTAGCACATGGCAGTGGAGGTCACGTTCGGGTCAACCGGCTCAAGCCGCGCGCCCCAATACACACGTGTACGGAGCATGCGCAGTTTGTCGGTGTGTCCTAGTTCGAATTATGGCGGCGTACAGTGAGCGCGGTGCAATGCTTATGAGGGACTCGGGATGTAGTCTCCAAGTTGTTCATTACTCATTACTCATTACTCACCAAGTCCCAATTACAAACTCTCAACTTTGCGGTTATGAGGTAATTATGAGTAATGATGATGAAACCTATGAGGTAATTCTCTTCAAAATTCACAGCGTTCAAGAAACGTTCTCGAAGCACGAAAATCTAGCCTAGCGCTTAGAGACACGACGGACTATCCATCGAAATTCTTGGCGTCTCCCGCCTCACGTTGGTTGTCGACTTCGCCTGCAAAGGTCAGAGAAAAGGGGGATTTCCCTCACCGTTCTCCACCACGTGGATGCGCGCATATATGCGCAGGCGCCTTACAACTCTAAGAGCGGTCATTTTGAATGGCTATAGCATTGAGTTTTTAGTGGCGAGGAACACTGACGGGGACGAGGTGAGTGTTAAGTTTTTCATTATCTCCCCAGTAGCAATTTACTTTTTCTGTGGTTATGAGGTAATTATGGTGTAATTATGATGAAACCTATGGTGTAATCTATGAGGTAATTATGAGAAAATTCAGGGCCTCGCTGGAGCCTTTCTGGGACTTGAAAATCAGTAAATATGTAGAGTATCTTACGCGTGTATCCAGCGAATACATTACAAGCTGAGCGCTACTTTCTCTGAGAAGTACTGTTGGTTGAACTTCACGTGTTTTCTTGGCTTACGTAATGCCGTGGATAAATAAAGCTAGCCTTGCGCTATATATAGCACGCATTGTCACAAGGGGCTGTCCCGCGCGCGACTGCAGCAGCGTGACCAACCTGAAGTTCGGAAGGAATACTGTACTGTCGAGTTCGTCTCTGTGATTGAAGTATCGAAACCTGTCGCTGTCAAGGCTGAGAGTCGATCTTAGACGCCATCTCCATGATTTCTGGGGCGAGCATCGATCGATGTGTACGCATTCTATTGACGACCTTTTACCACATGCACCATTACACTATGCAGCTACTGGGGAGATGGTCAAGGGTTCATATATATTAATAAAGTTTAATATCCCATAGTAGCAATTTGCTTTTCTGAAATGTAAAGGTATCAAATTAATCGTGAAATTTGGCACAGATATGGAAAATGGTTCTATTAATAATTATTTTGAAGTTTGTGATCTGTTTTCAAGTTTCAAGTTGAAGCATTAAATTTTTGATGACATAATGACCCTTTACCATATACAATGAAACTATTAGTGATGTGATAATTGTTTCATACTAGTGTGGTTGTCACTATAGCGGATCGATGCGTACAGATTCTGTTGACGACCCTTTACCATGCACACCATCACTCTATGCAGTTACTGGGGATATTATGGTCAAGTGTTCACAATAATAATAATAATACTAGTGGGGTTGTCACTATAATTACGTTGGTATAATATACTGTATGTGAGGTTTACCCATGCAGTGCTTTGTTCATGCAATTTTCATATCTATGTATACAACAACTGTATTAAAGAAGGGTGAGGCTAGGTACAAGAAAAGCATGGCCGCTTACTAAAAGTGGATACTACACTACAACACATCATAATAATAGTTTTATCGATATGAAAGTTAAGTCCTGTCATTGTCAAATCCCAGAGGCTACCTTCTCTCCTCTCTTCTCCCATTCTCCCCAGCAATCAGCCTGAACAACAGCGGCAAAAAAGTAATAAGCATGATGGAACCACCTCTCAGGAGCAACACCAGAGACACAAACTTCATACTGTTCACAATCAGTTCGTTACGAGAAATTAGTGCCCTAATGGACGTCCCAACTTCAACAGGAGAGAAGGTAACCTCTTCACAGATGTTTCATGAGTCCCCCCTGCATGAGTAAGTATCTCCTGGACTATAATTAATAAACACGGGCATAATGATCATCTTACATTAATTTTTTATTGTAACTATATTATTATAATATACACACTTCCACAACATGTCACATGATATATAAAACATGTGACAGTAGTAGGTACAGGGTTGATACAGACATTAATTTTATTAATTAAGGCACTTGGGTTGTAACATGTTGTATAATATATCTGAGTGATGTATGATCATAGTACATGTTTGATCTTGAGACACTTTTAAATATTATTATTATGCAACTTCAATGGCCAGAAACGTGATTGTAGCTACACATCAGTGTAGCAAACACTCCACGTAACATTATAAGGGGTGCTTCTTCATATAAGCTTCCGTGTGATGATGTAATCTCTAATATACTAGTATATTATAATGTATACATTCTACATAATATATACAATGCCATCAATGACTATAGTGTCCCAAGTGACTGCAATGTCTCTAGTGACAGTAGTGTCCACAGTGTCTCCAGTGACAGCAGTGTCTCCAGTGTATCTAGTGACAGCAGTGTCTCCAGTGACAACAGTGTCTCCAGTGACAGCAGTGTCTCTAGTGTCTCTAGTGACAGCAGTGTCCCCGGTGACGGCAGTGTCTCCAGTGACAGCAGTGTCTCCCAGTGTCTCCAGTGACAGCAGTGTCTCCAGTGTTTCTAGTGACAGCAGTGTCTCCCAGTGTCTCCAGTGACAACAGTGTCTCTAGTGACAGCAGTGTCCCCAGTGACAGCAGTGTCTCCAGTGACAGCAGTGTCCCCAGTGTCTCCCGGTGTCTCCAGTGACAGCAGTGTCTCTAGTGTCTCTAGTGACAGCAGTGTCCCCGGTGACGGCAGTGTCTCCAGTGACAGCAGTGTCTCTAGTGACAGCAGTGTCTCCCAGTGTCTCCCAGTGTCTCCAGTGACAGCAGTGTCTCCAGTGACAGCAATGTCTCTAGTGACAGCAGTGTCTCCAGTGTTTCTAGTGACAGCAGTGTCCCTAGTGACAGCAGTGTCTCCCAGTGTCTCCAGTGACAACAGTGTCTCTAGTGACAGCAGTGTCCCCAGTGACAGCAGTGTCTCCAGTGACAGTAGTGTCCCCAGTGTCTCCCGGTGTCTCCAGTGACAGCAGTGTCTCCAGTGACAGCAGTGTCTCTAGTGACAGCAGTGTCCCCGGTGACGGCAGTGTCTCCAATGACAGCAGTGTCTCCAGTGACAGCAGTGTCTCCAGTGACAGCAGTGTCTCTAGTGACAGCAGTGTCTCCAGTGTTTCTAGTGACAGTAGTGTCCCTAGTGACAGCAGTGTCTCGCAGTGTCCCCAGTGACAGCAGTGTCTCCAGTGACAGCAGTGTCCCCAGTGTCTCCCAGTGTCTCCAGTGACAACAGTGTTTCCAGTGACAGCAGTGTCTCCAGTGACAGCAGTGTCTCCCAGTGTCAGCAGTGTCTCCCAGTGTCTCTAGTGACAGCAGTGTCTCCTGTGACAGCAGTGTCTCCAGTGACAGCAGTGTCTCCCAGTGTCTCCAGTGACAACAGTGTCTCTAGTGACAGCAGTGTCCCCAGTGACAGCAGTGTCTCCAGTGACAGCAGTGTCCCCAGTGTCTCCCGGTGTCTCCAGTGACAGCAGAGTCTCTAGTGTCTCTAGTGACAGCAGTGTCCCCGGTGACGGCAGTGTCTCCAGTGACAGCAGTCTCTAGTGTCTCCCAGTGTCTCCAGTGACAACAGTGTTTCCAGTGACAGCAGTGTCTCCAGTGACAGCAGTGTCTCCCAGTGTCAGCAGTGTCTCCCAGTGTCTCCAGTGACAGCAGTGTCTCCTGTGACAGCAGTGTCTCCAGTGACAGCAGTGTCTCCCAGTGTCTCCAGTGACAACAGTGTCTCTAGTGACAGCAGTGTCCCCAGTGACAGCAGTGTCTCCAGTGACAGCAGTGTCCCCAGTGTCTCCCGGTGTCTCCAGTGACAGCAGAGTCTCTAGTGTCTCTAGTGACAGCAGTGTCCCCGGTGACGGCAGTGTCTCCAGTGACAGCAGTGTCTCTAGTGACAGCAGTGTCTCCCAGTGTCTCCAGTGACAGCAGTGTCTCAGTGTCCCCAGTGTCTCCAGTGACAACAGTGTTTACAGTGACAGCAGTGTCTCCAGTGATAGCAGTGTCGCCAGTGTCTCCAGTGACAGCAGTGTCCCCAGTGTCTCCCAGCGTCTCCAGTGACAGCAGTGTCTCTAGTGACAGCAGTGTCCCCAGTGACAGCAGTGTCTCCAGTGACAGCAGTGTCCCCAGTGTCTCCAGTGACAACAGTGTTTCCAGTGACAGCAGTGTCTCCAATGATAGCAGTGTCGCCAGTGTCTCCAGTGACAGCAGTGTCCCCAGTGTCTCCCAGCGTCTCCAGTGACAAGTGTTTCCAGTAACAGCACTCCTGTGACAGCAGTGTCTCCAGTGACAGCAGTGTCTCCAGTGTTTCTAGTGACAGCAGTGTCTCCCAGTGTCTCCAGTGACAACAGTGTCTCTAGTGACAGCAGTGTCCCCAGTGACAGCAGTGTCTCCAGTGACAGCAGTGTCCCCAGTGTCTCCCGGTGTCTCCAGTGACAGCAGAGTCTCTAGTGTCTCTAGTGACAGCAGTGTCCCCGGTGACGGCAGTGTCTCCAGTGACAGCAGTGTCTCTAGTGACAGCAGTGTCTCCCAGTGTCTCCCAGTGTCTCCAGTGACAGCAGTGTCTCAGTGTCCCCAGTGTCTCCAGTGACAACAGTGTTTACAGTGACAGCAGTGTCTCCAGTGATAGCAGTGTCGCCAGTGTCTCCAGTGACAGCAGTGTCCCCAGTGTCTCCCAGCGTCTCCAGTGACAGCAGTGTCTCTAGTGACAGCAGTGTCCCCAGTGACAGCAGTGTCCCCAGTGACAGCAGTGTCTCCAGTGACAGCAGTGTCCCCAGTGTCTCCAGTGACAACAGTGTTTCCAGTGACAGCAGTGTCTCCAGTGATAGCAGTGTCGCCAGTGTCTCCAGTGACAGCAGTGTCCCCAGTGTCTCCCAGCGTCTCCAGTGACAAGTGTTTCCAGTGACAGCAGTGTCTCCAGTGACAGCAGTGTCTCTAGTGACAGCAGTGTCTCCAGTGACAGCAGTGTATCCCAGTGTCTCTATTGACAACAGTGTCTCCAGTGACAGCAGTGTCTCCAGTGTCTCTAGTAACAGCAGTGTCTCCAGTGACAGCAGTGTCTCTAGTGTCTCCAGTGACTCCCCAGTGATAGCAGTGTTTCCAGTGACAGCAGTGTCCCCAGTGTCTCCCAGTGTCTCCAGTGACAGCAGTGTCTCTAGTGATAGCAGTGTCCCCAGTGGCAGCAGTGTCCTCAGAGACAGCAGTGTCTCCAGTGACAGCAGTGTCCCCAGTGTCTCCCAGCGTCTCCAGTGACAGCAGTGTCTCTAGTGACAGCAGTGTCCCCGATGACAGCAGTGTCCCCAGTGACAGCAGTGTCCCCAGTGACAGCAGTGTCTCCAGTGACAGCAGTGTCCCCAGTGTCTCCAGTGACAACAGTGTTTCAAGTGACAGCAGTGTCTCCAGTGATAGCAGTGTCGCCAGTGTCTCCAGTGACAGCAGTGTCCCCAGTGTCTCCCAGCGTCTCCAGTGACAAGTGTTTCCAGTGACAGCAGTGTCTCCAGTGTTTCTAGTGACAGCAGTGTCCCCAGTGACAGCAGTGTCTCCAGTGACAGCAGTGTATCCCAGTGTCTCCATTGACAACAGTGTCTCCAGTGACAGCAGTGTCTCTAGTAACAGCAGTGTCTCCAGTGACAGCAGTGTCTCCAGTGACTCCCCAGTGATAGCAGTGTTTCCAGTGACAGCAGTGTCCCCAGTGTCTCCCAGTGTCTCCAGTGACAGCAGTGTCTCTAGTGATAGCAGTGTCCCCAGTGACAGCAGTGTCCCCAGAGACAGCAGTGTCTCCAGTGACAGCAGTTTCCCGAGTGTCTCCCAGTGTCTCCAGTGACAACAGTGTTTTCAGTGATAGCAGTGTCCCCAGTGTCTCCAGTGACAACAGTGTCTCCAGTGACAGCAGTGTCTCTAGTGTCTCTAGTGACAGCAGTGTCGCCAGTGATAGCAGTGTCTCCAGTGACAGCAGTGTCCCCAGTGTCTATAGTGTCTCCCAGTGTCTCCAGTGATAACAGTGTCTCCAGTGACAGCAGTGTCTCTAGTGATAGCAGTGTCCCCAGTGACAGCAGTGTCCCCAGAGACAGCAGTGTCTCCAGTGACAGCAGTGTCCCCAGTGTCTCCCAGTGTCTCCAGTGACAACAGTGTCTCCAGTGATAGCAGTGTTCCCAGTGTCTCTAGTGACAACAGTGTCTCCAGTGACAGCAGTGTCTCTAGTGTCTCTAGTGACAGCAGTGTCGCCAGTGATAGCAGTGTCTCCAGTGACAGCAGTGTCCCCAGTGTCTATAGTGTCTTCCAGTGTCTCCAGTGATAACAGTATCTCCAGTGACAGCAGTGTCTCTAGTGAAAGCAGTGTCTCCAATGTCTCCAGTGACAGCAGTGTCCCCAGTGTCTCCCAGCTAGTGTCTCCAGTGTTCCCAGTGACAGCAGTGTCTCCAGTGACAACAGCGTCCCTAGTGAGAGCAATGTCCTAAGTGTCTCCAGTGAAAGTATGGTAGAGACACTGGAGACACTGCTGTCACTGGGGACACTGCTGTCACTGGAGACACTGCTGTCACTGGGGACACTGCCGTCACTGGGGACACTGGGGACACTGCTGTCACTGGAGACACTGCTGTCACTGGGGACACTGCCGTCACTGGGGACACTGGGGACACTGCTGTCACTGGAGACACTGCTGTCACTGGGGACACTGCTGTCACTGGAGACACTGCTGTCACTGGGGACACTGCCATCACTGGAGACACTGTGGACACTGCTATCACTGGAGACACTGGAGACACTGGGGACACTGCTGTCACTGGAGACACTACTATCACTGGCGACACTGCTGTCACTAGAGACACTAGAGACACTGCTGTCACTGGAGACACTGTTGTCACTGGAGACACTGGGGACACTGCTATCACTGGCGACGCTGCTGTCACAGGAAACACTGTTGTCACTGGAGACACTGGGAGACACTGGGGACACTGCTGTCACTGGAGACACTGCTGTCTCTGGAGACACTGCTGTCACTGGGGACACTGCTGTCACTGGAGACACTGCTGTCACTGGGGACACTGCCGTTACTGGGGACACTGGGGACACTGCTGTCACTGGAGACACTGCTATCACTGGGGACACTGCTGTCACTGGAGACACTGCTGTCACTGGGGACACTGCCATCACTGGAGACACTGTGGACACTGCTATCACTGGAGACACTGGAGACACTGGGGACACTGCTGTCACTGGAGACACTACTATCACTGGCGACACTGCTGTCACTAGAGACACTAGAGACACTGCTGTCACTGGGGACACTGCCGTCACTGGAGACACTGCTGTCACTGGGGACACTGCCGTCACTGGGGACACTGGGGACACTGCTGTCACTGGGGACACTGCTGTCACTGGAGACACTGCTGTCACTGGGGACACTGCCATCACTGGAGACACTGTGGACACTGCTATCACTGGAGACACTAGAGACACTGCTATCACTGGAGACACTGTTGTCACTGGAGACACTGGGGACACTGCTATCACTGGCGACACTGCTGTCACTGGAAACACTGTTGTCACTGGAGACACTGGGGACACTGCTGTCACTGGAGACACTGCTGTCTCTGGAGACACTGCTGTCACTGGGGACACTGCTGTCACTGGGGACACTGCCATCACAGGGGACACTGGGGACACTGCTGTCACTGGAGACACTGCTGTCACTGGGGACACTGCCGTCACTGGGGACACTGGGGACACTGCTGTCACTGGAGACACTGCTGTCACTGGGGACACTGCCGTCACTGGGGACACTGGGGACACTGCTGTCACTGGAGACACTGCTGTCACTGGGGACACTGCTGTCACTGGAGACACTGCTGTCACTGGGGACACTGCCATCACTGGAGACACTGTGGACACTGCTATCACTGGAGACACTGGAGACACTGGGGACACTGCTGTCACTGGAGACACTGCTATCACTGGCGATACTGCTGTCACTAGAGACACTAGAGACACTGCTGTCACTGGAGACACTGTTGTCACTGGAGACACTGGGGACACTGCTATCACTGGAGACACTGCTGTCACAGGAAACACTGTTGTCACTGGAGACACTGGGAGACACTGGGGACACTGCTGTCACTGGAGACACTGCTGTCTCTGGAGACACTGCTGTCACTGTGGACACTGCTGTCACTGGAGACACTGCTGTCACTGGGGACACTGCCGTCACTGGGGACACTGGGGACACTGCTGTCACTGGAGACACTGCTGTCACTGGGGACACTGCTGTCACTGGAGACACTGCTGTCACTGGGGACACTGCCATCACTGGAGACACTGTGGACACTGCTATCACTGGAGACACTGGAGACACTGCTGTCACTGGAGACACTGCTATCACTGGTGACACTGCTGTCACTAGAGACACTAGACACACTGCTGTCACTGGAGACACTGTTGTCATTGGAGACACTGGGGACACTGCTATCACTGGAGACACTGCTGTCACTGGAAACACTGTTGTCACTGGAGACACTGGGAGACACTGGGGACACTGCTGTCACTGGAGACACTGCTGTCTCTGGAGACACTGCTGTCACTGGGGACACTGCTGTCACTGGAGACACTGCTGTCACTGGGAACACTGCCGTCACTGGGGACACTGGGGACACTGCTGTCACTGGAGACACTGCTGTCACTGGGGACACTGCTGTCACTGGAGACACTGCTATCACTGGGGACACTGCCATCACTGGAGACACTGGGGACACTGCTGTCACTGGAGACACTGGGGACACTGCTGTCACTGGGAACACTGCCATCACTGGAGACACTGGGGACATTGGAGACACTGCTGTCACTGGGGACACTGCCATCACTGGAGACACTGTGGACACTGCTGTCACTGGAGACACTGCAGTCACTGGAGACACTGCTGTCATTGGACACACTGCATGCACTGATTCACACATGAGAACACCGCTATGTATTATATATACACCCTGGCACTATATGCACTATATATTTAAGCATTACGTAATCACACGGAAGCTTATATGAAGAATCTCCCATTATAAGGAACAAAAATTTAATTATACACATCAGTGTAAGTTAAACGTGCATAATACCGTATAGCGGGAAACTTTCAAAGGAGAAAATTTTCACGAATTTCGTGATTTTCAGCCATCCAAGAAGGTTTTCTCCATGAAATTCTATATAGGCATGCCACACTCATTATGTGACCAGTTTTAACATTCCGCGAAATGCTCCTTTCCTATATACCAATCCACGAAAGTTTTCTCCCTCAAAAATTTCCCGCTAGCTATACGATATTATAGAATAAATGCATGTATATACACTTAGCTAATCAGTTAATATGTCTATAACATCCCTAGTCCCAATCCACAAAATAGAATTCGATTATGATGAAACCTATGATGAAATGTTGATGAAATTTATGATGAAATTGCTATGAAACTGTTTCAAAATGTTTAGCGCGCATAAAAGGCTGTTGGAACCCAGAATTCGAACCTAGAGTAGAAGAGACCATGGACTATTGATGATATAAATTATGGCGATTCTTTCAGTTCGCTTTCTTTGGCGAGCTCGCACTCGGGGCCAACTCAAGACTAGCTGTCTTGCGTGACCGCTCACTTTCGATCGAGTTCCATTTTGTAGCATGCACGTCTGTGGCACGCTAGTTTAAATTTGTGTTATCAAGACAGCGATTTAATCGTGGGTGTGTAAAGAGTGGGTGTGTCTGATTCGTCATTTTGTCATAATAATGCGCATGCTCTTATTATTATTATTATTATTAATTTTAATGACAGTAGAGGCAATAGTCGGAACAGTATAGCTAAGCATTATAAAAGAGAAAGTAAGGGCAGTTAATGAGAACATGATCTTTTCTCGAAAGCTACAGAAATTTTATTAATCAATTTGCTGAGCAAGTAGATTATTAATGAGCTAGTGTTTATCGTTAGTTGAAAGTAACATAAATCTCCATTAATTTTATCAATATCAGTCAGACTTTTGTTTACTGTAATCAAAGAATTCTTGCCTTTCCTGTGTGTATAAGCTGCAATTGAACCAAAAGTGGACTTTGTCTTCAACCGCTTGCTCTTCTGAGCAAAATCAACAGATTCTTTCCTGTACAAGTGGGGAAGCTGGAAGATTATATCGGCCTGTCTCTTTCTGCAGTACGTGTGCGTTAATTAGTCTAGTATGTGGTACGGGAGGAGGGTCAGGTACATTTCCCTACGAAACTCGTCTTTGATCAGTCTATAAGATCGACATTTCCCAGTTGAGTCCCTGAGTTCTCCAGGTTGTGCGCATGAGCAGAAAGCACATATATGTACCATGGCCATGCCTATAATAATATAATATTATGGACACTACCCACTATATATTATGGACACTACCCACTATATATATATAGTGGGTAGTGTCCATAATATAAAATTATTATAGGCATGGCCAACAAAACCAAGTATTTGCAATATATACTTGTGGGCCTTGCCAAACAATTCGAAGCATATTATACTCCAAGCCAGTTTTTTTACGATATTGACATACGTATTTACAAGTCGCTCAGATTCCTAGATCTCCACAACAGACAAAACCGATTACGTATATATACTTTAATTACCCTTGCGCATGCACGTGGGGTGATGAGGTAAATTTCATGTTCAAGCACTGGCCCAGGTATAGCACTGGTGCATGGTTTTCTTGTATAAATGTCCTCCAGCATAAGATGCTTATAGCTTAGCGGGGTGACATATACAGAGGTCTCCTAGATTTAATTTATTATTATGTTGTGTCAGCATAGCTACATGACAGTGAACTCATGAGGATCAGTACAGTGACTTTGAAATAGGTATTTGGTTCAAAAATTGTACAAGCGATAGTGAGTACAATTTAATCCAAATGCCTATATATTTCATGCAGAGTGCTATAATTTACACAAATTCAACATACAACCTCACTGTCACAGGCTAATTATAGTGATTATATACACAAAGTCAGAGACTCAACTCAGAATAGTATTTCAAACTCAGGTGCCTATTTCACTTGTAATACTTGTAATTGGTATACACATCACAGTACATTGTCAAGTATACTATTAACGTATATAAGTACACGGAAGTGTCCGGCCACCCACTTGAAATGCCCATCAACTCATGCACTCCCACTGTATACATAGTGTTTACACAAGTACATGTACGGATTCGGAAGTGTCTGGCCACCCACTTGAGATGCCCATCAACTCCTGCACAGCTGGACAGCTAGCCACCGCTATTATAATAGCTACCTGATGGCTACATAGTTGCCACGTTTATTCTAAGTGATGTCCAGTGTTGGCAGGTGTAGCCACACACATAACGATATTTAATGTCATACCTTGTCATCCTGCTGAAAGTTGGGAGATGAACTAGGGCCAGCGGCCTGGGAACTGAATATCCTGCTGTATCATGCCGTACAATAATAATAATAATTATACTCCATCCATAAATACTGAATACATACCCTCCATGCAGCAGCTACAGTCTGGAAAGATTTCACTCCCAATCCGCTTTCAAACACACACACACATGCACACACAACTTAAGGCCATCTACTATAATAGCGGTGCAGCTACAAACAGGAAGGACAGACAATATCAAACCACATTGATCACAAATTGCAATAAGCAAGCATGCTGGAACCTAGCACCCAATTTATGCAGTAGTGAAAACTATGTATAGACCAGTACAGGCATTACAGGTAATCCACCTCTTCGAACAAGGTATGGGGGCAGATTCAGGTCAGTCTGAAAGGACAGTAACAGTTAGATCAATCATAACAGGTGATGTCCTGTACGTATAGCGATACACGAGATGGTACAATTGTTGAATACAACAAAAAGTATTTGAAACCATACCTAGTATTAAGTAGTTCCCTTGGTAGAGGAAGTTTGGCACAGTCAGAAAGTATTAACCTCCGCTGAGACGGTGGCGAATCCTTCACCTCAACTGACTCAGATTCGTTAAGACTTACAGATCACGTAGGATATCCGATTCCTATGTTTAGAAACACCAATCTTGGATTCTATATGCTTGCCAGGTATCCCATGGCCCACATGAATCTATGTGAGACCACAAAGGCCGTTATAGGTCATAAGTTCTACCCCGTGGTTCAAAATAGTGTTATACAAGTTCGTGTACAGTGACATCAACAATAATGGCAGTTTTTCTCCTCATCTTTGCTATAGTACTATCTCTGCAGGCAGTAGCAGCAGCCGAAACATCTCTGTCATCTCCAGTTATCCCAGACGGGAATGGCCAAGAAACTTGTCCATCAACAGAGCAGCGAAACTTTGCTTTGCAAAAGATTAGAGACAATGTATACCAATACCTGTTCAATGGAAGCATAGTTCCACAGTGTGGAGAAGGGATATGGTATCGCGTTGCCTACCTCAATATGGCTAATTCTTCACAGCAGTGTCCACTTGCCTGGAGGGAGTACAACATTAACCAATTTCGAGCTTGTGGAAGACCAGTATCAAGTGGTGCAAGTCGTCCTTCCCAAATATTTCCCATCAGTCGTCTGTATAGCAAAGTATGTGGAAGAGTCATTGGCATTCAAGTTGCAAGTCCAGATGCATTTTATCATGGAAGGGGATCAGGCATAAACAAAGACTACATGGATGGTGTAAGCATTACACGTGGATCACCTCGCCACCATATCTGGAGCTATGCTTGTTCTGTCAGTGAGAATACTAGACCTCCTTCACGTCATGGATCAGTTGCATGCCCATGTAATTCCTCCTCAGAGTCCGGTGCCCAAACTCCTGACTTCGTTGGCAGCAACTACTACTGCGAATCAGGCAATCCAACCCAAGAATTTATAGGTCAAGATTTTTCAAACGACAAGCTATGGGATGGAGAGCAGTGTAGTCATGAAGGCACATGCTGCACTGGTACCAACACTCCACCATGGTTCAGTGTGAATCTCGGCAGCCCAACAAGTGATGATATCGAAGTACGCATTATGGGATCAGAAGATACTGATAATGAAGACACTCCAATTGAACTGCTTGAAATTTATGTTCAATGAATAAAACAATACATACTGAATTGGTTACCGGACTGCATGGTACCATATTAATGGTGCATATTGTTATTACACTGTATTAATAATTATTATTATAGAGAAAGTCATTTCAAAAGCTTTTTCATCATCACCATTAATTTTACTATCCACTCACTACTGTAACAATAATATCATGTATATTATTGAATCCTGTTGTTTATTGGTGTAGCTACATGCATGTATGTCCTATAATTATTATATCAGAACATACAACAGTTACTATGAATATCCTCAGCCTGACCAAAACTGCTATTGAACAAACATGACATTGTATTATAGTTACATGTTTGTTTAATAGCTTCATAAATCAGTTTTGGTCAGCTATAGCTACCAGTGATTGTTTAACGACGTCCTGTCACTAGTAAGGATTCATGCACCAGTCCTTTACATCCCATAGTAGCAATTTGCTTTTCTGAAATGTGAGGGTATCAAATTAATCGTGAAATTTGGCACAGATATGGAAAATGGTTCTATAAATAATTATTTTGAAGTTTGTGATCTGTTTTCATTTTTCAAGATAAAGCATTAAATTTTTGATGATTGACATAACATACTTGCATACATAGTGACCCTTTACCATATACAATGTAACTATTAGGGATGTGGTAATTGATACTAGTGTGGTTCACTATAGCCTAGCTGTGCCGGATCGATGCGTACAGATTCTGTTGACGACCCTTTACCATGCACACCACCACGCTATGCAGTTACTGGGGATATTATGGTCAAGTGTTCACAATAATAATAATAATACTAGTGCTAGTGTGGTTGTCACTATAACTACATTGGTATAATATACGGTTTACCCATACAGTGCTTTGTCCATGTAATTTTCATATCTATGTATACAACAACTAGAAGGGTGAGGCTAGGTACAAGAAAAGCATGGCTGCTTACTAAAAGTGGATACCACACTACAACACAGCATAATAATAGTTTTATTGGTATGAAAGTTAAGTCCTGTCATTGTCAAATCCCAGAGGCTGCCTTCTCTCATTTCTTCTCCCATTCTCCCCAGCAATCAGCCTGAACAACAGCGGCAAAAAAGTAATAAGCATGATGGAACCACCTCCCAGGAGCAACACCAGAGACACAAACTTCATGCTGTTCACAATCAGTTCGTTACGAGAAATTAGTGCCCTAATGGAGGTCCCGACTTCAACAGGAGAGAATGTAATCTCTTCACTTGTAAAGAACCCCGATTGTGACTTCTGTAGGGAGGCACTCCCGTACGCACCAATCGATGTCCCAAATACGAGCAGAAATTCACGAGTGAGGGAACCGTTTGGGATTTCCCTGAGAGTGATGTTTGTGAGATAGTCGCCCATGTGCCGAGAATCTGGACCGATCTTCTCCTGCCATACTCGTTGCAAGACTTGACGGAATCCACCAGCTGTGTGCACACTGCTCAAGTTGACAGAGTTGCCTTGACCATCAGAAAGCTTAAAAGGTACAGATGTGTTCGTATTTTCAATGGTGTTTGTCATGTCTCTCCATTTTGCTGTGTTTGGTTCGCTTTCAGTGCTCTCCTGATAAACTTTGGTGTAGGTTGTGGTTGTGACCAGTTTGGCGGCGCCTTCAAGTCCAGTTTTCTCGGATATGAGAGCTTTGTCGAGTTTCTCGACCACGCCCTCTATCAAAACGTCGGCCTTTTGGTTTGGAGAATCGCGAAGATGCTCGCGAAGACCGCGGAAATTTGGGAACTGCGGCACGTGCTGGAGGTAGGAAAGCTCCTCCTGTCTCATTTGAGCCGCTTTGTGGATGAGATATCCCACCAGCAGGGAAGAAGCGCCCAGAACAACTCCAACGATATGCTGTTCAGCCATAGTCAAAAACTATTGTTGTCCAGACTGTTTCAATTTTTCGATATTTCGGATAATTGGAACATAGTGCCACTGCCCCAAAAGTTTTCAATATTTATAAATTCGTAAACTTAGGACAGAAATCCTTGAAGCAAACATGGACCCCAGAGATGTGTTTGGGCTGATTCCTGGAGGAATACTGATAGTCGATGGCTGTGCTGTCTACCTCTACACTCGATACAAGTACGAACCTCCAGCTTCTGAGTTCAAGGACCTTGCAGAACTCAAGCAGCATCCTCAGTGTCTGCGGGTAGACCTGGATTCCAAGTCAGTGACTCCAGTGTCATTGTTGAGGGAACTGTAGCTAAGCTTGCTGAGAGCTCTATCCGCTCTGAAAATGCTGGTATTGAAGGAGCAGCGCGTAAAATATTGAGCTCTTCACAAGGAAATTAAAGACTTCAACAGTGTCTGATATTTCCGTTCCCTTTCTCCTCACTGACCCTAATGGGCAATCAGTACGAGTGACTTCTATGCATCGTGCTTTGAGGGTGAGTTAAGTCATGGAGAGAGTGTGGGAGGAGCCGAGTCCTAAGCCTGGTGGTGTACCCGTTAGACAAGAACTCATGCTAACTTTTGGAACTCACCTTGGGTTATTTGGACGTGCATCGCTTGACGGAGTTAATGAGGTGACTCTTGTTCCTGAAGAGGTTGACAAGTCATCGGCAGCCACTGTAGCCAAGCGAAAGTGTCATAAACGATTGCTTTGTGCAGGTAGCTTCATTCTGATACTAGGTGGAGCTGCAGCACTAGTTGTTAACTTTATCAAAGAGTAGTGACTCTGAGCTGTTTTTCAGTGGCCATAGATACTCGATCAGTCCGAGTTCTAAACTTAGGTTACCATCGTTAAATTTATTTTTATAGACTGAAATCCATATGATGAATTGAATTGCTTGTCCTATGATTATCTGGAGCATAATAATTATATGATTGTTGTAATAAAAAAAAGCAAGCTATTATAGCTATATAGCTATATCAGGAGTTAGAACTAATCTCCTGAGTACAATAATTATTATGCGGCGTAGGTATTAATTATTTTCATATTTATTGGCATAATATTAATCTTAAACTATATAGCTAGCTACATTGATAATACATGTAGCTACATGTTAATGACTTGTTCTATTGTTCAATAATAAAGATAGTATGCTAAATTGTGCTACAGGAACAGTACAGTTACTAACTGCATTCAATACTGTCACAGCATAAGTAGCTTATTCACTTGGTTTGTTCATTTCTATCAGCAGCATCTCTGGCTCTTTTCTTGAAGCCTTGGTCTGTGTTGCTATCATCAATGCGATCAGCAGCACTGCTGGTCATAGGAGTCTTCTTCTTTTCTGGTTTGTCGGACATCTTGAGTGTTAAACTGAGCACACTAGCTAGTTATAGGTCTAGGTCTAATTAGCAATAATGGTGGCAGTCAATACTAAATTTTAATTTTAGCTGGTATAATAAATATTCATTGAGTTCACGTGCTCTTATGAATATCACTAGAATAACTGTCAACAAGTTAAGGATCAATAGCATACGAATCACAAGGACATTCATGTAGCTATTATTATTATTATTATATTATAGTGATTGTAATAACAAGTGGGAGGGTTATGTATCAACAAAATTAAGGGCTTATTATTATAGACCTTAGTATCAGGATGATGGTATTCATACATGCATGCACTATTATACTATTATGGCATAGTTCATGCATGCTCCCCACTAGGCCTGGGCCCATTATTCAAATATCTACCCCATTATTCAAGAGAAAGTTACCTATTATTCTTAAAAAAAAGCTGACAAAATTCAAATGAAACATAAATATGACCAGAAAGTACATGTTCATTTTGACCAACAAGTGCTGGCAATTTTTCTCTTTATTGTAGCCAGTTCTGAGGCTAAAGGAACTTTTAGCACTCCCAAGAATGATCGACAACTAGTTGTCTGAGCTGTTTACTCATATGCAAGTGCTTCCTCCATTTCAATTTTGATAACTGACTCATGTCACAATTAAGACACATGCAAAATTTTCTATTTTAAGCACACATTGTGTATGCACACAACTTCCTTGAGCAGTTGAAAAGTGCATTATTCAACTTCTTCAAGAAGCTGCCTATAATTATTCATGAATATTAGCCCCAGGCCTGCTCCCCGCACATAATACTTTTCCGGAGCACTGTGATAAACGGCAAACATATATCCGCTAGTACGTATACACATTATATTATTTACTTCCATGACACTTATGAGTACAAAAAAATATAAAGTATTATACAAAGCTTAAGTACTATAACAGTGATAAAAATTATATAGCTATCCCAACTGTATGTGGGAAATCTGGATGTGCATACCGGTGTGAATGGAATTGAAGGTGGATAGATCACTAGTTATCATGCATGCAGAGATTCTGAAGCTGAATGGTAGCTACTATTATTATGTTATCATAGAATCGCTTTAAGACTTAACTTTCAGGAATCGTCTGTTGGGAGACCATCATCAAGGCACTGTTATCTGCTATGCCAAGTCTTGCAGATAACAGTTTGTGTTATTACCTGCCCTCTTTTTCTAAGAAATCCTAATTTGACAACAAATGGCTTCTTGGGAACTCAAAGTTGCCAGTAAACCATGCAAGCCAAACAACTTATCAAAGAGTCCCAGTTGCATACTAATTAATACACTGTTGATGGTTAACTCAATCATCACTGATAAATTATACTCATTATATATAATAATACAGGTAATGATTACAGATACAAAGATATTATCACGAGTAAACTATATCCCTGTATGACTGAGGCTATAAATTTATCATCAAAATTAATACATGCAATAGTACAATATTACGACTATAGCTAATTTTGCATGAAATTGAGTGATCTTCTATTGCTTTATATTACCACCAACGGAATGGCTTGGCTGAAATTCTTGAGCCTGCTATTCATCTCAACTGTGTCAGCTTTGACTGTAAACTCGGAACCAGTGCGGCTTCCAACATTCATTGTTCCACATAATGGTGACGCTAAGATTCCAAGCTCATGTTCAGTACGGACAGATAAAGCTTGGAAGGGTATATCTGATACAATTTCAAACATTCTACAGGAGTTTATTGTTCCTCGAATAGGGTGTGGAGCTGGAGACTGGTATCGTGTGGCATACCTCAACATGAGTGATCCTTCACAGCAGTGTCCACCTGCCTGGAGAGAGGACAATTCTCATGGAATCCGAGTCTGTGCACGACCAATTGTTTCTGAATCTATACCACAATGCCTTGGTGCACTCTATACTGTTGATCGTCAATACAGCAAGATCTGTGGAAGGGCTATAGGCTATCAGTTTGGAAGTACAGATGCATTCCGCTCAAATTTATTGATGGTCACAATCGATGATGCATACGTGGATGGCATTAGCATTACCCATGGTAGTCCTCGCAATCACATCTGGACATACACTGCTGCTAGTTCAACTAACACTAGTGTCTGCTCAACCAGGACTTGCCCCTGTGCCAGTACCAACAGTACTGCCCCACCATCGTTTGTGGGAGATAATTACTACTGTGAAACAGCCTATGATGGTATCAATAATGATCATTGTTTTATCACTAGCACGTTCTTTCCCGACGATCCTCTCTGGGATGGAGAGCAGTGTAGCCATGAAGGCACATGCTGCACTGGTACCAACACTCCACCATGGTTCAGTGTGAATCTCGGCAGCCCAACAAGTGACAATATTGAAGTGCGCATATGTGGTGATGAGGACACCAAATTTAACGAAGATACTCCCATTCAGTTATTGGAGATCTATATTCAATAAACAAATTGATAATTAATTAGAACACATCATTGTTAACGTTATTGGGTTATTAGCTAGTTGTAATCTCTACCCAGGCTGTTTAATACCAGTAGCTATGTTGCATTAATTGTGTTCATGATTTTGCTGTAACATGTATTGTTAGTAATAATATAATATTATTATGAAACCAAAGGCTGTATATAATATCCCACTGATACCCGCAGATTGTAGTTGGTTATCTATGGCCAATTTACGTTTTTGTTCAAAAACTCGATCAATCTTCTTTAGAAGCAGTTAGTTTATATGGCTGCCTTCACTGTGATGCATAAATAGGTTTACCTCGTATAATAATCATTATAGTGTGGTTTCCTGTGGCTATTACATGTATTGGCCCTCACCACAACACTATCTTATCAGAGTCCAGTGGGCGAGTCCCTCACAGTGAGGGACTCGCCCACTGGACTCTGCATAGGATTCTCAGTACACTCTAGTAGCTACATGAAAATTACCAATTGAAAGTTTTGAAAACATCAAGGCTGTTACCAGCATAATACAGCGGCTAGCCTAGCTACTACTGAGTCAGACAGACAGATAGTGATGCTGGGTGTGCTTCCAAGTGGCATATTGATAGCAAGTGGGTGTACTCTCTACCTTTACACTCGATTCAACTATGGATCTCAAGCTCCAGCCTTTGATAACTTCACTAAGCTGAGACAACACTTAGTAAGCAAGAGCTCCGGATCTCCAAAACAAAGAAGCTATGTCATCATTGAAGGCTCTATGAGAAAAATGGGTGAAAATGACGGCACTGAAGAAGGCTCAAAGACATCAAAGGGCAATACTGAAATGACTTCAACACTATCCGGTATCTCAGTGCCCTTTCTTCTCATTGACACAAATGGCGAATCACTAACCGTTGCGGCTGTCAAATCTGCTTTAAAGGTCAAGCTTGCAATGGAGAAGATCCAGAAAGAAGCTGCACTCAGCCTGAAGGGAGGTAGTAGCCAAGCATCTCAAAGTAACCCCTTGTCACACACTGATCATGATACACGGCTTGGGCTTTATGGCTCGGCATCCATTGAGGATAATCAAGTGGTGATTTATCCAAGTGCAGCAGATGTGTCAATGGCTGCCATAGTGGCAAGTCAAAAGTCACGACGGCGAAAGCTGTATGCCGGTAGCTGTTTCCTGGTGCTGAGCGGAGGGGCGCTGTTTGTGATTGGTGTCATACTACCAATCTTTAGAGTATACAAGTTGGCACGTGCACTATTAGCTTTGATTGGTATAATATAGCTAGCAAGCTCCATATGTGTGTAATAATTATGATGTCAAAGTGTGATTTCATACCACAGTACATTCAATAATATTAATCTTTTTGCAACAGCTAGTTTAAAGGTGTCAGTATCATATCACTGTATTCTGTTTCACAGTGACCATGGATACCCATGATGCATAATTGTGGTATAGCTAATAGTTATTATGTAGTGTTCCATCCTCTACATAATAATGTAGCTAAGAGCTTGAGTGTAGTTACTGTACACATGAGAACTCTTGTGGGACTAGTAATACATTCAGTTTATTATTCAAATTAAACCGACATGTTCGAAATACTGATATTGATATTATCCAATTCTGTAATTAACAGGATTATGAGATCTAGCTATGATGGGACAGGTAGTGTACACTGAACTGAGGCTACCCACATTAAGCACTGTTACACAGAGAGGCAGTACGTAGAGATGATGGTGTATTATTATGACATTGTTGTAAGTATATTCAGTATTATACTTACGTACAATACACCATCATCTCTACCAATCAAGATTTAGTTATAATATGATCATTAATTTACAATAAGTGTATTAGGCACATATACCTAATACACTTATTGTAAATAATGATCATGTAACTAAATCTTGTGGGCATATATATCATACAATCACAAACTACAACATGGCTAATCAAGTTAGTATACAAAAGAGGGGCCACCCATGTTGGCTTACACAGAGTGTACCACATTTCCTTTTAATGTGCAGATCAGCCGATACCATAATATGTATACACTCTCAATACATGCAGCTATTAGTGTTGTGCTACTTTAGGTCAGATGAATACTGTAGCAGTGTCTGTGACAAGATACAGTGCTATTGATCGGTGTTATAGCTTGCCAGTGAATCACTCAGAATCAATGAAAGTTAGTGTTCATGTATAGAGATCTTAGTACCTATATTGTTTCAACAGTCGCTCTTTAATAGCTAGTACTATAATATTATTATAGCTATACAGTCAGTACAGAGAACAATTACAAGATATCCAGACATCAAGTTTCAGCTTTAATTCTCTACCATCAGTGACTGTCGACCAAAGCAAGTCAGTTATAATCCATTCAGAGTTGCTAGAATCTGATAAAAAGTGAAGAATCTATAACTATACAGCAAATTGAATTAAAAGACTGGCATAGTTAAACACAGAGAGCATGGGCTGTAGTAGTTGTAAGAAGTGTTGTCGAGGCCTTGGCTGGTTTCTGGTGCTGATCTTAGTTGCGTGGTGGGTTGGTCTGATCTCCGGAATCCTCCACTGTCTCATTGCTCCCTTTGCTGCCTGCTGCGAGTGCACCAGAAAGGGGACGAACCTGCTCATTAAGGGGATTAGATTGCCCTACTTTGTCTCAACCTTCATGATAGGGGGAATGTCTGTGAAGAAAGCTGCCGTATCTAGTGCCATGGTCTGAATTAAGGTTGTTGTTTATTACTACATTATGATGTCATTGATCAACTTATAACATTTTCAAGTTTATACAGTGTTCAATTACATCAATGAGATTCAGCTAATTTGGAGATTACTGCTACTCATTCATTTTGTTAAGTTGTGAATTAAGTTAGTTTGTAAACTGAGTGCAAGATTATCATATTATTATTATTCTGATTGATTACTCATGATCAACACTAGACTTACTGTCATGTGCATGTTGAAGCTGAAACATCATCAGCAACAAAATGCAATAATTATTATTAGTAAGATTTAGTGTGACAGATTCTGTACACAGAGTGTGATTATATGATATGGTGTCAGTGATACCTAATATGGTTGCGTGGCATAGATGATATGATTGGGATTTATTGGAGGCAGAGTCCTTCATGCCTACACCCTAATTTGCTGATATTACAGTCATTCCTTACATGGCCTGTCTGGGTATATAGGCGTAGTAATGTATCGACACTGTTTATTGTACCAATGACAAATTACACCCACTAATTAACATGGTAATTACCTAATTTATGACATGGAAACAAGTTTGAAATACTATAGCACTATATATATAATATTATATAGCTTCAGACAAACAAAGTCTCCAAAAATCATGCTTGGTGCAAATTATCTTTAGATCTTCGGCATGCTGTTCC
Source organism: Cliona cf. orientalis (assembly GCA_963930775.1). Classification (NCBI taxonomy): domain Eukaryota; kingdom Metazoa; phylum Porifera; class Demospongiae; order Clionaida; family Clionaidae; genus Cliona; species Cliona cf. orientalis. The sequence goes on along the minus strand of OZ005699.1, from coordinate 6,702,751 downwards.
AATCAACACTACATGCTTTGGCAGCCTTATCTTGTACATTGCAATATTAGTGTAAATTCCATAGATGCCATGCTATATAGCTAAAGCTTGTTGATCGACTTGCTATCCTAGTCGATGCAAGCAATACATGCCCATACATGCATTATCGATTATGACTCAGTTTCTTCCTATCAATGAATAATAATGAATGAATCAACCAGTAAACTCATGACATCTGATTAAGCACACTGTATAGCAATAATTACTAAAATAGTGATGTTGAATCCTATATAGTGACACACAAACTAGTAGAGGATAATTTAAATCTGTCCACATGATCTTCCCTGGACCATGTATGTGGCAACATTGTATGGCAGGAGCACTCCCTTATGTAGAAAATCTACTAAAGTTTTCGTACATGCGCAGCAGGCGGCGAATGGGGAGATGAGGACGTAGAGGAACGCGGCGATGAATCCGAGCGGCCACGCCAGGAAAAGGAGCACCACAAACCAGACAATAGCCCAGCACCACTGGAGACCCATCTTGCTAGCTGCTCAGCTTGGTGACAGTGTGGTTTTAGTAGCTGGTAATTAGGTTAATGAGTAGGGACACTCTCAGGCTCAAATCAAGTACCTGCATATTTTTCAATTTGTAAAATAATTAACACACATATGCAAGCATGCATGTACACACACATAAACTAGTTTAAAGCTAGAGCACATACCCCTACAAACTGTAGCATGGAGCATAACTATGTAGCTATGGCTGCTTACGATTTGCCCATCGACCCTTGCCTACGTTATGTGCAGTACTGTCTCAATACCACATAATAATAATTATTATAGCTATGGTCAATGAGAAAAGTGAAGAATCGTCATTATTTGCTATTTTTGACCTCTTGATTGCAGTGGCCAATCATTCAGATGTCTAGTTTTAAGATCTTGTAATTTTTGTGCCGACAATAACATTGATACAATCAATTATTTTACCGCTCATGCATGTACATGGATGGGGTAACAATGAGTATTCCTGATCTATTGAGTATATACAAGAGAGAGATAGAGAGAGAGAGAGAGAGAGAGAGAGAGAGAGAGAGAGACGAGTATATACAAGAGAGAGAGAGAGAGAGAGAGAGAGAGAGAGATGATTTCGCCATGCTGGTGAATACATAGACATGGTATATATGTACTTCTCTATTGTTCATGTCAGTATAAAGAGTACAAGATATCACCAGGATACCTGGTACGAGTACATGTATAAACTGTCACATGATCACAGCATGCATATTGTACAAAGGCCTAGATCAGTTTGCCACAACATCCTGCCATATATGGTATGACACCTGTGGCCAAAGCTGTGGTTTTGTGCCTTGCTCGGTAACTAGCTAGAGAGCATTAGTTGTCCAATCGTGAGTTAGTATGAAGAGAAGTTTCCGTAAACAACATGATGACGCATGCAAGCAAGCCTAGCATATGCATATGTGTGCTGATTGATTGATCATAACCAACATCAAGTACAATATTATCATACATGCATGTGTTTTTGTTTACTCTGTCAAGTGGTGGCGCTGATTGATTGGTAGATAGAGACTGAGGGAGAGCTTGGCTCTGTGGCCAGCTTATCATGCGGGTGTGGCTGAATGACAATAAAAGGCTGACATTAATTTTTTATGGTTTAAACTGATGTCTGATTACCGTAAGATGGCCAAAAACCACGCTGATGTCTATCTAATGGACCTCACTAACCTTTAGGCAGCTAGAAAAAAAAAACGCTCTAGGGCAGCCTTGAACCAAGGAATTATGATTAGGCAGCGCATGGCACGCGCGGTCATTATAGATATCAATCTGCATGGGATCGAAAAAAAACACACACAAACACTAAGATATAAACTTACCTATCGCACGCTGTGGCTGTCAGTCGCGATCAGGCCTATGCTCGATTCCTCCTCCACTCCCTATCGGTATGCTCATTAATGGCCCACTTCCGCATCTGTAGCACACAATTTTTGCGCATGCGCATTATTTGCGACCTAGTACCTGAGAGAAGGCGCCGTACCCACTATAATGACGATCTTTACCATAATGCACCACTTCCGCTAGCGCTATGCTATATGCGGCAAGTCGAGTTTGCATAGCGCATAGCGGATAATATCGCAGCTGGTTTCAACTTTGGTTGCAGACTACAGTATTTGCCATGGCGACAACAGGAGCACCAGAGATGAAATTGTTCCTTAATCATGATCAAACCCAGGGACAGCAGGTCAGTTGTCAACTCTGTGCTGGATATGATTCTTGAGAGTTCGTGAATATTTAAGCATTTCAAGTATCAACTTATCTGGCCACTGACATCGCATTGGTAGCTATCCGTGATAGCTATAGCTATAGCTGAGATAATTACTTACCGCAAAGCCACTGAGCTTCTATGTGGGCCCACCAAGAGGACTCAGGCGTTTCTGACTCACAGTCAAGTAGCTAGCTATGTAGTAGAGCTTGCTATCTTCAAAAGCCTGAGGAAAACTAGCTAAATGTCGTAAATCAGTGAACTGTAATCCTGCATGATGACAATAGACTGATGATCCTTTTACTTACTTGTATGTAGCTACAGGCCATTTATTTATAATACTTCAGTGGGATGTAAGAAGGAGGAATCTGAGTTCATTAAGCCATGCATAGCTATACCAATACTGCATTTGAAGGGTGTACTCCTTTGATTCAGGTATACTACAATGGTCAGGTGATAACTGGATCTATTCAGATCACCCTAACGGAGCCGAAGTGGTACCAGTATGTAGCTGTTCATCTGGAAGGCAAGGGGAGAGTCCACTGGACTGAATCACACACCACTGGCACGGGTGATCATCGACGTACTGAAACGAGGTCCTACTCAGCAAATGAAACATTTGCAGATCAGTCAGTTGTAGTCTGGGGCAACAAGGCGGCACCACAGCCAACAAAAATTGATCCTGGTACATTCAACTTTCCGTTTCAACTTACCATCCCTCCACAGTGCCCTCCGACTTTTAAGGCGTTCGCTGGTAATATCAATTATAAACTATATGGTATCGTCTCAAGCCAAGTGAGTGAGTACAAGATCGAAACACCCCTTGTCATTAGCACTTTGATCGATCTCAACCAACAACCACAACTTTTAGAGCCGATTAGTCGGTCTGCGGTGAAAGATGTCACTGTATGTTGTTGCTGTAATATTGGTGAAGCTCAGCTTACCCTGACCATGCCAAAAACCGGATTTTGTATCGTACAAGAGCGCATTCCAGTCACAATTGTGTGTAGGAATGGTAGCTCACGACAGATCACAGCAAGAGTTAAGGTTGGACAGTCCATCGTCTACAATGCCAGGGGGCACCATAAGTATGGTAATGACACAATTGGCAATTTTTCATTCCAACTTCAGCCATCGGGATCTGACACAAAGTCGTTCGTATTTGATCTCCCTCCCTCTGTCATTCTGCCCTTCACTACTGAAATAATCACCGTCTCTCATTCTGTGAAGCTGTGGATAACTCACTCCTTGAGCGCTTTTGGTGGCCATGGATTGCATGGATTGCAGCCAATATCAGTTCCAGTTGTGATTGGTAATGTGCCATTTCATATGATGCAGGGCAGCCTCCTCCTCCCAGCGCTAGCTCCACTCAGCCATCAGCTGCTGCATCACCTTCACAGCAGCCTGGCCACCCTTCTCCTCATGGGCCAGGGGGAGTGACAATGCAGCAGCCTGAAGTCCCACCCAATGCTCAACTCCAGTCCGAAGCTCCCCCAGCTTATCGGGCAGTGGTATCTGGTGAAAAGTTCTAACTATGATAATATTATTATAACTCTCACATAGCTACATATTAATTATTATACTATAGAGTTTTGGTAGTCATTTAAAATGCATGATCATGAGAGGCTTACAGTCCAAGGCTCCAAGCTGGAAGCCTCAGTAAATAATCTTATAGTTACTGTAGCTATTAGCTATATATACATGATATTATTATTACATGTTGACATCTTGTTTTGTCAAGTAAGTCAAAGTGTAATCATAATAGTACAATGTCAGAATAATAATTATTATTACTGTGAAAATTGAAGAATTTTAACCCAGTTTGGGTTACCCCATTTGTATGCACAAGTAACCAAGCAATATATCAGGGATATACCTGAAGCCTTGGGAAGCTTTTTAAGTTATGGCCAGGGCTTATAAAACAAGATAATAGAGGCTTCTGTTGATTTCTAAGTAGAGTCGACGTCTAGCTATAATAGAATAATATTATCATGATATTATTCTGTATGAAGTAAGAGTTTGCATGACATCAGCCTTTTTAGACTGAAATTATTTATATCACCGTAATATTCATGACCACCTGGTGGTCTTGGAATGCATTCGCAAGTGCAGTCTGCAATTGGAACTGGCACCATTTAACTAATCATCAGTCACGGTCTGAGAGGCTGAGTGGTATAACTTTCATGGCTGCTTCAAATGCTTGGTGGTCAGTTGAAGACTTTATGTGACATAATATTGTTATTATTTGATCAAGTTAAGAAACTGCACTTCTAATGTTACCCTAGGCCTGTAGCTATATTTAGTGTGATTGATGATCAAGGCTTGAATTACATAGTAGCTACTTAGTCTACCTTTCTGTGACTATAGATGGTGAACCTGGCATGGAGCATGCAAAACAAGTCAGGGGCAACTGAGGTCATAATTTTTTGTACCCATCAGACTATCAATTGCTTTATTTTTACCATGCATGTGTATATTATGCATGACATTGTGCTTATGTCATTATTATAGCACTATAGCTGCCAGGTAGCCTCAAGTAGCCGCTATGTTTATGTCAAGGTGTGGCATTGTGTATGTTTACCCAATTTGATACTAGCTATACACTACAATAAGATTTCCTATAGCTATATGCATGTCTCAATTGCAAACTGCTTTAATACCAAAACATGTGATTTTCCCACACATTTATCAGACCGAGTATAAATTAGCTAAGTAGGAAAAACAAAGTCACCTCCAGAACAAGCTATAGACAATTACAATAATATTATAATTCAAAGATCAAAAGATAGAGCATAAAAATTTACACGTTGCAGAATTCTTATTTTCACTTTTAATATGAATACCTGACAATATCCAGGCCCAGTAGCTGCATGGTAACGTAATGCTGTATAATATGGTAAAGGGTCGTCGACATAGCATGACATAGTATGCACATTCGATGCTCCATTCGCGGAGATGGAGTCTGAGATCTATGAGACTGATTCTCGACCTCGAAAGTGACAAATCTCGATGCTTCGATCACAGAAAAGAAAGTGAGATTGGTTGGGGAGGTCACGTCCGGGTCAACCCGCGCGCGCTCCATATACGGGTATACGGAGCATGCGCAGTTTGTCGACGGTACAAATACTTTTCATGAGGGACATCCCTGTGCATGAGTAAAAAAAAAAAATCGGCCAACCGAGAAACTTGCTACATATTTATAAAAACGCATGATCTAGCGCAAGAAAATTCGCGTATCTTAATGGAGCGTGTGACGACCGTTACCAGAAAATCGCGCAAAATTTAAAAATCGTAATTTTTTTAGCTTGCGTTCTATTACGTAGCATAACCACGGTATGTACCATTAGGACTATGTGGCTATATACTTGGGATGTGGTCAAATTTTTCATTATGTAAAAAGGTCACCATGACACAATGATACAGAATATTACACAAAAATATGCATAGATATTGAATTACTCATGGTCTGCTTAAACAATTTCTTCCATGTTCATACGCTAATTCAGCAAACTTGGTAACTGCTGCAAGCATCTCCTGGCACGCTGGAAGAATCTGGACGGTGTGGTGGAAAAAAAAGATAGTACAGTGGTAGTTACGATATGTCTACACTCTGCATCATTACATTACATCCCTACGGTAGCAATTTACAGACAGACGTAGTTGAATATTCAGAAATCAGCTATATTAATTGCGCATTTGATGATTACGTAACTCAAGTATGCTACTCACATACATAGTGACCCTTTACCAATTGAGGTACATTGTACCAGGGACGTCACGTGGTAAGATTTCATATAAAACCTTTACCACAGCCTAGCCATTAAACAATCGCCTATAGAGCCTCACACAGGCTGGCCTTGCTCTTGCACAAGGAAAAGTCTAAGAGTGGACCCCTCTATAGTGGACACCATTGGGGGAATGAAGTTTTAATTGGCTATTACAGAGGGGTGGCTTTATCTGGGGGGGGGGGGGGGTTTCCAATAGACTTTATTATGGATAATATTATGAGTGGCTGCTCATCAGAGGTGGCCATTAGGAGCAATTATGTGGTGGCCATGCCAAACTGAAACGAGTCAATCAACCAAAAGTTAACCCATTATGGCTATAATAATAATATTATTATGATTAGTTGATAGACTAATCATGAAAACTTGGTCTGCATATCAAGAAGTTGGTGATCATTTGCTCAAGCTCACACTTTTTCACACAAATGACACATTCCAGCCGTTAAGCAAGCGGTCCAAAACATATGGAACCGTTGCAGATCCAGGAAGTACATCCGGTGGCACATTCCAGAGCATGCAAATTTTTGCCGTTTTTATCTATTTTTTCATACCTGTCCTATCTAGGTCATCCTTCACTTCTAGGACTCCAAACAAAGACCAGAAGATAGAGCAACTCCTCTACTTTCAGCTCGTTCAAGTCCCATAACCCGGAGACATTCATGAGGTCCGCGGCGACCGCTTTTGTGCATGCTACTCTCAAGCGCTCACAAAAAGTGCCTCGCGCAAAAAGTGGCACGTTTTGGTTCCCTAGGATGGATTCCCATGATTCAAGTACCATTCCATAGCTCTTGTGTTGCTCTACAATATAAGACTAAAACAAAGTTTTTCCATCGAGCGGTTCCAGAGTTACACGGCATCAAAAATCAGAAATTTTCAGTACAACCGCGTGGTATTCTCCACGTCTTCTCGAAGTTTAGTCGAGTGTCTGATGATTTGTCCAGTAAATGCCAAGGAGGAGAGTGCTCTCCAAGTTTCTAGGGACCAGACATCATCATTCAAATGGTTAGTTTCTTTCTCTATTCAAACTTTCAAGAAGGAATCTGGATGGTATAGTCTTAGCGTGTGTGAGGCTAGCCTCGAACCCAGGCTCACTTGGGATTCAAGGCTAGTGTGAGGCAAGTATACTTAACTTCTGTATCAGGTAAATAATGAAGTCCAGGGATGAGCCTTACCAGCTGAAATGGCAAAAGAGTAGGTAGTTTTAATGTATCTGCACCATAATTTGTGTAAATCAGCCAACATTGAAGCTGAAAAGCACAAGTTCACATCCATGGTGGTTAAATATGAAAAGCACAAGTTCACATCCATGGCAGTTAAATATGAAAAGCACAAGTTCACATCCATGGCGGTTAAATATGAAAAGCACAAGTTCACATCCATGGCGGTTAAATATGCTAGTACTTGTCCCACCTGTCTCACTCTCTCTCCCTCTTTTTCTTTCACTCTCTCACACACACACCCCTACCCCATGTATGCGCACGTACACAATCTCTTAGGTGATGATCGGCTATCGATGAGATGGTGAGATGGGGGAGCACTGGAGTTCCACTGCCAAAGAGAAGGTGCTGCCTAGGCCTCCTCAGACTTAGCTTTTGTTTTGAAGCTATCTTCTGAGGTGCTGAGAGAACTAGCTACTCGATCTAGGTCCTCGCACCATCACTGTGGCTGCTTGAGCACTCTCTATCAACGGTAGTTGTCAATGTGTGATGATGGCATAGGAGACTGATTGTGAAAGCTTTAACAACCTTCTGCAAACCTTCAAGAAGGCCTTTGATGGCTGCACAATATCTTTGTACCACCTAGAAAGCGTTATCATTGATTTATACGTATTTTATTCAATGTTTCTATGGTGAATTAACAAAAATTTATACTATTTTTAACAGCGTGTAACTTTGGAACCGCTCGATGGAAAAACTTCGTTCCAGTCTTATATTGTAGAGCAATACAAGAGCTACAGAATGGTACTTGAATCATGGGAATCCATCCTAGGGAACCAAAACGTGCCACTTTTTACGCGAGGTACTTTTTGTGAGCGCTTGAGAGTAGCATGCACAAAAGCGGTCGCCGCAGAGCTCATGAATGTCTCCGGGTTATAGGACTTGAACGAGAAGAAAATAGAAGAGTTCCTCTGTCTTCTGGTCTTTGTTTGGAGTCCTAGAAGTGAAGGATGACCTAGATAGAACAGGTAAGAAAAATAGATAAAAAACGGCAAAAATTGCATGCACTGGAATGTGCCACCGGATGCACTTCCTGGATCTGCAACAATTGGACCGCTTGCTTAACGGCTGATTCAGTCAATGTATTATCTCTATGGAAATAGATTTGTTCTTTGTCATTTTCTGCTTCCAGGTGCACCATATAAAAAAAAATAGGCCAGCATCACTTTCTTTGCATCACTAGCTATGCACCAATACCAAGCATACAAGTAGGAGGAGCTTTGTCTCTCTGCCGATTTTGCGCAAAAATTTAATATTAGCATATATGGAAAAATCGGGAGTGTCCCGCTTTTCCGCGTTAATATCTCGAGTACAGAGGCTTGCAAGAAAAAAAATAGGGCACCATCAGGAACCTGAAAGAACGGAGATTCACAGGGAACAGGAGTGGTGATCTCATCTATTATGGCCTTTCTGCCGATTCGTTCAGAAGCTGGGACATTCGGAAATCTTCCTTCGTAATACAATACAGTGGAGGATACATAGAACGGAGGCGTCAATCACAGCCAGTCACGCCTACCCACACCATCTTTATTGTGTTAGCACACTAGTAAGCATGATCACTGGTAGTATAAAACTTTTTGATATGTCCAATATCTTCTGCAGCCTGGACTCAGGTGCTGATTCAGAGATTTTACAAGGAAAGTGGTGGCTACCCATACTAAAGTACGCTGGTATAAGGGGGATGGTAGTCTCGTGCACCAGACCACTCCCTCCCCAGCTCTGGATGTATGTATTGCATCACAATACAGCCAGAGCTGGGGAGGGAGTGGTCTGGTACACGAGACCAGGGGGATGGCTGGTTAATAATAGTGGACTTCGTCTATAATATACTACTTTGAATAAAAGAACTATTGAAAGGATGTGGCTAGATAGCCTAACATCAGTGGTGGGTCCAGGATTTCTGGAAGGGGGGTTCTAATATGCTGTTGCACGAAGTGCAAGCGAATTTTTAGAAGCCACGCCCACTTTCGATTGTTTCTGAGACAAACTACTAGCTCTACCAGTCCAATCGATCAGTTTTTGAACAAATTTCTTCTAAAGCATTCTAAGGTGAGCCATAGCAGCAGTTTTCTTAGTTCTGTAGCCAGATAGGGGGGTTCCATTACCTAACATCAGTATACTTCTTAGTGCTAGGTGTAGCCAAAAGGGGGGTTCCTGTGCACCCCTGGATCCCGCCACTGAACATATCCACCTGTCTGGATCGTATTGTCCACCACTCTCCAATAGTTTAGACAAGCGATGAATGTAATACTACTGCTTACCTCTGTAACTGGGAGTAGAAAGCCATGGTACACTCCTTTGCTCTTATCAAAAGGTGGTCTGAGCTCAATTGTCAGAGGAACCAGACACTTGTCCTCCTGTGAGCCTGATATACTCCTCAGCAACAACCTACATGAAGAGAAGATCGTGCATAGTCGATACTATTCTGATCTATCTCCTATGTGAACATAACAGTTACTCGCATACAATGAACTCAGAAGTCATGTAATAATAACCAATATAATAATAATATTATTATTGTTATGCTTAAGCATTACCAGCCAGAAATATTAGGTATTTGGGGACCCAAACGGCCGTTGGAATAATAATAATATAATTACACAGCTGAGAATAATCAATTGTAGCCTAAGGCTCGGCAACACAACCGATAAGTGTTCAAAATCGAAAAACCCAACTATAATAGTATTGCAGTAGCTATAACAGATTCTGATTGACTGTTGTGGCTTACCAGTCAGCAAAAGTGCCAGTGGCTGAATAGACATCCACCATCTTTCTCGAGGAGTAGGCCACTCCCACCTGACTAGCACTGGAGGCAACAGATGAGGCAACTCTGCCAATTGTCGCCAGTAAGTCATCAGGTACTTCATACTTAGATGCTATGGTTTCCATAGTGAGCAAGTATGAGAGTATGTGTATGGGTTTGGTAGTGCATGTGTACATGTGTGTGTGTGTACATATTATCTCAACTGTTGTGTCTGTTTTATGTTTACATTTTTGTGTGGTTTCTATACTGTGCTTTGTGAGTCAGTTGTCCAGTGGAAAGGGTAAATAGGCAGTGGTTCTTAAGAGCTTAATTCAGTTATACTACAAGTCATGAAGGCTTTCAGTTTACATAGTGACAGAAATAGGTGCCATTCCTTAGATAACGGACATGCAAAGCACAGTAGGAATATCTCAGACGTGAGGAGATATAGTTTGGCCAGCAGTCATATGAAAGATTATGAGATCATTAATATTAAAAACTTCTTTTAATAAGCTTATCTACCATATAGGGGGGAAATTTTTTAGAGGCTCAATTTTCGTAGATACTTCATATGCCCATTATGCATTGCCTATTTCTAATCTTTGCGAGTTGTCAACTATGAGAGTATGTGTGGGTTTGATAGTGCATGTGTACATGTGTGTGTGTGTACATATTATCTCAACTGTTGTGTCTGTTACATTTGTGTATGGGTTCTATACTAGTAGCAATATCTTGGGTAACTGCAAAACCTGGACTCTGGACCCTGGACTGGACCGTGGACTGGACTATGGACTGGACTGGTGACGACCATTACCAGCTTTCCGAGACTGAAAAAAGTGATAAGTAGTGTGTTTTGAAAACCTGATGACTCACAGAGGAGTGAAATCACTCTGTATATTCATTGTAGACTCAAAAGTATATGATCAGAGTTCAAATTTGTACTTATGCTACCAGTATATACCCCCGGTATACACTAGTGTATAAACTGGTATCAGCACATTGGATATAAACCCCACTGCTTGTAAAAATGCAAAAAGATTATATATGATGAGAATGTAACCTATTCAGCCTGTAATCCAAATATCTACTAGCTGTCATCTGGGCCAGCTGGTGATCATGGTCCCTAAACAGTGCATATTAGAGTATGGTCGTGACTGCTCATGTCCATGAGCAACTTATGATAGGTGAGTTTCCATGGAATAAACAGCATATTGACCTAGCTACTTCCCTGGCTAAGCACATAAAAAGTGGCTCTACCATTCACTGAGCCTTGGACTCAGGCTCACTGAGCAGACAAACTACGGGATCACTTTAGGAGGATCAATACTAGTAGTACGGTAAGTTAATCCTAAATTTTTCACATGGTCAACTGTGTAGCCATGCATTGGATGGTAGCACAAGTACAACTTTGAACTCTTATCATACTTGGCAGTGTACAACGAGTGATCTGCGAGTCATCCAACCTTCAAAACACTATTCTCTGCCTCAGAAAACTGGTATTGGTCGTCATCAGTCCAGTCCATAGTCCAGTCCATGGTCCAGTCCAGAGTCCAGAGTCCAGGTTTTGCAGTATCCCCAATATCTTAGACCCAGATGAGATAGTCTGACCAACAGTCACGTGAAAGATTACGAGATCATTAGATAAGCTTATCTACCATAATATAGGGGGAAATTTTTTTGAGAGGCTCAATTTTCGTAGATACTTCATGCCCCTTAATTATGCATTGCCTATTTCTAATCTTTGCAAGTTGTCGACTATCTGTGAAAACTGTGAAAAGTAGACCGCTTGAAAATTCCCTTTATAGATACTACTCCATGATTGTTTAATTGAGGAGAACAGTAATAATAACTATGAATAGTCTCACAATGATAATGTATACGATCATAAAAGGCACAGGGGAACAAATATAAATCTCATGCATTATTCCAGCGTACACATAGTATATATATACCTGGAGGGTAGAGAATCTCCTGGTGGTAGGAGTGAAAGTCAATCACTCCAATGACAGGACCAAGAGACCCAAGGAAACCAGAGATGGCCTTGACCTCCAACTCTGAACCAGGGGAGGGACCACGATACAGATCACTGCATAGGTCATCGGAACCACTCAAAGCTTCCTGTGTAAGGATTGTACTTAGATTAATTCTACGTGTAGGACAATACAAGTATACCATGCCAACCACTATTACAGTACTACTATCAATAAGGTATAAAGCGAAGGAGGAAGAGAGAGAGAGAGAGAGAGAGAGAGAGAGAGAGAGAGAGAGAGAGAGAGAGAGAGAGAGAGAGAGAGAGAGAGAGAGAGAGAGAGAGAGAGAGAGAGAGAGAGAGAGAGAGGAGAGAGGGAGAGAGGGAGAGACAGAGAGAGGAGAAGGAAAAGGAGAGAGAGATTGCACATGTATAAATCATCTGTGGCACCTGATTCCAGTTGCTGACTTCAAAATTTCTGTTTAAATCAACTCCTGCACAGCTGTGAGCTCCAAATGGCTGAGCATTCTTCCTCCAAAGACGAAATTTGGGGTACTGATACCATGTCAGCTGCAAGACAAGAATTCAATTTTTCAATGATATGGGACTTGTATACATGCAAGTGCTACAGCTTAATTTTGATCAGTTAAACCCGATGGCTAGAGCATCCAACCAAATGCTGCAGGTAACAGCATCATCGATCACCCCAGACCCAGGGCTGTTCCATAAGAGTAATTTTAACATCTAGTAGAGGTACTTAGGTGCCCGCAGGATTGAGAAATCACTAGACTAGCAGAAGTTAATTAATGGAATATGCCACAATCTCACTAGTACAATGTTGAGGTTTCATTATTTCCATGATTCATGCAGTCAACCTACATAATATCCATCAGGGTTGGCCACTGGCACCATGACAAACTCAACCTTAGAGAGGAGATCAGTTAGCTACAGGAGAGAGAGAGAGAGTGGTTAAGAATTCAATGCAGAATTCAGATTGATACAACGAATTTGAAGAGCCGCCAACTTTTTAAATTAATTACTATGAGACCTGCTGTGAGAAAAGGTACTATTTGGGGTATAGATGCATGTGCATGCACATGTGTGGGGGTCTCCATAGCAACCGATCGCGTTACCATAGTGATCATTTGTGGGTTCTGCACAACGTAGAATTCTATGAATGATAAATGGAGAGTATAGTACGATAGTATCTGATTACCCCACATTTTTCAGGGGTCCCCTGGCACATGCACATGCAATGTGCACCAGGCCCTTTCTCCTCCTCCTCTTGAAGGGCCTGGGAACGAGGCTAGGACATGTCCTAAATCTCACATCTGGTCACATTTATAGGGGTTTCATATGTCTTAGGGAGGCTCCTCTAAAAAATCTGCCCCTATCCAAACGCAGTCCTGCTTATTAATTAATTAATTTATTAACGAACCTTGGGATGGGAGTGAGGAGAGGCCAAATACTTAGCGAGGTACATACACACGGAGCCAGTGATCCACTCCCCTGCATCACAGAGTAAGATGAGAACAAGTGGGTTGATTAAGGAGGGACGGTATTGATTACCACAACTACTAGAAACACTGCATGCAGTTCTATATATAGCAACCATAATAAAAATAATATTATTGGCTGGAGATCAGAAATAATTAGCACAAATTTTAGATTACACTAGGTTCTAAATTGATGAGCCATCTATTGTATAGATTTGGGGAGCAAGTGCAATTGGTTCCATTCCCAAGTTACCCACTTTTATTCTTTAAGTATACCCGGGTGAAAAGGACTGCGCAAATACACGGATAGCATGAGCATTGGTGGGTATTACGCGTATATCCGCGGAAATACGTGAAATATTGATCATTCAACGTCCGGTCACGCCCGAACGTGCGGGTGCAAGCGGTTCAAAAATTAACGACGATGGCATTTCGACGTTCAAGCAAGCTTGTAGCGGGCGATACTCAGGATCGTTGAGGCTTAGTAGCCGAAGGTTCGAATGCGCACAGAATCGAAGCGTTCCTTTCTTAACTTTGTTTTTGATAGCACTGGAAGTGAATGGTTTGGGGCAGTACCGTGCGGTAATACGCGCGAAATTTGGCAGAAAAACCGCGTATTTTCAATAATAAACCGCGCGTGCACGCGTTCCTTTTCTTTAATGGCTTTTTTTGGTGTTTTTTTTAAGTATATAAGGTCCTATAATTATGTACATGTACATCTACGTATTGGTGCTTTAAATGCCATGACACTGTATTATAGCAGTTACATGATTGTGCTGTGAGCAATTAATTTAAAGTACATTCAACATAGGTCTAAGCCTAAACTCATGTTAGTTAGTACATGTGTGGAACCATAAAAGAATCATTTCAGCTACCCTAAAACAGTGCAGGTACATTTGACCAGAGTAGGTCAACATGGCTCAAATAATTAGTGGTCCAGTAGCTAGCTACCTTTTATGCTATCTGCATGTATATAATTTGTACTCCAGCTCACATGGCATATGTTCAACATATGCAGACTAATCTAGAGACAGTATAGCATTACAATTCAAAGTAATTCGATATACCACATCTCTTTTTGTTACTGCATTGCATATGCATGCATGCATGTGCACATACTGGGATGAAGCAGGCACTGAAAGTAGATCTTTGGTCTCCTGGGTGTGGCCTCTCCCACGTGACTCCGCCCATCGGTGAAGTGCACGGCAAGAATGTCCCTACCGTAGTACGTCTTGCCGATGGATTCGTTCAGTGTGACAGTGTCCGGATGAGCGTCTGCCAGCTCATGAAACCACTCGTACAGCGAGGAATAATTGAGCTGGGAACAGAGAAAATATCATCATACAAAAAAATTAAGCTCTATTCTTCTAACATAATTCTTGTAGGTTTGGACATGCAACATGAAAGCCATAGGCCTAGTTGGAATATTGTGTCACATACATGTAGTCTCATCCCATGCAATGCCCTTTCCAGTTTTTCTGAGTGCTACAGTCCAGCAAAAAGTTGCATTGAGGAAATTTGGTACACATGAAAGGGGCTCCACCCTGAGACTGGAGACCACCACATCTTTTGCACTCATAAAATTCGTGGTGGACACTTAACCCTCTGAATCTGGGTGGTAGGTGGTTTGGTGAATCCCCACTTCCTCATGGGCCACCACTGTAATACTACTGGGTGTAGATTCAGATTAATGAAGTATGTGCATATTCAGCAAAATAAACACACCCACACAGACACATGTACATTACCAAGAAACATTAGCTTGTCCATGCACTTACACACACACACACACACACACACACACACACACACACACAAAATTGATATAAGTCTGTGCATACATGTATACCAGAAGTAAACTTACATAGTGTGCAAATGACACATCATCACAAGCTTTCGAATCTTTACACTTTTCAGTATCTCTTTTCAACAGTCTTGCTGACGGAATTCTCTGATCTTTTTCACTCTCCTCAATGCTATCACTAAGTCCTGCACTTGGATGTACAGACTCTACTTGCCACGATGGATGCAAGTTGTGATGCTGTAAAGTTCTCCAATTTTGCTGTATTTCAGTGGTTAGTAGATCACTTAGACTGGTGAGGAGAGAGCAGTCTGTGAGACCAAACAAATGGAGCTGGTTTGTGGCCATGGGGTCATCTGAGGTTGTGAGGATGTCGATCCACTGTGCACTGTGTTTGAGTACCTCCAGATTGTGCTTGTGGCCCCTGGTACGGAGGACGCTCATCTGGTCACTGCTGATGCTGCCTGTGGAACTACAGTACAACAATACACTTTAAAGTTGATAATTTAATATTATCGGCCATGCATGGTGTTCTACTCAGTGGAATATTAAACTCATCCAGAAATTATCGCACAACATGACGTCACTGAGGCCAGTTGGCGTACCATTCATCTCTCACTCAATTTGCTACGATAAGGTTCTTGCATAATTTGAATATAACAAGTGACTGTATTCATTAATTATCTCTAGAAAACAGAAGCCGTCCTAATAATTTTCTTTGCCTAGAAACATTCAGGTTTTATTAACTGTACTGTGCCGCTATTTAGACAAGACATAAGAGTAAGCGATATGTACGTATTAGGCTATTCTTAGTCTATCATACTCAATTGTACACCCAGTACTGGATCATGGAGGCTCACCATCTCCATAGCTTTGCTGATCCAATATCATAATGGACGCGAGGAGGAGAAAACTCGATCTCGTGTCTCTGCTGATCGGCGATGCCGTGCTCGAAGACGATGACGATCAGTAGCACGGCCGAGATGCGAGCGAGGAAAGAACGAGGATGCATCATCCTAACGTTTCTGAATCATGCTATGATGTCTGTTTTACCTTGTAGTAGTGCAAGTACAGCACAATGAAGCATTGTGTGGTTATAAGACTGCCACTCCCACCCACCAATATTAGTATTATTTCGCGGCAGACACAATAATTTTCGCGTCTACGCAATAATCGCCACAAATGCTCACTTCAATCATATCCATTGTTGGAGCAGGAAGCTGTACACTGAACCATGGGGGAGAGTTGGAGCCAGAGCAACAGGTACCTTCGCACTGCTGACCATCCCACAGTGGATCATCCTCTTGAAAATGTCCCGGTAGTGGCACACGAACTGCTGATTCACAGTAGTAATGGTTGCCGATGGACGAAGGAGGTGGCATGGTTCCAGGGAATTCAGAACAGGGGCAGTTTCCAGGATTAGAGTCGCTCTCAGAAATTCCAGCGACGTAGCTCCAGATGTGATAACGTTGAGGTCCATGTGTAATATTTACACCATCAAAGTCTATGCTATTAATATTATTAGCATAGTGTAAAAAAGCATCCGGAGTGCCAAATTGATAACCTACAACTCTTCCACAAACTCTACTATAAGAAGACGGTCCGTCGTTTGAAAATGAGGTGGACACACAACTTCCTGCACTGTTGTAAGTCCTTCCACAAACATTTAATTTAATATTATACATAGTAGAAGTGTACTCCCTCCAGGCTGATGGACAGTGCTGTGAAGGGTCACTCATGTTTAGAAAGGCCACATGGTACCACAATCCATCTCCACACTGATTTAGCGTACTGTAACCTGTCAACTGCAAAATATCCAAAACATCATAAGTTATCTCTCCTAAAGCAGCTTTTCTCTCTTCTTGCAGTGGGCAATTATCAGGAGATTCAGATTCACTGCCAGAAATGATCTTTGTAGGGATTGTTTCTCGAGCTTGAACTAACTGCGATGATAATATTATTATTGACAAAATAATAATAAACAAATAGCAAGCCATCCTCATGCAAGTTAAAGACGGTATCTGATCTAAAGTTGTATGATATAGCTAATATGAGTATTTATATCTCAAGGAACATCTGTACAGCAGCCGCAGATGTACATACAGTACGTACTCAATGTATGTAAAAGGATCCCTTTTTCTCACAGCTGGTCACGTATCATAGGAACAAATCTAGAACAGATTACTCTACATGCAACAAGCCTTACATATTAGATAGTTTCTGCGAATAAAAAAAGAAATTTAAGTCCGAAATGGTCCCTTTCTCACACCTGGTCACATAATATTAAGCAACTATTGTGATCACGCTCTGGTCACTACACAGAGGCACCGTGACATTGAGCCAGACTGAGCTAGTGCATACTTGGGTTATTACCCTGTGTACAACCTAGACCATGCCCAATTGAGGTCATGGCACTGCATATTATCGTTGGCACGCCGTGCATTTTTGTAACCCCCCGAAGCTTGGTCCCTATTGATTTTTTAGATATACAATGGAGGTGAGAATTAAGTGATTTGCTCACTGTAGTCACAACAGTAAGGCCCAGGTACGTGTGAATCGAACCCTCAATCCTAGGATTTAGAGCCTTAGACCTTAACCACTGCACCAAGCTGCTACCACACATGTGCACGCACATACATACACATACTCATAAGCATTGCCTATAATACCCGGTAATATTATTTGCAGAGCTAGTATCACCATGTCGTCATCACACAATGTCATGCACAATGCATCATAGACTAAGTGTACGTACTACACTATAATCCAGAATCTAGATCTGAGCTTGCTCCGGTAATATTGCCTCAAGTCCATGCAGGGCACTGAGTAATTAAGTTTGCTGCATTTGCTGCATTGGATTATACGGTAGTTCATGCATCTTGCCTGGGCAAGATTGCCCATTAGTACCGTGCGCATGGGCCTGGCCCCCCAATAATCAGGCCTGATACAAAACATTTATAATACGTATTCTTCTTATTATATTCGTAAAATTACCAAAATATGACCTCTACAAAAGAATAATTGTGGTCACAAAATTCAGTAATCAAAGCCACACCCACAACTTGTATCGGTGGCCCCTGCAACACGCAATTGCTTCCTACTCCACTGCTAAGTGTCGCCTCCTTAGCAGTTGGAAGTTTCTAAGGTGTAATGGGAGGTGTGGTTTGGGAAGAGTCATCATCTACATCAAAGCCTCTAGGCTCTACCTACTTAAACATCAAAGGGAATAGCTCACCAAAGGCCCCCCAAATTTAAGCGCTTAACATAATACTGGAAAGAACACTGAAGTTTGCCAGTAATGTATAGCTATAGTACCATTTTCATCCTTGGTTTCTGCACTTCGATAATTTTGTAGGAACTGTGCAAAGGCTCCGTCATTTTCAATGAGCTCATTGTAAGAGCCGACCTCTGTGATCTGGCCATCTGCCATTACCACTATGACATCACACTGAGGGAGAAACCCAATCCCATGAGTCACGAGGATACGAACCTGCATACATGTATAAGATGACAGAGTAGCTAATTATTAATTCAAAAAGTGCATGGGATAATTTAAAAGGTGATAGGTTTCAGCTGTGCAAAAAAGGAACCACTTGGCCATGGATAGTATGGAACAAAATCAATAATTATGACCTGCTATAATAATATTATTATATTATATGAGAAAAGGGATCATTACTGCATGTAGAGAAATCAATTAAATTAAAATTTTATCATGGCGATACCGCTATCGCTGCATAATTTTATGTGACCTGCTATGAGAAAATGGGACCATTTGCAGATGATGATAGTGTTCAATTTTATGCCGAAATAGCTTGCTTTCAACAAAATTATATATGTAGCTGGTAGTGAGTAGCTACAGCCTATGCTTGTATAGGCACAAACAGACCAGCAGATTAGCTACATTTACCGTACATTACTCCATACATGCAACAAGCTACATACTACGAACAAAAAAAACCTCCCAAATGGTCCCTTTTCTTTCTCATAGCTGGTCACGTAGTATTATACAATGCAGCTTGTTACATGTACAGAGCAATATTATAGTGTATAAACATGTACTGTAGTGCAATCCATGGACTCTGTATTTTTATCTAGCTACATGTACTGATACATTAATTTTACAGAAAACAAATTAGACAATGAAATAAGACCCCCTGGAACGCTATGAGCAGAGAGGCCATCAGATTTACAACTGCATTAATATCTGCAGATTGTGATCTTACATTAATTCTTGTGGTTGAACAAGTCTATAGACATGCCTCCAGCAATCACGGTGTCAAAATTTGCATTTTAGTGATAGCTGTGTCAAGCACTACGTAGCTATATACGTAGCTAGAAGTGTATACGTAGCTACAGGCAAGCCGGTAAGAAACTATCAAGGAAGCACAGGTATATATGCGATGACTTAGCTAGCACTGTAGCTATAGAATACCGAATGTGTTGGCTAAACGGAACAGAATCAGACTTTCAGCGTTGAATCTATGCTGAAATGCTGTTAAGAGAGGCAGTTAAACTGTCATAATGACGTTAAGTTTTCCACAAGGACTTTGGACAAGCCCCCTTAATAATATGATTGGATATCCTTTGCTCGAAGCCATTCATATGCATAAAGAAAACTAGGTACTAATTAAGGTGTCCCCACAGGATGATTAAGAAAGCAAATATTTTGATCGTACTGAAAACTACCAGTTAAAGCTAACACACACCTGTATGGATTGCAATAATTTTATTGCAGATTGATGGCACACACCAGAATATGTCATGGGTATTAATTTTTTCTATCAGGGTTGGGCCACTGGTACCATGGCCACCTCAGAGAGAAGACCAGTCAGCTATACACAGGAGAAAGAGAGAATGGTTAAGTAGTAGATTGAATACATGCAGATGGACAATGGTTATGAAGAGCTGCCAACATTGACCATGCCTGTACGGTTGTTGTAGTAACTGGAACTGATTTTGTTATTATTATTATTATTATTTCCTGTCTCAGTTAATATGTGATTTATTATGACATTGTTGTTCCTTTTTGTGATTATTATATGTTGGCATGCATGCATAAAATTATTCAGTCTGATTTTAAGAATCCAATATCATACCGACCTAGGGGGTTGTCCAAAGTCCTTGTGGAAAAATTAACGTCATCATGACGTTTGGGGGGGGGGGGGGGGGTCTTTGTCCATGATGTTTTACAACTGCATTGTCAGTAGACTTTAGCTTTAGTTGTGATTATGCATTCTTGTGCATGGTTGAACAAATGTAGACATGCCTCCAGCAGCATCAAACTTGCATTTTAGTGACAGCTGTGTCAAGCACTACATAGCTAAAAGTGTACACATAGCTACAGGCAAGCAAGAAACTGTCAAAGAAGCACAGGTATATATGCAATGAATATAGCTAGCACTATAGAATACAAGTGAATACCAAATGTGTAGACTAAATGGAGCAGAATCAGAGTTTCAGTGTTGAATCTATGCTGAAATGCTGTGACATTAAGGGGGAGGGGGCGGTTAACGTCATAATGATGTTAATATTTCCACAAGGCGTTTGGATAAGCCCCCTAAGTCAAAGCATGCAAGGGGGCAACAGTCGTATGCTTCAATGGATGGGTAGCTACACTCCACTGCAAATGGATAAATTTAATAATACCAGTATTATATAATTATTATTATGCAATGCACGCGGGGTATGTGCTCTTCAGAACTCTAGTAAAAATAAACAGTACTTTCTACATATCATGCATTCATGCATATAGCTATCTGTTTTTTTTTATATAATATTATAATAATTTTGCATGATGATATGCATGGATACATAAAGTTAACAGTACAAGCTCAATATTACACTATCGGCTCAGAAATTCAGGCAGATTAATGTCTCAATCACAGTTGCTAGCTATCCTCATCATTATAATAGCATCAGTAAATCTGCAGCAGTTTCACAGTGTAGTTGCTCAGACACAACGGACGGTCACTCCAAAAGTCATTGTTGGCAGTGGTATTGGCCAGTGTCCACTGCAAGGAGAGAGAAGAGCTGCTATAGATGACATAAGCAACGGTATCGTGGATACTCTTCTGGACCAGTTGCAATATCAGTGTGGAGGTGGATTGTGGTATCGCATTGCCCACCTCAACATGAGTGACCCTTCACAGCAGTGTCCATCCGATACCTGGAGGGAAGTCACAATGGATGGAATAAGAGTTTGTGCACGATCAATTTCTACTGAAGGAAGTTGTCCCAGTGTTCTCTACCATGCTAGTGGTCGGTACAGCAAAGTGTGTGGAAGAGTTATTGGCTATCAGTTTGGAAGTCCATCTGCTTTTGAATTAGGAGTTGTCGAGAATCGTGCAATTGATGAAGCCTATGTTGACGGCATAAGCATTACCCATGGCCGTAATCCTCGTAAACACATTTGGAGCTATGCTGCTGGTGCTAGCGAGCAACATGGCTGTTCATGTCCCTGTATTAATATTGGTGGTCGTGAACCACCATCATATGTTGGGAAAAACTACTATTGTGAGTCTGCATATCAAGGTTCCTGTTACGTAATCAATCGATTCTTTCCTGATGATCCACTCTGGGATGGTCAACAGTGTGATAATGATGAGGGCACATGCTGCACTGGCACCAACACTCCACCATGGTTTAGTGTGGATCTCCCTGATAGCACAAGTGATGATATTGAGGTGCGTATTTGTCATGATCAAGATACTACTGATGAAGACACTCCAATTCAGCTGCTGGAGCTCTATGTCCACTGAAATTAATTTTAACACTGAACTCATCTTTGATACTCATAATAATAATATTATACTCAATTGTAGCTGTGTGATAGTCATAGTGTTAGATCACATTTGCGTCGTAACAATGCAAGTATGTGACAAAATATGAGTTAATATGTCCTGCTATGAGAAAAGGGACCATTTGTGGACGATGATAGTGTTTAATTTTATGCTCAAATAGCCTTTTAAATTAGCTTCTTTCAACAAAATTATGTAGCTGGTAGTGAGTAGCTACAGCCTATATGCATGTATATATTATAGGCACAAACAGAACGGATTAGCTACATGAACAGTACATTACTCCTATAAACAAAAAACTCCCAAATGGTCCCTTTTTTCATAGCTGGTCACATATTATATACGTAAGTATTATAAGAACCTTCCTTTATTTTGTATACAGAGGCCAAGTATATTATCATCTTCATATTAAATTAATGGCTAGCTACATAACTAAGGATGTGCAAGTCATATTATGAAATTGTAACTTTTGACCCCCCCTCCCAAAAGCTTAGCCATGAACACTAAGTACCATAATAAAAGTACATGCATAATATACATCACTGGAGAGAGAAGGCCGGGTAGAGCACCACCTGCTTATTATTAGTGGGATCTAGCAGGCAATAATTATGTATGGTTGAAGCTTAGAACAAGGACTATCATGCAGGGGATAGGACGAAGAACATTAGGAAGGAGAAGAGATCGATATATCACACCATAAAGCCACACCCTCTTCTCTACAATAATTATAAACTACGCTATCAACATCACAGCTCAAAACTAACAGTTGGTAAGATCACAAATAGTTAATTGTGATCAGGGTTTGGGTTTGGGTTGTAGTACAGTCCAGTTCAGATGGGTGTGGCCTCCAACTTCCATCAGCATGGCACACAGTTGTTAATGGTTCAAACCTATCCCTCAGTGTATACTGGCAGGTATGTTACTGAATACATGCATAAGTCTTAGAGTGCTCCTAACTAATCACTATTATTCCACTAGACTGTGGTAGCTAGTCCCAGTGTCTCCAGTGATCAAGGAGTTATTATTGAGCTATTCAATAACACCATGACATTTTTTAATGCTAAATTTCTTTTTCACTGTGAAGAGGGTCTCATACCAAACACCATCTTAGTAGCTGTTTGTGGGAGCACTGGAGTTTGGAGCCCTAATCAAGCTAATCACATGTGTGTAAATCAATCATCAGGTAAACAATAATACGATGGAAGTTGGAGGCCACACCCATCTGAACTGGACTGTACTACAACAACTTCTGAATCAGGTATACAGCGTACATTAATTTCATTGATTGTTATATATCATACCATATTAAATTTAGCTACTATAACAGCTGATGTCAAAAAGGTGCTCTCAAGCAGTAGCCAGACTATTCTTGCTACTGCCATCTGCTCTTTCGTGTTCTTCTTCCTTGGCATCTTGATTGGACTTCTTTGTTATCGCTGGGGTAGAGTCTTCATAAAGCCATGTACCGGTGATATCAAACATTCAAACGGGAAGAGACGTGAACATCCTTCTCCCACCGATACACCAGCAGGTGATGCTCCAGTCGTATATGAAGAGGTGACAACTGATTCATACTCTCGACAAAAAATTAAACTTGAGGAGAACGTTGCTTATGGCCATATTTAGAGATTATCATAGTCCTCAGCTGTGGTGTGTTGCTACGAAGTAAATGATACTAATTAGCTTTAAGAAAGCAGCAAAAAGTATTCAACATTGTTTTGACATGCAAGTGTTTGATAAATAATGAAGAAATACCGGACATTAGTTTAAGTCATAGATGTTTAATAATAGTATTATGGTAAATGAGTGCATTATGATCAAGTTGTCCTATTGGGAAGACAATCCAAAACAGATGCATCTTTGTTATCGCTTGACAGTTAGGAAAACAAGATGCCTTTCCATGGCTTATGATATCTGTATTGCATATCTTAAAGATCTTACTACCTGTTTATGAGCTCTGTATCCTTGTAAAAATGACAACGATGAACTACACCATAAAAGCATGCATAGTTACAGATAGTGTAGCATGCATAGTCACAGAAATATCCTAGATTGTAAGTATTGATGAGTGGTGGCTAATAATAATTATTATTATTGATCCACTTTTAGTAAGTATGCTACATACACGTACAGTCTCATTCTGATCCCAATCCCAGACTAAGGTCTGGGAATGAGACTGCGAGATGCACGCTGATTCATGCAAAATTTAATAATGCTGAGTGTCTAGCTATCTGGCCAGGATGAAGTGGATTATAACAGTTATCTTAATTTACTTGCTTCAGTGGGACTTGTCAGGTAATTATTATTATTATTATTATTATTAGTCTAGCTAGCTAGCTATGGTATGCAATATCATATTAATTGGTAGTTCATGCATATTGGACTATAATTATCTAACTGAGTATTAATTATCATTGTAATTGAATTCAGGTGCCCAATTAGCATCCCCCAGTGATCCTGTGTGTCCTGGGAATTGTGTCAGTTTCATTTGTCAGCAGTCTGGGGCTTTGGCAAGATGGAGGATATTTTTGCCATCAGTAACTCTACAGAATGTGGCATTCAGTACACAATTGGGATCATTATTGACATTTGTGAATGATCCTGGTTTTAATTTTGAGATTCACATAATTTCTAATAGTTCAGGCATCCTCACTACAGAGCTGCAGGCAACTGCAGTGAGAGAGTTGAATGGAGTCACAGTGGAATGTTTTGGACAGAATGGAACTATTATACTCACTATTTTTGTTACCTCTATCGGTGAGTTCATGATAATTCTATTATTAAAGATCCTCCAGTTTCTCCAAGTGGAGTCATGGTAACCAAAAAGCAGTTCACAAAAACTGGAGCCTCAGTAAATGTCAGTTGGTCTACTAGCAGGGGAGCTGACAACTACACTGTTAATGTGACACCACCTATCATGCCAGGGCAGTTATCTGACTTCACTACCACTGACACTAGCCTGCTACTGATGCTGGACTACAATGTAAACTACACTATCAATATCACTGCTAAAAATTGTGCTGGGAGTGATAGTGCAATTTTATCTCTAACAATTGGTGAGATTAATTCTATAGTCAAAATGTAACATAATCATGTGCTTCTTTTTCAAATAGCTGGGTGCAGTCCTCCCTCTCCTCCCACCAATGGAAGGATCAATGAATATCATAACGGATCTGTTGGAGCATCACTGACTTTTCAGTGCAACACTGGATACCTTCCACATCAGCTAGCGACATCAACATGCATGGAAAATGGCAATTGGGTACCTATCCCTCAGTGTATACTGGCAGGTATTTAGTTACTGAATAATATCACGACATTGTAGTGTTATGGCCAAGTATGTTCTACTAGACTGTGGTAGACCCAGTGTCTCCAGTGATGGAGGAGTTATTATTGAGTCATTCAATGACACACTCTTTAATGCTACAATTGTTTTTCACTGTGAAGTGGGTCTCATACCGGTCACTGTCATAGAGGCTGTTTGTGAGAGCACTGGAGTTTGGAACCCTAATCCAGCTAATCACATGTGTGTAAATCAATCATCAGGTATTAAATCATCTCTGAATGAGTATGTTGCTCCTGCAGTTTCCTGTATTGTTCCAACTGATGCCCATGGCACATCTGATTTAGTGATCAGTCTGCTAGTGTTTAACTACTATTATGATAATAATATTCAATTTCAGCTAATGTGCTCTCAACCAGCAGCCAACTGATTCTTACTGGTGTCATCTGCTCTTTTGCGTTCTTCTTCCTTGGAGTCTTGGTTGGAGTTCTTTTTCATCGCTGGAGTAGAGTCTTCGTAAAGCCATGTAGCTACTGGTGATATCAAACATTCAAACGGGAAGAGACGTGAACATCCTTCTCCCACCGATACACCAGCAGGTGATGCTCCAGTTGTATATGAAGAGGTCACAACTGATTCACACTCTCAACAAAAAATTGAACTCGAGGAGAATGTTGCTTATGGCCATATCTAGAGATCAGAAAAATTTAAATGCATAATATTCTGCACGTGGTGTGCATGTATAATATTATTATTATATATAGCTAAGTTTGTTAAGTTGTTACATAAGTAACAGCATAAGCTTGATATTGTTTTGCTTTAATAAAACTATAATAAAGCAACAATAATATTATTGTAGTGGCATTCTGCAGACATTACCAGCTACATTAAATTTTTGATTCAGCGCCAGGTCTACTGTATACTAATCATAGACTCTATAAGTAGGGATGGCCCGGATATGCCATATATGTAATACATTATAAATACCCAAATATCTCAAAATCGATAATTTTATGAAATTTCTAAGTGTGAAAATCAGAATCTCCAGGAAATTGTGCATCTAACAAGACCAAGATCATTCATCAAAACAGTTGTACACGTCAGAACCAGACGTTCAAAAAATAGGCCATTTCTCATTCTTTCTTTCTTCTTT
The DNA here is from genome assembly GCA_963930775.1 of Cliona cf. orientalis. Lineage (NCBI taxonomy): Eukaryota > Metazoa > Porifera > Demospongiae > Clionaida > Clionaidae > Cliona > Cliona cf. orientalis. The sequence goes on along the minus strand of OZ005699.1, from coordinate 6,676,245 downwards.
CTTTCTTTCTTTCTAGTTTCTTGGGCTAGCTCAAGACTGCCTCCACCGCTCATCTTACTTTGAGTATAAATCCACTCTATTTTGTAGCGCGCAGTGCAGTGGCACGCTAGTTAGTCGTTATCTCGATAGGACGTAATAGTGGGCGTGTACGGCGCATTATCGAATGGGTGTGTCTGATACGCCATTTTTATGATATAATGCGCATGCTCGGAATATGTTGCCATGGTGAAGTCATGTGACAGCGCCTGGCCCTAGGCGCCTAGCTAGGCGAGCTATATACGATACTAGCTCGTACATCGCTAGCTCGTGCAACGGCGATCATGGATATGAAGGTTCAAGGCTCGAGGAGCGGTGAGGCGCTAGGCATAGGCGAGCTACTCGCTAGCGCTTGCAGCGTTAGTGCTATGCTGGATCGATCATAGATATCATACCATCGCGATACGAAGGCGCCGCACTGAGGCTCGAGCAGCGGTATTTTAAGGTACCATTAAATTGCGTGGGCGTGAGGTGGGGGATATGACACCTAAACCACATCAAAGTCATTAGTGAGGTGCATGTTGTGTAACCACGCCCTTTTAATTGCACCAGGTCTCAGGGGTGTGGCTGCTAGAGCCGGAAGTGTTCATTTAATATCCTCCATGGACCGGAAGCCGAGCCGGAAGGGAGGGGCCAGGCCACGCCCAAAACAGCACCACCCTGTGCCTCAAGGACCACCATTCTCAATCAAGTGCCGACTGGCCACCGGATGTCCACCGGAAGCCCACAATCAACCCCAATTAAAACACACAGCTTCCTCAAGGCCAAAACACACACAAACACTTGGAGGCCGTTCTGCCACACCGCCCACACAAGAGCTCACCTCATTTCCTGTGTGGGCGGAGTAACAACACGTCATCGCAACCACATCCGCTTCAAACCATCGTCAGCTTCCGTCCAGCCGTACGGTCCCCTCGATCGCACCGGCGTACAGTGCCTCATTAACTGAATGGCCTCACCTTTGACCTCCTGCCACGCCCCCAAAGCCTCCTCGCGGGGTTCAAAGGTCACCACCGCTTCCGGGACACGCCCACCTATCGCCGAGGCCAAGTCTTAGGCGCCGATGTCCAAGCACTGGCCCGTGAAGCCACGCCCAATCGGAAGCAATAAAACCTGCATTAACGCACACGCACACACTCCACACAGTGCCAGGAACACGCCCACATGCTTAATTAGGCTTAATTGGCTTTTTTTTTTTTTTTTTTTTTTTTTCAAGGAGACCAGAACACTAAGCAGAAAAAAAAAATTGTCCGAAAACCACCACATAGTCAAGCTGGATGCATAGTAGAGCCATACAATGCAAGCAGGCAGCCTATACATCAATTTTGACCAAAGTGGGTAATGGTCGTCACGTTGATGTGCGCGCGTGGGCGGAAAACATTGCAACTGCATGGCTTCCTATACAAACATATAGGAAAACTTCAAAGGGCCATAACTTTAATTCTAAGGCGTGAATCAAAAATCTGTCCGGTCAAATCTCTAGTTTCGACCCATTCTGCGTGCCCATGTAAAAACTATCCCCCCAAGTGCTCCCAAACCCCCCATGAATTAGATTATTTATTTAAATTTGCTTTTTTTTTCTACTTAGTGTTTAATGTCGTTGCGGTTAATAGTTAAGAAAGAATGCTTTGATCTAGCTTTGAAGTGGGCAATTACCGGTGTTTTCTTCAGGGGCCACTTCCGGTCGCTAATTACACGCGCATAATCATCCCTGGCCGATTCTAGACACGCCCACCTTCGACCAAAAGCACTCGTATGGCCTCTTCGGCCACGCCCCTTCACGATTCGCTAATTGAATTAGCCAATCCTGACGCTCACGCCCACGCACTTTAATGCTACCTTAAGCTTTCTACTATGCCATATACTGTGTACAGTAGATAAGTTTTAATAACGTACAGATCATAAAATTATGCCGGGTAGCTAGCTGCTGCCGACAGTAAAACTTATAACTTAGTTTTCTCCCTAAGCGTTAAGTCTCATCACTACTTGGGCCGCCTAAAGCACTGAGCCTTCTTGTTGTTCTTGGTCATCCTGTTCATCGTCATCATAATTATGAACGCAAGTTAATGAGGGGCGTGGCAAAGAATTTTGTGCACCTCCCATCTTCCACTTAATCAGAAATTGTGAGCAAACCATGTAAGATGACATTGATAAATTTCACTAAGTGTAATAAAAAAGAGCAGAAACAAGTATAAAAACAATTGAATAAAATTGAAGAATGAAGTAGGGATGGCAGGATCAAAAAGTACACAAACAAGAGATAATTGCATCTACTATACATCCCTACGCTTGCTTGCTTTTTGAGGGGTGCAAATATGACCAGTAGTAATGCAATTGAATCAAAACTGATAAATCCGAACCATCGTGACAACTAGGGAACAACCTGCACCAATGTCTCCCACATACTGCACTCAACAAACACATCAACCATGATTAATAGGTGCACAATAGTCGAGAAAAGTAAGCGTAGGGATGTATAGTAGATGCAATTATCTCTTGTTTGTGTACTTTTTGATCCTGCCATCCCTACTTCATTCTTCAATTTTATTCAATTGTTTTTATACTTGTAATAATATACAGTCCAAATAGCTGGATCATGCATGCATGACCAAAATGTACAGTTGAAACAATCCAAAATAGATGTAGCTTAGTTTGTTGTTTACAGTTAGGAAAAAGAAGCCGGCGCCTAGCTGTCTAGATCCACAACTTACTGTATACATACGTAGCTACATGTACATATCATGTCTTGGAAAAATTGTGTCTAGCCATGCATCAAGCATGATACTAAGAGGAGCAGGGAGGATGAAGGAAGCTGAACGGTACAGCTCTGCCGGCCTGCCTCTTCACTCTGTACGTGTTGTACTAGCATCTCTCACTTAAAAGACTAAAGTCTCATTCCCAGACTAAATACAAAACTGGGAATGAGACCGACTCGGATCAAAAGCTGGTGATGCATGATCAGCCTCAGCGTGGCCAGGATGAAGTGGCCCGGGACTCTAATAACGGTTGTCTTAGTTCACCTACTCCAGTGGAACTCGTCAGGTATATAATATACAGCTTTAAATAAACATCTGGGTAGAACAGCAATGATTCCTATTCTATTTATGATCCGAGCTAGCCTCGTACCCAGCATTAATAATAATATTATTGTTTTAAGGAGCTCAGCTAATGTCCCCCAGTGAGCCCGTGTGTCCTGGGAGCCGTATCATTATCACTTGCCACCAGTCTGGGGATGCTGCAAGATGGAGGATAACTATACCAGCTTCAGCAGTAACTCTAGAGAACACTACACTAAGTTCACAAATTGGATTATTAGTGACGTTTATAAATGATCCTGGATTTAATTTTGAGAGTCGTGTAGCTTCTAACAGTTCACTGAACAGCATCACCACAGAGCTGCAGGTAACTGCAGTGAGAGAGCTGAATGGAGTCACAGTGGAATGTATTGGACCTAGACGTTGTGTGTCAACTATTCAAATTGCCTCAGTTGGTGAGTTGATAATAATTCACCAATAGATATCGATACTTTAAATAGCTGCTCCAAGTGGAGTCATGGCAACCAATGAGCAGTTTACAAAACTGGAGCCTCAGTAAATGTCAGTTGGTCTACTAGCAGGGGAGCTGACAACTATACTGTTATAAATGTGACACCACCTATCATGCCAGGGCAGTTATCTGACATCACTACCACTGACACTAGCCTGCTAGCTACTGATTCTTCTGTACAATGTAAACTACACTATCAATATCACTGCCCAAAACTGTGCTGGGAGTGATAGTGCAATTTTGCCTCTAACAATTGGTGAGATTATCTCTAGTACTATTATAATCATGTGGCTGCTTCTTTTTCAAATAGCTGGGTGCAGTCCTCCCTCTCCTCCCGCCAATGGAAGGATCAATGAATATCACAACGGATCTGTTGGAGCATCACTGACTTTTCAGTGCAACACTGGATACCTTCCACATGAGCAAGTGACATCAACATGCATGGCAAATGGCAACTGGATCCCTATCCCTCAGTGTATACTGGCAGGTACGTTACTGATTAGCTCATCAATTATGTAATCATTAATGTAATAGCTAAAAATATTATGTAGACTGTGGTAGACCTATGGGCAGTGTCTCCAGTGATGGAGGAGTTGTTATTGAGCCATTCAATAACACAATGTTTAATGCTGTGATCATTTTTCACTGTGAAGAGGGTCTCATACCAGACACTGTCATAGAGGCTGTTTGTGGGAGCACTGGAGTTTGGAACCCTAATCCAGCTAATCACATGTGTGTAAATGAATCACTAGGTAAACCATCCCTGAATGAGTATGTTGCTCTTTCAGTTCCTGTATATTACTCTAACTTGTGTCCACACACATCCTAGTAGTGTTTCCCTATATTATTAGCACGCCGGCGCCATTAAATAATTATAATATTTGCAGCTGACGTTAAAAAGGTGTTCTCAACCAGTAGCCAACTGATTCTTACTGCTGTCATCTGCTCTTTTGTGTTCTTCTTCCTTGGCATCTTGGTTGGAGTTCTTTGTCATCGCTGGGGTAGAGTCTTCACAAAGCCATGTACCAGTGATATCAAACGTTCAAACAGCAAGAGACGTGAACATCCTTCTCTCGCCGATACACCAGCAGATGATGCTCCAGTTGTATATGAAGAGGTGACAACTGATTCACACTCTCAACAAAAAATTGAACTCGAGGAGAATGTTGCTTATGGCCATATTTAGAGATCGTGCGAAGGATAGTTCTGTGATGTATGGATTCATGCCATTATTAAATCAATGATATACTAATAAAAAAATTAGCAAAAATTAATTATCATTAAGCTTAATTTGACATTATTTTGCTACAGTTACATGCAAACATTAATTTTGATAAACAAAAATACAGAGACTGATATTATATTATTATAGATTTAGTGCATGCCAGATCTAGAATTATTATCGCAAATGCTTATTTATTATTGAAAAACAATCCAAAATAGATGAATCTTAGTTTATTGTTATTGCAATTGACAGTTAGGAAAACAAGATGCCTATAAGACTTAGTGGTAGAGCAATGGTTGTTCAATTACTTATAGTCTCATTCCCAGACTAGATACAAAGGTCTTGGAATGAGACCGCGGACTAGTGCTACAGCATGCAATCTTTCTAAGTTCATGCCTATCTGGATAGGATGAAGTGGATAACAGCTGTCCTAATCATTTACTTAGTTCTGAATCAGTGCAACTTGTCAGGTACAAACCGTAACAACTATTAAGCAGCTAGCCAGCGATCAGGCAAGACTGTGATGATTTAGTATTAAATAGCTTGTCTACTGCTAGTGCTATGTTTGACCAGCTATATCTAACTTTATTAGTAACTAGTGATTATTCACTTATAATAATAATTATTATCATTGAAATATATGCAGGCGCTCAAATTGTACCATCACCCAGTGAGCCTGTGTGTCCTGGAAATCGAGTCATTTTCACTTGCCAGCAGACTGGGGCTACACAATGGGAAATAAACTTGCAGCCAACACTACTTCAGAGTGCACAAAGTACACAAGTGGGATCAGTAATCACATTTGGAGTTGACCGTGGTTTTAATTTTGAGCTCCACATAGTTTCTTTCAGTTCAGGCATCCTCACCACAGAGCTGCAGGTAACTGCAGTGAGAGAGCTGAATGAAGTCACAGTGGTATGTATTGGAGCTAGTGATGACTTTATGTCCACTATTCAAATTGCCTCAGTTGGTGAGTTAATAGCTGCTTTAGATTATAATATTCTCACATCAATCCGGACCCTCCAGCTGTTCCAAGTGGAGTCATGGCAACCAATAAGCAGTTCACAAAAACTGGAGCCTCAGTAAATGTCAGTTGGTCTACTAGCAGGGGAACTGACAACTACACTGTTAATGTGACACAACCTACCATGCCAGGGCACTTCACTACCACTGACACTAGCCTGCTACTGATGCTGGACTACAATGTAAACTACACTATCAACATCACTGCTCAAAACTGTGCTGGGAGCAACAGCACAGTTTTATCACTAACAATTGGTAAGATCATGAATTGTTGTGATTTATCAGTGTCTCTTACGAATCAAGAGTACACAGTAGAAGGCGTGATTGAAATTAGTAGCTGCCTCAACAGTACTAGTCAATCATGTGACTTGGGTGGCCGTGCATGTACTTGTGATGGAGCACACTTAGTACAATAATAGCTATTATGAACACTCATGACATTGTAAAATTAAAGGGGCAGATAACTTAACCCTAAAATTGTCTGGTAATCTCAGTTGCGCATAGCATTCATTCCATCTCAGGAACATCAGTATACTCTTACATTAACTACAAATAATCTATGGTGTTCCATTAATCCATCACTAAGTCTTGTTCCTGTAGCTGGGTGCAGTCCTCCCTCTCCTCCCACCAATGGAAGGATCAATGAATATCATAACGGATCTGTTGGAGCATCACTGACTTTTCAGTGCAACACTGGATACCTTCCACATCAGCTAGTGACATCAACATGCATGGCAAATGGCTCTTGGGTCCCTATCCCTCAGTGTAGGCCAGCAGGTACGCTACTGAATACACGCATAAGTCTTAGAGTGCTCCTAACTAATTACTATTATTCCACTAGACTGTGGTAGACCCAGTGTCTCCAGTGATGGAGGAGTTGTTATTGAGCTATTCAATAACACCATGACATTTTTTAATGCTAAATTTCTTTTTCACTGTGAAGAGGGTCTCATACCAAACACTATCTTAGTAGCTGTTTGTGGGAGCACTGGAGTTTGGAGCCCTAATCCAGCTAATCACATGTGTGTAAATCAATCATCAGGTAAGCAATAATACAAAATTAATTATCGTGGATATACAATTTTGCTCCTACAGCTTTCTGTAGTGCTCCTGCAGTTCCAACTGGTGCCCACATCAGTGATCAGTCCACTGGTTTTTACCCAGAGGGGACAAACATCACTTTGCAATGTGATGATGTGTCCCTGGCTGAACCACTAACAACTGTGTGCCATGCTGATGGAAGTTGGAGGCCACCCCCATCTGAACTGGACTGTACTACAGCAACTTCTGAATCAGGTATACATCAAGTTCATTAAATAATTATGCCACTATATTATTATCATTATTGAGGTACTGTAACAGCTGATATCAGCCAGATTCTTTCAACTGTCATCTGCTCGTTTGTGTTCTTCTTCCTTGGAGTCTTGGTTGGAGTTCTTTGTCATCGCTGGGGTAGAGTCTTCATAAAGCCATGTACCGGTGATATCAAACATTCAAACGGGAAGAGACGTGAACATCCTTCTCCCACCGATACACCAGCAGATGATGCTCCAGTTGTATATGAAGAGGTGACAACTGATTCACACTCTCGACAAAAAATTGAACTTGAGGAGAATGTTGCTTATGGCCATATTTAGAGATTATCATAGTCCTCAGCTGTGGTGTGTTGATACTAAGTACTGTAAATGATTCTAAGAAAGCAGCAAAATACTGGATATGACATTGTTTTGACATGCAAATGTTTGATAAACAATGAAGAAATACGTCGTTAGTTTAAGCCATAGATGTTTAATAATAGTATAATAATGCATTGTGACTATGTTGTCCTATTGGGAAGGCAATCCAAAACAGATGGCTGCATCTTAGTTTATTGTTATTGCTTATCAGTTAGGAAAACAAGATGCCTTTCCATGGCTTATGATATCTGTATTGCATATCTTAAAGATCTTGCTACCTGTTTACGAGTTCAGTGTCCTTGTAAAAATGATAATGATGAACTACACCAAAATCGCATGCATATTTACAGAATGCCATAGACTATAAGTATTGATGGGTGGTAGCTAATTAATAATAATTATTATAGCGGTTATTTTTAGTATTATGCTACATACACATACAGCCTCATTCTGATCCCGATCCCAGACTCAAAAGGTCTGGGAATGAGACTGCGAGATGCACGCTGATTCATGCGAATGATACTGAGTGTCTGTGGATTACAACAGTTGTCTTAAGGTCGGAAATGGTCGTCATTGAACTGTGCATCAGTCCATAGTAAGGGCCCAGTCTACAGACTGGGGTATACATAGAACTAATAATTGATACTAAAATTATACCTAAGCGTTGTCAACAGTAAGCTTATTACAGTAGCTACAGTGGAACATGTGGTGGACAGCAGTCTTATATTATGTAGCTCTACCTTTACTCCAAAACTCAAGTAAGCAGCTCATAAACTAAACCTGAGTTATGATATAGCTAGCTAGCAAGCAATATTTTCATGTGGTTTATTCAAGTTTACAACACAATATCATGACTGCATGTAGATGCTCAGGTGATACCACCCAGTGAGCTTGTATGTCCTGGGAATCGTGTCATTCTCACTTGTCAGCAACCTGGGGTCGTGGCATTATGGATGATAAATTTGCCATCAGGAACTCTACAGAATACAGCACTAAGTTCACAAATTGGATCAGTATTGACATTTGTGAATGATCCTGGTTTTAATTTTGAGCTTCACGTAGTATCTATTAACAGTTCAAACATCCTCACCACTGAGCTGCGGGTAATTGCAGTGAGAGAACTGAATGGAGTCGCAGTGGAATGTGATGGATCTACAATCTTTGTGTCCACTATTCAAATTGCGTCATGCAGTTGGTGAGTTAATAATAATTCTCCTATACTTTAAACTTGAAAGATCTTCTAAGCCTCTCCAAGTGGAGTCATCGTAATGAATAAGCAGTTCACAAAAACTGGAGCCTCAGTAAATGTCACTTGGTCTACTAGCAGGGGAGCTGACAACTACACTGTTAATGTGACACCACCTATCATGCCAGGGCAGTTATCTGACTTCACTACCACTGACACTAGCCTGCTACTGATGCTGGACTACAATGTAAATTACACTATCAACATCACTGCTAAAAACTGTGCTGGGAGTGACAGCACAGTTATATGGTTAATAATTGGTAAGATCATGAATTATCAGTGGCCTCTTATGAATCAATAGTACACAGTAGAAGGTATGATTAACCCTCGCCGCAAAGCGTAGGCGGAGGGTTACTGCAATCGTTTGGCGATTTTTGTCCGTCCGTCCGTCCGTCCGTATGGTAAGGGTCGTCTGAGAGAAAGTACGCATCTGAGGATTACCAGGCATCAAGGAAGAGTGGTCATGTTAAGTCCTGCCCAGTGGTAGTAGTGTGCAGCTGTGGTTGCCATTCTGTGCCTTGCTGGTCAGTTGTCAATGCAGTGACAGTGTAAACAGGCAATGGCTCTCAAGAGCATAATTCAGTTTAAGTAGTCACAGAGGCTTTCAGTTAATATAGTGACATAGGCAGGTGCCTTCCCCCTAGCCTATATCATGCACTGACTCTGAAGAAAACTGAAGTAGCTCAGGTGCAGGGTATGTATAATATTATAGTATTGAACTAGATACATACTACCATAATATTATGGTAGTATGTATCTAGTTCAATACTCCTTATATTGAGCAGGCATACACACTGAGATATGCTAGCTACTATAGATCTACATGTGCATGAGTCATGCATGCGTGTATACACGCAGCGGTGAGGGTTCTGCACTCCTGTGCATTCATTGAAATTTGTAGTGTGTGACTTGGGTGGCCGTGCAGGTACTTCAGGTGGTACACATGCACTTAGTACATGAACACTCGCTGTAAAAAGACGGATTTGGTTATCTCAGTTGCACATAGCATTTATTCCATCTCAGGAACATCAGTATTACAGTAGCGCTAGCTACTCTTCCATTATTTACAAATAACCTACAGTATTCCATTAATTCACGCCTTGTTCCTTGTAGCTGGGTGCAGTCCTCCCTCTCCTCCCACCAATGGAAGGATCAATGAATACCACAACGGATCTGTTGGAGCATCACTGACTTTTCAGTGCAACACTGGATACCTTCCACATGAGCAAGTGACATCAACATGCATGGCAAATGGCAACTGGATCCCTATCCCTCAGTGTATACTGGCAGGTACGTTACTAATTAGCTCATCAATTATGTAATCATTAATGTAATAGCTAAAAATATTATGTAGACTGTGGTAGACCTATGGGCAGTGTCTCCAGTGATGGAGGAGTTGTTATTGAGCCATTCAATAACACAATGTTTAATGCTGTGATCATTTTTCACTGTGAAGAGGGTCTCATACCAGACACTGTCATAGAGGCTGTTTGTGGGAGCACTGGAGTTTGGAGCCCTAATCCAGCTAATCACATGTGTGTAAATGAATCACTAGGTAAACCATCCCTGAATGAGTATGTTGCTCTTTCAGTTCCTGTATATTACTCTAACTTGTATCCACACACATCCTAGTAGTGTTTCCCTAATAATAATATTATTAGCACGCCATTAAATAATTATAATACTTGCAGCTGATGTCAAAAAGGTGTTCTCAACCAGTAGCCAACTGATTCTTACTGCTGTCATCTGCTCTTTTGTGTTCTTCTTCCTTGGAGTCTTGGTTGGAGTTCTTTGTCATCACTGGGGTAGAGTCTTTGTAAAGCCATGTACCGCTGATACCAAATGTTCAAACGGGAGGAGACGTGAACATCCTTCTCCCACCGATACACCAGCAGATGATGCTCCAGTCGTATATGAAGAGGTGACAACTGATTCACACTCTCGACAAAAAATTGAACTCGAGGAGAATGTTGCTTATGGCCATATTTAGAGATCAAAAAAGGATTATTCTTGCATGTGGTATATAGCTATAGCTAATTTTTGTTCAAGTATAGATATAGACCTAATATATTTTGCTTGTAAGTAGCTATAGGTATACATGCAAGCAATATAAATTCTGATTGATTGCCAGGTCTACTATGATAAGATCCAAATAGCTGCATCATGCATGATCAAAATATAAAAACAAATGTTATTGTTATTGTTTAGAGTTAGGAAAACAAGCAGCCTAGTTATCTAGCTATCCACTGCTTGCTGTATGTCATGCACTCTCTACAATAACTACATGTGATCAGTCAATGTTAGTAGCTATAGCTACATATGCAGCTCATGCAGAGTGACACCATCCACCTTCCTATCATAGTATATTATGTACTAGATCTATAAATCCTGCATTCATTATGTAGCTGTGTTTTACCATACCTTAGCTCTGCAAGCAAGAGAATGCATGCTCACTAGGAGTTTCACAGTTGGAAATGGTCGTCATTGAACTGTGCATCAGTCTACAATCCGCAGTCTATTACTGTAACTGTTACAGTAACAACAGTCATGTGGTGGACAGCAATCTTACATGTAGCTCTAGCCTTGGTTTTACTCCAAAATTCAAGTAAGCAGCTCATTATAGACTAGCTAGTATTTGAACTAGCAAATTGAATATTCAGCTATAATAAGCTAAGCAATATGGGATGCACTTAATATTATGCTTATTCTGCATCCTTGTACTCATTGTGACTCCTAGCGAACTATCACCTTAATATCAACAAGAGGATTAAGTAAGTATGATCGAGCCATTCCTGAAAAAGATAACAATAATGAGCACAACACAATCAATACTAATCTGTGAATACCAGTTCACTCACCTGCATAGCAAAAACAAACAGATTGCATTATTATTAATTTTGGAATGTGGATTGCCTTAATTACTTACTACTGGACCAAGTACCTATCCAATCATAGTTATCATAATCTAGTTAATTTTGGTATGTCAAACATGGGTACCTGTTTATAATACAGTCACTAGACTAAGTTATATTGGAGTAGCTAGGCATTAATTTTGTGTGTGCTACTTGCCCCATGATATGGAATACTACAGTACAGTATAATAGCGGGTGAAACATTGACGGACAAAAATCACCAAAGATTAGAGCTCTATAGAGCATGTACCTCACGCGCTGCAGAGTTGATGTGAGAGAGCTTGACATGCCGGCCATTGCACCTGTTGACAATGTTTACCTACATAACAATATTATTATTGTGCCAGGTTGTGATGTGTATGTATGATGTCTGAACATAGAATACTTTTAGCCTCACTTCAAAGGTACATAAATTCGATGTAATTATGCAAACAGTCCAACAGATCTACAAATTGTTTCTCTAATAAACAATTAGCTATATCCCGCTCAACTATCTTAGATTCTGAAGCTATAGCTTTAGAGTTATCCCACTAAATTACGGATTTATCGTGACTTTATCTTGCTATTGCAGGTACTGGATTGTTGTTTGATGGCCATACTACTATTATTAGGCCATTTCAGAATGTCTCAATCATGGTTGCTCATTTTCCTTATAATGATCCTCTCTGGGATGGTCAACAGTGTGATAATGATGAGGGCACATGCTGAACTGGTACCAACACTCCACCATGGTTCAGTGTGGATCTCCCTGATAGCACAAGTGATGATATTGAGGTTCGTATTTGTCATGATAAAGATACTAATTAAAAGATGAAGACACTTCCCTGAATTCAGCTGCTGCTTCGGAAGTCTATGTCCAGTGAATTGCATGTAGTAAAATTAAGTTAGATATCCACACTCAGTTGTAGCTATCATGCATGCATGTGACAAACTCTAATTATAATATTATAGTAAAGTGTGAGATATTACCATAATAATAATAATATTTTATTATAATATAATATACTGATGCATCATAAAAGCATAGAGACAAACTATTACAGTAATTTCGATTTATATGCATCCACCTGCATGTGCAGTCACCTACGATTGCTTGCACCTAGCTAACTAAAAAAAAACTACACAGAGAGGGCACAGGTTATAAAGTGTATACTATAATTATTATTAATCTATTAGCAGTAGTCGATCCTGGTTGTATGAAGTACTTGTACATACTTTGGCATAATTATCTGAAATTCTCTTGCTGTGTGAAAGAAAATTTTTGCCATGCAGAGCTACATGTACTGCTAGCTACTCGAGGCTGGGGCTGTAGCCAGTCGTGTCAGTGTGCTATCTGATTTATTAATGTTTGTAGTATGTCATTATACCTTGTATGAAGTAATGTTCTGTGTAATAATATTATGGTGCATATAGCTAAATCTGCTCTGGATCTGTGTTTGTTCTAACTATTATGGGACTAACTGTGAGAAAAGGGAGTCCCAGACCATTTGGGATTTCTTGTTCATAGTATGTACCTTTGTTATATGCATAGAGTGATCAGCCTTATGTAAAGGGACCATTAAAGACGTCGACTTCCTGTTCATAGTATGTACCTTACTGTATCATGGAGTAATTAATGTACTTGTACGTGTACTATACATGTTTCTGGATCGCACACTAGCTGATGCACCACAATAATAATATTATATAATTATTAAGAGCTAGACACAGAGCTATTAATAAACAATAGCTTTTTATGGAACAATATATGTGGCAGTCCCATGTAGAAAACGAACATTATTCCGTTTTTAATTAGCTTAATTCAATTAGCTCTCCTATTATTATGCTTTGACAATTGAAGCCAGAAGTTGGCTCACCCCTAGCAGATAGACTGAAGTTACTAAAGCCTAAATTTGAGCTTTCTGGGAGGTTCCATAACAGAGTTACAATCATGTAAAGTAGAAATAGTGGTCAAAATGTGATAGGAATAATGTTCGTTTTCTACATGGGACTGCCACATATTACATTATAATAATAATATTATACTTCTATTAGCTTTATGCATCCACCTGATAATGTGTAGTATCTGCGATTGCTTTCAGTGCCCGATTATAAAAAAAAACTTGAGACGCCACAGGCTATAATTTAAAAGTGTGTTGTGCGAAAGAGGCGAAACAGTGTTAAACTAACATGGCCTATCTGGTATTTGGTCTAGCCACAATTCTAGCCGCAGCTCTACAGGTGGTAATTGCTCAGCAGAATCAATTTGTCATTGAAATTCCTGTGATTGTCCTAAACAGCCATGATAACGGTGATCTTGGAGGTAGTTGTCAGTCTAAAGAAGAACTAGATACAGCACTAAACAGTATTACAAATTATTCTTCAGCTGTTATGCAAGAAATATTTATTTCTTCTCAAATTCCACAGTGTGGAGCTGGATTGTGGTATCGTATAGCCCACCTCAATATGAGCAATCCTTCACAGCCGCAGTCTCCATCCGCCCGGAGGGAAGTCACAATGGGTGGAATAAGAGTTTGTGCACGACCAAATTCTACTGAAGGAAGTTGTCCCGGTGTTCTCTACCATGCTAGTAGTCAGTACAGCAAAGTGTGTGGAAGAGTCATTGGCTATCAGTTTGGAAGTCCATCTGCTTTTGAACAAGGAGTTATCAAGGATCGTACAATTGATGAAGCCTACGTTGAAGGTGTAAGCATTATACCCATGGTCGTAATCCTCGCAAACACATTTGGAGCTATGCTGCTGGTGCAAGTGAGATAGATAATAATTATTGCTCCCGGATTAATTGTCCTTGTAATGGTGGCTATGAACCACCTAATTTCGTTGGAAATAATTATTATTGTGAGTCAGCGCATAAAGATTATTGCTGGGTTATAAATAGATTCTTTCCCGATGATCCTCTCTGGGATGGTCAACAGTGTGATAATGATGAGGTCACTTGCTGCACTGGTACCAACACTCTACCATGGTTCAGTGTGGATCTCCCTGATAGCACAAGTGATGATATTGAGGTGCGTATTTGTCATGATCAAGATACTACAGATGAAGATACACCAATTCAGCTGCTGGAACTCTATGTCCAGTGAATTGCATGCAGTAAAACTAATTTTAACAACTCACGTTCAGTTAGATGTCCACACTCAGTTGTAGCTATTATGCACGCATGTGACAAACTCTAGTTAGCAAAGTGTGAGATAATATTATATTGATACATCATAAAAGCATAGAGACAAACTATTTCTTTGATTAATTTTACTTTATGCATCCACCTGAACATGCAGTCACCTACGATTGCTTGCACCTAACTAAAAAAAAACTACATTATAATAGAGAGGGCACTGGCTATAAAGTAATTAATTTATTAGCAATTATAGTCCTGGTTGTATCCAGTACTTGTACATACTTTGGCATAATTATATAGAAATTCTCTTGCTGTGTGAAAGAATTAAAAATTTATGCCATACAGAGCTATATGTACTGCTAGCTACTCGATGCTGGGGCTGTAGCCAGTCGTATCAGTGTGCTATCTGCTGCATACTTATGTTATTAAACCTTATTGTATTGTATGGAGTAATGTACTGCGTAATAATATTATTGTGCACGTAAATTTGCTTTGGATCTGTGTTTGTTCTAACTATTATGTGACCAACTGTGAATAAAGGGAGTCCCGGACCATTTGGGATTTCTTGTTCATAGTATGTAGCTACCTTGTTACATGCATAGAGTGATCAGCCTTATGCCAGGAAAGGGACCATTAAAGACGTCGACTTCCTGTTCGTAGTATGTACCTTACTGTATGGAGTAATGTACTTGTACGTGTACATGTTTCTCGCACGCTAGCTGATGCACCACAATAATAATATTAAGAGCTAGACACAGAGCTATTAATAAACAATAGATATTTATGGAATATAATACACTATACTTCCATTAGCTTTTAAATTATGCATCCGTCTGTGTAGTATCTGCGATTGCTTGCAGTGCCCGACTATAAAAAAAAACTAGCTATAGCCTGAGACACCACAGGCTATAAAGTGTATTGTGCGAAAGAGGCAAAACAGTGTAAAAGTAACATGGCATATCTGGTATTTGGTCTAGCCACAATTCTAGCCGCAGCTCTACAGGTGGCAATTGCTCAGCAGAATCAGTTCAACATTGAAGTTCCTTTGGTTGTCATAAACAGCCATGATAACGGTGATCTTGGAGGTAGTTGTCCGTCTAAAGAAGACCTAGATACAGCACTAAACAGTATTACAAATTACTCTTCAGCTGTTGTGCAAGAAATATTCATTTCTTCTCAACTTCCACAGTGTGGAGGTGGATTGTGGTATCGCATTGCCCACCTCAATATGAGTAACCCTTCACAGCAGACTGAGTGTCCATCTGCCTGGAGGGAAGTCACAATGGGTGGAATAAGAGTTTGTGCACGACCAAATTCTATTGAAGGAAGTTGCCCCGGTGTTCTCTACTATGCTAGTGGCCGGTACAGCAAAGTTTGTGGAAGAGTCATTGGCTATCAGTTCGGAAGTCCATCTGCTTTTGAGAACGAGCATCTTACAATTAACGAAGCCTATGTTGAAGGTGTAAGCATTACCCATGGCCGTAATCCTCGTAAACACATTTGGAGCTATGCTGCTGGTTCTAGCGAGCAAAATGGCTGTTCTCATTCTAAATGTCCCTGTGTTAATATTGGTGGCCATGAACCACCATCATATGTTGGAAACAACTACTACTGTGAGTCTGCATATCAAGGTACCTGTTACGTAAGCAATAGATTCTTTCCCGATGATCCACTCTGGGATGGTCAACAGTGTGATAATGATGAGGACACATGCTGCACTGGTACCAACACTCCACCATGGTTCAGTGTGGATCTCCCTAATAGCACAAGTGATGATATTGAGGTTCGTATTTGTCATGATCAAGAAACTACAGATGAAGACACTCCAATTCAGCTGCTGGAACTCTATGTCCAGTGAACTGCATGCAGAAAATTTTTGATAAAACTAATTTTAATAAGTTAGATATCCATACTCAGTTGTAGCACGCATGTGACAAACTCTATAGTTAATGAAGTGTGAGATATTATATAGCTACTGATGCATGAGATAAACTATTACTTCAATTTGCTTTTAAATTATGCATCCACCTGCATGTGCAGTCACATACAATTGCTTGCACGTAACTAAAAAACCTACATAGAGATGGCACAGGCTATAATTTAAAATCAAAAGTGTGCATGCAGTATAGTGACTGTCCTGGTTGTATGCAGTACTCGTACATACTTCCGCATAATTATTATAGGATTTAAGAAATTCTCTTGCTGTGTGAAAGAAAATCTATGCCAGGGCTACATGTACAGCTAGGTACTTATAAGTTGTCAATTTACCTAATATGCACTGGTCCAGGAGATATTGGTGTTTACTCAGGGGGACTCATGAAACGGAAAATAAAATTTAATCTGTTTTGATTGTGCCTACAGATCAGCCTGCTAATATTATTATCATTTTGCACTATACAGTAACACAGTTGGTAGTGCATGTGGTTGTATACTGCTAGGATAATAATGATACAGTGATGTTTATTTACCCGTTGCTAGCTATATTCAGGAGCCCTTCAGACAAAAAGCTAACATTGAACCAAAACTAAGATTAGTTTATGTCATGTTTACGAAAACATGAGCTTTTCTATAGAATTTTGCTAATAAAATACCTGCACGTTTCCTACATGCATAAAATCCATGATTTTCATCTTAGTGTAAAACCTGCGCATGCCTAGCTATATTATAGCTAGCTATCTTAATTCCAAGCTACAGAACTTGCTGCACAAGACGTATAGCTACAATATACAGCAATTGCAATTTCAACAATCATGGCAGCTCTTCTCCTTATCTTTGCTATACTATTTGTATAGATTGTAGCAGCAGTATAAAATTCCATTCAGGACCGTAAGAACCAACATAGTTCCAGATACGGTGGCTAGGTGATCCATGCGTAATGCTTACACCATCCATATAGACCTCGTTTATGTCTCTGCTTTTAGAAACAATTTGAAAACTTAAGGTACCATTAAATTGCGTGGGCGTGAGCGTGAGGATTGGCTAATTCAATTAGCGAATCGTGAGGGGGCGTGGCCGAAGAGGCCATACGAGTGCTTTTGGTCGAAGGTGGGCGTGTCCAGAATCGGCCAGGGATGATTATGCGCGTGTAATTAGCGACCGGAAGTGGCCCCTGAAGAAAACACCGGTAATTGCCCACATCAAAGCAAGATCAAAGCATTCTTTCTTAACTATTAACCGCAACGACAAAATTATACACTAAGAAATTACACACTAAGTAGAAAAAAAAATAAAATAAAAATTCATGGGGGGTTTGGGAGCACTTGGGGAGATAATTTTTACATGTGCACGCAGAATGGGTCGAAACTAGAGATTTGACCCTGGGGAATTTTGATTCATGTCTTAGAATTAAAGTTACGGCCCTTTAAAGTTTACCCATATGTTTGTACATGGAAGCCATGTGTTTGCAATGTTTTGAGTCCCGGTGTGCGTTATTTAGAAAATCGCTATTCCAGTACATGCATAGGCTACCATGGAGCTGGTATTGTATCCAGAGACTTGCTGAATGGATGAGGAATCACTGAGTCACAACAGTAACTCTCCCGTTTTTGCTGAGAGGTAGGTGGGGTAATACAGCTATAGTTTTACATTATGTATGTGTGGATGTGTGGGAAAGTACATCTAGTTGAGAAACATAACTAAAATTGTTTTGTGCTTTTCCCCTAGCCTTGTGTGTGTGCTGTGGTGATCTTGAGTAGTAGTACAAAGTACCGTGTTGCAGTGGCCACAGGTACTGAACCTCTTCCCCTAGCCTTGTGTGTGTGCTGTGGTGATCTTGAGTTCTAGTAGGAAGTAACGTATTGCAGCGGCCACTGGTACTGAACCTCTCAACACTGATCATATACTCTGAGTTTTCTAGGCTCTATTAGGAGCATAGACGGCCTTGTTTCCGATTGTATGGGCATCCAGCTCAACTATGTGGTGGTTTCTGGACAATTTTTGTACAGTAATACTCGGGATGACTATAATAATATTATTATACTGTAGCGTGTGAATATTATATACATGCATGTTTCTAATTATGTGGAACTTTTTGTGCTTAGTGTGCATGGTAGCTCCTTAGATGATTTCCAGCAAGCTCTAACTGCGCCTGCGGCGCAGTTAGAGCGGGTGGAAATCATCTAAGGTACTTGGTATTGTTACTATGGTATACCAATGCTAAATCGTACAGGCACTGTACACTGATTAAATTATTGTGGGCTAGGGTAGCTGTTTTGAACATGACTTGACTATGGATGCTCTACTCTACTGAAGAATGGTTTTAGTGACATTAGATGTTGTTACCATAGTAATATATGTGACCGTCCATGACAAAACCAACCATATTGCGCTGGATATCAATCTGAGATACAGGCTTATTTAGTTGCCCAAGGTGATAATTCACTTTTTGGTATAGATCGATAGAGGAATCATTCCTCTACACAAAAATCTGCTTCGTAGCTTCTAGAACGCTATACTTACTGAGTTATGGCTCGAAGAAGTCGGCCGTGTAGCTAACATTGACCGTCCATGATACGGAGCCGTTGCCATAGTTGCAGGTAGCAAGCACGGCAGCTGCACAGAAAAAACTCTCCAGTCACTTCTTTCATCGATTTTGTATACTAACGATCTATAGACACGCTTATCTTTTCGTTCTTTTCCATCGAAACGCCGGCTGTTGCTCTCTTTCCAACGCTTTGGCAGCCATCTAGCTCATTGACTTAGTGGGCGGGGCCACGTATTTACCATAAACGGCGAGTATACGGACTTCCGGGTGCAACGTACGTAGCAATGTTTCATTGAGCTTGCTGAACATTTTTATTACGGGCGATCCGGGTACATTTTGGCTCATATCTCCATGACTACACGGGCTAGAGACTTCAAATTTGCAGGATCAATAGTTCAAAGGTTGTACTTGGTAATGGTGGCCTTAACTAAAAATCGATTGTCAGCGCAATATGGTTGATTTTGTCATGGAAGGTCACATATACCAAATGTATATAAAGTATTGCAGTGTATGTATCTGCATGGTAAACAATCAATATAAAGTAAGCCTAAGTGCATATTAATTTGTATGAACCTATACAATGTGGGTACGTATAATTATGTGCCGCAATTTTTTTTCTGCTTAGTGTGCACGGTAGCTTGAAAAAAAAAGATTTAAATAATTAATTAATGTTTGGGGGGTTTGGGAGCACTTGGGGAGATAATTTTTACATGGGCACGCAGAATGGGTCGAAACTAGAGATTTGACCCTGGGGAATTTTGATTCACGCCTTAGAATTAAAGTTACGGCCCTTTGAAGTTACCCCATATGTTTGTATAGGAAGCCATGCATTTGCAATGTTTCCGCCCACGCGCTACGTGAGGGGCGGGGCGTCGCGCGTACATAAACGTGACGACCTTTACCAACTAGTGACAAAATTGAAGTTCAGGCTGCCTGCTTGCATTGTATGGTTCTACTATGCATCCAGCTCTATTATATGATGGTTTCCGGACAATTTTTTTTTCTGCTTAGTGTATAGGCTTGCTTGTTACACACTAAGTAGAAAAAAAGAAAGAAAATGTAATTAATTAAATAATGTTTGAGACTCTGGGAAGCCATTCATGACAAACTATTCATATGAGCACGCAGAATGGCTCACACCTGGAAAATTCTTGGAAGCGGAATTTTGATTCACACCTTAGAATTAAAGTTACGGCACTTTGAAGTATCCCCATATGTTTGTATAGGAAGCCATGTTTGCCCATAAAAAAAATTACGGGCGCGCGGGGTACGTTGACGACCCTTTACCAAACATTGTATATATGGGTATTTGGATGCCTACTTGCATCATATGGCTCTACTATGCATCCAGCTCGATTATTTGGTGGTTTTCGGACCATCTTTTTTTCTGCTTAGTGTGTGGTCCCCTTGAAAAAAAAAAAAAAAAAAAAAAAAAGCTCATTAGGCCTAATTAAGCATGTGGGCGTGTTCCTGGCACTGTGTGGAGTGTGTGCGTGTGCCGTAATGCAGGTTTTATTGCTTCCGATTGGGCGTGGCTTCACGGGCCAGTGCTTGGATATCGGCGCATGGGACTTGGCCTCGGCGATAGGTGGGCGTGTCCCGGAAGCGGTGGTGACCCCGCGAGGAGGCTTTGGGGGCGTGGCAGGAGGTCAAAGGTGAGGCCATGTCAGTTAATGAGGCACTGTACGCCGGTGGGATCGAGGGGACCGTACGGCTGGACGGAAGCTGACGATGGTTTGAAGCGGATGTGGTTGCGATGACGTGTTGTCACCCCGCCCACACAGGAAATGAGGTGAGCTCTTGTGTGGCAGAACGGCCTTGAAGTGTTTGTGTGTGTGTTGGCCTTGAGGAAGCTGTGTGTTTTAATTGGGATTGATTGTGGGCTTCCGGTGGACACTCGGTGGCGAGTCGGCACTTGATTGAGAATGGTGCTCCTTGAGGCACAGGGTGGTGCTGTTTTGGGCGTGGCCTGGCCCCTCCCTTCCGGCTCGGCTTCCGGTCCATTGAGGATATTAAATGAACACTTCCGGCTCTAGCAGCCACACCCCTGAGACCTGGGCAATTAAAAGGGCGTGGTTACACAGCATGCACCTCACTTATGACTTTGATGTGGTTTAGGTGTCATATTCCCCACCTCACGCCCACGCAATTTAATGGTACCTTAATGCATATGTTGATAGACAAGTTTCTCGACCATTTCCATATGTAATGAATGGAATTTTTGTGGCTGCTACTATCTGTACAATTTGAAATAGCTAGTATTGTAGCAAATATGAGGAAGAATCATGGCAATTATCCTACTTTTACGTAAACACGCAAAACTGGGTGACTGGGAATTTAGTTTGTGTGGCCTTATGTAACACCTAGTCTCGTGAACCAGACCACTCCCTCCACAGCGCTGGATGTATTGCATCACCAGCACGCGGAGATGCAATCATCCAGCGCTGCAGAGGGAGTGGTCTGGTTCACGAGACTATTGTTACAGTAACACCATTATGATTTCTGCTCGTGGTAGTGGTGATACTTTAAAGGAGTTTATAGCTCAGCTTGTATGATTACGCCGAAGTCCGTGGGAGGTGGAGTGGGCGTGGTTTCCGAGTTACGTTTGGGGTTTGTGCGGGGCAGAGCTAGAGATAGCGTTACCGTGCTCGCTTGCTAGTGCCTGTGTAGCTGCTTATATGGTAGCTGCTAGGATTTGGCGCTGTCAACTCCAATTAAGTTCAATGTAAGATATTAAATATAGCTAGCTACCAGGCACCAATGAAAGCTCAGAGAGTACAAGCAGCAACATGGTTGCTGTTGATTGTCGCGGTGGTCATTGTATGTCCTCCATGGCTGCCAGTCACCCAAGCTCAAAACACTACAACATCTGTCAGTAGTAACATGGTGTGGGCATCTGCTTCGAATTCCACAGCCCTCTGTAATGACTTCACTCAAGCAGGATTCTTCATACGACAAAATCCATCCTCTAAGAATTGGGTGGTGTTTCTGGAGAGCGGAGGACTCTGCTACAGCACAGAGAGCTGTAACAGACGTTTCTTTGTCAGAAAGGTAGGATTCTTATTGGTGACACAAGTTTTTTTTTTATCTACTATGGTTGTACACATTGCATTGATGACAGATTTTTCCATTCATTCATTGGTATCCATCACCATAGGAGCAGGAATTACTCCTCACGTTATCGAGGGAACCGGAGGGTCATTGGCATGTTAACGGGTCAACAATAAGGTTACCAAAATATTTCTAGCATGCATGGGTTTGCATAGTCTACAAGTGGCAAAGTATGCTGAGGACCGTGATGTGGCCTCTCACATGTATAGAGTGAATAGTTTACCAGAGCATAGTTATCTTTTCCTCTTTCCAGAAGTACTACAATGTCATTATAATAATAATATTATGCCATAGTTAATCGAATACAACGTATGATCCAATCTAACGTAGCATTTATGAATTCTCATAACGTATATACCTCTATGGTAGACTTTGACATGATTCATGTGGAGAAGACTTCTTTCCTTGTTTTCAATGTGCATGAATTCTGAGCATGTTTTCCTCATTAATTTTAACACGTAATGAATGTTATAGACAGTCATGTGAGGCCATACCCCTGGGGCTCAAGTTGAAGCCCTAGCTTGAAATTGGGCATCTCCACCATCTTAATGCGTACTAGACCAACGGTGAGTGCTACCTGACAGTGTGACTAATGACAAGTTCATAGCTAGCTAATAGGCACTCATACCATTTATTATGCTATAATAATTCAGGTGCTGATCCAGAAAATTTGCATGGAAGGTGGCTGACGGGGTGGCTACCCATAGTAAACCATACTGGTGCAAAGGGGGTGGCTGGTTAACAATGATGGACATCTTCCTATACTACGTTACATAAAAGAACTGGTGAAGGGGGGTGGCTAGCCACCCTATCCACCCCCCCTGGATCAGCCCCTGTAATTGGGCCCTATAGTAAAATCCCCATGCACACATGCAGCTACTATGTGGCAATAGCTATTGGCCAGTTTATAGGTACTGCAAGTTAGAGTTCATTCAAATATAGCTCATAATAATTATGTCAAACTTATGCCATGTTTGTGCACTTATAGCTGTGCTAATATGGTGCCAGGCCATTACACATACCCAATGTCCCTTATTCATTCCCAGGCAAGCCCACTATTACTGGATATGGTGCGTGTAATCACCACTTAGTTAATCATCAGTGTTCACACTAGCCACTAGCACGATTCGGTATGGCTTCAAGGACTGCAGTGCCAGCCATACATGAGTCTGTCAGCTTCTAGCGAGCTAGACCCTCTCTCGCTAGGATCGCTTGGTAGTTTCATGGTGGCCTCACCCACTTCAATAACAAAACATGAGCATCAATGGCGTCTCTAGGTAGCTGTTTAACTGGGTGCAAGTTATTGAAAATCACTATAAACAGGCAAATGCATAAAGCTAGCTATAGCGGAATTGAGTATGAATGTAGCACTATTAGGTATCATGTCATTGAAAATCACTAAACAGGCAAATTCATAAAGCTAGCTATATCTATTATAGCGGAATTGAGTATGAATGTAGCACTATTAGGTATCAATTAAGTTTTCCATGTAGATAGTCTTGTTATAATACATAACACGTTACATTACTAGTTGTGACAGTGTAGTGAAATATGCATACTGTGATAGGCTATACATGTAGGTATTAAAACTACATTATGCATAGGATGGGTGCACTGGCGCATGGATTGGGTGCAAATGAACCCACATGCACCCCCCTGGCGACGCCACTGATGAGCATGTCATCCTCGATTTGTATAGATCCGTGAGGAAGTCAACGATGACGGAATTCCTGAGGTGGTTCCATATGGATCATTTGATCCATCCAGAGCTTGGAATGAAACTGTTCTGAGTGACAGAGATCCAGCTCATATCACCTCTCATGACATCAATGAAGTGTTTTGAAAGTGTACCCGAGTTCTTTCCGAATGGACTGAATTCCTCCATTGAAGGAAGAGATAATTTGGACATGGATCCAATAAAGAACCGTCTGTTTCACAGCTATAACCATGTAGTCATACCTTACTGCAGTAGTGATGTTTGGCTGGGAGAGGAGATATCACTAACACAGAAGCTGTTGGCCATGGGAGGAGTGATTCCCAGTGTGACTGTTTCAACTACACAACATCAGCCAACCATGCAGAATGGTTGTTTTAATTTCAACCCAAACAGTGAGAATCTCCAGTTTACCTTTCGTGGTAAGATTATCTTTCAGAGCATCATCCGACAGCTCTTAGCTGATTATGACATGATGAACGCGGACAGGGTTATTCTAGCTGGCTCTAGTGCAGGAGGTCTAGGGGCCGTCAACCATGCCAAGTGGACCCATGAAATACTAAACTCTAGCACTGAACTGAAAGTTTTATTTGATTTAGCCTGGTTTATTGATTTTCAGGATGGCATTGAGGCCATCTTTAATGGAGTAACAAAATCTAGTTCTTCCACAAGCAACAATGAACGTCTGCTTGATGTTTTGAAGTCAAACACTGCTTGCAGTGATACAGAGCGTCTTGGATATCCTTGTTGCATTTCAGCTCACTGTATCATGACACAACGAAATAGTGATGGAGAGTTGCAGTATTACCCTGAGGACACCCCAACATTTGCTCTATTTAGTATCTATGATATTTACCTTATGACTCCGGGACTGGAAAGTGTAGCCAATTTAGAGTCAGTGCAAGAGACATCCAACACTGGTGATGGTAATGGTGGTATTGTGCTGGACTTTTTGAGGGTCATCGGAGAGTACGGAGGAACAATGAACAGCACACTGGACACAATCACCACCCAGGTATGTAAGTGTGTGTGTATGTATAAGAGTGCTATGTGCATGATGCCTGCCTGAGCCTGGTGCAATGTATGTGTATATTATATTAATGAGTTGTGCATGTACATCAGTATGGCAATCTATACCCATAATATTATTTAATTTATTATTGAGAGAACTTGTTTGCATCATGTGCACTATATAAATTCAGGTATCATTTTTGAGCTACTATGTGACCCAGTGTTTCCAACATATCTACCTGGCAACATCCACACTATGGGGAGCTGATGGTCAAAGTGTCTTTGGTTCTGACTCTTTTGAATTCACAAGGGACACAACTTCCTTCAGGTAGGATAAATGATAATAATGATCTAGCTATACCTGAATAATATGATGTGTACACAGACACTCCATCTCTTCTGGCCGCTGGACCACACTCTCTCTTGCTGCTGATCACTCAAGGAATCCAGCTACCATCTTTGATGCCCTCACCTCATGGATGGGTCTCAATAGTTCTAGTTCTGTTGGATACACTGATCTCTGCCAAGGTATGATGCACTGCATAGGGTAATGTGTACATTGTGCCATTCCTTGCATGTGTATAGTCAATATTATGCTAGTCTCCTGGGTAAGCATGCATCATACAGTGAGCGCTTTTTCATAGCTCATAATTTTGCCCACATGCATGGACGCTTGCATACTTAAAAAAAACTATTCAAAATTGTAAACAATTTATGTGACTTTCCTGACATTGTTTATGTAAACGGGCACACCAATCCCTGCAGTTAGTCAACATCCAGGCTAGAATCAACCAGATTTATCATTCTTTCTTCCCAAAAACCATTGCTCTCTGGAACTCTCTTCCTTCATCACTTCTGTCATCTCTCTCTCTCAATTCGTTTAAATCGGGCCTCAGTCAGCATTTTAATTTTTAACTCATACTTACTTGTACTTCCTCCATAGGTTACATGCTAGTTTTAGCTATCTCCAGCTAATCATGTTAACCACTGTTCTGTTTTTTGAGTAGAAATTCAAAATAATAAATACCATAGATGTCATTCATGCACCCCTGCAAAGCAGCTCCTGGGCGCTTTCCCAGGAGTAGACACTTATCCGGGATACTACTGTAACAGTACATGCGTTTCCTAATATCTGTGTCTAATTGAGTTTTAATACTGCAATTTGTACATGATACCTACATACACGCTCAACAAGGTATCCTCTGCAATTCTCAGTGTCCTGATAAGCTCCAATTAACTGAGCTCACATCCAACAACTGGCACACTGGGATCAAGATCTTCATTGCTGCCCTGATCACTAGCTTTACGGTTTTGTGTGTGATCATTAAGGTTCTGTTTTTCTTCTGGCGCCATTGGTTAGAGAAAAAACAGAAAAGTCTTCTTGAATCATCTCAGTCATGTGATGAGAGCAGCACTGATTTTTCTACAAAGAAGGTGAATAAAATTAATGGTCATACATTAGTTGAATCTACTCCATAGATATTACATATACATAATCACTAAGAAACTACATATATACCAGTAGCTATACTGTGCATGCGCAAGCCACGTCCATGATATGGTCTTGTTTTCAGCCTGCTAGCTCTGCATAGTAGATTTGCTGAACATCAAAAAGAGCTGACCTCCATGACTTCACAGTCATAGACAGAAGGAACGAGATCGCTGAGAAACATGTAGTTAGCAGGCCAGGATACACCAGGAAATGTCACGAGCTCATGAGACAAGTCAACAAAGATCAATCAGTTATATTTATTTATCACACAGTCTTTACGATATTAACTATACAACATAAAACTATAGCATACAGCTAGTATTTCAGCGCTGTTATACTGAGTCAGTTTGTCGGTGTGTCGATATTAATAATAGCTAGTTTAGTTCAGTTCAAGATATTAGTTTGTGTGAGGCACTAATCACGTTTATACCTATGATAGCTATAGACTACTGTAACAGATGTGATGTGCACAACCACACTTACAAGCATGCACACACACATAATACACATGCATGTCCACAGACGATATCTGTATCATGCCTTGACCTCAGCTACTCAGTTGAGCCCACTGAAGGGAAAGCTTTCAAGGATGAGACAGAAGAAGAGACAGATTTTGTCACGCTACATTTAACTTCAGAAGAACAACTTCTATTGCCACAGGTCACCACTACTGTTACTGTAACATAAGTTTGCTTGAAAATTGATTGGGGATCTGCTCTACTCTATAGGGAGTGGTGTACAGTATAATATAGCTATATAGTATACAGGTGCATGCATGCCGGGCATCAGTTCAATTCATTTACCTAATGGGAGAAGCCTTCGGACAGGTATACAGGGAGTTTTATGAAGTTAATGGGGCCTGACATAATGCGTGGCTGCCAAATCCTAGGTATACTAGGTTTGCATACTCTGCATCCATAATGTACATATAGAAACAACCATGCACCACCATTGATGTATGATGTTATAGTACTGACCATGCCACCATGCACCAGTGACTAGAGTGTGATTTTGAGATCTCAGCTTAATTATGCTGTACTATAGCTATCATACTTCAAATTTGCAGAAATTGAAGTTAGTGTATTTATGTGGTAGCTAATACATAATGGAATTCGCCTCAACCCCACCCCCCCTCCCCCAACAAAAACCTCTGAGAACACAGGAACAACGGGGCGGTGATATTAAATTCTCTAGTAGGCTGAGCTGAGTACTTGATGTCTACATGGCATTGCATGCATATAATATTATGCTATTATAGATACAGGATCTGGGACAGGAAAGACAAGGTGAACATGTTATTCTCGATAAAGTTTCAGTGCACTTCAAACCTGGAGACTTGGTTGGCATAATGGGACCATCAGGTGGTGGCAAGACAACACTTGACTTTTTGGCTGGACGTAGAAAGTCTGGATTTAAGGTTAAGTTTAGATGAACATCACTAAATGAAAATATGAATTTCATGCATATAATATAGGAAATATGTAGGATAGGGCAAAATTTTAATTTCTACATAATGTTTATTTATTTTACAAAAATTCTGTCCTATCCTCTGACAAACAGGTGCAGGAAAGCTCATGTTTTGGTAAAGCATGCACGACATAAGGAAATCTTAGTTTTGGTCCAGTGCATACAACGTTGTTGGGAAAGGTTCAGTAATATAGCGCGTTAACCACACTCTGACAATCTTACCTGCAGGGAAAGATCTATATCAATGGAAAATTACTTGATGATAATAATCTTGAATGGTACAATTCTAACACTGGCTATGTCCTCCAGTTGGCCACACCCTACTATGAGGAGCTGACAGTGAGAGAAAACCTCACTCTGGCCGCTCAGTTGAAACTACCTGAAAGCTTCAATCTTGATAAGAAATTTAAAAGAGTGGAACAGGTTATGCAAATGGTATGTGCCTGTATAGTAGATACTGTATCTTGTTGTAATAATACTTAATTTACACACACACAGACTGGTCTGCTAAAGATTGCTACGAAAAAAGTGGGTGGAGCTACCGGGCTAGCCATAAGTGGTGGTCAGAAGAAACGTTTGGTTATTGCCCTCCAGTTACTAAACCTTCCAAGCGTCATCTTCCTTGATGAGCCAACCTCTGGTGAATTAATAATTCTACAATAAGGAATAGCTACATAATTATGTGAAAGATAGGTATATAATAATACTACATAATAATATAGGTCTTGATGCTACTGCATCATTAAAGCTGTTGAAACAGCTGGACAAGCTGGCTGCATCCAACCGCACAGTGATCCTCACCATCCACCAGCCTCGTCTGGAGATCTTCCACATGTTCCGCAAGCTCATCCTACTCTCTAATGGAAAAGTAATAAAAAAATAATAATAGACTATAAGTACTACACATTTGTTATGATTTACTGTACATGTACGTACTGGCAGGTATCCTATCATGAAGTGTTTGTGAATGCTCTAGCTGATAGATATCTACTTCATAAGAAAGTTCTATTTTCTCTAGTAGATGACCATAATCCAGCAGGTGATTAAAAGTTATAGCACACATGAATATCATAATACTTAACTTCACCAATCACTCACAGATTTGATCATGGACATGCTAGGCAATCCAAGAATACGTCACCTATTTGTAGAGTGTTATCAGAATTCAAACAAGGCAAAGTCTGTTAAGAAAGCCATCAAATTTGCAAGGTGAGTACCTCAGAAATGCAAGTTGGTTTATCAGTGTATACTACTCCGAATAAGGAGAAACAGTAGCCAAGTAATAACAGACCTGCCCGATGGACGTACAGAAGATGGAGGTACGAATAATATAGCTAACAACAGTGGCAACCGAAGTTCCGCATTTACTCGGATGGCTGTTTTGGAGGCTAGAGCAGACAAGAGAGCTACGATTATGGTTCTGCTCTTCCTGCCAATTATGTTCCTCATCTTTGGATTTACTCTTGGTTAGTTTATTTACATTTCCATATTAGGGGAGCCTGTGTAGAAACACTGGGCATGCACGTTATTACCTGCAGCTAGAAGTTAGCTAATACATCCTATACTGCTTCCTGTACAAAGTGAAACAAAAATTGTACGGGAGTTCTGAATCTACTGTTTATGCTTCTGAAAGTTAGCTGTCATGACCTGAATATCATGGATGGAAACTTATGTGCTGTAATTTTACCCTACTCTCTTTTCTGTCAGGCACAACATACATACAAGTAAATCAAGCTTTTCTAGTTGTCTCTGGGATGTGTGTGTTCTCAACAGCAAGTGCCCTATATATTCATGTTCCCAGCAATGTATCTATACTACCAACGAGCATTAGACCTGTATCGCTTAGAAAAAGATGATGGTATTGGATACATTGGATTTGAGATTGTGATTCAGGGCTTCATACGATTTGTGTCTTTTGCTCTTTTTCCTGTTGTCATAGCAGTAACGGTGATCTACTTTTTGGTAAGCTCTCTCTTTTTCTCATAATAATTACATTGCATCATACCCTGGTCCCATACATGCACACTCACATATCCACACATTCATACACTCACGTGCGCACACATATATGTGACCGTCCACGAGAAAACCATGCATAATGCGCTGAAAAAATTTTTTGAGTTAAGGCCACCATTACCAACTACAACCTTTGAACTATTGCTCCAGCAAATTTGAAGTCTCTAGCCCGTGTAGTCATGGAGATATGAGCAAAAATATACCCGGATCGCCCGTACTCGAGTATTGCAAAAAATTGCAATGAACTTGGCTACGTACGTTGCACGCGGAAGTCCGTATACTCGCCGTTTATGGTAAATATGTGGCCCCGCCCACAAAGTCAATGAGCTAGCTGGCTGCCAAACGCTCGAAGGAGAGCAGCAGCCAACGTTTCGATGGGAAAGAACAAGAAGACAAACGTTTCTAAAGATCATTAATACACAGAATCGGAGAAAGAAGTGGCTGGAGAGTTTTTCTGTGCAG
Source organism: Cliona cf. orientalis (assembly GCA_963930775.1). NCBI lineage: Eukaryota > Metazoa > Porifera > Demospongiae > Clionaida > Clionaidae > Cliona > Cliona cf. orientalis. Next base: position 6,645,707 of record OZ005699.1, on the reverse strand, counting down.
CTGCCGTGCTTGCCTACCTGCAACTATGGCAACGGCTCCGTATCATGGACGGTCAATGTTAGCTACACGGCCGACTTCTTCGAGCCATAACTCGGTACGTATAGCGTTCTAGAAGCTACGAAGCAGATTTTTGTGTAGAGGAATGATTCCTCTATCGATCTATACCAAAAAGTGAAAATCGATAGTTATCACCATAGGTAACTATTTTGGCCTGTATCTCAGATTGATATCCAGCGCATTATGCATGGTTTTCTCGTGGACGGTCACATATACACACACATGCACACGCACACACACACACACATGTATGCACACACATTATCCCTATGCATAGTTGGTGAACCATGAATCTTATGATTTGTTTGTTTACCTTCAAGTCCTTCTTGTCAACATTGCCCTGAATCAGACTTGGATAGCTCTTCTCACTGCCCTCATCTGTGCCTTCCCAGGGGTAGCATTTCGTCTCTCTCCTATTATTTCAGCCATTGCTGGATTCACCAGTGGCTTCTTCATCCCTATTGGTGTACTGCATTGGGGGTGAGTCTTACAAGAAAACTTCCCATATAGATGACACTCAGAGTTAGCTCACGTTCTGTTGCTTTAATTACTATACAGGTACCGCTGGATGGTCTACATCAATCCTAATTATTTTGGTCTCTCTTCCATAGCTTTCTTTGTGCTATCTGAATTCCAAACTGGCTGCAATGGCAACCAGCTTGAGTGCTACATCTCTTCTGGATCTTACATTCTAAACCAGTTCTTTTTTGACAGCATCAATCCCTATATTCACCTCATAGTGAGTGCAAATTTCTCGCTGACCTTGTGTGACTCTCAGCTACAATATTATTATATTATGTGAACCTTATACAATACACATACATATGAAGGTTTTACTGGCTTTCACAGTCTTCTACTTGCTTCTAGCCATCTTTACTAACTGGCTAAAGCATACCACCTATTGTGCCACATTCATCTCCAAACTCAAAGCAAAGTAAGTATATATAACTAGTAATTCTCCACAATAACTTTAGGTGTAATAATAATTATTATGATAAAAAACATTTATTTGTAGATTAACTGGTGTTAAACATGCATGTACATGTACAAGAAAGAAGAATCATCATCAGAAAGGACCAGCCGGGCAACCTGAATATGACATGGGTATAAAAATTATGTAGTAGGCTGTATACAGAAGAACTCTATTAAAATAATTATACTGCATTGTTCTGATTTCATACATAACTATGGAATAGATGCATGAATATTGATGGCATGGCAGCTGAATGAAAGACGTACGTACGTACGTACATATACGTGTACACACGTACGTATACTAATACTATACATGTATACTATATTATTATACTGTATAATAATATTATGACATTGTATTACGTATAATACATGACTGCATGTGTATTTTAGTGACTAATACCTAATTCTCGCCCACATCAGAGGAAGCAAGCAGCAGAGAGGGGTCAATGGATAATATAGAATTAAGAAGAATAGAGGGAGATGGATTTGAGGAAGAAACCTCCGAAGAGGATGAAGAATATGAAGAGGATCCAGGAAGCTATGAGGGTGAACGAGCATCAGCACCAGAAGCATCAGATTCTCACAGATCACGTTGGCAGATGCTAACGAGTCATGTCGAAAGCGTTCGAGCTGATTTGTTCGAGAAGATGTTGAACGTGGGTCCGGGAGATGAAGGGAAGAAATTGTCAGCTTCTAAAGTAAAGCTGTCCGATATCATTTCACAGTACCAAGCCGAGGTGGAAGATGAGGAAGCAGTGTCCAACGAACAACGTATTGCACATGATGGTGATCATGAAATCAGTGAAGGTGAAACTGGCAAGCATGGAACTATCCCACTGTCCGAGTGGCACAGGATTATAGTAAAACTCAATACTCTGAAGGACACACCTAGGTAGATAGAGATATGACTACGTAGTTAAGTAGCGCTACATGTAATTTGAATTTATGAAAGACTGGGCTAACTAGGAACAACATGAAATAATAGTTTTGAGTTACTTAGAATATATTTAATAATTGTGGTTCGTATAAAATATATCCCCATGTCCACAGACATAATATTATTATTATTGCACTTTAATGTCTACATGTTCAATCAGTGCATGAAGCAAAGCAATCAGCTTGCAATTGATGGTATCAGTACCAGAAGCGTCATATCCTCACAGATCACGTTGGAAGTTATAACAGCTGAGTTTTCATAGCTATTATTATGATCATCTTTAGATCATCCTGGTCCAACTTCCTATCCAAGCTACAACTTCCTGGAAGGAAGTTATTAACAGATGAACTTAGGTATATTGTTATAAATATTATTCTGATCATAATATAGCTGCTAAGCTACAACATATATGATGCGATGATATGCATGCATTGTACTTTGTACTAGTATGAACCCTTGACCACATCCCCAGTGGCTGCATAGTTCTAATGGTGCATGTGGTAAAGGTCGTCAATACACACATCGATGCCGGGGCCTCAATCGCAGAGATGGAGTCTAAGATCAACTTTCGACTTCGAGTTTCGATGCTTCAATCAAAGGAGATGAACTCGACAGCACAGTACAGCTTCCAAACTTCAGATCGGTCGTGGCATGACGCATGCTATAAATAGCGCAAGGCTAGCTTTATTTATCCACAGGATTACGTCAGCCAAGAGAACGCGAGAAGTTCGGCCGGCATTACTTGTCGGAGAAAGTAGCACTCAGCTTTTAATGTATTCGCTGGATATGTATGTAAGTTAATATATGATTCTGTGAATTTTCAGGTCTCAGAAGTGTTCTGTAAAGGCTCTGAATTTTAGCGCTATGACGACATAGGTTACATCATAATTACAACATAATTACCTAATAACCGCAAAAAAGTAAATTTATACTGGGGATGTAATATTGCCATCATCGTGGCGCGGGGCTTGGTCTCATACCCAGACACTTCCGGCGTCATTCATGACTTCATCTACTGACCATAATATACGTAAAATTTAAGGTAGTGATATCCAACCTCCAAGGGCCTCCAGTAAATCGAAAATATCTCAGCTCTGGCTAGGAGTACACTCACGAAAAAAAATGCGCTGGATAGCTCACTAAATGAGCTATCTACTGACGCCTTAACCGTGCAAATCGGTTCCGCGGAACCGCTGCTAGCTTCGTTTTTGTTTGTATTAAGTTTCTATGAGGAAAGTTTAGGTGGGCGTGGCTACGTAACGGTTTTATCTACGGACACGTTACAAGCACCGTTGGATAGAGCTCGTGGAGAGCTACCTTCTGATACTCGAACATTGATATTCCGGTCCACTAAAAGCTAATCCGCGGAAAAATCAGTAAAATTTGGAGGTTGGACATCGCTATTTAAGGTGGTAGCCAGCGACAAATTCCGGGAATTTGTCGCTAGCTATACCACCTTTACGCCAGATAGTTGAGTGCTGTCAGTAGCTAATTGGCAGTTTAGGCCATGTGTAACCATAGATACTATCTATGGTGTAATTTGAATGACCTTCCCCTATAAAAGCATCTGCAGGGCCCTAGTAGACTAGGTTCATCAGTACAATATCTTGCCAAAGAGCTTCTTCAAGTCTGCAGATATGGCATTTCTTCTATTTTGTGCACTTTTTGCCGCATCTGGATCCATCTATGCATCTCAAGCCGCAAGCGATATCGATTTTTCTCGACCAGTGACTGCTGTAGAGTACCAAGGATATCTTGGACAAGGATTCAACGCTAACTACTTCAAAAGTAAAAAAGGAGATCCGCTCGCTAAGTACAACCCCGAAAATATCCAGATTCTCAAACATTTGGGATTTCGAAATCTTCGAATTCGCTGCGTAGCTTCACGATATGATGATGTTGGTTACCATAGTGAACCCTTCCGTAATGAATTTCTCGCAAATCTGAAGAGAGTCGTAGATGATTGCATTGATAACGGTATTGCTCCCATCGTTACGTTTCGACACCGTGAAATCGAAAACCGTGCTAACGAAGAGGATCTCCAAAATTACCTGGAATGGTGGAGAATAGTGGCTGAGGAACTGAAGGACAAGAGCTACCTTCTCTCCTTCAATCTCTTCACTGAGATGGGAGTGGAAATATGCCGCAATGAGGCCTCCTGCACGGACGACATGCACTGGATGGATGTGAGTGCAATAATAATAATAATATATCAACTCTAGTAGAATGATAGAGCTCTGAACAGCACATACCCCGTGCGCTGCACATCTATTACCCTTTATATTAAGTACCATAATGCATGACATAATAAGATTACACTCAAGATTTGAAGAATGAAGTGCTGCCATCAGAACCTAACTGCATTTGTTGCTATATTGCTTGTAATAATTATGACATTGTACTCGTTAAAGCACCGTAGCACATACTCTGTAGTGTGGGGACAGTATCTCGAAATTTGAAAAATCTGAGCTTGGGTCACATTCGTGGATTTTTGAAAAAAAAGCAAGTACCAGGGTAGCATTCAAGGCCATAATAGCTATTGTGGCATGGCAATAGGCTGAGCAACAAATCAAATAGGCACCATACTATGGCAGATATTATACTATCTGTGCTGGAAGTAGCTAGCGGTAGATCTAGATCTATAGCTAGACTATGAGCATGTGTTCTGTGGCTTTTGCCTCTCTGTCCATCTCCAAGTCTGCATCCCTGACCTATTCTCTTTCGCTTTCTGACTCTGTTCAAGCTGAGCTGCATAGTGCGCACATGCGAATAAGTTCGTGTGAAACAGGGTCGTTAGTCATAGTTGCCCATTCCAGCTGATACACCGTTCCACCATTCCACTATTCCATTCCGCCGTTCCACGTACCATATTGATTTGGCTCGTCGGTTTTTCAGCAAGGTAGTAACCCTGTTGCTTAATGCCTTTCAACTCTCTCTGTTGTCAAAGGAAGCGCTTGTTTGGCAAAGTTTTGAGATATAATTGCTGAAAATAGCTGATTTTAATGCATTTTTAAGGTTCTGGATACAATAGGATAAAAATTTTCGTGAGCAGTTATCACAACCACCCCCCCCCCCCCCCCCCCCCCCCCCCCCCCCCACTTTGTAAGTCATGCCTACGCCCTTGTCCTGCTAGTATATAAAGCTATACTCAATCATTGCTGATGTGATATAATATTTTATGATATGTGTAACTTATATTGTTTGCACGTGCACCATGCAGTGCTGCGCCGAGTCTCTTAGACTTAACACAAAGAAATACCACATGTGGACATCTGAAGTTATTTCACTCATTCGTGGGACCGGTGGTAATAATGCAGAACGAATCTTGATCCTAGCATCGCCAAAGAAGACAGCTGCTGGGCTACAGCAAAAGTTCACCGATACATCTTACTTGGACTCCTACATGATGATGGATTGGCATAATTGGGCCGCTGGACCAAACAAAATAGAAGGGCACCGTAAGTACTGGAGTGGAGAAGGCACCGCCGAACAAAAAGGGCTAATAGAAGAGGCAATGCAACAGGCAAAAAATTACACTCATCGCACCGGTATACCTACCTACCAAGGAGAATGGACGCCAAGGGACAATAGAGGAGGGTTCTTGGATGAAATGGAAGTCATGAGCTTTGCTAAATACTTTGTTGAGTTGTTTAAAGGTGCACAAATTCCATGGAGTCTGAATTCATTTGACCAATACTATGACACCGAGACGTCCACTAGAATTACTAAAATTCAGAAGAGCACCTACTTACGAGGTGGAAAAAAGGTCAATTTCATGTTTCCGCTCAACATGTCTCTTGTTCTGGACACCATACTGGATGCTATGTAGAATAGCAGTGAACAAAGCTCTATGATTCTTTATGAAAATACTTTTGAACATTGTATTAATTATACGAGTATACCCATGTCATTGTATTGTATAGTTACAAGTTAGGCCACACAAACTTAATTCACTGTTATACTGAGCCATATTAACTCAATCCTATATACCACCATTGAGATTGACCACAAATATATTATAATACATATTATATTCATACATGTCAGTGACATAATAATAATATGCATGCATGTAATGAAACATAGCTACCATCTACAGTATTTCCATGAAATCTCACCATCATGATGGCACAACTTATTATTTTCGAGGTGACAATTTGAGGCATCTATTATAGATTTTGAGGGTGTACGATGTCTATATATCCCTTTCGGTCATGTACAAAATTATTAATCATTAGTTTGCAGCGAAATTAAGCACAATAGGTCGGATAAGAAAGGTTTTGTCTAAATTCGGTTACCCTTAATGCAGCGTCAATTTGAATATTATAAACTTTCAAAACTTAATTTCATTCCTTTCTACTTAGTGTGCAAATACATTACACTATACATGGTTTTAGGCGGCATAAATGATTAGTTCATTGGTCACCAATAACATGCTTATTACAATAAGTGGCTGATGAATCCAATGCTGCCGCAGTAGGCACAAGGCAAACGTTCTCATGATCAGTACTCCCAGCTTAATGAGGACAGGCTCACTCCAAGTAGCTATGTCTTGCTGTATTACATATGTCCTGATTGTTGAAGCTCTATTATTTAATATATGCAGGGGCATTCTTGGTTGGGTGTTTGACATCAGTATATTATATAGTAGCTATACTAGTTATTCTTCAGTCATACATTTTGTAACAATGCCAGTACTTTGAATTGTAGTCACCTTCAGTGCTCTGCATGACTGCTGCATGCATTAATATTGGCGTTGTACTTTTATTGTTTCAATGCACATGCATGTAGTTGGAGAATAATGTACTATACTAAGGTTCTAACTGCCATGGAATTATATACAGTTGTATATTAAACTTTGTTGTGTATAAGAGTTTATACTGTCATTGATTTGAAGGACAAATGCTGCATGACATTGTATTTTGTTTACTTACTTCAATCTGTAGCATGATGTACAGAAGGCACAGTGTACAACGTACAGACTACATGCACATGTGCATGTAGACATGTACAGTGCAGTGATCAGTGGACAGTATACAGTACAAGTACATGTACAGCAGACACTACATTGTAGTTACAAGTATAAATGTACAGTATGTATATGCATGCATGCGCAAATATTAAAAATTACAAATAGCTGCATGCAATATGTGGGTCCAAGTTGCCAATCCTATTATAGATACGCCACTGTAGCTACAGTAAATGATATTATATTATGCTTTGAGCCTGCACAAGACAAACGGCAATAGGCTATATTGGTATAAATGGCACTTATTCATAATGGTAATAATATTAATGGTCGTCAGTGAAGTTGTAGCCATGGAGATGAATTTTTTTCACAAATTCCTCATACCTTTAGGAAGTCACAGACCGAAAATGGTCAAAATTTAATGTCTTCTGAATCAGTGAAGTGACACTACCACATGGATCATCAGCTTCCACTGAGAACACTGTACGAGTATGTATGTATCACGATGGTGTGTATCAGTGTGTGTGTGGGTGTGGAGGGTGGGGTAGGGTGGGGGAGGGGGAATAATAAGTTAGGTAACATTAAAAAAAATTTCATGTGGTAGTTAAGCTATTTGGATCATCACTTCTTAATGTTAACATGTTATCCTTAATTTTTTAAGTACCCCAGTTAGAATCCTCTTTCTCATAGTATACATAAACACAGTCCCTTAAATCTTTGAGATCTCATGAAGGCAAAGCATTAAATAGGTCCATGCATGTCGCTATTAAACTTCAAACTATCCTTGAGCTTGTAGACTATGCATTTAGCTCATGCTGTTTATAATGCTGAAGGTCCTGTGAACGATTTACATGTATATCTGCCACTGTCTTCATGTCCAGGTATGACTATCAGTTCCTTTGTCATGACCCTAAGGGGCAGGAGGGAGGGGGTCCAGAGTTTAATATCATAATCATTATGATGCTAATTTTTCAAAAATAGTTTGGAAGTGTCCCCTTATCCAAAGTCCAAAAAAACTACACATCCATGGAGATGCCTTCGGAACATCTACGTTGCTGGGTCAACAGGCATCAAAGTGGAATCTGAGAACGAGGTACATATTATGTTACAAACGATGATAAAAATTCATTAGTGATACCTGTTTGAAGTAGCCTATCCATCCATCGATCGTGTGTGATGCAATTAAATGAGCTAGTGGCTCATGACCTGCAAAAGTACACCCTAAATGCATGATTGTCGGGACAATATCAGCTGGTGTGGATAAATTGCATAAGCAATTTTTCTAGGTTGTAGTTAAACACATGTACATGGAAGTACTTGTAACTTAATATTATTACACATGTATGCACATGTACATGTACATGTAGCCAACATTGTAATGTTTTAATCTTCTTGGTGTTGTAATAGCATAATGGCTTATCAGTGCATGTACAATTGCATGACATTGTACACGTATGTATGCACTTGGTTTGAGTCACAGACACTTTGATTATCAAGTCACACTCCATTTTATTCTGAGGACACTTGAATGTTTGAAGCGAGGTGCTCTGTCTCACAGTGTTGGCAGTACCAACATGAACTCATAGTCATCACGCGCTCTCATGCCATCTTCTCCCTGCTCCTCGATCATCCATCGGAGACCTTGCAAGGCTGTGAGTGATGGAACGACTTTCCTGTAGCTGTTACAGCAGTGTGTGCATGCACATCTGCGCATGCATTGAATCATACATACTATAATATTGGCCATTGTATATGAATGAGCAAGTGTGCACACACACTAGCTGGCACACACATACACACAGTAACCATGTGTATGGATAAATAAACTAGGTGATAACCCCATGCTGAGCAGCACATGGCCCACACTGCATATCATTAAAGTCACATGGTTGGGAAGAGCATATCTGTGTATTTGTAACTATACTGCTAAAGGATAAGGTAAATAAATCTGTAATATATTTACTCTATCCATCTTAGGGGGCTTGTCCAAAGTCCTTGTGGAAAAATTAACGTCATTATGACGTTAGGGGGGAGGGGGTCTTGGTCCATGATGTTATACAACTGCATTGTCAGCAGATTTTAGCTTTAGTTATGATTATGCATTCTTACCTCCAGCAGTGTCAAAAGTTGCATTTTGTGACAGCTGTGTCAAGCACTATGTAGCTAAAAGTGTGTACATAGCTACAGGCAAGCGAGAAACTGTTCAAGAAGCACAATGTTACCTGGTAGCTATGCAATGAAGATATAGCTAGCACTGTAGAATACAAGTGAATACTGAATGTGAATACTGAATGTGTAGGCTAAATGGAGCAGAATCAGAGTTTCAGTATTTAATCTATGCTGAAATGCTGTGACGTTAAGAGAGGGGGGGAAGGAGGTAAAATATTAACGTCATAATGACGTTAATTTTTCCATAAGGAATTTGGACAAGGCCCCTTAACTATACCGAGGAACTAATTTTTGGTTGTATGAATTAACTGACTATTTTGAACAAGGTAGGCAATGGGGTCACAAATCTAAAGGAGGGGTTTATAGACTAAAATATAGACAATGGTACATGTACACAGACAATGCAGTGGTATAAGAAAAATAAACTCACCAGTACGCCACATTCTTTGCTAGCATGATCAATTGTACTCTGATGATAGCCTGCATCAGCCCGACTCACGGTCAACACACTCAAGTATAGCATGGAGACGCTCAACACACTCAAGTATAGCAACCAAGCAAGAAACATCAAGAACAAGGTCAGACCAGGTGCTGATCCAGAAAATTTGCATGGAAGGTGGCTGACGGGGTGGCTACGCATAGTAAACCATACTGGTGCAAGGGGGGTGGCTGGCTAATAATGGTGGACATCTCCTATACTACGTTACATAAAAGAACTGGTGAAGGGGGGTGGCTATATAGCCACCCTATCCACCCCCCCTGGATCAGCCCCTGCAGACATATGTATAATATTCGCAATTGCGGATGCTAACATGTACATTACATTGTATGTTTGACCATGTACATGTATACTTTTAGCTCGCCAAGTTGTAGTCTGGCAGCTTATGTGTATCCGGAGTTGTAATCTAGTGCTTTCAATGTTGGATCTCATTTTGTTTTTGGTAATCTTAGACTATTTCCGAATCGCCAAATTTTAATGTTAATCTGTTTTACTCAGACGCCTATGGGCCATAGTCGATAAACCACCAAGTTTAAATTTCACTAATATTACTACAAAGCATTTTGAATGCCAAATTGCCAAATTTTTCACCACCATATTTTCGGCTATAATAGCTACTATGGTAACCATCAAGTTTTCTGGCTATAATATAATATATGGTTACCGTAGTGATATTCATAATGTTTCTGCATTAGTATTGTCCTTGTCATGCATGTACAATGTATACATGTATGTACATGTGTATGTGTGGTCATGTCCATGAACAGAGTGTAGCTACATGATATGTACCAATATGTATAGAGACTACATGTACTCATTAATTGTGTGTACCAATATGTAGCTACATGTGGTAGTGAACCAGGGTAAGACCTGTCAGCAGCTGGCCATGATGAGAACCAGGATTCAGGAACTAGAACTTGAGCTACAGGAGTTTAAGCTTAAGTCTGGCAGGATGGTAGTCAGTGAGGATGGCTCAGTGGTGGTCAACGACATGGCAAATGAAATCACCATGCTCAGAACAGAGAATGACAAGTAAGTTGTGGCCTTCTACGTGTATAATTTAATATACGTGTCAGTAGCTAGGCTGAATCCACATGTACGTTGTGTGAATACATGTAATACATATGCATTGTACAATTAATACATTGACATTTATGTGAGTGTAACATGTGCTCTTTAGTGTGTGTGTGAGTGTGTGTGCAGTGATGTACCCAGGGGGGTCACGGTTCAGGGTGCTGGAGCACCCCCATCAGCTCTGGCACAACTTAAAATTCGCTCCCAAAACAGCAGTTTATCAATGCTAAACAGCCTTCTTTGAACGTGTTTAATTAGGGGTGTGGTCAACATTTTGGGAGCATGGCTAAAAATTTTGCGCGCGTTTAACTCGTGGAGTTCACGAAGTCTGCTCGGATTTTATTAGGGGTGGGTCTAAAACTTTTTGCGCGCGCTTTGCGTGGGTACTATAGCACAATTAGCACCTCCACCTTCATAATAATTATTTCCTATGGTGTGTGTTTATGCAGTGATTAACTTTCTATGATGCACATGTACATTAACAAGTAATGACATTTGCCAATGGACAAAAAGCCTGCTATAATATACTAACGACTATGTATACATACATGCCTTCCAAGTTGATGAGAGAAGTGTAAGACTAGTAGTTTATTAGCATTCCAAGATACAGAGTCCATAAAATCTCTCAGTAAACTAATTTTAGTATGCTATCATAACACCATTCTCATAAAAAATTAATAGTAACCTCCAATGTTAGGTGTACGCATTATTATGTTTACATGGTTAGAAACTGGTAAAGAGAAATCTGCTACAGCATTCATGAAGATTGGCAGTTTTTGAGTGTTTAGAGACAAATTATCATGTAGAAAGGAAGCTACTCCTAATAACTAACTGCATGCATGCCTCTTTGATGAGAGAAAACATATATTATACTATATATAGCTATTAAATACTGTTTGATCACCTGGTCCAAATAGCTAATAATATTGTTATGGGAATTAGAGACAAATTATCATGTAGAAAGGAAGCTAATCCTAATAACTACTGCATACATGTCTCCTTGATGAGAGAAAACATAGTATAGCTATTAAAACTGTTTGAGCACCTGGTCCAAATATATAATAATAATAATATGGGAATTAAGAGACAAATTATCATGTAGAAAGGAAGCTACTGCTAACGTCTACTGCATGCATGCCTCCCTGATGAGAGAAATAGTTATACTGTTTGAGCACCTGCTCCAAATAATACTATATGGGATGAGACAAATTATCATGTAGAAAGGAAGCTACTCCTAATAACTACTGCATGCATGCCTCCTTGATGAGAGAAAATATACTATTAATAACTATTAAAACTGTTTTTCATGAGCACCTGGTCCAAATAATATATGGGAATTAGAGACAAATTATCATGTAGAAAGGAAGCTACTAGTAACTACTGCATGCATGTCTCCTTGATGAGAGAAAACATACTATAGCCATTATATGGCGGTTTGAGCACCTGGTCCAATTGCATACATGGGAAATTAATTATCATGTAGAAAGGAAGCTACTATACTAAGTATTAGTACATGCATGTCTCCTTGATGAGAGAAAACAATGCATACATTAGCTATTATACTGTGCATACATGTGTGGTGGGAGATGACAAAGCTGTCAACCTATGGAAGTAACAAAGTAACTGTTGACTGTCTGTAAGCCCAAACTTATTCTCAACTTGAGCCTGTGTATTAATTAGAAATTTCGCTCCTTAGAGTGCAGTAGGCACTGTGTATTTTAAGAAATGCCCCAGTTAAAACAGGTACTTTGTTCATATAATTTCAGTATAGATTCATCTCTTTCTCATCTATCTCCCTATTATTATTCACACAAACACTCACTCCTTAATTGATTTCAAACTTATGTAGATGCTGGAAATCTCCACTTTAATTAAGCAGGTACATATTATATTTTATTTTATTGTTTAAATTAGGTCATTTCTGTCCATCCTTCTCTCATAAATTCTCTTTCTTTCTCCTATTAATTTTCTCACTTTCTCTTACTTATGTGTATTGGCAAGCTTTGAGTAGTCTATTATGTCTTTTGAGAACCTGGTCCTGGTCTAGATACACGGGAAAAGACAAATACAAGCAGACAAAAGACTGCTACATGCATGCCTTCTTGACAAGAGAAGTGTAAGTAGTTCATTAGCATTCCAAGATATAGTCTTCAGCAGCTAGGGTCTCTCTGTACATAATATATTATGGTATACTATCATCCTATCATAGAACCATTGTCATAAAATAGTAACCTCCAGTGTAGGAGTTTAGGAGTATGTATATGCTATAGCTATGTTATGTCTGCATTGGATAGCAAAGAGCAAATCTATGGGAAGGGACAAACTGTCAGAAAGTCTACTACTAACTACGCCATGCATGCCTTTTTGATGAGAGAAAACATGTATGCTACAGCTATTATTGAAGTGTCATTGCCCCCTCAGTAGCATTTTTTCATTGTTACTTCATTTCAGTATATGCATTCTTATAGATGTTCGTTAAATTGCAGTAGACATTGTATTAACTGGCTGTTGCTATGCATTGACCCTGGTAACTAAGTAAAAGCTTAATTAATTACTCATCTGGATTTTCTTTTATCTTAGGGTGTAACTACCGGTACTTAGTGTGTAATAAGACCTACACACTAAGTAGAAAAAAAACTTCTTGGAGCCAGTGGCATTGCTACGTATGTGCTGTCAACAGTGCATGCTGGGCAATTTACCACTCACGAATAGTAAAGAGTCGTCACATATCGGATGATCCGGTGTACACGTATGTAGAGTGTGGGCGCGTTTCGTTGCAAAAGTATGGCATAAAATTAATATTGCCATTTCTCCGTTCTGAAAGTGAAAATCAAAAATCCGGCTGATCAAGCTTCTTTTTACTTTTTCCCATTCTGCCTCCCTTCCGGCCTGGCTTCCGGGTCCATAGAATACATTAATTGAGCACTTTGGGCTATAGCAGCCACACTCCAGTGATTGAGTTAATGAAGTGGGCGTGGTTGGATAGCTTGCACACCAATGATGGTTTTGGTACAATTCCAAGCTTCCACCCACTCTCATTAAGGTGCTACCTTAAGGCTGTGACAACAGGACTAGTGGACTGAACTACTGCCAGTAGTACTGGACTCACTTTTTTACCTAGAAAATCGACAAAATGCAACATTTCAACTTCTAAGTGACTGATAAGTAATCCATACACTATAGATAGATGTAAACATAGACTGCATGCTGCCCATAACTGCGTGTCCTTTCACATGGTTAAGGGTCGATCCAGAAGAAATCACCGTTTTGTGCATAGTACAACTAAACTGGTAATACTGGTAAGGTATTCCCCACAATACTTTATTCAAGCTGTATGGTCAGCTTTCACACCAAGTCCAGAACCTAAGACCAGAAGTTTGATAGGTGTATACAGAAGTGGCATCATTAGCCATTATGGCAATCAATGTACCCATCCGCTCTGAGTTTCCTGAGAAGTGATCAGAACACAATGTCATCAATACCAGCCCTTCACCGCAACTAGACCTGGAAGGTACTGATCCTGGTGACTCAAGAAAGGTGCATATACATGTATGAAAAATGTATAACCCTACACCCTATATAGCTAACTCACAAATGCATTTACTTAACAGTGCAGAGTACTTGCAATGATAGTGCAGTGTGAATCAGTATTAATAATTATTGTGCCTAATACTATGTTCCATGTACAGTTGCAGCGTCGGACTGCCCTATATACCAACTGAACTGGCCCAAGCCACTCTATCGTCATTTGGCGCCCCAGTCGACTCCAAGACAATTAATAGTTTATATGGTTACGAGTATCACTGATTCACTATTCTGATCTGCAGCGTGTGTGCGTACTGTGTACATGTGTAATAATATTATTGTGTATGTTGCATACACCCTGTATGCACACATGTACATTGTTACACCAATGCACATGTACACACATGTGTTTATGCATGGTTTCATACAGGATTTTGTTACCAGGGGGTATTTTTGGTTTGGACAATGTGGCGTGCCACCCCTCTAGAGGGTCTGGGGGCATGCACCCCCAGGAAAATTTTGGAAAATTTGCCGTCTTGAGGTTGATTTTGGTGGGTTTGGGGAGGTATCTAGTCACCGCAATGCTACATGTAGTATACTATTAATTATTTTGTGTTCAAACCATTGTGTATGGTCAGTGTATTATATTATGCCCTAGCAATCATTGTTATGACATCATGATTCTCAGATTCTTAGGGTGGGAGATCCCAGTGTGCCCCTCCCTAGCTCTGTATGAATCCCTGTTATGAGCTTGTGTTCGTGTGTGTGACTGTGTACATGACGTGTGTATATGTACATGTATGCGTGTTTATGAGCTTTTATTCGTGTGTGTGTGTGTGCATGTACATGTGTATGTGTGTAGATCGAGTTTAGTAGGCTTGTCCCAATTATGCTCTAACTTTACCTATTATTCTATTCTATCATTCTTAAGTCATTGCCTATTGTTCTAATGACAGTTGCCCATTATATTCTCCATCATTCCAATGCAATGTTTCATCATTCAACACGATCCATCATATTATTACCGGTATATGAACATGTGCATCACACACACTAAACAAATTATACATAACCAAGGTATCAATGTAATCTCTTAGCGCGTATTCTTGAAATACTCTTTCAGCCGCAGCTAATGATGGCTGTACAAGAATCACTGAGCACACTCTTGCATGCCTTACTCGCTGGAAAGTATCATATTCCTCATAATTCCTTTCCTCAAGTGTTTCTTATCTACTGTGTGCATGGGGCAAACCTTCCCTATTGTTCCAAAATAATTATTATTCCCAACATTTACCTATTATTCCAGCATCCCTCACAATGATACCTATTATTCTAAAATTATGCCAGCATAATTGGGACAAGCCTAAAGCTTAGTAACTTTAAACACACATACATGCGTATATACACATCATGTACACACAGTCACACACGAACACAAGCTCATAAACACACACACACCCTTTATGCACACATGTACATGTACAATCACACTCCCTGTTGTCAATTCAAATAACATATCAACAGCTGCTGCATCTCCAGATCCAATCCCCAGACCCAAAACACCAGCTACACTTGGTAGCAATTTTAATTTCATTTTATATGCATGGTTGCTATATACTAGGGAAGAATCTACAGCAATAGTCCTTTCATAATAAAAATTACTTTATCCAGTGTATATTCAGTGACTGAACAGGAGGTTATCCAGTGTATATTCAGTGACTGAACAGGAGGGAAGTTCACATTAATTAGGTGAGGGAGAGTCAGCAGCTAGACTAATGCACTTGATGTCAGTACTAGACGTAGGAAGCTAGCTAGCTAAGTAACCCTTTTAGCATAGATCATATAGACTACGTACCCGGGATTGGAAACTGCTCACGTGAGCAATAGAGTTAATGCAATCCATGGCGGGCACTCCGTGTCCCCTAGACCGAGGCAGCTGAACATGGCTCTACTGCAGCCTGTGTTAGTGCTGTAGCTAAGTGGAGGCAACGAAAGTAAAGCTCTATGATGGAAGAATACTACTAGCAAAAATTTTTGAAGAGCGCAACTATCTACGGCAGTCTTTTCGGGGTACGAAGTTGTTCACTGCTATTTCAGCCGCCTTCGCCCATACTTGCCCCATAGGACGCTGTACAAAACAACTTTTGGACCTGTATCTCGAGTCCCGTGGCAGCAGCTACCAAAAACTGAAGTTCTAAGTCAAAATATGGTGCCTCTGCACTAGGATAGCCACTATTTGGAGGATATACTGCTACCGCTGAGCCAGAAACTGTCAAAAGCACCAAAAAAGACGCCATTTTGAAGTCGCCTTGTTGTTGGGACTAGAACACCTCAGATACTGAACCAAGGAACTTCTCGTCACTATAAATAGTTAGAAGAAGCCCTTGTCCACGAGGATAGCTAAGTTATACAGTTGTAAGTATTTCTATTTAGTAGCTATTGTCAAAAGTATTAGAAAAATGTGTGATTTTTGGCCATTTTTTGTGATTTTTTCGCAATTTTTGTGCATTTTTGTGGTTTTCCGTGCGACACGGATTGCACCAGTACAGTGGACTCTATTGCTCACGTGAGCAGTTTCCAATCCCGGTTACGTAGTCTATATGATCTATGCTTTTAGCTACACACATTCTAAGAATCTTGGCCCTAGAACATGATGTGGTTTAAAGGTGATGAGAGTCGGCAGCTAGACTAATGCATTTTTGATGTCAGTGATAGTAGCCACGTGGGTGCTTCTTCAGAAAATCTCTGCAGAGGTCTCTGAAGCCCTGTACGTACGTCAATCCTCAAGAGATCCCATGCTGCATGTGTGTATAGTGGTTGTATTATGATGTGTGCACATTATTTATGTGATGTTTGCACATTGTGATATCATGTGTGTGCATGTACTCATGATGTTTGTGTGCGTGTAAGTATGGGGTGTGCATTCAGTGTTAGAGAGTGCACATACTTTGCCATGAGAGGAATTTCTTCTGCTTGGGGTTGGTACTGGAAAAATTAGGATCTAAATTGCTAATGTATCATGTGAAGTGTCTTTTTTTTTTTTTCAAGGCGACCAGAACACTAAGCAGAAAAAAAAATTGTCCAAAAACACCACATAATCGAGCTGGGTGCATAGTGGAACCATACAATGCAAGCAGGCATCCTAAATTTTAATTTTGTCAAAAAGTCGGTAAAGGTCGTCACGTTTATGTGCGCGCGTGGCCCCGCCCCTCACGTAGCGCGTGGGCGGAAACATTGCAAACGCGTGGCTTCCCTGTACAAACATATGGGGAAACTTCAAAGGGCCGTAACTTTGATTCTAAGGCGTGAATCAAAATTCCTGAAGGTCAAATCTCTGCATTTGATCCATTCTGCGTGCCGGTACAAAAATTATGTCCCCAGGTGCTCCCAATTCCCCCCTGAATTAATTAATTAAAGTTTGTTGTTTTTTTTTCAAGGAGACCACACACTAAGCAGAAAAAAATTGTCCAGAAACCACCACATAGTTGAGCTGGATGCTTAGTAGACCCACACAATGAAAGCAGGCCGTCTATGCTCCTAGTAGAGCCTAGAAAACTCAGAGTATTATGATCAGTGTTGAGAGGTTCAGTACCAGTGGCCCCTGCAACACGTTACTTCGTACTAATACTCAAGATCACCACAGCACACACACAAGGCTAGGGGAAAAGCACAACAAAACAATTTTAGTTATGTTTCTCAACTCTATGTACTTTCCCACACATCCATGCATGCATGTACAATATAAAACTGTAGCTGTATTATGCCACCTACCTCTCAGCAAAAACGGGAGAGCTACTGTTGTGGCTGATTCTTCATCCATTCAGCAAGCCATTCAGCAAGCCTCTGGATACAATACCAGCTGCATGGTAGCCTATGCTGGTACTGGCCTAGCGATTTTCTAAATAATGCACACCGGGACTCAAAACATTGCAAAGACATGGCTTCCCCATACAAACGTATGGATTAACTTTAAAGGGCCGTAACTTTAATTCTAAGGCGTGAATCAAAATTTTCTCATGTCAAATCTCGTTTTTCAACCCATTCTGCGTGCCCATGTAAAAATTACGTTCCCAAGTGCTCCCAATCCCTCCATGAATTAATTTTGTATCTTTTTTTCTACTTAGTGTGTAACAAGAAGCGGACCAACTAAGCAGAAAAAAACAGTCCATAAACTACCACATAGTTGAGCTGGATGCACAATAGACCCATGCAATGTAAGCAGGCAGCCTAAACTTCAATTTTGACAAAAGTGGGTAAAGGTCGTCACGTTACTGTGCGCGCGTAGCCACGCCCCTCACGTAGCGCGTGGGCGGAAAACATTGCAAATGCATGGCTTCCTATACAAACATATGGGGATACTTCAAAGGGCCGTAACTTTAATTCTAAGATATGAATCAAAATTCCCCAAGGTCAAATCTCTAGTTTCGACCCATTCTGCGTGCCCATGTAAAAATTATCTCCCCAGATGCTCCCAAACCCCCCGTGAATTAATTTATTTTGTTTTTTTCTACTTAGTTTTTTTCTACTTAGTTGGTAACAAGGGGACCACACACTAAGCAGAAAAAAAAATGGTCCAAAACCACCACACAGTCGAGCTGGATGCATAGTAGAGCCATACAATGCAAGCAGGCATCAAAATAGCCATATATGCAATGTTTGGTAGGGGGTCGTCAACGTACCCCGCGCGCCCGTAATTTTTTTTATGGGCAAACATTGCAAGTGCATGGCTTCCTATACAAACATATGGGGATACTTCAAAGGGCCGTAACTTTAATTCTAAGTTGTCAATCAAAATTTTCTCATGTCAAATCTCGTGTTTCGACCCATTCTGCGTGCCCATATAAAAATTATCTCCCCAAGTGCTCCCAATCCCTCCAAACATTATTTACTGCGAAGAAATCTTTTTTTTTTTTCTACTTAGTGTGTAACAAGGCGACCAGAATACTAAGCAGAAAAAAAAAAATTGTCCGAAAACCACCACATAGTTGAGCTGGATGCGTAGTAGAGCCATACAATGCAAGCAGGCAGCCTATACATCAATTTTGACCAAAGCGGGTAATGGTCGTCACGTTGATGTGCGCGCGTGGCCCCGCCCCTCACGTAGCGCGTGGGCGGAAAACATTGCAAATGCATGGCTTCCTATACAGCATATGGGGTAACTTCAAAGGGCCGTAACTTTAATTCTAAGGCGTGAATCAAAATTCCCCAAGGTCAAATCTCTAGTTTCGACCCATTCTGCGTGCCCATGTAAAAATTATCTCCCCAAGTGCTCCCCAACCCCCCAAATATTAATTAATTATATAAATTTTTTTTCTTTCAAGAAGCGGACCAACTAAGCAGAAAAAAACAGTCCATGAACTACCACATAGTTGAGCTGGATGCACAATAGACCCATGCAATGTAAGCAGGCAGCCTAAACTTCAATTTTGACAAAAGTGGGTAAAGGTCGTCACGTTACTGTGCGCGCGTAGCCACGCCCCTCACGTAGCGCGTGGGCGGAAAACATTGCAAATGCATGGCTTCCTATACAAACGTATGGG
Source organism: Cliona cf. orientalis (assembly GCA_963930775.1). Taxonomy (NCBI): domain Eukaryota; kingdom Metazoa; phylum Porifera; class Demospongiae; order Clionaida; family Clionaidae; genus Cliona; species Cliona cf. orientalis. The sequence goes on along the minus strand of OZ005699.1, from coordinate 6,625,959 downwards.
GATACTTCAAAGGGCCGTAACTTTAATTCTAAGATATGAATCAAAATTCCCCAAGGTCAAATCTCTAATTTCAACCCATTCTGCGTGCCCATGAAAAAATTATCTCCCCAGATGCTCCCAAACCCCCCGTGAATTAATTTATTTTGTTTTTTTCTACTTAGTTGGTAACAAGAAGCGGACCAACTAAGCAGGAAAAAACAGTCCATAAACTACCACATAGTTGAGCTGGATGCACAATAGACCCATGCAATGTAAGCAGGCAGCCTAAAGTTCAATTTTGACAAAAGTGGGTAAAGGTCGTCACGTTACTGTGCGCGCGTAGCCACGCCTCTCACGTAGCGCGTGGGCGGAGAACATTGCAAATGCATGGCTTCCTATACAAACGTATGGGGATACTTCAAAGGGCCGTAACTTTAATTCTAAGATATGAATCAAAATTCCCCAAGGTCAAATCTCTAGTTTCGACCCATTCTGCGTGCCCATGTAAAAATTATCTCCCCAGATGCTCCCAACCCCCCCATGAATTACTTTATTTTGTTTTTTTCTACTTAGTTGGTAACTACTTAGTGTTTAATTTTCTCTATAATATCTTTATGCATTAGCACGGGATACATGTATAAGTGCAATATACACTATCAGGAGTACATTACTAGGAGTGTGCAACGCACACATGAGTAGTGCAAACATCTCTTTCCAGATTTGACATCACAGAATATCATTAATATGCAACCACTAAAACCATGAAGCCATGAAGGTTGTGTCTGCACTGTCCTATCAGTAACTAGCTGCAGCTGCAGCTATACAGAATGTAACTCAGTGGTTGCAACTTAAGTACCTTCTAATGATATTCAGGCCCATGTACAAGGGTGGTTGTGATGTCAAATCTGGAAAGAGATGTTTGTACTACTATTGTGTGTGTTGCACACTCCTAGTAATGTACTCCTGACACTATCATATAAACATGTAACCAAATAAACAAAAACAAAACAAAAATTACAAGAGACAAGTTGACAGAGCATAGAGACTAAACATAAGACAATAATAGACGTTTGTAACAATTAAAAGTAGGAGCAGAAGCAATAGAAAAAGGTAAGGAATTCCATAATGAAATAGTTTGCGGGAAAAAAGAGTGCAGAAATGAATTAGAATGTGCATAAGGTTGATAGTACAAATTAGTTCTACCACTACGAGTAGGGTAGTTTAACTGGCGAGTAGTTAGCGGGGAATTGGGAAACTAAAAAAAAAACATTAATTAGCTTATAAAAATAACATAGATTTAAGTGAGTACTGCGTGCCTTGAGATCTGGGAGTGCTGTTTGCTCCAGGGCTTCAGCATAGGTTAAGTCCCATCGCTTGCAGCATACCTTAAGTGCGAACTTCTGTACGTTCTCTAATTTTTGGATATCTTTCATCAAATACGGGTTCCAAACCTGCGTTGCATATTCTAAATGCGGCCTTACTAATGAAGTGTATAGCCTAAGTAGAGTTTGTTGTGAAGACCAGCTATAAAACTGACAGTAAATAAGGCCAATGATCTTATTCGCTTTACTCCTTATCCGTTCGATATGGGCAGACCACAATAGGTCATTTGTAATGATGACACCTAGATACTTATACGAGGATACTTTTTCAATAGCCTTGTTGTGGAGAGTTAGAATAGGAGCTACCACCGAGTTACACTTAAGTCGAGATATTATCATGAACTTGCATTTGCTTCCATTCAATGTTAGATTATTCTTGTCGACCCAGGTAGAAAGGGTATTTATATCACTTTGTATCTTAGCATAATCATCTGGGCAGCTGATCTCCCTGTATAGAAGCATATCATCAGCATAAAGGGTAGTGAGACTTCCGCAATTTAACTGCTCATCTGTTGCATCGTTAATGTATAATAAAAACAAAAGGGGACCGAGGACAGATCCCTGTGGAACTCCAGACAATACAGGAACCGGTGCAGACTCTTTTCCATCAAGTACAACGTACTGTTTTCTATCGTGTAAATATGAGAACAACCAATTTGAGACCTGTTGATTAATACCAGTTGATCGTATTTTCTGTAGTAGTATTCGGTGTGGAACAGAGTCGAAAGCTTTGCGCAGGTCGAAAAAAACCGCACATATTTCTTTGCCCTTATCCAAAGATTGAAACCAATGATTGGTAACATCAAGTAGAGCAGATACAGTAGATCGTTTGGGGCGGAAACCCCACTGCTGTAAGGCTAGCGGGACAGTGGATTCCAAGTGTTTGTAAATCATTTTGTGCATATGTCTTTCCAGAAGCTTACTAAGTATAGATAAGAGCGATATAGGCCTGTAGTTACTGGGTTGACTTGAATTGTCACCTTTTGGAACTGGAACAACAGCAGATATTTTCCACTCCTTTGGTACTTTACCGGATTCAATGGATTTGTTGAACAGTGCTGTGATTCCCTTGGCAATTGATTCAGCTGTAGCTTTCAGCATAGTTGCTGATATCCCATCTGGCCCTGCTGCTTTAGATGTATCAAGATTTCGCAGCATATCAAGAACTTCTTCCTCTGTACACAACAATTCAGCATGTTCATCAGCGTCATTATCAACAAAGGTGGACATGTCATCATCAGAGAGCACAGGGATGCTAGTATTAAAACATTGTGAGAAGAAATTATTTAGGATGGCTGCCTTCTCTTCATCATCTGAGATAATGTCCCCATTGCAATTCCTGAGGAAAGGGATCCTGGTCTCTTTCTTAACGAATTTGGCCGCTTTCCAGAATGCCTTTTGGTCAGCTGAGTTCAAAGTATTGAAGTAGTTTCTTTTTGCACGTTTCATCTGGTTTGCCACTTCATTGCGTTTCATCCGATACATTTGCCAATGGTTCTGCTTCCGGCTTCGCTTAGCACACTTGTAGGCCAGGTTCCTAGCACGCATAGATTTCGTTAATTCTGCATTAAGCCAAGGTAAGTTGCGCTTCTTCTGTATCATTTTGTGTGGTATACACTGCTCCATCACAGATAAAAAATTATATTTCCAGTTGCTCCAGGCTTGGTCAATATCGCAATCTATGAGAGCAGCAAAGTCAGTGGCTTCTAGAAGAGAATTTGCTGTTTCAAAGTCAGCCAAGCCATACCGCCAGATCTTCCTTTTTGCTGCTTTCATACGATTGGTGGATCTCCATTTCAATGACAGCTGCACTCCATTATGATCTGATGTACCTAGAGGTGGAACAACTGAACAAGATATTAACTTGGATGCGTCAGAAATCAAGGCTAAATCAATAAGAGATGTGTTTCCTTGAGGGCTGGTATGGGTGGGTTCTGATACTACTTGTGAGAGTGAAAAATAATCTAAAATATTACACAAATTAGAGAATAAAGGATGGGATGGGTTATAAAAATTAGTATTAAAGTCCCCCATTAACACAAAATTAGTAAAACTATGTACATTTGCATCTAGTAATGAAGAAAATAATAAGTCTAGAGTGTCTGTAGGTGCACTGGGGGGACGAAAGAAAAGGCCTACATGCACTTTATAAGAAAAACCTGGATTAACAACTGAAACTAAAGCAAACTCAAGATCATTAGGACAACTTAACAAAACTTCAGTAAATAAATGTGACTTGATATAAAAAGCTAGCCCACCACCATGCCTGTTTCTGTCAAACCGGGTGATACAATAACCAGGGATGGACAATTCACAATCTGATATACTATCACATAACTTTATGGTATATGTGCATACATGTACCTCGTTTGATGATAATTATCTTCTAGCCATCTACAGAAAAAAATGCATATCCTTTGTCTATGTTGGTCAGTATTTCATGTTGCTCTGATATGACCCCGCTATGGTGAAGTAATCCTCTTTCAAAAATTAGATTACAAGCTTCCAAAAACTGTAGAGAATACTTAGCACTTTGAACATTATAAGCAGTTATACTTGTTGTGTAAGAGTGTAACTCGGTCAGTACATTCTCTCACTAATAATATCATGTGGTTAATAGTAATTAATGGCCTAATAATTGTACCTGCATTATTAAATTTTGGCTGGTGTTATATTTAGGAATCATGAATGACATGAATCTCTCTAAGTCTTGGTACAATTCTTGCCAATCCTTTTGCCATCTTTTCACATTCTCTCTCTTATACATGTCCTGTTAGTACATATAGTTCAGCTGCCATAAGTATGCTAATGTGCTATACTGTAGACTTGCCTGCATGTATTGCTCTCCGTCCAAATACTGTTCTGTTAAACTCAAAATTCTTAGTGCCTCCACTCCGAGAAGAAAAAAAGACATTTATCATATTTTTGAGCTATAATAATACATGTGCAAATGTATTATTATTGTAAAGAATAGGCTGCTAATTAATTTTGTTTACTTGATGAGTAGGGCATATAATCCAGTAGATGAGGTTTGGAGGATTGAATAGATTTTCAAAGCATGGTGCTGGCACTGGATAACCACTCTGGATGGAGTGGCTACCATAGGCACCTGAATGACCGCCTGAAGTGCACTTGATAGCTAGTAGTGAGGTTTATAGACGCTCCATCGCACACTATAACCGAGGTTTCAAACCCATACAGCTGAAACAATTTAATTGTTTCAAAAACACAAGCAATGGTAAATTTGCTCTTAACACTTCCACTTGAAGTGAACTATGGCCCAACGATATCAAATTTGGATGTGAGATCTCTCCATAAAAATTGCAGAACATAGGTAGTCTGCTCGGTCTTGGTGTCCTCATCATAATATTATGTCATGTAGATATCATGTAGAGAGCTCATATCCTCTGGACTCATTGCTAGACCAATTATCTGCTGATTCCTGGAATTCCACATTAGCCTTGATACAACTTTCACTTCATCAAAAACAAGCACACTGTCTCCTCGTGGCACCTTCAATCCTTCAAGGCTCTTCCTTGAATGCAGCATATAGCTTTGATTGCTTATAAATAGCCTCTTCCATTGCCCCAGGCCCAGATAGGAATGCACCTGTTATATACATGCACATAATTATCAATATCTACACATCCCCATTGAATAATTATATAGATGCACATTCGAGAGAGAGAGCGAGAGAGAGAGAATGGAGGGTTCTGGAAAAATTTCAAAATTAATTTTGTGCCCTATGTGTCATTGTGCGGTCAAACCTGTGTAGCTATAGTGGTCACCGTGTAAGGCATGCAGCCATGCACCTCCTCATTACCGCCATTCAGTGGCAACCCCAATAAACATTATACACCTTGTTAAGTTAGACACATCTATAGCTAATAACCACTGATTTTCGCCCCATGGTGACAACTATAGACAGATTTTTTTCTATATGTATTGTCCATAATAATTATATCAACCAATATTACCTGTGTATCTCTGTAGGGTTGATTTGGAAGGAAGGTTAAGGATTCCAAAATTCTTTAATGTTTGGTAGGCAGCAGGACTACGTATGTACACTGCTAGAGCTAATTGAATGATTGCAGGAATGTGTATATAAATTTATATCTAGCCTATCTATACGTATTGTGATAGGGCTCCATCCATTACCTCGGTTCCCGGTTTCTGTATTATTATACTCTTGATTAAACTAATATACATGTGTATGACATAGTCAATCATTATCTAACTTAAAGGTGAGTTGATCAGACTGAAACTGCTTTTTAAGATTGTGCTTGTCATTTTTCCATGTCTTTTGAATATCTGTGCCAACTCCATGAGCGTCAGCCTCTGCAAAAACATCCCCTAACTCGCCATGTCCATGGCTTTCCAAAGCTGATACAACCTGGCACATCTCGTCATGCTGTGAATCGTCAAGTACAACATCTTGTGGTTCGTACTTTCTTAATGCTCGTTTATCGTGAGAGCGTTCTGCTTGAGTATTCATCCTCCGTTCCTTTAGACTGTTAGGAGATAAATATTTGAGGGGGAAATGTGAAGATGGTTGGATGTGCTTCATTTTTGAGCTGGTTGGTGCCTGAGAAATGCGCTCGGATGCTTGACGCAAACATTTATGTAGCTCCTTACATGCCAAACACATTACACTTTCACAAGCTTTTTCTGCTAAAGGTGCATTTTTTGGTACTCAAAACCATTTACAACATTTACAAGAATCGATCCTTTCAATATAGCTACATCGATCCTCTCAAAATACATCTAGAATTATGATCATAATTCTTAATATATATTGTAAAAAACACATCTAGAATTATGATCAGTGTGTTCATGAAGGAAATGTAATCCTTATTGTAACTAAAAAAAAGGTGCATCATCATCCTCCAGCAGGATACATTTCACGATTAAGCGTTGTTTTAGATAACAATGGAGACTACCAGTTGCAAGTATGTAATAATACATAATAATTATACTACGAACGAGAAGTCAACGTCTTTAATGGTCCCTTTTCATAAGACTGATAACTCTATGCATGTAACAAAGGTACATACTATGAACAAGAAATCCCAAATGGTCCGGGACTCCCTTTTCTCAGTTGGTCACATAATAGTTCGAACAATCACAGATCCAGAGCAGATTTACATGCACTTTCTGCTGCATACTTGTAATGTTTGTAGTATGTTTTTATAATCATCAATAATAATATTATTTGTATTGTACACACTGACACGACTGGCTACAGCCCCAGCCTCAAGTAGCTAGCTGTATACATAGCCCTGGTATAAATTTTCTTTCCCACAGCAAGAGAATTTCTTAAATCCTATAATAATATTATTATATATAATTATGCAGAAGTATGTATGAGTACTGCATACAACCAGGACTATATATGTATACTGCACACTTTTGATTTATAGCCTGTGCCATTTCTATGTAGGTTTTTTAGTTACGTGCAAGCAATTGTATACGTAGGTGACTGCACATGCAGGTGGCTGCATAAAGCAAATCGTCAAATTAATAGTTTGTCTCTATGCTTTTATGATGAATCAGTATATTATCTCATACTTTATTAGCTAGAGTTTGTCATATGCATGCATGCTACAACTGGGTATGGATATCCGATAACTTATTAAAATTAGTTTTACTGCATGCAGTTCACTGGACATAGAGTTCCAGCAGCTGAATTGGACTGTCTTCATCTGTAGTATCTTGATCATGACAAATACGCACCTCAATATCATCACTTGTGCTATCAGGGAGATCCACACTGAACCATGGTAGAGTGTTGGCACCAGTGCAGCATGTGCCCTCATTGTTATCACACTGTTGACCATCCCAGAGAGGATCATCGGGAAAGAATGTATCGATTACATAACAGGTACCTTGATATGCAGACTCACAGTAGTAGTTGTTTCCAACATATGATGGTGGTTCACGGCCACCATTACAGGGACATTTAGAATTAGAACAGCCAGTGGCATTTTGCTCGCTAGAACCAGCAGCATAGCTCCAAATGTGTTTACGAGGATTACGGCCATAGGTAATGCTTACACCTTCAACATATGTTTCATTAATTGTAAGACGCTCGTTCTCAAAAGCGGATGGACTTCCAAACTGATAGCCAATGACTCTTCCACACACTTTGCTGTACTGACCACTAGAATGGTAGAGAACACCGGGACAACTTCCTTCACTAGAAGTTGGTCGTGCACAAACTCTTATTCCATCCATTGTGACTTCCCTCCAGGCGGATGGACACTGCTGTGAAGGATTGCTCATATTGAGGTGGGCTATACGATACCACAATCCAGCTCCACACTGTGGAATTTGAAATATTTCTTGCACAACAGCTGAAGAGTAATTTGTAATATTGTTTAGTGCTGTATCCAGCTCCTCTTTAGATGGACAACTACCTCCAAGATCACCGTTATCATGGCTGTTTATGACGACCATAGGAACTCCAATGACAAACTGATTCTGCTGAGCAATTGCCACCTGTAGAGCTGCGGCTAGAATTGCAAATATCAGACATGCCATGTTAGTTTAACACTGTTTCGCCTCTTTCACACAACACACTTTATAGACTGTGGTATCTCGGGCTACAGCTAGTTTTATAGTCGGGCACTGCAAGCAATCACAGATGACTACACAGGCGGATGCATAAAGCTAATGGAAGTATAATTATAATAGCTATTGTTTATTAATAGCTCTGTGTCTATATGTGGTGCATCAGCTAGCGTGCGATCCAGAAACATGTACACGTATGAGTACATTACTCCATACAGTAAGGTACATACTACGAACGGTAAGTCGACGTCTTTAATGGTCCTTTTTCGTTTATAAGGCTGCATGATCACTCTATGCATGTAACAATATTATATGAACAAGAAATCCCAAATTATCCGGGACTCCCTTTTCTCACAGTTAGTCCCATAATAGTTAGAATATTAACACAGGGACATTTAGAATGAGAACAGCCATTTTGCTCGCTAGAACCAGCAGCATATAGCTCCAAATGTGTTTACAAGGATTACGGCCATGGGTAATGCTTACACCTTCAACATAGGCTTCATCAATTGTAAGATGCTCATTCTCAAAAATAGATGGACTTCTAAACTGAAGGCCAATGACTCTTCCACAAACTTTGCTGTACTGACCACTAGCATGGTAGAGAACACCGGGGCAACTTCCTTCAGTATATAAAAGTTGCTCATGCACAAACTCTTATTCCATCCATTGTGATTTCCCTCCAAGCGGATGCATGGACACTGTTGTAAAGGATTGCTCATATTGAGGTGCACATCGGCTATATGATACCCCCGGTACCATAGTTCATCTCCATACAGTGGAATTTGAGAAGAAATGAATATTATAATTTCTTGCACAACAGCTGAAATGTAATTTCTAATATTGTTTAGTGCTATTTCTAGCTCTTCTTTAGATGGAAAACTACCTCCAAGATCACCTTTATCATGGCTGTCTATGACAGTTGCAGGAATTCCAATCTCTAGCTGAAAGCTTTTTGAATCCTACCAAAGTATGTACAACTGCATACAACCAGGACTAGCTAACAGTCATGCACTAAAGTACACTTTATAGCCTGTGGCATCTCTATGTATAATAATATAGTTTTTTAGTTAGGTGCAAGCTATAGATCACAGTCCAGCTGGACAGGAGGCATCAATAAAACGTGTCAGTATCACCTAATAGTATGGATGGCCTCATACTAATCCATATTAATTTTTATCTAGTACTACATGTCATGAAAGGAGAGCACCCATGGAGGCTAGGTCATTACTAGCTACCACAAAATTTTAATGGTAAGCTCCCAAGCAATCTACATCCTAAAGAGCACTTGTGTCAATGGACACTTCCACCCAATGTAGCTCACATTATTTTCAATGACTGGAGGGTGCAAAGGTCAGGATCATCTCAAGATTCTTATATATCAAGGCCTAGCAGCTACACGACAGTATAATCATGAATGCAAGCTAGTGTACATGCATGATATTGTATAATATTATAGTGTTTATATAGAGGTATGTATGTAACTATGTAATAGTTCGGATTTCAAAGATTTCTGTACTTGTCAACTGTTGCATCTAGTCCAGGTGAAGGTGTACCTCCTGGCGAATTAAAATACACTCCTCTGTAGAGACTGGCAGAAAACTGTGCTGTCAGTCCAAACGCCTTGTACCTAGCCCAGCAGAGGTCGTAGTCCATGATGGCATCATGCAGCTCCGTTAGGTTGAAGGAGGGCATTTGGTGGTCGTGCATGTAGCCCTGAACCATGACCCGCCAACCAGCACAGATGATGTCATAGAGTAGAGTGCCGTAGCGAATGGAGACAGACATCTCTCTGGCAACGTTGATATCTGAGATGTCCTCTTTGATGGAGTCAAACTTGCTCTGAATCTGCCTCCAAATAAAGGTGGCATTTCGTTTGTAAGCTAGTGATTGATTGAAGAGACCGTTACTTCTCAACCAGTCAAAATGCTTATCTGCAATGCATGGCACATGCATAGAGAATATCATTCAGCTAGTCACAAGATCTCAAGGTGATAGCTAGTCAATTTTGTTTCAAATTTGTTGTCATTAATTTTACCAAGTTGTTCGAGTCCACCAAGTCTGTCATCCCTCGTCACTCCAAGCCAACACGCAGGATGGTCACCTTCCGGGCAGTAGTGGCCATAGAGTATAGCATCACTGGAGAGCAGAGCCATTTCACGGAGCACGCTGCAATCCTTAGTGGTTTGACCTAGCTTTTCATAACACAGTCTAGTGAATATTGACTCTTCTGATTCCTTGCCACCAAGAGTCCACCACTGAGATATGACATACATGTGTACATCAATCCTATAGAGTAGCAGTATAATAATATTGCATATAGATTATTGCACAAACAGAGCATGCTCCACACTTCATACACTGTCAGTTGTAATATTGCTTGCCATACAAAGGATCTTTCATCCCTCCAAAAAAAAATCATTTCAACCCTCTTGTCTTACTTGTCTTACCAGAATTCATATCCATGGATGTACGGTCCCCACCAGCCACCCCCTCTGCTCCAGGTCCAAAGTCCACGAATCAATGGAGAATCAATTATGTCCTTCAATCCCTTTTTCAGACTGGGAGACATCTCAGAGAATCCATTGATAACTCCATCCATAACTGTTGAAGAAGAAATCTAAGTCACATGACATTGATCAGCACAGAAACAATACAGGCTATGGGAGACATACCATATTATTTGCTGGAAATATTGGCGGGAATTAAATTTGATGATTAGGGCCAAAATTGCCATTGCAAAAATATTGGTGGATTTAAATTATCGGTATAATATGGGATTGTGATAATATGTCTATAATTATAATAATTATGCGAGATTTTGGAGGATTTTAATTTGGCGGTTGCCAACGCAAAACTACCAAATTTTCCAGCTATATGGTATATACCTAGCTGGACCCTGCTTTAGAATTAAGGACTTACAGAGGTAAGCCCCCATTGATGTTACATGGTGGATTAGTTTTATAATACTTTTGTTACATGATACTGTGATCCTAGACCTAGATCTAGAGTACCTAAAACAAACTCACTGTAGTTGGGATATGCTCCCTTGCCTTCATATTCTCTCTGGCACTCGACCTCAACCACCTGAGCATGCTTGCCAACGGCTAACTGCTCATTGAAGTCATTGAATCTCCAAAAGTCACCAGAAGTGTGTTTGATACAGAAGTAGAATAGAGGATGAGGATCAATAGGATCACTGACGTTCAAATAGTACTGTGGAGGAGATTCTGAACCTGTAACGGCATGCAACCATATTATACGAGTCAACCCAATGTAGTGCTACCTACATGTATCCCCACTCGACTCAAATGCACAAGAGCAGACTGATTCACTCAAGGACTCTGGGTGAGATTAACTCAGATTTGGTGAAACACTAGCGAAGCTAGCTACCCATACTCCATACGTGTTGTGTGGTCAAGGTTCACGCAATGTTTTCAAATTTTTGCACATTAATTTTATTTTCGTATACAGAATGAGCGTATGAACTATATAAAAAATTTCCCGCTATACGGTATCAACCATGCAGTTTTCATAATATTATTATGCTAAGGTGAACCATAACAAGAGTCCTTTTGCCAGGGAAGTGAGTTATAGGCTTAGTCCACAATCCATACTATAGGCTATACATAAATCCAGCCAAAAGGGAGCGAGGATCTGTGGAACCCCAAGACCTCTCCCATCCCCCCCCCCCCCCCCCCCCCCCCCCCCCCCAGTGATAATAGTTCACTCTTGATAGTGAAACGCTGGCTGATCAGACATCATATAATCAGCTGTTGATCACTCTTGAAACCTTAAAGATAGAGCCGGGGGGGTGGCGATCGAGCATCCTAAGCCCCCCCCCCCCTCTCCCGGACACGCCACTGTATGAGGATAAGCCCAGAAACATTCACAACTGATAATCATGGTTGGCTACATAACTGCCCCCCAAGCACTTAAGGATAATACTAGTTCAGGTTAGCTGTATACAAATTTAGGCAACGATCATTGTAGAACTCACCAAAGTTAAACCATCCTCTGAATAAAAGAACAGTTTTCATCTCTTCACATACAGTGTCCCTCAAATATTTTATGAACGGTATCCAGATTTGCTGCTGGTCAACGTATGACTTAATTCCTTTGATGGGGCTGTTTCCTTTGTGGTATGGAGTATCAAAAACATAAGTCTCTCCTGTTCGAACAACGAATCCATCTATACCAGGGAATCGTTGCAAGGTTTCAGTGAACATTGCTGTCAAAACTTTAGCAGTTACGTCATTAAACACAATGTATCCATCTTTGTTGAGAATTTGGTCTTTGTAGTGGTCAATAACTTTGACAGGCAGGACTATCATGTCGACAAAGAAGAAAGCCTTGAGTCCAGCTGACTTGATCCTTTCAATGAAGGCGTCAATGCCCATAGCATAGCTCTCCATCCAGGCTAGTTCCACAGAGTTCTCTTCAAAGAAATTTCCCAACGTGGAAAAGTTAACGGCAAGGAATGGTGAATTCTCTCCTGTGCTTACTTTGCCAGTGTAGTTTAGTGAAGCAAGCACCATAGGATCAGAGTACTTGGTCATCTGCCATCCTGTGGGGTCTCCGGGATTTGGCATCACCATGTCCAACAGTATCCGCTCGTTTGAAATTGACTGCGAACTGGCAAGTATGCCAGTTACTACTGCTAGAAGAAGGAGAAGCCTCATCTCAACATTTCAAGCATGCGTGGCGGTTGGACCTGGCACACCCCTTTGATTCAGCAAGGAAGGGGGAGGGGCTAGTGTGTTATTGATTATAGACACCGATTAGTCCGTCGACCCTGTACCGTACACATAACTGGGTCTATGTTTAACAGTTACCGTCATGACATGTCAACAGCTCAGGGAGCTTCAGCATATTCCTATCGGTCTGTGGTGTTACCAACTTGTGTAAGGATCGAATACTGTACTACTAGTAAAGTATATTAAAGTGTTTGAGCATGAACTTCAATAGGCTTACCATGACTGTCAGTGTCACGGTGTGTGTGTACTGCATCATGACATTGTGGGTGTGTACGTGTGTGCTTGCATATGTGTATCATAGGATGTGTATGCATGTAGGTTTATGTTATACATGTACACTCGAATGGAAAAATTACGGCCCATGATGCATACATAAAAATGTGCAATGGTTCATTCTAGATCTCACAGTGTGTTATTGTAGACTCTAGCATGTTCAGTGGAGTTGACCTTAATAAAAGATCGAGATATTGATGCTATGCAACATACTAATATCCGATACAATAACAGTGTGAATTGGAGCAGTGTAAGAAGTTGGTATAGTGCACCGTATAAAAGGGGCGTGGTCAGGCCAAAAAATGTCATTCGCTAAAATTTTGAACTTACAAAATGGCTGCCTTCTGCCAAGTGACCGTTCTCGCACTTTTACACCCATAGACACACACTAACAACTGTCAAAAACGCGAATAAAAGCAAGAGCGCTCCAAATAGAACTTTTTGCACGTGTTCGCATATTATTTGTTTCGAAGCTGATCTGTGATATTATGTCGAGTTCTATTATTCCTCCCGAAAGCGTCATCGCTTCACTCTACAAGCGACTTTCTCGACTTACCGGGAGAAGGAAGCCTTTGAGCGTCGATTTGAGGCCGTTTGCAAGCTCCTACAACCCGTAGGAGCCCCCACTCTAGACAATCACGGTGTGTTATGCGCCTTGTTGGATGCGGTAGAACGGAATGCGAGACCACAGGACAATTCCCCGGGTAATGAGCGCGTGGAAACAAGGAGCTTTCTACGAAACAGTGGTAAGGCTGAGTATGTGCAGACTATATATGATAGCTATGTTCAAGTGTGTATGCATCACATAGGAGTGTATGTAAGTGATGAGCACCAGGAAGACCAAGCATTGTTTGTGACCGAAGAGTGCTGTTTTTCTGACCTGGTTGAAGGACTCTGCTCCCCATGTCCCTGTGGGCTGACAATAAAGCCATGGGCTGTGGAGTCTATCAAACAGGTTACAATATTGTAGCGTCAAGTATAGCAAGCTGTTTGTCATGATCTTCTTGTCCCATAGAAAGGTCATGTGTTGCGTGTGCTGTTCTCTTGCCGCCGTTGCCATCGGCAAAGGAGGACATGGTCAAGTTCAAGAGTACTCAGTGGGCTCTACTTAGCTAATCAGAAGTAAATTTTAGTGTCGAGTAGAGTGGTTATATTACCGTTTGTGTTGTTGTAGGTTGGTTCATGGTTTCACTTGCGCTGGTGTGTTGCCTACTCAGTACATCAACTTTTCCAAGTTTTCAGGCATGGGCAGTGTTGGACATGGCTACATCAGACAAGGTAATTGTCATGCATATACACTGGTTTATTTCAAGAATTCAATAACATTTCAGTATACAATCGCCGTGGGTACATTGGCATAGTGGATCGTTTGGCCGAGCAATTCATGAAGAAAGCAGTGGAAGAGGTGGAGACCCTCCCAGACTATGTAACAAAGGGAGAGGTTTGTATAAACGTACATGTACAGTGCTACTGAGCAAGAGAGTACATAATTACCAGTGTATGGTTATTGCAAATTTTTCGGGTGAAACTTGCATGTATTCTGTTTTCACTTGGTACCCAGTTAGGTCAATGGATGGACTATTTACGTCTCAAGCGGTAGGCTGAGCTCACCTTTCATAGGGCTTCAGCATGCGAAAATGTCCGAAAATTATTGATTTTTACGTTAGGCACTCTATCACAACACTCGATTATAGTTAAGAACACCAATTTGAGATGAAGATAGGCACCAATAGGATACATCTTTGTGCCAAATATGAAGTCTTAACTATAAACAGTCTTGGAGATATTTACAAAAATAGTATAAAATAAGGCCAACTTAAGTTAGGCACTCAATCTTGCATGAAACTTTTAGTTAAGAGCTGATATTGCACTTTATGCATCCTTATGCATTAACAATCCTAATGCGTGCATGAAACTGCGAATGTTTTGCAGGAAACGCCGAATCCGGAAGCAAACATTTCCGCCAGTTGCTCCAGACGGGTCACGGTTCTCATTGATGACGTTGCCTTGTACGCACGTGCGTTAAAATGACGTTTTAATTGACCACGCCCCCTGGCGATCTGAAACGAGACGATGGCGAGAATGGCGTCGTAAACGTCGAACGTTGAGAAGCTCATCGCTTCTTATCGATCTAAATGAGGTGAGATACTAGCAATAGTCGGGTCAATAACGTTTTTTTCCTCCAAAGCCTGAAAAGAAGTGTGGTAGGGCGGACACTTTGTGCCTGACTAGACGGCCGCTCGTATCAGCCTTGTACGTTAATATTATAGAGAAATAGGCATATACTAGGCATTTTCTACTTACTAAGTCTTGCCGTATGCTCTCCAAATCTTCCAACGGCCGATTTTTTCTTGATTTACATGGCTATATATTGTGCACGTGATGATTACATCGACGTCACGACACGTCATGCCTTCTGTACGGAACGGTCTTCCTTTGAGCCTTATACACTACTACTGCAGCTAAAATCACTATTTCTGTTGATTACTGGTCAAAATAAGTGCACATGCAAAGTTATAAAAAAAATGTACTCTCTTGCTCAGTAGCACTGTACATGTATACAAATGAGTGATGTTCTATGTTCACAGTGGGTCATCACTGACGCCAGACATGACTCAACTGCTAATGCCTACCACACCACTGTGCCTTGCCTTTCTGGAAGGTGACAATGCTTTTCATTGACAATACTAATTGTTTCTATTGTACCCTATGTACATACAGTACCATGAAGATTGTTGGCATTTCTACCATTTCGCGAAGTGAACATCATGTGGCCCAAACTCGTGAACTTGAATGCACTAAGGTAGTTGTGCCCCAAGTCATTGCTCGAGGTAGGTTATATACAATGTGATGTATACTATAATGTGTTGTGTGTATGTGTATAAAATTTGTGTATGTCCATCCAGGTTTGAAAATCGTTGAGATTGCACATGATATGCAGCTTGCTGTTGGACGCTATGTGAAGCAAGATCTCAAGCTCCTCAACTCCTTTGACACATGGCATGGTATGAAATGGATGGTATACTTTATATTTGAATTGATGCGACTACACCATTGTGTGTAGGAACCAAGAATGTTGCCAAGGAGCTCGCCAAAATCACCAAGGGCAGAGTAAGAGATCGTGATGTGACATGGTTTACTGAGCTTACGGATAAACGTATGCCACTTGTATGTACTGTGTAGTTATGTGGATAATGTAGTGTACTTTTTCAGGAAGAAGTATTAAAATTCATCTCTACTGGGCCATGAAAAACTGTGGTGGATGTTCAGATGCTCTCCGCAAGCTCATTCTCAACATACCCAACCATTATATGGTATTAGCAGTCGTTCGTCCTACGTCATACAATATGGAAGCTGTTCACGTATATATATTTACTTACAGGGAATCCACTCTGACTGCCATCCAAGTTCGTCATGTCATGATCCTGGATACATTCCCAGTAGGCTGGAGCTCACTAACCCTCAAGCATGTCAGGCACTGCTCAAAGGTTTGAAGGACACCTACGTGTACCGCTATGCCGATGACTTCTGTCGGGTATGTATGGTTTTCACAGTCAGTCCTCTTGCAATATTTAGCTTATATTACATGTATACAGTGTCGCGACACTTACTGGGTGGAGAGTTTCAACCACCAGCTGCTCACATACTTACCGAAGCGGATTTACTTTTCCACCAGGGTGTTCAATATGAGAATGAACCTCGCAGTGATGGACTGGGTCAGATGCATGATTTATGCTGTTTGTATCTTTATATCTATATCGTTGTAAATTATGCAGAATGAGAATGTGAATCGCACTCATACCAGTGTACACAAGGTGAAAGACCTTCGACGACCAGACAGGCGTACACCTATGAAGGTCCTAGTGGAGAAGACGTTCAAGTTTGTTGAGCTTGTGTGGACAGCATATGTTGATGACAACAAACCCGACATCAGGTATGTATCGTACATCATCCTATACTTTATATATTATGTGAAAATTGTTTTTTATCTTTAGAGAGATTGAAGATGAGGAGACTGAAGATGAGGAGACTGGTGACCTAGATGGAGAAGTTGACGATGGCACACTTTTATCCGAGGCAGAATCGGATGACGACTAAGCAATTTCACAAGACTACATGTATGTATAATATTATGTCACTGACTGATATGGTGTTACTGGCTCCACTTGCATATACTTTTGTTGCTGTTTAGGTTTATGTAATATGTATGTGCACTGACCTCACTTTCTCACCGAGTCCATACCGACCTCCTTGTCCACAGGACAGTATTGCTGATCTCATCCACACAGGATAGTGCTATGATATTCGTATTCCCCCCCCCCCCTGTGCTATATTATTATGATATTCGTATTTTGCCCCCCCCCCCCCCCCCCCCCCCCCCCCCCCGTGCTATGATATTCGTATTGTGTGTCCCCCCCCATTACAGTGTTATGATATTCTTATTGTGTGTCTCCCCCAGCAGTTTCCCCGGTGACTACCATAATTATATCTCTTGCTTAAATTTAATCAAGTGCACTTTCAGCTTCGAAAGTAGACATATAATCTTTATACTCGCCATCATGGCTAGGATATCTTCTTCTGATTTCCTATAGACAGAAACATTATATTACCTATTTGATACAGTGCAATCCTTGCTTACTGTAATGACACATTTCGGAATTATTTCCCTCTTGTCTGCCCTTAGAGTTCTCCGCTCCTTTCTCAGGAGGTACTCCTCATCCTGGAAGACGCCGAGAGTGTTGAGCAACTTCCAAAACGCTTTGTACAATCTGTACCGCTTCTCATCATTCGCCGGATGGGGACCGCAGGCGCCGCGCAGGAAGTCAGGGGGCAACGCAATGACGCAAGGGGAACACAAACAGTTGGGGCAATTATTCCTGCCACGAAGAATCGGACAACTGCTTGACTGCCGATAGCCTTCGGGGTGACTCGGAAAGGTAACACCTAAAGTGTCATATATTTGAGTATATTTTTACTGAGTTTGTACATGTAGCTACCTGTGCTACCCTGCTGCTGGGTCTCATTGTCAGTGGATGGTGGCTCATCCTCCTCGAGACGTACCCATCTCAGTTGAACCGTCAAAGCAGGCAGCTGGCTTTCATGGACCATACGGTTCACACGCGATACAAAAACTTGAGGAGGAGTGTGTGTATATTCTACTTTCACCTAGTTTTAGTAGTTTTGTGTTATGTTTATATTATTGTTCTTGGTTATATGATAGTACTGCTATGAATATCTTACTGTAGTCACTCTCTTGTCAGCTGATGAGGCCATACTAGCGGCAGCGTGACAGGACGGTTGAAGGACTTCTGGTTTGTGTGCATGTGGCTGGAGTAAACACGTGTCTAAGCTAACAGAGCGTGTCCGATCCTGTTGCGCTTGCGTGTTGTGTAGCCTCGAAAGACAGAGAATCGCGGGCATTCTGGACTAGTTTTGAATTTGAAATTCATCCGCCATATTTATGCGCATGGTCAAGAACTTCCGGCCTGACCACCCCCCTTTTATACTCCGCCCTCATTGATCGCGATTCGCGAAAGTAACGCGTACGTACGGAATATTTATTCAACACATGCTCGTTTAACTGCACTGAGTGCCATGAGGGCACACCCAGGAAACCTGCGAATGTACAGGCAAATCAAAGGATATAATATAGAAGAGTGAGAACATTGTTACCATTTGAACTTGATTTTGAGTATATATACCTCTTATAAGACATGTATTACAAATTGAGATGGCCTATATACCAGCTCAATTCACACTCCTTTGAGGGCCGGGGAGTCTGCTGGCTCTGTGATGAGGACCATCCATCTAATAGTTTGCTGTAGCTAGATGGAATGCTAATAAACTACTAGTCTTAACTTCTCTCATTAACTTGGAAGGCATGCATGTAGTCCGAGTTAGTAGCAGGCTTTTTGGACCAGGTGCTCAAGCAGTTTTAATAGCTATAGTATATTTTCTCTCATCAAGGAGGTATGCATGCAGTAGTTAGTAGTAGTAGCTTCCTTTGTACATGATAATTTGTCTCTAATTCCCATATACTTGGACCAGGTGCTCAAACAATTTTAATAGCATTTTTCTCTCTTCATGGAGGCATGCATGCAGTAGTTAGTAGTAGCAGCTTCCTTTCTACATGATTGTCTCTTCCCATAATGTTATTATTTGGACCAGGTGCTCAAACAGTTTTAATAGCTATAGTTATGTCTTCTCTCATCAAGGAGGCATCCATGCATGCAGTAGTTAGTAGTAGACATCCTTTCTACATGATAATTTGTCTCTTCCCATATTATAAATTATTTGGACCAGGTGCTCAAACAGTGTAATAGCTATAGTATGTTTTCTCTCATCAAGGAGGCATGCATGCAGTAGTTAGTAGTAGACACCCTTCTACATGATAATTGAAGACATTGTGTCTATACATAAGGCGTAAGTTTCGATTAAAGTGGTATGGGCAAGCCCAGTATCACAGTATAGTCCATAAGAGTAAGTGGAAATCAAACACGTGCAGCGCAAAGGTCGTTCGTGACGGTCAAGTTGAGAAGCCTGTAATCTGTATTTATGGACGGCTAAAGAGTAAAAATACTGATAAGTATAGGATCGAGAGCCTACACGATGCCTAGAAACGCCCAGCAGAGAGAGCCTCAGCGGGCAGATTTGAATGTACATGCGAACTTATCAGCCATCCTCCATGCCCAGTATTCATTTACCGTGTGGGCGCATGCAGCTTCAATTAGCAGGCAATCAGCGCTTATAGCATGACACAATGCCTTTAATTTTGTCTCTTCCCATGTGTTTGGACCAGGTGCTCAAAGATGAAAGAGATTGCACTCAAAAACTGCCAACCTGCTGACTGGTCTTATCCTGGTTCACTATGACCTGTGTACATGTATTGGTACACACAATGAGTACATGTAGTCTCTATACACATGTAAATGCACTCTGTTCATGGACATGACCACACATACACATGTACATGTACATTGTGCATGACAACACATGTGCATGTACATTGTACATGCATGACAAGAACAATATTAATGCAGAAATATGATGGATATCACTACCGTATAATATATAACTGGAAAATTTTGGCGGTTACCATTAATTATAGCCGAAAATAATATGGTGGTCAAAAATTTTGGCAGTGTGGCCTTTAAAATGCTATGTAGTAATATTTAAACTTGGTGGTTTATTGACTATGGCGCATGGACGTCTGAGTATAACAGATTAACATTAAAATTAAATTTGGCGATTCGGAGATAGATTGCCAAAACGTGACAAAAAAATGAGATCCGACACTGAAAGCACTAGATTAGCTACAACTCCAGGATACACATAAGTTACCAGACTACAACTCCAGCTAAAAGTACATGTACATGGTCAAACTTACAATGGGATGTACATGTTGGCATCCGCAATTGCGAATATAGTATGTCTGATCTTGCAAGTTCTTAATGTTCCTTGCTCAGTTGGCATACTTGAGTGTGTTGAGTGTACGTCTCCATAAAGTCTCTGTCAGTCGGGCTGATGCAGGCTATCACTGATCAGAGTACAATTGTTCCCACCGAGGGAGCTAGTCCTGGATCAGCCTGGAGGACAGCTTTGAGTCTCTGTGTGGGACGTAGCTACCTCACTTGGCTTTGTCTCCAAGAGCACTGATCATATTATTGCCAAGAGCATGCTGCACAAATGTGGGAGTAGATATACATGCAAATCAATGCCATGGAGCTATTAGAGGTACATGTACAATGTATTATCACTGTAGAGTCATAATAGAGTTGTGCACTTCTAAATTAGCTAACTAGAAGAATGTAGGGGTAGCCAACAGGCCCTTACCAGCCACCACTTTCATATGCAATACTAAACTTACCAAACCACAGTTGATAGAGATATGCCTTAAATCCTTTGCACTATCCCCTGTTGCCCCTATCCTTTTCAGCCTCTCAGAACTGCATGGCCAGATCAACAAAATGAAACTTGGCCCTCTCAGCTGCTCCCAATCATCCATCTGATCATTGGAGGAAGAGGAAGAGCTAGTTGCTCACTGGATGACTCACCACCCACCCTCTTGGTCCTCATTGGATGTGAACTGGGCATCAAGAGTCAGGTGTGAGAGAGAGAGAGAGCGTATGTGTGTGCACACTTGCTCATTCATAATATACAATGGCCACTATTACAGTAGGTATGATTCAATGCATGCGCAGATGTGCATGCACACACTACAGCTACAGGAAAGTCGCTCCATCAATTCACAGCCTTGTAAGGTCTCTGCTGGACGAGGAGCAGGGAGAAGATGGCGTGAGAGCGTGATTACTGTGCGTTCATGTTGGTACTTAGTCCGGACTGTGGGACAGAGCACCTCACTTCATACAGTCAAGTGTCTACAGAATAAAATGGAGTATGACTTGATAGTCAAGTGTCTGTGACTCAAACCAAGGCCACACACACATGTACAATGTCATGCAATTGTACATGCACTGATAAGCCATTATGCTAGTGACAACATTAGTAAACATTACAATATTGGCTACTTGTACATGTACATAATAGTTATCTGTCAGTGAGTGAGCAATATGAGCCCTGCAAGGGCTCATATTGCTCACTCACTGACAGATAACTATTTTGTTGTATCTAGCACTGTTGGTAATGTAGGATTATGTAATCCTGCACACCTAATTGGATTGTGGCTAGAGTGTATGGCATGTACTCTGGGTGTCTGCTCAACAACCAGTTCTATAAAACTCTTGAACACTACTCTACTGTACTTGGTTGCTTAGTGACTTACAACAAATATGATTACAAGTACTTTCATTGTGTTTAACTGTATACAACCTAGACAAACTGCTTATGCAATTTATCCACACCAGCTGATATTGTCCCCACATGCATTTAGGGTGTACCTTTGCAGGTCATGAGCCACTAGCTTATTAAATTACATCACACACATGGATGGATGGATATAGGCTACTTCAACCAGGCATCACTAACGGAGTTTTATCATCGTTTGTAACATGTACCTCGTTCTCAGATTCTACGTACTTTGATGTCTGTTGATCCAGCAACATAGAGGCATCTTCATGGATGTAGCTATAGTTTTCTGGACTTTGGATAAGGGGACACTTCCAAACTATTTTTAAAAAATTAGCATCATTATGACATTAAGCCCTGGACCCCCTCCCCCCTCTCCCAGTGATCCCCTCATTGTAGAGCACATTGTAACAGACTAGATTGCATAGCTCCCATATGGGCCGGTCAGGCCATGGCCTGACCACTTTTTCTAGCAGCCACATGTACAG
Organism: Cliona cf. orientalis; assembly: GCA_963930775.1. NCBI lineage: Eukaryota > Metazoa > Porifera > Demospongiae > Clionaida > Clionaidae > Cliona > Cliona cf. orientalis. Next base: position 6,603,705 of record OZ005699.1, on the reverse strand, counting down.
TGCAGTGGTCAGTGGACAGTATATAGCCGACACTACATTGTAGCTATAACTATAGTAAATGTACAGTATGTATATGTAAATGAGATCGAGAGCCTGAATGTTCACACAACGCTCTTCTGTATACATTCAGTGGGTGTGACTTGATTGTAACCCTGTTTGCGCATGTGCATGTAGTCTAGCTGTTGTACATTGTGCCTTCTGTACATCATGCTACAGACTGTAAGTAAACAAATACGATGTCATGCAGCATTAATTTTGTCCTTCAAATCAGTATAATAATTTAAAACTCTTATACACAACGAAGTTTAATATTATGTGACCTGCTCTGCATGAGAAAAGGGACCTTAGAGACATTTTTATGAATATTGAAATTTTAGCATGGATAGATAGCCCTGTCTATACTGAGTACAATGGTGCAAGTTGCAAGGAAAAATATTGATCACAAGTGGAGTTATGACCATATTTATTCACTCGCGATCGGGTAGATAGAGTCGTTTTCTGAAAATAGGCGTTTTTTAATTAAATTCGATATTAAGTTGCATATATCTATAGATACTTGGAGTGAGCCTGTCCTCGTTAAGCAGGGAATACTGATCATGAGAACGTTTGCCTTGTTCCTAGTGGCATTGGATTCATCAGCCACTTATTGTAATCAGCATGTTATTAGCGACCAATGAACTAATCATTAAATTTTATGCTGCCTAATTTAACAGTCATGTATATAGTGTAAGATCTATGGTGATATATTTACACACTAGCTAACGGTAGAAAGGAATGAACATTTTGAAAATTTATAACATTCGAAGTGACACTGCATCAAGTGTAATAGAATTAAGACAAAATCTTTTCTTATCCGACCTATTGTGCCATGACCTTTTTGCTTATTATATATTTGCTGCAAACTAATGATTAATTTTGTGCATGATCGAAAGGGATAGACATCGTGCTCCCTCAAAATCTAGATGCCTCAAATTTTCACCTCGAAATTTGTGGAAATACCGTATTACATGCATGAGAAACGCTCTGCCTCCGTGGAACGTAGCTATAATATAGCGGGGATCAACTTAGGCACAGAAGTTATGATGTAGAATTATATTGCAGTTCTGATTCATACGGAGGGCTATATCACTATTAATTTTTATAGAAATCAGAAAAGTTAAGGGCTGTAACAGTTGTGTAGCAGCCGGAGTTCACAGGACATAATATTATATAGTCTAAGACAGAAACACACAGATCCAATTATGGTTCACACACCATAAATAGAGCAATAGTAATGATTGTTCACAAATTAATATTATGTCTAATTGTTACACATGCATAATATTATGCCACTGACTTCCCATCAAAGGTATGAATACAATATTATTATTAATATACTATACTTGTGGTCAATCTCAATGGTGGTATATTATAATAGGATTGAGTTATGACTCAGTATATAACAGTGAATTTAGTTTGTGTGGCCTAACTTGTAACTACAATACAATGACATGGGTATACTAATTAATACAACGTTCAAAAAGTATTTTTCATGCATCATAGAGCTTTGTTCACAGCTACTTTACATAGCATCCAGTATGGTTTCCAGAATAAGAGACATGTTGAGCGGAAACATGAAATCGATCCGAGTTCCACCTAGTATGTAGGAATGGGACTGCATTTCAGTCCTTCTAGTGGACGTCTCGGTGTCATAGTATTGGTCAAATGAATTCAGACTCCATGGAATTTGTGCATCTTTAAATAACTCAACAAAGTATTTAGCAAAGCTCATGACTTCCATTTGATTCAAGAGCCCATGTCTATAGTCCCTTGGCATCCATTCTCCTTGGCAAGTAGGTATACCGGTGCGAGCAGTGAAACTGTCTGCATCTAGTATTGCCTTTATTATTCGCCCTTTTTGTTCGTCGGTGCCTTTTCCACTCCAGTAGTTACGGCTTGAGTTTAATCCGTTTGGTCCAGCAGCCCAATTATGCCAATCCATGATCATGTAGGAGTCCATGTAAGATTTTATTGTATCGCTGAACTGTGGCTCTAGCCCATAAGTTGTCTTCCTTGGTGATGCTAGGATTAAGATTCGTTGTGCATTATTACCACCGGTCCCACGAATGATTGAAATAACTTCAGATGTCCACCTGTGGTATTTATCTGTGTCAAGTCTAAGAGCCTCGGCGCAGCACTGTACGGTACAGATAATGATATTATAAGTTATATCACATCAGCAATGATTGAATATAGCTGTATACTAGCAGGCCGGAGCGCATAATGAGGTAAAGCGAGAGAGGGGAGGAGCGTGACACGACCATGCACTTGATTTAAATTTGAGTTTTTATTCACGTGCTGTGTACATAAGCGTATACGCAAATTTTAATCAAGTGCATGGTCGTGTCACGCTCCTCCCCTCTCTCGCTTTACATCATCCTGGTACTAACTATTGCATACGTAATTACCCTGCGTGCATGCGCGAGGGGTAATGCAATCGGCTTGTCTGTCGTCCTCTGCACTAAAAATTAATGGCCAGAATGCGACTTCTACGCACTATAACATACAGCCAGTCTCCCCGTTTTTCAAGCTCCAAACGTGCGCTCAAAACAGGGAGCAAAGTCACATGATACAAAGGCAGTTGAAGGGTAAGGCCCCATTAGCGTGGGCGAGTGGTCAGTAATCGATCTGTCGATTGCGTGATATAGGAGAATCGTACATGAGTAAGCCCCTTATTTTTGATGTGGTGTAAAATCCTCCCTTAATAATATACTTGGCATTCAATTAATACTCAGGATTTTACACCAATTTGCTGGTATAAAATCGTCCCATGAGTTACTCTAGGTTGTATATACTGGTGCCCATGAGTTACTCTAGGTAATTGTATTGGTGTAAAATCTTCCCATGAGTTACTCTAGGTTTTGCTGGTGTAAAATCGTCCCATGAGTTACTCTAGGTATAAAATTCTAATTTACACTAAATATTATGTAAAACCCTGAAAAACCGACGAACATTCATACCCACGGCTAGCTAGCTCACTGCTATTGCTTATCTCACTGCTCGTCATCTTCTCCCAATTAATTTAAAACTCTTTTCGCTATGCAGTCGTTTATAAGCTCCATGTCTTCTTCGTTCTTACTGCATGTAGAGCGATCACCAAAAGATCAAAACTAGAGCTAGCTACACTTAGCCATTTTGCTTGCCTTTTTTTTTCAAAAAGCGAATGTGACCCAGGCTTAGAAGTTTCAAATTTTGGGATATCGATACTGTCCCCACACTACAGAGTACTCGCTACGGTGCTTTAACTTGTACATAGAGTCTATTTCAAGCAATATAGTAGCAAATGCATGATCCAGTTAGGTTCGGATGGCATGCAGCACTTCATTCTTCAAATCTTGAGTGTATTAATAATATTATCATTATTATGTCATGATGCCATGATGTGCAGTGCACGGAATATGTGCTCTTCAGAGCTCTATCATTCTACTAGAGTTGATATTATTATTATTATTGCACTCACATTTCTCCAGTTTTCCCAGCAGAATGGACTTTTATTGCGGCATATTTCCACTCCCATCTCAGTGAAGAGATTGAAGGAGAGAAGGTAGCTCTTGTCCTTCAGTTCCTCAGCCACTATTCTCCACCATTCCAGGTAATTTTGGCGATCCTCTTCGTTAGCACGGTTTTCAATTTCGCGGTGGCGAAACGTAACGATGGGAGCAATACCGTTATTAATGCAATCATCTACAACTTTCGTCAGATTTGCGAGAAATTCATTACGGAAGCGTTCACTATGGTAACCATCTTGATCATATAGTGAAGCATCGCAGCGAATTCGAAGATTTCGAAATCCCAAATCTTTGAGAATCTGGATATTTTCAGGGTTGTACTTAGGGAGCGGACCTCCTTCACGTTTGAAGTAGTTAGCGTTGAATCCTTGTCCAAGATACCCTTGGTACTTTGTAGCAGTCACTGATCGAGAAAAATCGATATTGCTTGCGGCTTGAGATGCATAGATGGATCCGGATGTGGCAAGGAGTGCACAAAATAGAAGAAATGCCATATCTGCAGACTTGAAGAAGCTATTAAATTTTGGCAAGATATTGTATTGATGGACCTAGTCTACCAGGGCCCTGCATGCAAATGCTTTTATAGGGGAAGGTCATTCTAATTACACCATAGATAGCTACTATCTATGGTTACACATGGCGTTTATACCCTATAAACTGCCAATTAGCTACGACAGCACTCAACTATCTAGCATAAAGGTGGTAGCTAGCGACAAGTTCCTGGAACTGGTTGCTAGCTGCCACCTTTACGTGTATGGTCAGCAGATGAAATCATGAATGGCGCCGGAAGTGTCAGGGTATGAGACCAAGCCCCGCGCCACGATGATGGCAATTACTAATAACTTCCTCCAGGAAATTGTAGCTTGGATAGGAAGTTGGACCAGGATGATCATCAGAGAGATAGTTCGGCATGACTACATTGTGCCATCGATATTGGTGAGGTTACAAGGCTACACGAGTGTGCAGCCTTCATTCCCGTCGTCACACAAAAGTACATGTACACATGTTCGTTCGCGATACTGCATAAAACCGGCCGACGGAGAGATATAATCACACATTTGCGTTTTCTGATTCTGGGTGGAGTATGCAAGTAATGCCAGAAGTAGAGAAATATTAAATTTTGTATTTAGAGTTGAGATGCCACTGCAACAAAATAGCTCCATCATTTCTTCTCTAAGATTACCTATATAGCTATACTGAGCCAGTAGTTCGGGCATGTCCTCATTACTGTAACATGCAAGAGCGATAATCATACATTACTAGTATAAAATATTTATGAGTGCATAATAATATGTTCAGAACCTATTCACAGGAAAAACATCCTTACACTTCATGATAATATTGTATATATGATTGTGCCCTCCGAAACTTGTATGTATCCCTTCAAAAATCTTATATAGCTACACAAGAGAAAAGTCCTTAGCTAGACAATGTAGTATTGAGATGGCTAGAAGTGCCCATGTGCCCTTAAAAAATCTTACACAAGAGAAAAATCCTTACACATTATTTCCATGTTCAGTACGTAGTGGGGCTGTGCCTGAGGGACAGATAGGAGTGCCCATGTGCCCTTAAAAAGTCTTACACAAGAGAAAAATCCTTACACATTATTTCCATGTTCAGTGGGACTGTGCATGCAGGGACAGATAGGAGTGCCCATGTGCCCTTAAAAAGTCTTACACAAGAGAAAAATCCTTACACATTATTTCCATGTTCAGTGGGACTGTGCATGCAGGGACAGATAGGAGTGCCCATGTGCCCTTAAAAAATCTTACACAAGAGAAAAATCCTTACACATTATTTCCATGTTCAGTGGGGCTGTGCAGGGACAGATAGGAGTGCCCATGTGCCCTTAAAAAGTCTTACACATTGTCAAGAGAAAAATCCTTACACATTATTTCCATGCTCAGTGGGGCTGTGCAGGGACAGATAGGAGTGCCCATGTGCCCTTAAAAAGTCTTACACAAGAGAAAAATCCTTACACATTATTTCCATGTTCAGTGGGGCTGTGCAGGGACAGATAGGAGTGCCCATGTGCTCTTAAAAAGTCTTACACAAAAGAAAAATCCTTACACATTACTTCCATGCTCAGTGGGGCTGTGCAGGGACAGATAGGAGTGCCCATGTGCCCTTAAAAAGTCTTACACAAGAGAAAAATCCTTACACATTATTGTAAATATTCTGTGTGCTGGTAGTATGTGGTTCATACCTATCTACATGTATGCTGAAAATCCTTACACAACAGAAATTTCCTTACACATACATAGTTATTGTATCTACATGTATATAATGGGGCTGTGAGACAAGAGTAGCTACCAGTGACAAGTGTCCTTAAAAAAATCCTTACACAAGAGAAAAATCCTTACATATGGCAGTATGTAGCCATTTATGCCCAACAATAACTACATGAACTATTATATAAACTAGAGCTCTGTAGAGCACATACCCCGCGCGCACATTGTGCAATCTATAGAATCGCTTTTGTATGCATGGCTATAAGTTTGTGAACTTTAGAAAATTAGTGAAAGTGCTGCTTAATTGTATGTAGCCACCAGAAGTCTCGGTGATAAAAAGCACTCTCTCTGCACCAGATCTAGACTACTAGGAGATATGAACTGATACTTCCAATATTTTGTTGTAATAGTATAATAGCCATAGGGCCTGCAGATTTCAGCTCCGTCAGCGGATGTGGATGGACTATAGAGCATTATTAATTTCGACGATCTTTACCAGTCATATTCTTGGCTACTTAGTTGTGCGCATGAGCAGAAAACACAATGGGCATGCATTATGCATTGAGTAGGCACTGTCGATAGGCGTGGCTACGTTAGCCACAAAAAAGGCACGATTTGTGACGCCCGTGGACCGTGTCCATTGATTTGAAACACACTGAAGCTATTTTTTCGCCGAGTTCGATTGATTCGTTGTGCTTACGAGTCGCTTAGATGCCTACATCTCGAAATATGGCGATTTTTGTGCTCACGACGACAACGACAACAACGACGACAACGACACAACCGATTACTTTACCCCTTGCGCATGCGCGCCCCTTGCGCATGCGCGCGGGGTAATGACATTGTACATTTTATTGTTAGTCAAGAGTATAATATGGCAATTAATATTAATAAAATAAACAGTCATTCATAATTATCGTTGCTCTTACACAGGTACATGTACTGCGAAACCAACGTGGGAATTACAGTTGCAACCCACAGCCTTTTTGTCTTCACTGATGGAAAACCTTTATAATATCACATAGCTACCCCACACACATGCATACATTCTCATGACTCCATTCTTGATTTGCCTTAATATCAATGGGTCTTTTTTTCAATCTCTAATTGAATTGTATACATAGTGTCTCTGAATAGCCTCTCTTGTTTCATGAGGTTTTTTGGTTGTTCCAACCTAAGGCGTTCTTTGTGGTCTCTCCTGGATCAAAACCTTTCTAAGCCATATTTCCCGTCCAATTAGCTAATGCCTTCAGAATCTCTGGTGTGTTCCCATCCATGCATCCATGCATGGCCTTCTCTGGTAGAGTCGTTCCCATCCACGGCCTTCTCTGGTGCGCTCCCATCCACAGCCTTCTGAGGTGTTCCCATTCATGGCCTTCTCTAGTGTGTTCCATCCATGGACTTCTCTGATTGAAAATTGTTCATACAACTATATTCATAGTTGGCGCCTTCATTAATAAGACATTGCTCCCACCCTCTTCTTTAGAATCATCTTCATCAGTGGGTAGCTATATCCTGCTCATCATTACCACTAGCTGTGACTGTCATTCTATTGTCCTCAAATTAGCTAAGATATCCACCCTCGTTGACAGATTCACATTCAAGGAGGAAAAATTAATGTCGTTGCATAAAAATTAATGCCAATCAGAGCGATTAGCTATCAGAAAAAATAATAATATATGGGTATCGAAGATTGACATAGGGCATTAGTAGTCTATACAGGCATGCATGCACACACAGTGGACATGCATGGCGTATTTATTAATAGTTTTAATTAGTGTGGTCCATCATGTTTCGCTTCTCTAAACTTATGATGGCAAGTTTTGTTTCAATGTGTCTATAGAGGTAATTACTAAGGTAAATATTATTATGCTGGAATAATTGAGAAAAGTAATAATAATTATTATCAACATTGCCTACCATTGAATACATAGCTAATGCATGCAGGCCATGAACTTTCTGCTCATGCGCACAACAGGTCTATAGATAGTGCATCTAAAAAACATGATAGCTAGTAATACTTGTGATACTGTTTCACTATTTAATTCGAAAGTGCTTGTGAACACCTTGATGAGATTGACTGGGACATGCTATTTACTTCAAGAGAAATGAATATCTGCTGGTCCAATTGGAAAGCTAGATTCCTGGAAGTGATGGTGGAGTGTATCCCCTGGTCTAGCTACCCTACGAGCAAGACGAAACTTACCCAGGCTTAGCTACCAAGTCCATCGTTCAGGCAATCAGATGGCGCAAATTGTTTAAAGCTAACAAATGGTCTAAGAGCACTTCAATGCATTAAAAATACCGAGCTGCCAGAAATCAATCAAGTCACCGCTACGTTGCATCTTAGTAAAGCCTACTATAATATACTACTTTCATAAGTTGAGGTCTTATAATTCAAATTAAATAATAATGATAATAAAATAGTAACAGTAACAATTGAATGACTTCTCAGTGGAAATCCTTAAAATTAAAAAAAAATGTTCTCTAATGGTGCAGAAGTCTCCAACGAACCGTAAAAGGCATCTCTTTTGAATATAACTTCTTCTCCAATTGCTTTAACACCAAATCTCCTCCACTCGCCAACACTCCATATTGAACCTAGCTACCAGGTTCTGCATGATATTGCCCCTCAGAACTGCTTTGCAATGAAGTGGAGGTGTACGACCTGATAGAAATGTTGATCTTGATCCCAACAAATTTACTAGCCCCAGATGGCATTTTCACAAAGCTGCTTGATGCCATATATATATAGTGCCCACTCTTACTAGCCTCGTCCCAAGATCGGGGAGACTGGGGATGAGGCTACACTCTTACCACAGTGTTTTTATTTAATCTATCTCCAATACTACTAGATCTTTCCCTCATTCACAGAAGCTTAATTGCCCGTATTGTTTCAGTTCCTAAGTCAGTGATTTGACTGCTGCCCCAACCATGTCCACCGTCCCATATCTCCATCTGGTCTATTCTAAGTTGCAAGTTTTTGGAGTGCCATGTCCATCATTTGACTTCCTTTGTATCAACTCTTCCCTATCAATGAGACAATGCAGGGATTCCTGCCAGATATATACATGTAGATGCACCGCTTCAGCCTCATTAACTGTTACACACGACTGGTTACTGCAGCTTGAAATGGGCAACGAAATGTGTTCCATTTTCTTTGATCTGAAGAAGGCATTCGACAGTGTTCTTCACTGACTCCCACTACATAGACTTGAAGGGATTGTAACAGCCCGTAGATTGTGCAATGGATCCGAAGCTACCTTACCTACCACTCAGATCGTGTTGGTGGTGGTGAACAGTCATCTTCTCTGTCTGTTATCTCGGGGATGCCACAGGGTTCCGTTCTTGGCCATTATTGTTCATAATAATATTATTATTATGATAGCCAGCCAGATTTCCATGGGCAGTCAGCTAGATCTCATTCTTTGCGGACGATATTGCTCCTGGTATATCCGTCCTCTTTGATGCAAACTATTGTAGCTATCATCCTGAATTTTTGTTTTCATGTTTACTTTAGCTTTTATGTTATTCATGTAACCTCTGTAGCTAGTATATGTACAGAAATACTACCTACTGATAGCTACTGAACACAGACTATGGTCCCCAATACTGAAGCAAGTTTGATCAATGAATCTACCGAGTTTCCGACTCCACTTAAGTCATCATTCATCAATCACCTTCTAGCTATCGTCGACTGATATATCTATACTGTATATGCGGTGGTCTCGGTTGTAGTCTTATTTTGCGATATACTATACATGTTGTATATAAACCAGGGTCTCATCCAGTTGATGGTGTGTGTGTGTGTGTGTGTGGGGGGGGGGGGGGGGGGGGACGAGGGAAAGAGGGAAAGCTTCCCCCTAAGTATTTGATTTTAGTTAAGCATCATAATAAATCACAAAAGCTAGCTACATCCCAAGGAAATTGGTGCAATACACTCATTTATCACACTTCAATCCACCTGAAAGTTTGTCGCTAGCTAGATGAAACCCTGTAAATGTATGGTGGTAGTATTGATTTTGTACATAATATTATAAAAATTTTATGGCAGGTCTAGCGTTGCTCTCATCTAATATCCCACTACATGCATGCATGCTTGCACCCACTTACCAACATGTTCTCAATCAATGATTATAATTGGTAATGCATGTGGCAATAGCACACTATCACAATGCATACAAATAGCTATATAAAACAGCTAGCTAGAATAAGTTTGTAGCTATATGGCCGGCCAATGAAAACATAACTGTGTACCAGATCTAGTCTGTACACATTTTCAGTAGGGTATACGGCCAACTATATAATATTATACCCATGGGAAAAGCCTGGAAAGAAAAATAATTACAACATCCCTGGTAACATAAATGGGGTGGGGGTTTCTGTCCATTTAGAGAGTGCCAGGTCTAGTCTGGTCAAGTATAGCTAGGTCTCTGATCAGCTCAGCAAGTTGCCAGTAGAGCTGCATAATAAATTAATTAATGTTATGATACTATCATAGCTATAGCTAGCTACTCAAATAAAAGTACTGAGACATGGGGCAATAAATTAACTTGGATAGCTGTATAGAATCTCGCCATAAAAGAATATTTTCCTTCTAGCGTTCAAACGATTTACTCGCGATCAACCGATCAACAACTGGTGGTAAAGGTCGCCAATTTATTAATCATGTGTAGCACATAATGACCTAGTCTCGTGCCCAGCCCCCTTCAAGCAGTGATAGTAAGCTTACAGCGATTGTTTATTATTCCAAGTTTATAGCACGTACAGACCCCGAGTTACAATTCCGAATGGCTTACACGGTCGAGAGTTGATGGTCTTACGTTAATACATTGCTATTCATATAGTCTAGCGCGCCACCCCCCCCCCCCGAGATTGAAGGGTGTGGTTAGCGAGACTAGCGTTCACTATTAGCGTATTGTCTCGGAGGTGTTATCTAGCCTATTATTGTACGCTTGGCGCTAATGTATACAGATAAAGTCATAACAGAATTGTAATGAAAATTTGCTTACATTACTACACGCGTACGTCTCCAAGGCGCTAATGTATACAGATAAAGTCATAACAGAATTGTAATGAAAATTTGCTAACATTACTACACGCGTACGTCTCCAACAACGCAAATCTGTGAGCATATGGACGGAGACACTGAGAAGACTTATGATCTTACCTGTCATGCATGTAGAGTAAGGTACTGATCTTCGGACGTAGGCATTTTCGGACATCACCAAGCCATCTTCATTCAACCTGATGCTCCTTCTCGAACATAAACATGTAGCTCTACCCCATAGTATTTACCATCCATAATCTGAGACCATAATGCTAAGTGACGTGGGTACCGTACTGAATCAAAGATCTGGTACGAAATATTGATTTCTGTCCACAAGTATGAATTTTCGACCAACCTTCATAAAAAATAAACCAAAAGTGATCAACTGTCTCCAACCCGATACAACTCTCCTACTACCTTGCCATTCTTGATTGGTAGAGTAAGCGATCAATAACTGGCCGGACCGATTTTCGGACGCTCATACCGGGAGAACGGAAAGAGATATGGACTCCGCTCTTGCACCAAATTGTAGCTCGATCTCTGCGCTACTTGCAAACCGGCGATGACCCCCCGAGTGTTCATGCATAGTGACGTCATCGCGCTAAGTTTGCAGCGGCTGAAAAGAGCAGTTTTCGGACGAAGGGATCAAATTTCGAACTTTGCTCGCAGAAATCTATAAGAGCGCCCCACAGCCTTCGGATTCAGGTTATTACTGTGCCTACTAGAGGTGCTAGTGTAGCTCGGAGCTTGACCGCAAGGCTCATGTTTTGCGGTTATTACCTTGTCGCAGAATGTTGTTATCACGTGATCAATGTTCGGACACGTGATTTTTGAAAAATCAACGAAGTTGGACAGTTTTTGGTTGGTTGGCTGTGGACGTCAGTAAGCTCAAATTGATATAAAATTATCTGCTGCCTATCATAGCCTTTATATTCCACCAGGCAGAGTACTGTGTGGCAGCTGAAATCTTGAGCCTGAAAGACTGACTTGGCTACCGTACTGAACCTTGCATTATTTTTTAACATGCTGTCAGCTCTTAACCTCCCTCTTTCTAAACGCATCATAAGGGCCAGTTCATCACAACCACCCCCTTTTTCATTCAGTGATTCTACCAGTTATGGCCGTGGTACATACCGATCATGGGACAAAACAAGCATGAAACAGGCTGTGGAAGCTGTAGAAAAAGGAACGGTGAGTGTCCGCAAGGCAGCAGAACTATACAATGTTCCGCGTTCTACTCTACATGATAAAGCCAGTGGAAAAACTACCGAGGATGCAAGGTCTGGGCCTCAACCTTATTTATCACCTGAGGAAGAGGAGGAGCTAACAAGTTTCCTCCTTCAAGCTGCCAAAATCGGTTATCCCTATACTCGAAAGCAAATCATTGCATTGGTACAGCAGATAGTCCATAACAAGGGCATAACAACCACAGTCACTAACGGGTGGTGGGAACGATTTTTGAAAAGACATCCTCAATTAACTTTGCGAGTTGCAGTACCACTTTCGTATGCCAGAGCAATGGCATCTGACCCTGAAGTTATTGATCGATACTTCGATATGTTGGAAGATTGTTTGCAATCTAATGGGCTATTGAACAAGGCACCCTGCATCTTTAACTGTGATGAAACGGGTGTTCCTCTAGACCCGAAGTGCATGAAGATTGTGGATAAAGTTGGATCGAAGAACCCAAGCTATCTCACTGGTGGTTCCAAATCACAAATTACTGTCATGGCCTGTACTTGTGCTGCAGGATATCCAATTCCTCCCATGGTGATATTTGATAGAATGACTCTAAATAATGCCATGACCAAGGGTGAAGTGCCTGGAACCATTTATGGCCTCTCCCACAATGGATGGATGACAAGGGATATCTTTCGTGAATGGTTTAAGCATTTCTTGCTTTCAATTCCACCTGTTCGTCCAGTAATTTTATTTCTTGATGGTCATTCTTCCCATTATTGTCCGGAAACAATTCGGATGGCTGCTGAAGAGAAAGTAGTGTTGTGTGCTTTGCCACCAAATACTACCCACCTCCTCCAACCGTTAGATAAAGGGTGTTTAAAGGTGAATTGGAGGGAAATTTGTCACCAGTTTTGTGCATCAAATCCAGGACGAACAGTGAGTAGACATGATTTTTGTGAACTATTCTCTAAAGCTTGGTACAAGGCTTTCAGCCAGGAAAATATCATTAAGAGCTTCAAAGCTACTGGCATTTGTCCATTCAACCGTGGAGCTGTTCACCTGTCTAACGATGATGAATTCTCCTTATTCAAGCCAAGTAATCTTGCTGAGAGGACAGGGCTTGCATACATACCACTCTACAGTCCTGCACGCCGTTCTGTAGCTCATTCCTCTGATGATCACATACCGGTAGGGCAATCTATCAATAGGAGGCTTCCTCATCAGTCACACTCCACACCAGTGAACAAACTGGGCTACTCACAATCTCGCTTGACTCCACTGTCCTCCTCTGAGCCCAACCTGTTGGACCAGTCACTGTTTGAAACATATGATAACCCCCCTTCCAGAATTCCTCTTCCAGGTGCTACTGTCATAAGCAAATTCCTGGTACTCCCCAAGCCTCCCAATCAGATCCCAACTAAACGTGGTAAATCTGCTGGTCGAATTTTGACTAGTTTGGAGAACTTGCAGGTGCTTCAGCGGAGAGAAAAACTCAAGCAAGAAGAAGCGCTAAAGAAGGAAGAGAGAAAACGATTAAGACAGGAGAAAGAAAACAAAAAAATTATGGATACTAAACAAAATAAGAAGGGAAAAGGTATTATTAATTACTAAGAACAAATGTGTCACTAATAACCGTGCTAGTTCCAATACTTACATGCACATGTACATGTATTTGTAGGTCTGAAGCAGCAGCAGCATGTGCATCAGACAAAAAAAGTGTACATGTACTTTCTGACTTAAGTTCTTGTCTAAGTTTTGGAGACAATGGTAAGGTTGCTTTTTTAAACCTGGCACGTATACATGTATACACAATGATGCATACACACTGTATCATACAGATACTGAGTCATGGGATTCAGAGGAAGATATTTACAGGGTGAATCAGAAGAGTGATAACCTTTGGGATTCCAAGAGGCACAGGCCATCCTTTGGTCAATCTCATAAGCATACCCTCCCGTCCAAGAATGCTTGTGAGTATACAAGAAGCGTATTCAATACTACATGTATAATATCACAATTACTGCCTTGTATTATCAGCTCAATGCAAGCAGAAGAGTGGGGAAGAAGTTGTAAAATGTCATGTAGATATGTCATCGTTAATTTCAGACACACATGCTGGAGTCACTTTACCCAAGCGGAGCAGGAGAGGTAAGAGGGCAGCATCTCCAGTTGCAGCATCCTCACCTCCGCCAGTCCTAGCAAAAGAAGGTAATGTAATGTTGAATACATATGAAACATGTAAAATGTCATGTAGACATGTCATCGTTAATTTCAGACACACGTGCTGGAGTCACTGTACCCAAGCGGAGCAGGAGAGGTCAGAGGGCAGCATCTCCAGTTGCAGCATCCTCACCTCCGCCAGTCCTAGTAAAAGAAGGTAATGTAATGTTGAATACATATGAAACATGTAAAATGTCATGTAGACATGTCATCGTTAATTTCAGACACACGTGCTGGAGTCACTGTACCCAAGCGGAGCAGGAGAGGTCAGAGGGCAGCATCTCCAGTTGCAGCATCCTCACCTCCGCCAGTCCTAGCAAAAGAAGGTACATGTAATGTTGAATACATGTGAAACATGTAAAATGTCATGTAGACATGTCATCGTTAATTTCAGACACACGTGCTGGAGTCTCTGTACCCAAGCGGAGCAGGAGAGGTCAGAGGGCAGCATCTCCAGTTGCAGCATCCTCACCTCCGCCAGTCCTAGCAAAAGAAGGTACATGTAATGTTGAATACATGTGAAACATGTAAAATGTCATGTAGACATGTCATCGTTAATTTCAGACACACGTGCTGGAGTCTCTGTACCCAAGCGGAGCAGGAGAGGTCAGAGGGCAGCATCTCCAGTTGCAGCATCCTCACCTCCGCCAGTCCTAGCAAAAGAAGGTACATGTAATGTTGAATACATGTGAAACATGTAAAATGTCATGTAGACATGTCATCGTTAATTTCAGACACACGTGCTGGAGTCACTGTACCCAAGCGGAGCAGGAGAGGTCAGAGGGCAGCATCTCCAGTTGCAGCATCCTCACCTCCGCCAGTTCCAGCAAAAGAAGAAGGTAATGAAATGTTGAATACATGTGAAACATGTAAAATGTCATGTAGACATGTCATCGTTAATTTCAGACACGCGTGCTGGAGTCACTGTACCCAAGCGGAGCAGGAGAGGTCAGAGGGCAGCATCTCCAGTTGCAGCATCCTCACCTCCGCCAGTCCTAGCAACATGTAATGTTGAATACATGTGAAACATGTAAAATGTCATGTAGACATGTCATCGTTAATTTCAGACACACGTGCTGGAGTCACTGTACCCAAGCGGAGCAGGAGAGGTCAGAGGGCAGCATCTCCAGTTGCAGCATCCTCACCTCCGCCAGTTCCAGCAAAAGAAGAAGGTAATGAAATGTTGAATACATGTGAAACATGTAAAATGTCATGTAGACATGTCATCGTTAATTTCAGACACGCGTGCTGGAGTCACTGTACCCAAGCGGAGCAGGAGAGGTCAGAGGGCAGCATCTCCAGTTGCAGCATCCTCTCCTCCGCCAGTCCTAGCAAAAGAAGGTACATGTAATGTTGAGTACATGTAATGTTGAATACATGTGAAACATGTAAAATATCATGTAGACATGTCATCGTTAATTTCAGACACACGTGCTGGAGTCTCTGTACCCAAGCGGAGCAGGAGAGGTCAGAGGGCAGCATCTCCAGTTGCAGCATCCTCACCTCCGCCAGTTCCAGCAAAAGAAGAAGGTAATGAAATATTGAATACATGTGAAACATGTTAAATGTCATGTAGACATGTCATCGTTAATTTCAGACACGCGTGCTGGAGTCACTGTACCCAAGCGGAGCAGGAGAGGTCAGAGGGCAACATCTCCAGTTGCAGCATCCTCACCTCCGCCAGTCCTAGCAAAAGAAGGTAATGTAATGTTGAATACATGTGAAACATGTAAAATGTCATGTAGACATGTCATCGTTAATTTCAGACATACGTGCTGGAGTCACTGTACCCAAACGGAGCAGGAGAGGTCAGAGGGCAGCATCTCCAGTTGCAGCATCCTCACCTCCACCAGTCCTAGCAAAAGAAGGTACATGTAATGTTGAATACATGTGAAACATGTAAAATGTCATGTAGACATGTCATCGTTAATTTCAGACACACGTGCTGGAGTCACTGTACCCAAGCGGAGCAGGAGACGTCAGAGGGCAGCATCTCCAGTTGCAGCATCCTCTCCTCCATCGGATCTTGAAGATTCAGCTGTGGGAAATTCCCCTTATTCTGATCAACCAATGGGGAATGCTTATGAATATGCAAGCACCTTAAGTCCAATTGAGATTAATGAATTTGATCCTGATCCTGTGTGTGATTGGTGGATACAAGCTCTTGGTCTTTATCAGGATGACAAAACTGCACTGTTATCTCAGGGGGAACTGACGGAGAACATTATTAATGCGGTGCACACTCTACTGAGCCTACAGTTTCCTCACATTGCTGGCTTGCAGGACACTCTTCTAGGTCATCACCTTGACTACATGCCAATATTAAGTGATGTTAATTGTGTTCAGATTCTACACACAGGTTAGGCATAATTATTTTTTATGTGCGTAACAGTGATAAAATAGATGCACACAAATGCAGGCAAATCCAACCATTGGATATGCACCAGTCGCCGAGGTGGATCTATTGTGCATGTGATGGATAGTCTGTTCATGTCACTAAATCTCTTTACTGTCCTTCAAATAGCAAAGATTTATTCACTTCCCAAATCTCAATCAGTTTTGCAAATTCATAAGATGTCTGTTCAACAACAACATGGAACATTAGACTGTGGACTATTTGCTATTCCGTGGAAGTTTGTTTGGGCAGAAAACCGCAATGTGCTTCCTTTGTCCAGAAAAAAATGCGTGAACATCTCTTTGCTTGTCTTACAAAAGGAATGCTTACTCCCTTTCCAATAACGTCCGATAGTGAATTGCTACCCCGTCCAACTCCTGTGGTCCACAAGATTCAGCTCTACTGTATCTGCAGAATGCCTGAAGAATAATAATGATGAAGAAATGATATCTTGTGATATTTGTCAAGAATGGTTTCATACTACTTGCGTTCACGTAAATGCCAAGAAACCTCCACAGCAGTGGAAATGCAACCGCTGTGGGCCCTGAACAATCAAATCATTTTGCATGGTGTTTTATATTGATATTGCTGTCTGAATATTGATTACTTTTTAACGTGTGCAAACCGGATGTGTAAAACCACAAAAGAGCGTACCTGCGGTCAATGGTTGGAGGGTTAAAATGGGAAGGGTTTAGGGTTATTTGAGTACCAGCGATGGAGCTTGCCCATACTGTAGGCAATTTCCACAGCCAGAGTCCGAAAATGGGTTATTTTGTCTGAAAACTGCTGTTTTCAGACGCTGCGAATTTAGCGCGATGACGTCATTATGCATGAACGCTCAGGGATCATCGCCGGTTTGCAAATAGCGCAGAGACCGAGCTACAATCTGGTGCAAGAGCTGAGTCCATATCTCTTTCCGTTCTCCCGGAGTGAGCGTCCGAAAATTGGTCCGGCCAGTTATTGATCGCTTACTCTAATGGCAACCTCCGAAGCCCCTCCCACTGCGCATGCGCAGTGCTTACGTGAAGTCGAGTCCTGGCATCAATGTTCGTTCGGTATGAATTTTCGCCCGCGCGGAAATGCCATTGTCCAGGGAAAGAGCGGGTGTGCCAGCGTCTGCGTCACGACGATAGTGTATCAAGTTGTAATCCTAATTTTTTCACATGGTCGACTGAGTGGCCATTGGATGGTAGCACAAGTACAAATTTGAACTCTTGTCATACTTGGCAGTGTATAACGAGTAATCTGCGAGTCATCCAACCTTCAAAGCACTATTCTCTGCCGCAGAAAACTGGTATTGGTCGTCATAAGTCCAGTCCATAGTCCAGTCCAGAGTCCAGGTTTTGCAGTATCCCACCGTTGGCACAACCTGAAGGCTTGGCGACTCTCTTTCAAAATTATGCATCACAGTTTCAGGCTAGATCTTGAGCCCGCACTTCTGATCTCTACTCTTGCTGGATCAGTTCAAGGATCCGCTAATGCTATTGTTTGAGAGCTATTGTGTCTCAATATAATGGGTATAGGTCGTCACGGAACGTGCTCGGTGGGCGTGGTCATTCCACTATTCCATTCCATTCCATTCCATCGTTCCATTCCGCTGATGGGAATGGTGTTATGATAGTATGCCAAAAGTAGTGTACTGAGAGATTTTATGGACTCTGCATCTTGGAATGCTAATAAACTACTAGTCATAGCTACACTTCTCTCATCAACTTGGAAGACATGCATGTAGCTAGTCGTTAGTAGCAGGCTTTTTGTCTGCTTGAGTTTGTTTTTTTCCCATGTTTCTAGACCAAGTGGTCAAAGATACAAGATTAAAATGTATACATAAACTCATTATTTGTTAACGTGCACCACAGAAAGTTAAAATTAGATCCACTGCACACACACACACCAGTGGCGTTCCCAGGATTTGAGGGAGGGGGTGCTAAGACATTCGCGAGCAAAGCATGTGAGCAAAATTTTAGCCATGCCCCCAAAATGTTGACCACATCCATAATTAAACGAGTTCAAAGAAGGCAGTTTTAGGCCAAACTTAATAGCGTCAACAAACTGCTGCAGTGTTTTGGGAGTGAATTTTAAGTTTATTGTTGGTAGCTATAGCTAGTAGCTTTCAGTCATCGAGTAGCTATCAGTAACAATAATATTATTTGTCACTGACCTACTGAACTGGCTGTTGTGCCAGAGCTGATGGGGGTACTCTCGCACCCTGAGCACCCCTCCTGGGTACGCCACTGCACACACACTCACACACACACAGTGGCGTGTCCAGGATTTGAAGGAGGGAGGTGCTAGGCCAATCGCGCGCGAAGCGCGCGCGCAAAAATTTAAGCCACGCCTCCAAAAACGTTGACCACACCCCCTCGCTAACGCGTTCTTGAAGATGCTGGCTGACAATATTTTGGCCAAGTAGCGATGAGAAAGAGTTGTTTAGAGAGCGAATTGTTGGTTTATTGTTGGTTCTGGCTACCAATTGTCGATTATCAGCATAAATAGTTGCCACTGAGCTACTGATCTGGCTATTGTGCCAGAGCTGAGGGGGGTGCTCGAGCACCCTGAGCCCCCCCTTGGACACGCCACTGCACACACACACACACACACACACACACACACACACACACACACACACACACACACACACACACACACACACACACACACACACACACACACACACACACACACACACACACACACACACACACTAAAGAGCACATGTTACACTCACATAAAATTAATGTCAATGCATTAATTGTACAATGCACATGCATATTTTGTATTCACACAATGTACATGTGGATGTAGCCTAGCTACTGACACGTACATACACGAAGAAGGCCACAACTTACTTGTCATTCGCTGTGTCGCTGAGCCGTCCTCACTGACCACCATCCTCCCAGACTTAAACTCCTGTAGCTCAAGTTCTAGTCCCTGGATCCTGGTTCTCATCATGGCCAGCTGCTGACTGGTCTTATCCTGGTTCACTACAACCTGTGTACATATATATGTACTGGTACACACAATGAGTAGTGAGCCTGTCCTCGTTAAGCAGGGAGTACCGATCATGAGAACGTTTTCCTTGTGCCTATAGGCATTGGATTCATCAGCCACTTATTGTATATTAGCGACCAATGAACTAGTAATCATTTATGCTGCCTAAAATCATGTATAGTGTAAGATCTATGGAGATATATTTATAATAATATACTAAGTAGAAACAAATGAAAGTTTTTAAGTTTATAACATTCGAAGTGGCACGGCATCAAGGGTAATAGAATTACGACAAAACTTTTTCTTATCCGACCTATTGTGTGATGAGCTATTTGCTTAATTCGCTACAAATAGTTGTATATACTAAGATTAATTTTGACTGAAAGTGATAGACATGATGCACCCTCAAAATCTAGATGCCTTATTAAAATTGTCACCTCGAAATTAATCAGTTGTGCCATGGAGAGATTTTGTGGAAATACTGTAGATGGTATGTTTTGTTACATGCGTATTATTATTATGTCACTGATTTCCCATCAAAGGTATGAATATAACTAGTATGTCACGGTATAATTATATTTGTAGTCAATCTCAATGGTGGTATAATACTATGGATTGAGTTATAACAGTAAATTTAGTTTGTGCATGGCCTAACTTATAACTACAATATAATGACATGGGTATACTCGTATAATTAATACGATATACAAAAAGTATTTTCACACATCATAGAGCTTTGTTCACTCAACAAAGTATTTAGCAAAGCTCATGACTTCCACTTGATTCAAGAGCCCTTGTCTGTTGTCCCTTGGCTGCCATTCTCCTTGGTAAGTAGGTATACCGGTGCGACGAGTGAAATAGTATGCATCGTTCATTGCCCTTTCCATTCGCCTTTTTTGTTCGTAGGTGCCATTTCCACTCCAGTACCTAGGGTTCCCCGGGTTTAATTTGTTAGGTCCAGCGGCCCAATTGTGCCAATCCATCATCATGTAGGAGTCCATATAAGATGTATTCAATTTGGTGAACCGTCGATCTAGCCCCCAAGTTGTCTTCTTTGGCGATGCTAGGATCAAGATTCGTTGTGTATTATTACCACCAGTCCCACGAATGATTGAAATAACTTCAGATGTCCACCTGTGGTATTTCTCTGTGTTAATTCTAAGAGACTCGGCACAGCACTGCATGGTGCAAACAATATAAGTTATATCACATCAGCATGCAATGATTGAGATTGAGTATAGCTAGCTGTATAATAATATACTAGCAGGAGCGCATATTGAGGAAAAGCGAGTTGATATAGCTATTATTATTATTATTGCACTCACTTCCCTCCAGTGGTACCAGCAGGAATAATTTTTATTGCGGCATATTTCCACTCCCATCTCAGTGAAGAGATTGAAGGAGAGAAGGTAGCTCTTGTCCTTCAGTTCCTCAGCCACTATTCTCCACCATTCCAGGTAATTTTGGAGATCCTCTTCGTTAGCACGGTTTTCGATTTCACGGTGTCGAAATGTAACAATGGGAGCAATACCGTTATCAATGCAATCATCTACGACTTTCGTCAGATTTGCAAGAAATTCATTACGGAAGAGTTCGCTATGGTAATCATCATAATTATAATGAAGCTGAGCAGCGAATTCGAAGATGTCGAAATCCCAAATCTTTGAGAATCTGGATATTTTGAGGGTTGTACTTAGCAAGCGGATCTCTACGTTTGAAGTAGTTAGCGTTGAATCCTTGTCCAAGATATCCTTGGTACTTTGTAGCAGTCACCGATCGAGAAAAATCTATATCGCTTGCGGCTTGATCTGAGATGCGTAGATGGATCCGGATGCGGCAAGGAATGCACAAAATAGAAGAAATGCCATATCTGCAGACTTGAAGAAGCTCTTTGGCAAGATATTGTATTGATGGACCTAGTCTACCAGGGCCCTGCAGATGCTTTTATAGGGGAAGGTCATTCAAGTTACACCATAGCTACAGTGATTATATTATGCACTGAAACATGTTCACGTGAGCACTTTTTGCTCACGTCTCAGCTTAATTGGCTCTTATATTTTGTTCGTAGTATCTATTGACACCGACAGGCGGTGTCAGCCACAAATTGACTATAGATACCGATTAGTCCGTCGACCCTATACCGTACACATAACTGGATCTATGTTTAACAGTTGCTTTCATGACTGTCAACAGCTCAGGGAGCTTCAGCATATTCCTGTCTGTCTGTGGTGTCACCAGTTTTAGTATTCCAGCAAGGCTCAACTTATGTAAGTAGTACTGTACTACTATTAAAGTATAAGTTTTTGAGCATGAACTTTAATAGGCTTACCGTGACTGTTACGGTATGTGTACTGCGTCATGACATTGTGGGCGTGTACGTGTGTGCATGCATATGTGTGCATGTGTATCATTGGATGTGTATGCGTGTAGGTTTATGTTATACATGTGCATACTACACTTGACAGGAAATATTACGGCATGATGCATACATAAAGTGTCTTTACAACTATATAGCACAGTATTACATAGAGTCATGTATACACATAATCATAATATTATTGCAGTGTACATGTACACATGCAATAATATGTTCATACTTCTTTTTGCAAGAACCATGAAGTCTTTTCTGGCTGGCCATTGCAGGTCCTTCACTGCCTTTCGTGCTGTACTCACTGCTACTACTATCACCATCAGCAGATCGACTCCAAATCTACACCACGAGAGAAAAGGGTAGATTCAAGAGACAATCAAGGATACATGTATACACATGTACATACATGTATGTTACATGTTGTGTGTGTACATGTGCGTGACTATTGTGATGTGCATTTCTGCATGATGTACTTGTAGAGCTGTAACCTTCAACTATGTTGTTTGTTGGTGTTGATGAGGAAGAGGACACGTCGGAGAGCTCCTTTTGTCTGAACATCTGAACACCTTTGGATATGAGTGATCCATCATCACCACCTACTGATGACAGAGTGGCTGGGGCCAGTTCAGTTGGTAGGGCAGCTGTACATGGAACATAGTAGGTGCATGTACTAGGCACAATACTGATTCACACTGTACTATCACTGCAGCAGTAGTTACATGTAGTGTATATCACCATGGAAATACATGTAAGTACTCTGCACTGTACATGTATACATGCATTTGTGAGCTAAAGGGTGTAGGGTTACACATTTTTTGTACACGTACATGTACCTTTCTTGAGTCACCAGGATCAGTACCGTCCAGGTCTAGTTGCGGTTTTGAGAGAGTGTGATGACATTGTGTTCTGATCACTTCTCAGGAAACTCAGAGTGGACGGGTACATTTATTGCCACAATGGCTAATGATGCCACTTCTGTATACACCTATCAAACTTCTGGTCTTAGATTTTGGACGTGGTGTGAAAGCTGACCATACAGCTTGAATAAAGTATTATGGGGAATACCTTACGAGTGTGGTTGTACTATGCGCAAAACGGTGATTTCTTCTGGATTGACCCTTAACCACGTGAAAGGACACGCAGATATGGGCAGCATGTGGTCTATATTTACATCTATCTATAGTGTATGGATTACTTGTCAGTCACTTAGAAGTTGAGAATGTTGCATTTTGTCGATTTTCTAGGTAAAAAGCCAGTCTAGTACCACTGGCAGTAGTTCAATCCACTAGTCCTGTTGTCACAGCCTTAAGGTAGCACCTTAATGAGAGTGGGTGGAAGCTTGGAATTGAACCAAAATCACATCAAAGACATCATTGGGGTGCAAGCTATCCAACCACGCCCACTTCATTAACTCAATCATTGGAGTGTGGCTGCTATAGCCCAAAGTAATATTATAATATTCCATGGGATCGGATTGTGGCTTGTTTGCAGTAGCATTCGCAACTGTGTTATGTTCAGGTATTGATCCATTTACTTGCAGCTTTAAGCACACAGAGATGCGTAGCCATCTCTTAACATGTTCTGAGAGTGCTCAATTGTCCACCTTTCCTGCCCCTGATCGTCCCAGAAGGCTTGCAGGATAGTATCTCTCTACCAAGAGAGTACCTGCATGTTTACTTGTGTACAGGCTACCATGGAACAAGTATGACAAAAAAGGGGTCCACTGGTCAAATACCATTCATGCAAATTATGGTTCCATCAATTTTGCTTGAACATTGGTAATGATAATATCATTGTCAACAAATCAGCTAAGTTCTTTTCTGATTCTTGCCATTTTGATGATATTCTTACCTAGTTATTTTGAATTATTTTATGTAAATACTATGCCTTAGCTATTATTATGCAGTATACAATGGTTATAGACACTGTTTTGGAGGTTTCTATATGATTTAGAAGACCGAAGGGCTCTGTGTAGAATTCCGAGCGAAGCGAGGGTTCTACTGAGCCCTGAGGTCTTCTAAATCACGTAGAAACCGACTCATTAACTTACAACATATGCCAGGGCATCTAGCTCTATAGTAGTGTCAAATGTCCTAACTCTAGTGGAGCATGTCCCCCGGGGACACATTGCCCTAGGATACAGTGTCCGGGGGGACAGCTTCAAGGGGGATCATGTGACACTATGACAACGTAATAGACTGTACTCAAAACTTGCCTATACACTTAAGTAAGAGAAAGTGAGAAATAGGAGAATTTATGAGAGAGGGATGGGCAGAAATGACCTAATTAAAACAATAAAATACATGTACCTTCTTAATTAAGTGGAGATTCTCACACTTGAGTCTGTGTATTAATTAGATAGAAATTTCGCTCCTTAGAGTTCAGTAGACGCTGTATTTTAAGAAACACCCCAGTTAAAACAGGTATTTTGTTCATAATAATATTATTATAATTCCAGTATATATTCATCTCTTTCTCATCTATCTCCCTATCACTATTCACACAACCTTGACTTCAAATTTACTTAGATGCTGTCTGATGTGAGAATAAGTTTGGGTGTACAGACAGTTAACAGTTACTTTGTTACTTACATAGGTTGACAGCTTTGTCATCTCCCCACCACACATGTACACACAGTATAATTGTTATAGCTATAGTATGTTTTGTCTCATCAAGGAGGCATGCATGCAATAGTTTAGCTTCATTCCCAGGCTCCCCCTCTCCTTTTCTCACTTTTTTCGTGCATGAATATTACACGCGAAAAAGCGTGCGCGAAAAAAAGTGAGAAAAGGAGAGGGGGAGCCTGGGAGCGAGGCTAGCAATAGTTAGTAGTAGTAGCTTCCTTTCTATATTTTGTCTCTTCCCATAATAAATGCTTGGAATGCTAATGAAATACTAGTCTTAATTTCTCTCATCAATTTTGAAGGCGTGCATGCATGTAGTCATTAGTAGCAGGCTTTTTGGACCATGCAGGTGCTCATATACGTTTTCTCTCATCTAGGAGGCATGCGTGCAGTAGTTATTAGTAGTAGCTTCCTTTTTACATGATAATTTGTCTCTTAATTCCCATATTATATTTGGACCAGATGCTCAAACAGTTTTAATAGCTATAGTATGTTTTCTCTCATCAAGGAGGCATGCGGGAAGTAGCTTCCTTCAGTTATGATAATTTGTCTCTAATTCCCATAATATATTTTGACCAGGTGCTCAAACAGTTTTAATAGCTATAGTATGTTTTCTCTTATCAAGGACATGCTTGGAATGCTAATAAACTACTAGTCTCATCAATTTGGAAGGCATGCATGTAGTTGTAGCAGGGTTTTTAATTGGAACAGGTGCTCAAACAGTTTTAATAGCTATAGTATGTTTTCTCTCATCAAGGAGGCACGCATGTAGTAGTTAGTAATAGCCGCAGTTCCTTCTGTCATGCCGGCCGGTGATAATTTGTCTCTTCCCATTTGGACCAGGTGCTCAAACAGTATATAATAGCTATAGCTAGGCTATGTTTTGTCACATTAAGGAGGCATGCATGCAGTAGTTAGTAGAAGACATCCTTTTACATGATAATTTTAACTACCAAACTTCATGTCATTGAATATTATTACACTGCATAGTTGCAAGTTAATTAATTGACTACAACATAGTGATGAGCCTCTATTCCATTATTGATCGTTCATGAATGCTGTTACTAGTAGACTTACTCTTTACCAGTTTCTTCCAATGTAGACATAATAATGCGTACTCCTATAACATTGGAGGTTACTGTTTTTATGAGAATGGTGTTATGATAGTATACCGAAATTAGTGTACTCAGAGAGATTTTATGGGCTCTGCATCTTGGAATGCTAATAAACTACTAGTCATATACGTCTCTCATCAGTTTGGAAGGCATGCATGTAGTCGTTAGTAGCAGGCTTTTTGTCTGCTTGAGTTTGTTTTTTCCCATGTTTCTAGACCACGTGGTCAAAGATACAACATTAAATATTATATTATATGCTCATTACTTGTTAACGTGCACCATAGAAAGTCAAAATTAGATCCACTGCACACACACACACACACACACACACACACAGAGTCTAATATTCCACAGGGTATATATCCCTAGGATAATAATTGGTGGGAAAGGGTTGAAGGGTGTTAACCACTAATGACAATTAATATTATTCTAGAACTAAATAGAAGTAGTGGAAATACTCTCACACTGCCTACTAGTGGCCACAGGGGAGTTCCTGAGGTAATAAATGGTGGGAAAAGACCAGAGCCTGTTAGGTGTTAGTCACGAGTGTTGAATATTCAGCAACCTTCTAGAAGGGTTTAGAAAGTATAAAAGTACGTAGATGACAAAATTACTGTATTGATCTTGAGCAGCTTAGAAAATGGCTTCATCTTCTATGTCAGGTATTTTATATTATAATAGTAATTGTGAAATATATGATCTATGTGTAGGCCGTAAATAAACCCCTCATGTAACATGTCCACAAGCTTGGGGAGCAGGCTGGGTGAGTAGGGAGAGTTCTCCCGGGGACAAAGAGCTCTTTTAACCTACCATTCCTGGTTCTCGAGGCCAGGCACTCAGCACCCCAATGCACAAATTATATGTAGTGCTAAGTAATGAGCATAGATTATTGAATAGCTAATATTTGAGAGTGTTACTACTGAACCAACAAAACATTTTGTTGGGGGGCAGAGTATCCTAGAATAACATGAGCATGTTATGTAGTAAAGGTGAACCAATGGGAACCTGTTGAACGCCGGGTCACAGGAAGTGGTGACAAAATATTCCATTTATATAGGAGCATATAGTCTCCAGTCATGGACAGTTGACAGACGTCATTTTCATTTCTTTCAAACACACACACACATACACAGTGCACCAGTGGCATTCCCAGGATGCATGCATTGAAACAACAATGCCAATATTTTGACATACATGCAGCAGTCATGCAGAGCACTGCATGAAGATGACTGCTGTGGCATGCAAGTCTGACTCAAAGTTTTGGCATTGTATTTTAGAATAACTAACTTATACACTGATGTCAAACACCCAACCATAAATGCCCCCTGTTAGAGCTTCAACAATCAGGATATTATATGTAATACAGCAAGACATAGCTACTTGGAATGAGCCTGTCCTCCGCGGTTATTAAGCAGGGAGTACTGATCATGAGAACATTTTCCTTGTGCCTAGCAGCATTGGATTTATCAGCCACTTATTTAATAAGCAATCAATGTTATTAGCAACCAATGAACTAATATAATAAAGTCATGTAGCTATAGTGTAAGATCTATGGTGATGTATTTACATACTAGCTAAGTAGAAAGAATGAAAGTTTTGAAAGTTTATAATATTCAAAATCACTGTGACACTGCATCAAGGGTAATAGAATTAAGACAAAACCTTTTCTAATCCGACCTATTGTGCGATGAGCTATACCTATTTGCTTAATTCACTGCAAACTAGTGATTAATTTGTGCATGACCGAAAGGGATAGACATTGCATTGTGCACCCTCAAAATCTAGATGCTTCAAATTGTCACATCGAAATTTAATTAAGTTGTGCCATGGCGAGATTTCGTGGAAATACTGTAGATGGTATGTTTTATTACATGCATATTATTATTATGTCACTGACTTCCCATCAAAGGTATGAATATAATATGACATTGTATTATATTTTTGGTCAATCTCATATGGTCATATTATATAGCTAATACTATAAGGATAATGAGTGATGACTCAGTATAACAGTGAGTTTAGTTTGTGTGGCCTAACTTGTAACTACAATACAATGACATGGGGATACTCGTATAATTAATACGATGTTCAAAACGTTTTTTCATGCATCATAAATCTAGAGCTTTGTTCACTGCTACTCTACATAGCATCCAGTATGGTGTCCAGAACAAGAGACATGTTGAGCGGAAACATAAAATCGACCCGTCTTCCACCTCGTAAGTAGGAGTGGGTCTGACTTTCAATCCTTCTAGTGGATGTCTCGGTGTCATAGTATTGGTCAAATGAATTCAGACTCCATGGAATTGATTTAGTTTTACACAACTCAACAAAGTATTTAGCAAAGCTCATGACTTCCATTTGATTCAAGAGCCCTTGTCTATTGTCCCTTGGCGTCCATTCTCCTTGGTAAGTAGGTATACCGGTGCGACGAGTGTAATAGTTTGCATCGTTCATTGCCATTTCTATTCGCCTTTTTTGTTCGTCGGTGCCTTTTCCACTCCAGTACCTAGGGTTCCTCGGGTCTAATTTGTTTGGTCCAGCGGCCCAATTATGCCAATCCATCATCATGTAGGAGTCCATGTAAGATGTATTGGTGAACCGTCGATCTAGCCCCCAGGTTGTCTTCTTTGGTGATGCTAGGATCAAGATTCGTTGTGCATTATTACCACCGGTCCCACGAATGATTGAAATAACTTCAGATGTCCACCTGTGGTATTTCTCTGTGTTAATTCTGAGAGACTCGGTGCAGCACTGCATGGTGCAGACAATAATAAGTTATATCACATCAGCAATGATTGAGTATAGCTGTATAATAATATACCAGCAGGAGCGCATAATGAGGAAAAGTACTGGGCTGCCGCGGCAATGTCCTTCTCGGCCACCGTAGGAAAAGCAAGAGAGGGAAGAGTGTGATACGACCACGCACTTGATTAAAATTCAAGTTTTTACCCACGTGCCGTGATACGTGAATTTTAATCAAGTGCGTGGTCGTGTCACGCTTCTACCCTCTCTCGCTTTACCTCATCCTGATACATAGCTAATTACCCCGCGTGCATGCGCGAGGGATAATGCAATTGGTTTGTCTGTCATCCTCTGCACTAAAATAGCCAGAATGCAACTCCTACGCACTATAAGATACAGCCTCGTACCCAGTCTCCCCGTTTTTCAAGCTCCAAATACGCACCAAAAGAAAAACGGGGAGTCTGGTATCCAAAGTCACATGACACAAAGGAAGTCGAAGGGTAATGCCCAATTAGCGTGGTTGAGTGGTCAGTAATTGAGCTTGAAACCAGGGGGGTGCTGGGTACGAGGCTACTATGACAAAACCAAAAAACCCTGCTAATCTACCTTCTCTCTTCTCTATCAATCATATCGTTATAATATATGCTCGATCCTCACCCTGTAACAAAAAATTCACCCCCAACCCCCCTAATTTACTTTCTCAACTCTTCAAACACTGCCAAGACTGTGGCTTCTAAGCAGCACGGTTATGCCAATTAGGGAAAAAAGAGCACGGTGGTAGCTCACTACTATTGCTTGTCTCACTGCTCGTCATCTTCTCTCATTTAAAACTCCTTTTGCTATGCAATCGTTTATAAGCTCCATGTCTTCTTCGTTCTTAGCTACTAGAGCGATCTCCAAAAGACCAAAACTAGAGCTATACTCAGCCATTTTGCTTGTCTTTTTTTTTTCAGAAAGTGAATGTGGCCCAGGCTCAGAATTTTCAAATTTCAGGATATTGTCCCCACACTACAGAGTACTCGCTACAGTGCTTTAACTAGTACATATTACAAGCAATAGAGCAAATAGTTAACAAATGCATGATCCAGTTAGTTTCTGATGGCAGCACTTCATTCTTCAAATCTTGAGTGTAATGTCATTATGTCATGATACCATGCATGTGGTACTTGAAGGGTAAAAGATGTGCAGCGCACGGGGTATGCATGTGCTCTTCAGAGCTCTATCACTCTAATAATTGATATAGCTATTATTATTATTGCACTCACATCCCTCCAGTGCATGTCATCCGGGCAGAATGGAGGATTGCTGCATACTTCCACACCCATCTCAGTGAAGAGATTGAAGGAGAGAAGGTAGCTCTTGTCCTTCAGTTCCTCAGCCACTATTCTCCACCATTCCAAGTAATTTTGGAGATCCTCTTCGTTAGCACGGTTTTCGATGTCACGGTGTCGAAATGTAACGATGGGAGCAATACCGTTATCAATGCAATCATCTACAACTTTCTTTAGATTTGCAAGAAATTGATTACGGAAGAGTTCGCTATAGTAATCATCATATAGTGAAGCAAAGCAGCGAATTCGAAGATTTCGAAATCCCAAATCTTTGAGAACCTGGATATTTTGAGGGTTGTACTTAGCAAGCGGATCTCCTTCACGTTTGAAGTAGTTAGCATTGAATCCTTGTCCAAGATATCCTTGGTACTTTGCAGCAGTCACTGGTCGAGAAAAATCGATATCGCTTGCGGCTTGAGATGCGTAGATGGATCCGGATGCAGCAAGGAGTGCACAAAATAGAAGAAATGCCATATCTGCAGACTTGAAGAAGCTTTTTGGCAAGATATTGTATTGATGGACCTAGTCTACCAGGGCCCTGCAGATGCTTTTATAGGCGAAAGTCATTCAAGTTACACCACAGATAGTATCTATGGTTACGCATGGCGTTTTAATACCATAAACTTCCAATTAGCTAGCTACTGACAGCACTCAACTATCTGGCGTGAAGGTGGTAGCTAGCGACAAGTTCCTGGAATTTGTCCGCGCTAGCTACCACCTTTACGTATAATTATTATGGTCAGCAGTTGAACTTGATCATGAATGGCGCCGGAAGTGTCTGGGTATGAGACCAAGCTGTATAATAATAGCTCGGAAAGCACAGCTGTTAATAACTTCCCTCCAGGAAGAGGACCAGGATGATCATCAGAGAGATGGTCCGGCGTGACTACATTGTGCCATCGATATCGGTACAGGGCTACACAAGTGCGCAGCCTTCACCCCCGTCATCACACAAAAGCCTGTACATACCGTTAAGTTTGGTTAATAAGCGCATGCACATGCTAATTAAGGCTCCGCGATTGCGTGGGCGGGATGATGTCGGAATTCGCAGTTTATAGGTACCAATCTAAATTCTAATCTACGTCTAGTCCTAAGGCTGTTTAGCGGTGTTTCACCATACAGAAGTCTTCGTGAGACTGTAGCAAAGGTAATGGTCGTTTTAACCACGCCCCCAATCCTTGGCGTGATTGTGAACGCGCATGTGAGCAATCACATCTTTTGCGCATGCGCACTCTGGTACCACGCGTGGGTTGCAATGGCTACCGCCAATTCCTATTACGTAACGATCAGTCGCGAACTGTACTAGATACTATACTACTGATTGATCTTGACACATTTTTTGTACAGTTCACTTGGAGTCTTTCTTGATACAGAAATTTTTACCATGGAGTCATCTGAAGTAAGTATACTAAAATAGAACATAATATTATTATCATATTTCCTGTAAATTCAAGTGTGCATCCCAGTATTGTCTATGCTTTTGTGTGTGCATGCATTTTGTTATTTTAAGGATCAAGAAGTGTTTACATAACATATTTTCTGGAATGCACTAATGTAATTAAATAATGGCATATAACGGTAATGTACGCCTGCCCGCATACAATTCTGGGAAAGTCCCTGATGAGAAACTACTATTCAACCTGTGACAAATAGTGGCCTAATCATCGGAAGTCATGCAGAAGCGGTAGGTTGAAACGAGAAACTAATATTCAAGTTTATCAGACCTTAGCAAGCAATCACCAGTGATTATACATGCAGGTGGATGCATGAAACCAATTGAAGTAATAATTCGTAGCTCCGCGCTTTTATGGTGCATCAGTATGGGGTGCCGTTGATCTCAAAACTACCTCATGCAGTGATATCAATCGATGTTGTAAAAGCATTTTGCGCGAAGTGGTACCTTTTCTCATATCCTACCACATATTATGATCCAGCATAGTGACATATTATTTTGTTTGCCCCATGCATGCCAACTCTTATGCCTGGTATATTATTATGCTCATATAGCAGCTTATGTGATGATTCACTGTACTTTAAAATCAGTGTTATAGTGCTATGCTGCAACATGATAATATCTTTTATCACAGTTTGTAGCTATAGCTACATTATCTTGTAATGTGCAGCTTCACCTTCAAAGTGTTCCCCAAACCAACAAGATCACCGGCAAGGTGTAAATTGGATTGAATGGTTTACATGTACTAGATATATAGATCATCAATCTCTAATACTGACTTAGTCTGCTGCAGAGTGAAAGTTGTCAAATCAATTGATCGAGATAATATTGCTCAGCAACATGTTGTTCTCTATACATGGTGAAGTCATCGACAACATATTTACTTCAAGTGACAAAGTTATTATCCAAAATGAAACCCAAACTTCCCCCCCCCCCCCATGCATCACCACCCAATGGGCACGTGTATATATAGGATCTATTAGATTACTAATAGAGGACTGGTACCGTTTATAGGTATGGAGTCACAGTGCTCGGATATATGAATGATAGCACAAGCTGTTCATCTATAGTAGCTACTTCACTATTTCTAAAGGCAGCTGGACACTGTCAGTCAGCTACACCAGTAGCTATGCTATTAGTTTCTTCCTGATAAAAATTAAATGATGTTTTTGAGGACATCACACTGTTACAGTATCAGATTCTATAATATTAATATCTTAGCTGGCTATAGGAGTAAGTCCAAGAATGCAGAATATACATTAATTTTACTATCGCTACCTAGCTATATAGGGTGCAGGTTTAGAGCATTAGTATAGAGCTCTATCAATCTCAATCTCTTCTAGTTCTTCCTCCTGATAATAAGCCTTGCTTCAACCACACGTAACAATTACCTGCCTGACAACACTAAAAGCAGGTGGTCCTGTATATTAAATCTTTCCACTCCAGTGATGAGCATTTAAATTTAATGTCCACAGCTAATAATTAATCAGAAGCTTGGGGGGGGGGGGAGGGCAAATTACAATTATAATATAATTACATCCGTCAGGGGCGTAGGAAGATGGTTTGGTAAAGGGGGCTCTACAGATCTATATAGGCAAGGACAGTATCATAATGATCAGTGTGTATAAAATTGAGTCTAGCTATGTATAACTATCAGAAAACATAGGAGGGCACCAGCCCCCGGAGCTCCCATGGTTCCTATGCCTATATGTCCTTAGTAATGACATAGATAACCATTGATTTTCATACATGCATGAAGATAATTATTATATGCTTTGGCTTGTGTATAATATTATGGAAAACAATGAAAGTTCTTATATTATAAATGAAATTCAATAATTATATCTATACTAACTCACATTTTATCACATTCATGCATAATAATAATATTATCATTATTATAATAATAATAGCTACAATTGAGTATGAGTATCTAATTATTAACTTCACTGGATAAAGAGTTCCAGCAGCTGAATTGGAGTATCTTCATCTGTAGTATCTTGATTATGACAAATACGCACCTCAATATCATCACTTGTGCTATCAGGGAGATCCACAACGAACCATGGTGGAGTGTTGGCACCAGTGCAGCATGTGCCCTCATCATTATCACACTGTTGACCATCCCAGAGAGGATCATCGGGAAAGAATCTGTTTATAGCGCTAACCCAGCAGTGATTTTTATGCGCTGACTCACAATAATAGTTATTCCCAACATAATTAGGTGGTCCATAGCCACCATTACAGGGACAATTAATCTGGGAGCAACGTTCTAGTAACCGGTTTATCTCACTTGTACCAGCAGCATAGCTCCAAATATGTTTGCGAGGATTATGACCATGGGTAATGCTTAAGCCTTCAACGTATATTTCGTCAATTGTAAAATTGTTGATAACTCCTAAGTCGCTTCTAAAAGCATCTGGACTTCCAAACTGATAGCCAATGGCTCTTCCACAAATTTTGCTGTACTGACCACTGGTGTGGTAGACAACACCGGGACAACTTCCTTCAGTAGAATTTGGTCGTGCACAAACTCTTATTCCATCCATTGAGACTTCCCTCCAGGCGGATGGACACTGCTGTGAAGGGTCACTCATATTGATATGGGCTACTCGATGCCATACTCCGTCTCCACACTGCGGAAGTGGAGAAGAAATGATTATTTCTTGCATAACAGCTGCAGCAGAATTTCTAATAGTCTTGACCGCTGTGTTTAGTTCTTCCTTGGGTGGGCAACTATCTCCATGGCTGTCTATGACGGTCGTAGGAACTCGAATGGTATGCTGATTCTGCTGAATAGAGTTCCAACAGCTGTCTCCACACTGTGGAAGTTGAGAAGAAGAAGAATCGATTATTTCTTGCATAACAGCTGCAGCAGAATTTGTAATAGATTTGATTGCTGTGTTTAGTTTTTCTTTGGGTGGGCAACTATCTCCATGGCTGTCTATGATGGTTGTAGGAACTCGAATGGTACGCTGATTCTGCTGAGCAATTGTCCCCTGTAGTGCAGCGGCTAAAATCATGGCCACGCCTAATACTAGAAAACATACCATGTTAATTAATGCAACACTTTCCCCCGTGTTTCACACTTTTTTATCTAGCTAATTGTAGTAGCTACAGTTTATAGCCTCGAGACAAATCAAATCATAAAACAGCTCTGCAGTAGGGTACTACGCTACAGTGGCTACAGAGCACGCGGGGCCCGTATGTGCTCTACAGAGCTCTAGTTTTATAGGCCAATCAAATTACAATACTATAGTTTCTCGACCACCCGTTTTTATATTTGGGAGGTCATTTTTCATTATTCAATATTATGGCATTCTGAGGGCGTGGTTTAATCAAGTAATGTCGCACAGAGACACTTAGCAGTGTGATAAGAATGATTATTGTCCTAGAAAACTATGTAAAGGGGATAAAAATATTAGTTAGACATGCACTGTTTAGGAAGTTGCTACATGTACGTGATTTAGAAGACCGAAGGGCTCAGTGAGTCTGCTGTGTAAAATTCTGAGCGAAGCGCATCCTTGATCTGTAGCTATTGACCTATAGTATATTATACGTACAGTCCCAAGACTATAGCTACAATAATTCTTAGATGTATACTTATCTCAGATAATATAGTTTACCAACAACATGCACTGTTTCACAACCATGGATGATAAATTAGTGTTATAGTGCTATACCCTGCAATAATTATGATAATAATAATGTTTATCACAATTTGTAGCTATACACTATCTTGATGTGCAGCTTCACCTTCAATTGAAAGTGTTCCCCAAACCAACAAGATCACTGGCAACTGTAAATTGGATTAAAATTAACACAATCACTGTTTTTGTTCGTTTTATCTCCAAGTGTTGACACTTTTAGTTCATGGATATGACCATAATATAAGCCGAGTTTTGCTTAAGGGAGACATCACTTTCCAAGCTGGCTAATCCCTGAGGACATGCGGGCGGCACTTTGACCTCTTGACACTGGACGAGGTGCATGTTGATACTCTGAGGCATGAACAGCTGCATGCAGAATCTGACTCTGAGTCACTAATTGTCTTGTATAGAAGTTATAGAGTCATATAATATTATAATAATAATGGTTACCATAACTAGGCATAAAAACTTGAATTAAGACCTT
Source organism: Cliona cf. orientalis (assembly GCA_963930775.1). Lineage (NCBI taxonomy): Eukaryota > Metazoa > Porifera > Demospongiae > Clionaida > Clionaidae > Cliona > Cliona cf. orientalis. The sequence continues at coordinate 6,568,318 of OZ005699.1, read as the reverse complement.
GTTTAATTGAGCTTACATTTGCATTTGCATTGTAACATGCTCATGCATCAACATTGCATTATCACTGGCCCTATATTATTATGGTACTACCTACAAGATTCATAGGAACTTTGTAACATAAATAAATAATGAATCAGCTAGATATTAACGAAGTACTGTGATGCATGCTTTCATTGAGAAGTACTGGGATCTTGCATTGATCACTATAGCTGCTACTTTCAAGTAATTGGTAATAATAATTGAGTACTACATGTAGCTAGCTATAGATATTTATAAGCGCTGGAATTAGGAAATTAACTAGTAATTATCATAATAATCATCATTGTAAACCTGGTCAGAGAAGTTCAGCTTTCATGGCTGAAGCTACACGTAGTTTGGCATAGGATTAAAGGATTTTTCTTGACGCATGTGGGAATTTAATTTTATGCCAGGGTTATAGTTGTGACTGGGACCATATAGCCATGCAGTCGTGTCAGTGGGCCTGTCCTGTTTGCTATAGCTAACGCCCCAAGTCCAGCGATGCAAACTCTTCGAAACAGACTAACTCGGAGTCAAGGCTTGGCAGTTGTTAGCACATCAGCAGAGTACTAACTGTTTTGCTGTTGGCTAGCTAAGTGCATGTTTCAAAATTGGTCATCATAGATCACATTTAGCTACATGCTTCACATCACACACTTCCTCATTCCTGCATGCAATGGTCCCGCTATACTAAGAGCAAATTGAGTGGTAGTCGAGCAGTGGTGGTCTGAGCTATGGGTTAATTTGGTGGATAGTCGTGTTCTTTCTGAGCTAGCTACAAGCAAGCTCAATTATATATCTCTCTCGAGTAGGTGCATGCATGCACGTTCAGTACTGGGCATCTAGCCTTGTTGTTTCAGCATCTCCAGAATTGGAAGCTATTTTCACCATCCCTTATCCCCCCCCCCCCCCCCCCCCCCGGTATCTTAGTGTAGATAATATTATAGCTAGCTATGTGTACCCCTAATTGCTCAAATATAACGTCAACTGACACAAGTTATGTATAATTAATTTCACTAGTTGAGTTGATACAACTAGAGTTGATTAGGAAATTAAAACTGATATCCAACCAGTTAACAATTGATTTCATGAAAAATTGTCCTTGTAACCAACAGATCACGTGGGACTTATTAATAGTTTATCTCGTATGCACATGCTACCCACGCCAGGTAGCTAGCGCTGCTTAATAATTATTAACATATACCAGCTACACCAAAATTTCCTTATGTCCTTCTTATACCAACACAATGATAATTGCTACATAGCTATCAGGCAGAGGATAGGGAAGAAGGTTTGCAAACAAAAATTAATTAAAGAAAATTGATGTGTAGACAATTTGCCTATCCTATAAATTGCCTAGTATACCCAGGCTAGGGCCTTAATTACCAGCTACCATGAAAAGCAAGCTCCCAAGCAATCTGCACCCCAAAGAGCACTACTTGTGTCAATAGACACTTCCACCTAGTCTCACAAGCCAGACCCTCATACTCCACAGGGTTTAATTCTTTCAGGGTAAACGTGTGCTTATCCTGAAAGAACTAAATGCTGCGGAGTATGAGGGTCTGGCTTGCGAGACTAACGCCCACCCAGTGTATAGAATGTCCACCCACTGTTACAATAGTCACATAAAACTACATTAGCTAGATGCTTTCATGTACGGGGGATGTTGGGGTGCCTTTGATTGGGCTAGCTACATTGAATGGTCTACCATGGCAGCTAGAACAATGATGTTTTGGAGTAGGGTGGCTGAGATTCTGAATTGGTAATTGAGTAGCTATGGCAGAGTATGCCTGCCAAAATCTAGGGGGTCAGGGGGCATGCTCCCCAGGAAAATTTTGATTTTCACATCTTTTTAGAGCAATCCCCAAGCAAACTGACTCAGACTCAAGGCTTGGCAGTCGTGCTAGAATTTTACTCTTGGCTACGTAAGTGCCTCAAATTTGTCATTATAGATCACATCAAGAGTACATAATACTCTTGATCACATTTATGGAGGTGCTCTCGTCAATCTGTGGCCCTCTTCTTCATTCCTGCAATTATAGTCTCATTCCCAAATCCCACTGCATGGGTACGAGCAAGTTGAGTCCATGGTGGCCTGGCTGGTCGTATACTCCTTCTGTACCTAGCTATAACCATGCATGCACACTCCTTCCCTCTGATCATGAAGTGGTTCTTAAGTTGTGAGGCATGCATCCAGCCTATTGCTTATGGTTTTGGTGGATGGGATTTGTGGTGGCATCTCCAAAATTGGAAGCCATTTTCACTATCACTTATTTTTATAGTCATAAAAAATTGATCAGTTGTATTACAAGAGCGGAATAATTTTAACGTGATCAATTATTAGCTAATTGTGCTCTTGTAACAAGAATTGATCATGTGGGAGTTCATGTCATGAAAATTGATCTCATGAGCACACACCCGGGCAAGTATGTGTCCTGGTGTCTGCTTATTTTGGCTACAACACCAACATTATTAAAGATTTCCTGGTGTCCTGCTTACCAACACATGACATTTCCTACACATGTCTGCCAGAGGATATAAGGCAGAAGATTTGCAAACTAATAACATGATATCAAAACACTGAAGCTAATGAGAAATAATGTTTGTAGCTATTAGGATTTCAATTAGCTAAAGTATAATAATTATTATACTACGTTAAAGGGTTTCGATGGTTTCCTTTGAAATCCTGCTCGACAGATTGGTTCGATCTATCAGTCTCAGGAGGAAAGTACAGAGTTTAATATACCTTAGCCCCCATTTTGCCGGTAGTTTTTATGTGAATCAGCATGCAGGTAGCTATTTTATATTATAGTAACACATCAGTGATATTACAAATAATTTATCATCTGGTATCATACTGTTGGTTAACAGTAAAAGGCTCAGAATTAAACATTGTCTCAGGAATTCAGGCAGAATGTCTCAGCCACATTTCCTAGTTATCCTCATAATAATATCGTTGATATATAGATCTGCAGCAGTTTATAGTTGCTCAGACACAACAGATGGTCACTCCAAAAGTCATTGCTGGCAGTGGTATTGGCCAGTGTCCACTGCAAGGAGAGAGAAGAGCTGCAGTAGATGACGTAAACAATGGTATCGTGGATGCTCTCCTGTTGTATGAACATCAGTGTGGGGATGGAATGTGGTATCGCATTGCTTACCTCAACATGAGTGACTCTTCACAGCAGTGTCCACCTGCCTGGGGGAATTATGATGCCAGTGGAGTAAGAGCTTGTGGGAGGCCATTCACTTTCGAAGAGTCTTGTTCAAGTACCGTTTACACTACAGGACGACAGTACAGCAAAGTGTGTGGTAGGGTCATCGGCTACCAAGTGGTTAGTCCAGATGCTTTCCTCCCAGATGGAGGCATCAATCAAGCATATGCAGATGGTGTCAGTATCACCTATGGACAACCTCGTACTCACATTTGGAGTTATGTTGGAGGTTATACTGACTTTCTAGAAGGATTCAACACATGCCCATGCACGTATTCAAATTCAACACCGCCACCAGAATTTGTTGGTGATAACTACTACTGTGAGTCAGCCAATGAAGCCAAATTAGAAACATTTGTCGGGCAATTTTTTGCTGCAGACAAGCTGTGGGATGGGCAACAATGTGATCATGAAGGTACTTGCTGCACTGCTAAGTCTCCACCATGGTTCAGTGTGGAGCTGCCTAGTCCTACTAATGATGATATTGAAGTACGCATTTGTGGTGATGAAGGTACTGATAATGAAGATACTCCAATTGAACTACTGGAGATATACATACAGGAATGACTATAATATAATTGCTTATTGCTGACAGTTGTCGTAGATCTATTATTATAATGTCAGTTCTAGTACAGCGGTTATAATACTTCATGCAATAAACGATTACCACGTCCCTAGTGGCACCATTGTATATGGTAAAGGGTCACTATGTAAGTGAGTAGCATACTGACGTTATGTAATGTTATGTAATCATCAAAATGCTCTTAACTTGTAAATGAAAACAGATGATAAACTTTAAAATATTTCTAGAATCATTTTCCATATTTACCAGGTCCTGTATCTGTGCCAAATTTCACGATTCGATACCTTTTAAATTACTGTTTCAGAAAAGTAAATTGCTACTATAGGGATGTAACTAGGGATGTAATAATAATTAGAAATGTATGGTTCTGCAGGGACCTGATAGTGTATGCATGCATGATGCATGCTTTATTTCACACTCCCAGTGTCTCCAAGTATACGGATTTGTCAGTATTTTTACTGAATTCTGACCTTAAATACTGACAAAAATACTGAAAAATGGGGAATTCATCATATATGGTTGTTATCTGCATCAGATTCTGTAATGTGGACTTGGTCTGGTGTGCTGACCTTGGCGCGCGCCCCGGGTGAGTTTTTAACCAGTGGGAGTGGCTATTAAAGCAGATCATGTATTATATACAATGCAATGAAGAAACGGACGCTGATTACGAGTAGCAGGCGCCATCTCGAAAGAGAACTTCTTCTTTCCAGTCAAAGGCACTGGTATTACCAGATCACCGTCGACTGGCAGCATGTTGGAAACGCTATCTCTCTCGCCGAGCACAGTGCTGGTGGCAGTACTTGCGTCTCTGTCAGTGTGTGTTGGTAAGTCTGCATGCAAGTACCAGTGAACTAGATTAAGTAATAATTTTGCCTGCTTTCCCTCGTCCATATAATATCAGTCTAAATTTCTAACTCACCATCGCAGCATGCGCAGTACTGACTATCAAGACTTGGCTAGTTAGCTAGCTGCTAGACTCGAGATGATTATTTGCGGCATGCAAGCCTAGTATGATATTGGCATATTATTTGCAAGAACAAACTAGACTGCAAGCTGGACTTAATTCATTCACATGCAGCCTGCAGCTGCTACTCTCTGAGCTAACCTCGGTACACTGTCACATTAAAGTTCAGATGCTTGATTATTGTACAGCTTCCTCACCCAATTTCCATGTGTGTACCTATGTCAGTGACTTCTTTAACGAAATTAGGGTCAATGTCACAGGCAAGTGTACTTGGCAACAACATAGCTGGTTAGAATGTGCATCCTCCCATGGTTCACGTGAAGGCATTTTAGGAATGATATCAGTCTGAGAGTGAATGATGTAACATGGCTGATAAACTGTCTTACAACCAGCACAATCAATAACTTTCAACGACTTATATTGGTTGTGAAATTCAACACCATTGCCTAAACTCAAATTCGTGTTAAGATTTTCATAGCCTCTTAGCTTTGTAAACACAATTTTAATGATTGGCTTCATGCAGGCTAGGGACTCTATAAATCTATAGTTGGCTACGTAAATTATCCATGCTATTATGAATCAGTAGCCCCAAACATTATCCCTGGGCTGCGCTGAGGTTTGCACTGAGCATGAAATGGGAGGAGCACTAGAGCTGTGCACACGTGTGTATGGTTCCGATTTTTAGTTCCATGCTGATTTATGTATAAAGACAAATAGCTCTCAACGACCTGCATGTGTTGTGAAATTCAATACCATTGTCTTAAGTCAGCATTTGTATGTCTTTGAACCTCCAATAACTGAGGTTGGCTCTACTTTCTCCACAGTGTCACAGTACATGACTATGCTACAGATCTGCACAAACACAAATAAACATGCAGAGGTAGTAATAACCTTAATTGGGTGCACAAGATTGAAGGTGGAATACCCGCCCAATAATTATCCTGCTTGTTCGTGATCCTTTTTTATATCTATGGCTACCCACACACATCCCCTAGCCAGCAATTTATCTGTAAACGTTTTGGTTATTTTTGGCACATAATACACTCACAACCACACTCACAACCACACACACACACACACACACACACACACACACACACCATTGTACATATCCACAACAAATACACACAAACCTCATGCAGGTCAGTTAGATGTGGTTTGCAATAATGCCTCTTTGGATCTGTGTGACTTATGCATCAACAGTTCTCCACAGTGTACTTGGTGCCCCTTATTACCAGTAAGTTGTTACATATACAATCATACTTTGGTAGCAGTTACCATAGCAGCATAATTTTCAACCCCAAATTTTGAGATAGTTAGAGGTGATAAAGGGTCATTAGTATGTTAATGGTCAGTAGTGACTGCTACCAAAATAGTTAGGTATCGGTTTCGTAATTCTACTCACAGCTTTGTCGCTTTATGCAAAATCAACATCTAACTATCATATTAATTTTATGGAACAGAGATAGTACTGCATATAATATGCATAGATCATCTCAGTAATACAGAGAATGTTATTATATTATTTATCATGTTAAGTGGTCAATTAATTACCATATGTACTACTGTAACAACAGAGATGTTACTTGTAGTTATAATTAGATCATAATTATTATGATTCATTGCCAACTGCAGTCTAGAGTTAAAACCAACGGTTGATAAGATTTCCTAAGAAAAGTCCTTAGCCAGTCTGAGTAAATCCAGCCTATACTTTGGAAGAGCTTTCTGTGCAGCATTATGAGCTGCTAGACCACACATCGTGTGCAGCCATTTAATTTGTAGGTTTCCCCATTAGTATTACTATAGTACATACTACAATGTATTATTTTTTGAAACAGTGCAGAGACATTGCTATGCATAGTGCCTAGGACATAATATTATAAGTTACATTTGGGGATGGCATCATCCTTTAATCCTTTGTGGGAGGAAGTCTATTGAATAATAATGGGAATTGATGATGTTACTGGAGCAATATTTCCACAAGTTTTACAGCAATCAATTATTAAATATCATTCCTGGTATACTGAGTATGTAGGAAGTTTACACAGTATATGCATATATTATATCGTGATCAGCATGATATAATTAGAATGTTCTACAGCAGACATATTTTGATAGGTCTATCACTCCTACTCCTTCCCAGTAGCAGTGACATTGTCCCATGATCAATAAGATGTCAGAATGCACTACTATAATATTATTATAAAGCAGGATGGATAAGTATGATTCAGCCATAGACTCTTGTTCCTGGAGTGACAGTTACATATAAAGGCATCTAGCTTCACCCTTATCAAAACAAAGGAGCACCAAAATTAATGTGTATACACGACTTACTTTGAGCTATATGGAAGGAGATCCTATATGAAAGTTTTTACAAATACACTGATAAGATCTTAATTAGGGCAAAGCCATCTCAGTGCCACAGTCATGACCTATCAATCGGTTTTAGAATACATGGTTTGGTGTCATTAGGTGCTTCCTCACAGCATTGTAAACTTGGGCAGGCGTCTAAGAACAACAGACTTCTTTGCACTAATACGAAATAGGCTAACATCACATAATATTATTATTTAATTTAGGGGTTTAATTGGTGCCAAGTTCACAGCTTTCAGTTTGGCTGTGAAGCAGTTTGGCTAGTTTACTTACTGCTACTATAAGTAATAATGTATAGTTTGTTGTCTATAGTTGCATAATGATGAAGTACACACGTAATGATATATATAATCATTGAATGAAATGGGAACTTATAACACACCACAATATTCCAATCATGGTATTACCCGATTCAATGGTAGTGAAAATTTGATTATTCTCTGTCACCTTCAGGAAGAGAATGAGCTACTACTGAACATGTTTCCTGACTATGAGAATGTGCGTTGTCGAGATCCCAGTAGCTTTCCAGTAGGCTGCTCTAACTCATCATCCCTGCAAGGATCTGAGCAGATACTCATGTCCACCATCAACAAGACACAAGTGAGTACAGTGATACAGCGAGGGTTTTTCTACATACATGTACATGTATGCAGGGCCTGGAATCCCCCCCTCCCCCACCCCTTCAAAGCTTATAATACCATAATAATATAGCCAGAAAATTTGGCGGGGAATTAAATTTGGCAGTTTGGAGGTCTATATCACAACCGCCAAATTAAATCCGCCAAAATTTCCTACTCGCATTATATTATTATACGTATGCGATCCCGTACCGAACTACCAAATTTAAATCCGCTAATATTCTTGCAATAGCGATTTTGGGCTCAACCACCAAATTTAATTCCCGCTAATAATATTTCCGGCTATACGGTATGCTGCATATTATACATGTACATTATTATTATACTTAAGCAGCCAACATCCATAACTTTCTATGAAGTAATCCCATACTTAGTATAATATAATATCTGTGAGGTCTAGAGTGTGCCTTTGATCGATGTGAAATGTATGGTTACTGTAGCATAACATTCTAACACCAGTATAGTAAACTAACATTGCTAATGCAATCTTGGTAACGCTTATGGTTGTGTTGGTATAATATTATTGGTAAAATTAGATTATAAATTTCAATTTTAATTCGTTGATGATGAAGGATCCTTGCCTATAACCACAAATTTAAAATTAGACACCACAAATTTTCTATTTGCCTTAAACTGCATAATGAGATTCCGCCTAACATTGGGTGGGTGCATGGTAAATTCTTTGTCTTAGTATGAACCATGAAAGTTTAAACATGGATTATTATTCCCTATACCATGCAACATACATTATCATGGTTATCATACAATATTATTGGATTGTAATTAATTTTTTTGCACGAACTTAGTCTATTCGAGGTAGTTCTAAGTTACATAATATAATATTATTATCTCAATATTCTGTAGATGCATGATCACATTATGTCATTATTTGTAGTACATGTACGTTGCAGGATCTCCCTCTGAGTCAAAACGCACTAGATTCTCCATTGAATCAAGTCTCCCCACAAGAGGTGGCCATCAGGCTAAGAAAAGGTACACAAGTATAGGCCACAGATATAATATCGAGCACCCCTGGGTCTGGGTGATGGTGCTGTCACCTATGGCTCTCAGCTAGATGCTCTAGCCCCATCAGGCTCAAGTGTTGCATGCATACTAAGTATTAGAGTAGTGCTACGACTTAAGTAATTAAGTAGTTATGCTTTATACTTAATAGTATTGATTGTCCGATGTATCTCTTTTTCAGGGGACACACAAAGCTTCAACATGTCCTTCATCTCACTAAGAAACACTCCTCTTGATGTCTACTTCCTAGCAGATGTGTCTGGCTCACTGGCTACCACCATACGCTCCCTGAGGGCAGACATCGTCCAAATTGGTAAGCCTCGATTACCGTATTATATCATAGAGTCGGTAGACTCTATAAGTAGGGATGGCCCGGATATGCCATATATATAATACAATACAAATACCCAAATATCTCAAAATAGGTAATTTTATGAAATTTCTAAGTGTGAAAATCAGAATCTCCAGCAAATTATCTATCTAACAAGACCCAGATCATTCATCAAATCAATTGTATATGCCAGAACCAGATGTTCAAAAAAATGGCCATTTCTCAATCTTTCTTTCTTCTTTCTTTCTTTCTTTCTCATTTCCAGGGCTAACTCAAGACTGTCTGGACCGCTCACCTTAGTTTTCATATAAATCCACTCTATTTTGTAGCGCGCAGTGCAGTGGCACGCTAGTTTGGCATTATCTCGACAGTTACGTAATAGTGGGTGTGTACGGCGCATTAATGATTGGGTGTGTCTGATACGCCATTTTTTTATATAATGCGCATGCTCGGAATGGGTTGCCATGGTGAAGTCATGTGACTGCGCCTGGCCCAGTACGCTGGATCGATCATGGATATGAATATGAAGGTGCAATGCTCGAGGAGCGGTAAGGCGCTAGGCATAGGCGAGCTACTCGCTAGCGCGAGCAGCGCTAGTACTCCGCTGGATCGATCATAGGTATCATTACATACCACATGATCGCAAAGTCTCAGTCGAGGAGCGGTAAAGTACAGATCATAAAATTATGCCGGGTAGCTAGCTAGCTGCTGCCAACAATAAAACTTAGAACTTTATTTTCTCCCTAAGGGGAAGAGTCTCATCACTACTTGGGCCGCCTAAAGCAGCCTTCTTTGTCAGCCTGCTTCATCATATTAATACAAGCCATATGAACACTAGTTAATGAGGGGCGTGGCTACGAATTTGGCAAACTTCGGTACCTCCCATCTTCCATGGATCCACTTAATTACACTGGACAAAAATTGTGAGCAGCCCATGTAAGATGGCATTGATAAATTACACTAAGTGCATTAAAAAAGAACAGACTCACAAGTATAAAAACAATTGAATAAAATTGAAGAATGAAGTAGGGATGGCAGGATCAAAATGTACACAAATAAGAGATAATCGCATCTACTATACATCCCTACGCTTGCTTTTTGAGGGATGCAAAAATAACCAGTAATAATGCGATTCGGAATCAAACTGATAAACCCAAGCCATCGTGACAACTAGGGAACGATGTCTTCCATATAGCTACCACACTCAACAAACACGTTGACATTAATAGGTGCATAATAGTCGAGAAAAGCAAGCGTAGGGATGTATAGTAGTTGCGATATCTCTTGTTTGTGTACTTTTTTATCCTGCCATCCCTACTTCATTCTTCAATTTTATTCAATTGTTTTTATACTTGTTATACATGTACATAGCAGGACATTTTTGAGAGGTCCAAGTTTGCAGTTTTTACAGCTAGCCATGAAAATTTAGCTTATAAAAATTAATAGGCTGAGCATGATTGTACAGATTATAATATTAGATTATCTATGATGCTAGCTACCTTGTGAATCCAGATTTAATATTAAATTTACGTATTCTTACAGCTGCCGAATTGGAGAGTATTTCTACTGGATTTGCGATTGGGTTTGGCTCATTTGTAGACAAGAACACTCTACCCTTTGCACTCAACAGCTATGAGCGATAGTGAGTCGATCACTGACAACATAGTCAGTAGGAATGTGTGCACAATAATAGTAGAATAATTGTGCCTCTAGACAAATCAAACTAAATGTCTGGTGGTACAGAAAATGTGCTCCCATAATACTATGCATACATAATCTCTTGCCCGATGACCTTTAAGTAGATAATAGCATAAAGTTATACATACACACCCCAATTTTTTAACAGTGTACGCATATGTGAGCTACATAGATGTGTTCGTAACTACCTATTCTTCCGACTGGTGAGCTTGTAAGAACACATTTACTGTGTGCTAAGCTACATCTGTGTGATTGAATTATGAACAGCTGACATGCTTTTGAGTTCTGTTGTACTTTAATTTGACAAAGTTTAATAATTACTGAGATGGGACGTGCTATAGCTGCTGAGGAGCTTATGGACTCATTGGCAGCCCATGATAATCAATTTAATTCAAAGCCTTAGCTCGTTCGTGATCGTTTAGCCTTCCTTCGGCCTTAATCACGTACAGGCACGAATTTGAAATTTAATGTTTAATTTTATCAGCTGGGGAATCGTCCTTAATCATTATAATTTTGGCCAAACACAAACCTAGCTCTAAACTTTGTCTCCAATATTGTGCTACATATATGTGTATGCATAATTATGAACCATGGTCTTCGTCCATCATTAATTTAATTATTACACTATTGCTGCAGCATAAATGACTTGAAGATTCAGACTGAGTGTCTATCGAACTCTGAGTGTGTGCCGACGTATGGCTTCCATCACTCCATCTCCCTCACCAGCAATGTATCATACTTTCAAGTAAGTAATTATAAGATTTTACATCAAAAATTAGAAAATTTTAAGAGTATTTCTCTGTCCGCTAGTGTGAGTGAGTGAGCATGTGTATGTGCATGTGGGTATGCATGTATTATTAATATAATTATTAATATATTAATATAATTATTATGAGAGTGGAAATTGGTGTTGGTATGCATAATAATTATTATGTGACTGTGTGTGTTTGCAAGTGTGTTATATTTTATCGTGTACAGATTCTTATTACGAACCATGATTACATAATATAGAGTGTTCTCCCAGATGTGTCTCGGATATCCTCCAACCTGGATGACCCTGAGGGCTCTCTCGATGCTCTCCTCCAGGTGGCTGTCTGCTCAGAGGTAAGCTCAAACTAATTATTTTCATGCCATAAACCACAAATATTAAATTTTAGTGTCAAATATTTCGTGCTATCAATTTTCATCCTGTCCCACATTTGCGTAATATTAGCTGTAGCATTAATAAAAATTTAATTTTGAGTTCCACAAACATTATGTGTGCAGTGAAATGTTGATTATATGCAATATACATACATTCAGATGATCGGATGGAGAGAGGATGCCTTGAAGATGGTGTTCCTAGTTACTGACCAAAACTACCACACTGCAGGAGATGGAAAGGTACTAAATGAGCATAAATTGAATAAATTTCACAGGGTCCCAGTGGATAATTGCTATATGCAATAATACAGTATGCCCTATTTGGGGAAGTTTAATTAGCTCCCACACAAGTTTTGGAATTACTTTTACAACACTGGGGACGAAGCTAGCTGGTAGAAGGGTTTGATTCACTGTTACAGTCATACTACATTAAATGTTATCTGTCCTCAGTTAGCAGGTATTGTTCAGCCCAATGATGGCAACTGCAACCTGGCCGAGATTCCCAGTAGCACATTTGGAGAGTATGAGTACACAAGACCCTTGGATCAGGTGAGAAATTGCAGGCTGTTACATAATATTATACGTTAATAATTATTGCAGCATCTTAAGTTACGAATTTCATTCTGGAAAATTGTGCTGTATTTATACGGTGTATAATGATAGCCTTTACAACATATCATTCCAATAAAAAAGTATAGTTTATGCCAATTAATAACTTAAGTATCAAAAATTTCCAATCCACAGTAATTTAGGGAATGATACAATCATGTACTTTGAATACTAGTAAGACAGTATTGCTCAGCCCCTATCTGCTGACAACAAGCTCAAGCAGCATAATCATACGGGCTAACTCGAAAAATATGCGGAATTTATTTTGACTGATGCTTTAGCTGTATGCATCTTGTGTATAATAAATTATATGCATGTATGTACACACCTATCATACCACAGGACTATGTATCAACCTGGCAGATCCGTGATGCTCTTCAGCGGAACAGAATTGTTCCGACCTTTGTCCTCCAGTTTGACGGTCGATTTGGTCCCCCTCCCCTCTCACTGACTGAGGCCTACCTGTCACTGAGGGCCGGTCTGACTAGCATCGGAGCCCAAGTACTCACCATTGACAGCAGGAATGCTGAGAGTGTCACTAGGGACTTGATATCCGTCATTCAAACAGCATACAGTGTAAGCCTAGATATTATTGTCATTTTGACTACGTACACGTGAATTATAAAGTCTTTGATGTAATTAAGGAGTAGAGTCATGCAGGGTGGGGGGGGGGGGGGGGGGGGGGGAGGCAACAGTGTAGAAAATTGATATGTGACCATGCATGTAAATCATTGACAAAAACATGCACAAGAGCTATATCACTAGGATGTATGTAATATTGAGAATGTATGCCATACCTTTCCCCCTTTCCCCCCTCCCCACTCCTGCTCCACTGCGCTGTTGTTTTACTATCATTTAAAGTGCAGGCTCCATGATTCCTGGCATTATTTTCCAGGTTCGGTTTATTATGTCCATGATATGCTGTGTGTAAAATTAATGGTTATGCGGATGTACGTAATTTGATACCAATAACAGATGACTAAAAGTCATGCATAATTATTATGAGGTTTCATGCTTGGAAATAAATATTACTCCAGTCAAATCTAGTCAAGCTTCCTTCAACCACCACATCCCCCCACCCCAACCCACTATTTCATTATAATAATTATTATGGTAAATGACTAAAATTTTAATTATTTTTAGAGAACTGTTCAAGATGTTTCAGTTGCCATACCAACTGGTGTTGATGGATATCGTTTCAACATCACCGCTGTGGATGGCTGTGAGCGGTAGGCACCTACTAACCACTAGCTATAGGGAACTGTCTGTGACTGCATGACATTGTGAATACGTATCAGTAAAATTACCTGTACATACAAAATTGCATATCTTTTAAGTTTATTAAATTTAATAGTTGGCCTGAGTTATGGTTTAGTATACACCCATGCCTATAATACTACACTATCATAATATACTTGGCCTCAGCTAGGTAAGCAATCATGCTACTATAGCCCTGACAAGAGGCAAAGTACGTAGCTGTCTAACTTGATTACTAACAACACAGATATATACTGCATGGTACTTCTGAGGTGTGTCATAAAATTTTATATAGCTGCATATTATCAGCAGCTCGTTGTTTAGACTATCGTTATGCGTATATGTACTGGGTAGATCTAGCCATAGCATTGAGTATACCGTACTGTAATAGTAATTGGTACGACATCTGATTAGTATTTGTTGATTTGATTACTGGTAGTTATGAGAGGAGAAGCCATCATGCGTTCACATGCCACAAGTCATAATACACTTAGTAATACATTGATTTTCCCAATTGCAAGCTTCTCCCAGTACCAATACAATGCTGATGAATTTAGTTATTATAGTGTTAAGCAAAACAAAATAATTTAATGGCGGGACAGTTTTTCATGAAATTAGAAAATCCCTCTATTAGAATGCTTATAATATTATACATCTATTCATGCTCGTACATACGTACCCACCCCTAATTCTGCAGTAGGAACAATGAAACAGGAGCTTGTCTTGTTGACTTTGACAATAATGTCACTTTCTCTGTTTCGATTACTCTGGAGGACTGTACAGTTGCTAAACAGTTAAGGTAACATAATTTGCGAATTTTTATTATAATTTTTGTATTATGCAAAAATGACTAATAATATTGATGCGAAAGCTAGCTACTTATTAATGGTAAAAGTGTCAAAATCTAAATCCCAGCTGAATCCTATCTCAGCACTCATCTTTCATCTCAGTCATGTCAGATTAGCATAGACTTCCAACCAAGATGAAACACTTTCTCTCATCTTTTCTAACAATTCTCTTGAGGTCATGTCGTTTAGATAGTAACCATGCAACTAATTGAGCACAATTATGTGATTATCACAGCTCAGCTAATATTATTGAAGTATGTAGGCAGCCACATCACAGAGCACAGTACTGTCCTCTGCTCCCTTGGCAACCATATTACATCCTGATTAATAGCAGAAATGCCATGGAAACAGTGAAACCACATGATACATTATTCATAGTAGCATTCTTAGTGTGCCTGTGGCACTAATCTAGTTAGTACACTGTTGCAATGCTATTAGCACAGTAATCTGATACCACACCAGTCATCATACGCCTAGGCCTACCGTAGCCTCATACCCAGGTTCCCTGATCTTTTTCAATGCACATTGAAAAAGACTGGGGAGCCTGCAGCTGGTTAGACAGATTATATATATGCGTAGCTCACAAATTAAAGAAGGCAATTGATATTGTAAGATGTACAGTGGGAAACTTTCAAGGGAGATAACTTTTACAAATTTCACTGTTTGAGAGCAAAACTTTGTCAACAAAATTTTGGGCATACTGCATTTACGTAATACTTAAGCCTGGGAACATTTTACAAAAAAATGTTCTCTGCAAAATACTTGCTTGCATCTGTAAAATCTTTTCACTTAAAATTTTCCCCCACTATGTGGTATGTATTGGCCTATTAATCCTAGCATGTAGAGACATTAAAGCCTAACTATTGTCGCCAGGTTCCACCTTTATGTGCAAGTATACCTGATCCTGAATAAAGCTGAAAGATACTTGGGATGAGGCTAGATCCTAACGAATCCTTACAACTCTTATACATAATACTAACATGTTGTACCTACAGATTGAGGTTGGCTGGTGGACCATACCAGTTCACTACCATTGACTTGGAGCCGATTTGTTCCTGCCCTTGCTCAGAACCTGACCAGCATGTAAGTCTACGACACTGCCTTGAACACTGACTGATACTGCAATTATGCACAAGCTAAGAATTATTTGCTCTTGATTGCCTTACCACTTTGGCATAATTACATACCCTGAAGTACAATAATTATTTGTATGCATCATCTCTAGGTCCTCCTACCTAACTTCCATACTTACAGATCCCAAACAGCACAGTGTGTAGTGATGGCCAGGGTGAACTGGTCTGTGGGGTGTGTGAGTGTGATGAAGGATTCTCTGGTCCACTATGCCAGTGTCAACAGCTCGGAATGTGCGAGTACGTAAGTTAAAATTATAATCACATTTTGAGGGGTCAGTATAGCAGCCTTCTTACTAATGTGAATGTGCCAGTAAGTTACAAATATTATTTCAAGGGTAAACATGGCAGCATCCATACATACTAATATGATGTTACAGTATGCATATTCTGGATAAGTATCCATGTGGATTGAATCCGTAAGCTAATTTTAGGCCCATGGACACAATTACCCAGGACGCTACAGTAGTAGTGTTGATTCATAACACCTGGGATTATGGCTATTAATAAATCAATGTTGAGGGATTTCACTGTAATCGAATATCTCATCAGATAGTCAAATTCTTCTATCTTGGCTAACGTACGTACGTGATTCTCTGAAAATCACTAAGTGCTTGAATTTCAATTATTTTTCCAGAAGCGATGAATACTGTAATGGTTTTGAGTGTGATGCCTGTGGGTTTTGCGTGTGCAATGGAACTGCATTTGGCGAGAGGTGTGAATGTGATGCTGTGAAAAACTTCTGCCCCGGAAGAGAGATCAATGAGATAACCGGATTGGAACAAGTCTGCTCGGGTCAGCCATACAAATGCAACTATGTAGTACAATTAATTAATGTAGTCTACTATGCTATATGCCACTACTAGATACTTGATAATATTATGCTGAGTATTATTGCTAATAGTACTTACCTTGAATCTTTAAATAAAACTGTGCTTAGCTTAGTTCTAATACATGGGTCCAATTATAGTATTTTGTATCCCTATAATATTATATCGTTCTTCCTCCTCTTTCTCTCTCTCCCTGAATTCATAGGTCGTGGTACATGTATTTGTGAGTCCAACACATGTGAATGTGACAGAGCTCCATTGTCAGGGTACAACTATTTTGGTCAAGGCACAACTTCCTCCGATGGTATCGATGAAGGCTGTGAATGTGATCCAGATGATTGCTACAACACAAACTATCCTATGGTAAGTATGATTGTGTGTATGTGGCATCAACTTTCACGACGTAATGATTAGCTCACTATAAGTCGTACATGCATAGCATGTCATAGTGACAATCCTTTACCACCATGGACTTTCCATCTTATACTGTTTACCAAGAGTACTATTATCTTGTGTTATTTGATGACCACATAGCCAGGTTAATAATATTTGATACTGCATAATAATGCCCAATGCAGAGTCTGTGCTACAACCAGGTGGACAATTCATACAACAATGATCAATGTAGATGTGATGGCTGTAACTGCCCTCCTCCGCTCTTTGCCTATGGAAACACCTGCATTGACGTGGTAAGCTTCTGTGTTAAGTTTGGCCTTGATTACAAGATTAGTGCATACCTTATGTGTACATAGTATATTCGATTATTGATCAACAGAAGTCGTATTAAATAGAATCTCTATTTTGCAAACAGGAGATGACTTAGTCGGTACACTTTTCCTTGCATATAGCCTCAAATTATGAACAATTGTAGGGTATTTTGCTGTTAGCGAGCGAGACTAACAAAAAAAAATAACTTTTTATCACCAACTTTCTTATCTACATAATATTATGTTTATGCATTTATATATTATAGATGCTCAGTATTAATTCACATACAAAGTCATTTTTACATATAGACCACCCTGTGTGATCAACTTGATGACTGTGTGCGGTGTTTCCTGGACGCCCCCTGTCCTAGTGCACCATGCCTTGTTCCCACTGACTGCTCCACCTATTGTGCTAACAAAACATTTGAACAGCTCGAGGTGGATCAGGATATACCAGGTAGGTGCATGCGTATGTCCTAAAAGTATATTATCGTGAATTATATGGATGAACATACACAAGTTTTATTTCTGCCAATCACCATTAAATTTTTATACAATGCATGTGTACGGCACACTGGCTCACTCAATTTTAATGTGGCAGTGATAACTTTACATTATACTTAACAATGTCGTACTACAGATCGCTACAGCTTTGACACATGCAGCCTGGAGTATGAAGGTTGTACAGTGGAGTTCTTCTTCAGCACCAACAGTGCTGACCCTGTCCTAATAGCCAACTCTGAAGACTATGTTTGTCTAAATATACTCCTGCCATGGATCATCGCTGGATCAGCAGTTGGTGCTATTCTGCTGGTTGGACTTTTGGCTCTTCTCATTCTCAAAATCTGCTTGATGGTCTTGGTATGTTACACAGGACTGCAGCTGTTAATGCTATAGATAATAATATTGTTGCCACATAATTTTTTACAATCCATGAAATACTTGAATGAATATCGATCAATACTGTAAAGATTTGAGAGGCCTGCTTTAATTCTCTCATGTAGAAAGAACAACATCGCCTTACAGTACTGAAAATAATCTAATTTCTTTTGCTTTGCAGGATCGAGTGGAGTACAAGAAATTCCTTAGAGAAATGGAGGATGCAGATTATGCTCCTGTAAGTTAAATTTAGATTTTTTTTTCTATCAGCCTCACTTCCATGCATGCAACTGAAGACAATTGTTAGTAGTTTGATCTAGTATGACATTATATAATATTATGCATAATTAGCTAAAATTTAGCTTAATTGCCAGATTCAAGTAATCAATTCATACAATGTCATGTTTCACAAAATTAATGTCATTGCCCTTCCTCCCCCCCCCCCCCCCACAGCATGAGAATCCGCTGTACATCACACCAAAGAGAGACTATGAGAATCCCATTCGCAGAGTACGTCAACCACATGCCCCGTTAACTGCCAACCATAATGGTGTGCATAGACGTTAAAGTTCTTTTTTATCACACAGCTAGCTAGCTAGCACTTTAGATTATTGTTGCTATGATTGTGCTGTATAAACATCATCCGTCAATACGTTATTATTGTACTTGAATAATTCCAGGGCGTACAAATAATAATATATAATACCCAGTGTTTCGTACAGAGGGTGGGGTGCATGCCCTGGGATTTCCCATCCCTAATTATAACTCAGATCCCCCCGCCCCCTCAAACTTTCCCACAATAATTATACCATTAAATTTAATTTGTATTAGTTTCCCACCGCAACAGCATGTCAGGTCCTCCATCTACTTAATCGTAATTAGAATCAGTGATTCTGTATGAAACTCTGTTATCAGCTGCTGAAGTATAATATCAACTCTTCATTATGTGGATGACGACCATTACCTAAGGATCATTATACTGCAAGCAGCATACTCAGTCCCCCAACCCAGTTCAATAACAGGTACAAATTAATATCAGTATACGATTGATATTGATCCATGCATGATCTCAATGGCAACACTTGCAGTACAGTCATAATAATTATTATTATTATAAGGCCATGCACAACCGACAGGTGCGTGTGCAAAAACCACAGTTCGTGTGCAAAAGCCACTGTATTGTAGCTGCCATGGTGCATGTGCAACATAACTCAGTATACACAGGGAAGTGCTATATCCCACGCATACTGCACACCATGTGGCATGCTGTGGCAACCACATCAATGCAAGGAAATGATACATTATACAAGCTATCGATTAGTATTATCATAAAAGAATGCATACGATCATTCAGATTATGTGTACTGTGTAATGCTACTATAGTTTGCCTTCCATGTCCCCACCCCATAGGATGTGCATACTAATACACTCACTATAAAAGCAGAATAATCGCTCTTGTGGCACGTACTGTATGCCTTCGACAGAGTATACAAGCTCATCATTAACTCCGAGTCTCCATTCACCAAAACAATAATTACTGTTTTAAAACGCCTGTGGAACCATAGCAACTACGAACTTCAAACCTGGCATGAATATTCTTACATCATCTTGCTACACGCGCTGCAAATCGCGAGCCCCGCCCACATCCGATGCTGCTGCCTAGTGAATCTCACTCACTATTGATTATACAAACCATTTTCTGTTGATATCATAATAATTATTATCCATAAATAGATGAACACAAACGATGATCGACAGTCCCAAACCCAAACCCAAACCCAGTCTTTCTCCAGCTAACTTTTTCTATTTAAAGAGCCCCGCCACGCCCAATTTGTGGGCGTGGCTCATTAATAAAGGGGCGTGGTCAAAAAATCGCACGCTTCGCGCGCAGTCTTTTACCTGAGTACCCCCTTTCTACAGATTCTGGATCCACCCCTGACCGTCATGGTAGCTTCTCAGGCCTAGCTATTGGGGTACCAACCCCTAGCCTCGTACCCAGGCCCTTTATAAATCTTGTGACTTTTGCAAAGGCTCGCCCCACACAGATGATTTTCATCACCACTAGGGTTGGGAGAGCTTGGGGACATAGCTAATTTTTGCACCTGCATGCAGAATGGGTCGAAATTAGAGATTTGACCTGAAAGAATTTTGATTCACACCTTAGAATTAAAGTTATGGCCCTTTGAAGTTTTCCCATAGTATTATGTTTGTATAGGAAGCCATGCATTTTGCAATGCCAAGTTTGCCCATAAAAAAAATTACGGGCGCGCAGGGTGCTTTGACGACCCTTTACCAAATATTATCTACTAGGTTGCATACTTGCATTGTATAGCTCTACAATGCATCCAGCTCGACTATGTGATGGTTTTCGGACCATTTTTTCTGCTTACTGAGTGGTTCCCTTGAAAAAAACATAGCTACCGCTCTCATACCCGGATCAATCGCCATTATCGTCAATCTTCACAACAATATTTTTTGTAACGAACGATGGGTTGGGTCAACCGTGACCTCACACCACCGGTAGGTAAGGGAGGCCCCCAGTAGTCATAGACAGGAAGCAAAACCTATGACTTCTCATATATAGGCGGTGCCATAGCGCTGTACTGGAGCGATTTCACATCTATGGCGTATAATCGGTTAATAGAACATGGGTTATCTCAGTTTCACTCACTTCTAGTCACATGCGAATTTACAAAATACTGTATGCATGATAAGAAATCACCATAATATTCTTTAATTTGCACACCTACCATTGTTACATTGTTGAAGTAGTATTGGTTGATGAGCACAATACTGCTTTCTATACTTGGCATTATCTAATCTAAGTTCTAAAAGTACGTGACTTATCTAATAATTCACAATGTCATGCTTTTCCAGGAACCGGCTAAAATTTAATTTATGGATTGCAGTATTGTGATTACTGATCACTACTATGAAAACAATTGCTATCACGTAACAATGAGTAATTATAAAGGAAAGAATCTGAAGATTGCAACTCAGAAAACCCATGCCGTTAGGTTATTATGACCCACCGATTTTTAATTCTATAGCTGGCACGTGATCTAGCTATGTTTTGTATTAAATTTTATATAAGTATGTGTACTTTTGTATGCTGAATTTGAAGCTGGCTACAATAATATTAAAATATTAGGCCACACAGAATAAATTGTTTGTTTGAACTAAGTTAAACATCATGACCACGAAATAGTATAGGGTCAGTCATCGGGCAGATGATAATTAACCAAAGAATTTTACTATGATTACAAGTGCCAGTGTTTCTATGTAAACTTGTAGTATTCCAGCTGTCTAGAGGTTTGTGCTATACATTTTTAAGATAGCTAGTCCTATTAAAAGTCAGAGTCGCAAATCGGTATAATATGCCTGTAGTAAACTCAGCTATATTGGATGCTTTAAATTTTACAGCTGATCGGGTTAGTTCAAACAAACATTTAATTCTGGGTGGCCTTAAGCAAAAAGACTAATTCGAATTTATTATGACATTGTATTCTGAGCTCTATGACATTGTACATTTGAAAGAATTCAAATTAGATAAGAATTTATCTTAAGCAGATTTGAATGAAGTGGACTATACACTGCATGTGACTGTGTATATAAATATTATAATAATATTATAATTGTAGTGGTATGCATGTTAATATCACTATGCCTGCTTGGGGCAGGCACGTTGGGAGTGCTCTCCAAAACAGGTGGTGCACACATGGGGGTATGGGTACCATGGGCCACGAAAACAAAACAAAAACCATTTATTGAATACTCCACAATACTAGTCATCACCAGCAGCGCCAGATTGCACCATGGGTAGCTGATAGGCTTATGGCAAATTGCTGATGTGAGTGAGAGTCATCACGTAAGAGCTATATACACTCACTCTAATTTGGTCATATTTGCTGATTATGGTGAATAGCTCTTCTGATTCATTAAAATTGCAGTCAATACAGTTCTAGGATTAAAAAATGATTACTTTTCAAAGATGCAGCACGATTTAAGGCAATCGTGCAAAGAAGAATAGCCCTGAATACTCTGAAAGAAGAATCAGATAGCTAGCTCTTCTCTGATGAAACTTGCTAACATTAATAGTAGTCATGTCAAAATTCATGTGGTCACAGCTGTTGCATTGTATTTTCAGATAAATTAAGAGAGTATGCCAACATGTTTAAAACTATAATATCAAGCTAGAGCATTGGAAAAAAGATATTGTTTATTTAATAAATTATTATAATATATATGACTTCCAAGATTCCCTCTCCCTCCATCACCTTTTTACTTATCTCACTCGTGGCTCTTCTAATTCTCTAATTCAAACCAAAGGTAAGAATTAATTTAAAGGACAAACTATACTGGTGTTAAGTGTTTACAGTGCTACATTTAATTTAATTGTCATAATAATCTTTCAAGGAATTGGCCTAATACTCAATCGATTTGGCAATGGTGATCTGTGAGTTAATTAATTATTACAAGATTTCCAATAATAAAGTTTGCAAAGAAAAATACCAGATAGCTAATATAATATTATTATTATGAGTCATGGAATGCAATTATCCTAACATCATAAATTTAATATTATCTTAATGATGCTTTATGTTAAGGTATCACATGATAGTGCAGCACCTACATATAATATACAACATTTGCTGGTAGAACTTAACTAATAATATAGCTACTATGAAATAACTTACTTGTAATTATAACGTTTTTTTCCTTTTATGTGTACTTTCTTAAACCCATATGCAGCATCTCGTACTCTGTCTGCATGTATAGACATAATAATATAAATTTAACATTTTTCCATCATTACTCTATCACAGTGACTCATCCAGTAGGATCTTCCCCCAAAAGGATAAAAGAAGAGATTCTGAAGGTTTAGAGGGAAAGGAGAGAGAGAGGGAGCATTGCTGTGAGAGAGATAGCTATAATAATATTATAGAGGTGGTATAGGACATAATAATAAATTTAGCTACAACTATGACATAGGTGACCTGCTCTGAGAAAGGAGATCATTCAGGTGGGATTAATTAATAGGATGAGCTGAAGCCTAAGAGCAGTGAAATCTACATTAATTTACCTAGTATTTGGCTTTAGCTAGCACTGGGTATTAGCTATATACTGATCACAATGTCACATACTGCTGCAGCATAATATTCACACCCCTCTCTGCACATGGGCACTGGATGAGGGGGCTCTTCCCCAATTACGTAGGGCTCAAGCCCCTTATTAATTTTCTCAGCATGCACTTGACCTGGCAAGCCAAAAGGGCCCTTATGACCAAAATTTTCAAATATGGTTGTTTTTAATTATATAAATTAACAACTATTCAAAAACATTTTGGTGGTGATCTGCCGTACGGATACGGAGAAAACACCATAGCAACGCTAATTAATGGACGTCATTCGGCTCTTTTTCTCTTTTTTTTGTGGATGAGAGGTGGTGTATGGTCTTGCAACTGATGGTTTTGGGCAAGTTATGTGTCTACCTAGCCAACAGGCTATTTTATTGAGTCTTAAGGAGCAGTGCCATCAGGGATTTCATCAAAATGCTGTCGTACAATAGCTTTCTCTTCTCGGCTCCTGTCCAGATCATCAGAAGTAGCTACTGGGCTCATCACCAACGGTTCCCCTGCATTGTCATGGCCAGAAAAGTCTTCTACCATGGAGTAAAACAAGAGTTCACTTCTTCTGACAATCCAGGAATAGCTTCTAACACAGATAGCCTAAAGTACCAATGTTTCTAACCTCATTGAAAACGATGATTGATTAAAAAAACTTCTGTAGCCTTGGCCTCGATTGTGCTAGAACAATGGTTCTTTTTTCTAAATGAATGCTGAACACATTGATGTCATTTTTATTGATGTAAGGGAAATGCCCAAAGTGGTTGCTATGGCAATTGCAAACTTGCCATGAATAATGCAATGTCAACATTACTACGCGATTTACCACAATTTGTAGTAGAGCCCCTTTTTGCTTGCCAGGTCACATAATATTATAATAGCTACACCATGCAAGACAGTAACACTAGCTAAACTCACATAATCACACGCAGTGATACACAATTGGGTGGTTAATTACAGTGATTGGACACTTTTTGTTAGACTTCAGTTAAGTCTCTTACCGGCCCTTTCCTTAACTTTGTCGAAATCTTCACCTCTTTGTTCGACAGTCAACAATTTTTCCTTCTATTAATAGTCAAGCATGCATGGCACTCATGCATCATAATACTTCATGACTTACAAATACTGTAGCTACAATAATATCATAATAATATTTGGATCACTTACTAAATCTTCCATAAAATCAGTCAGACACTGAAAAAAACGGGAGTCTAGATTCACTGGAACGTGGAACGGTGGAATGGAATAGTGGAATGGGCAACTATGACTAACGACCCTGTACCACACCAAACTTATTCGAGCGTGCACACTATGCAGCTCAGCTTGAGCAGAGTCAGAAAGGTGACAGAGAAGAATGGTCAGGGATGTAAACTCGCAGAAAGACAGAGCACATGCTGATATTAAATTAGCTATAGATCTAGATCTACTCCTACTTCCAGCACAGATAGATTAATATCTGCCGTATTATAGTGCCTATTTGTTGCTCAGCCTGTTGCCATGCCATATGGCCTTGAATGCTATATCCCTGGCACTGTCTGGGACCAAGGTCTGGGTAGTTCTGTTGGTCATGATACCCATTACATCAAGTTATTAAAATAATAGAAGCTATCAGAATGCTAGTTCCCTGGGTGACAATCATATCATGTCACCTGTGGCACTCGGCTGGATGCCATAGTCAATCAAATATTCATTATAGTACCACTTGAGTATTGTGTGTGATATAATACATTGTTGTTTAATATCACTGGCGTAGGAAGCATGGGTGCACCGGGTGCTGGTGCACCGGTGAAATTTCTGAGTGGAACACAATGTCATACTTAATTCACTCTGAAGTATTTAATTTTGTATTATCGATTAGGGTAAACATAGGCACCAGAGCTCCCGTTTACCAAATCGTCTTCCTACGCCTCTGAATATTCACTGCCATCAAGTCCTAATCGTGAATTTATGTGAGTCTATGACAGTACAATGACTATGTGTATGTGTGTGCATAGTTCCTTTCAATAATTCTCCACTGTATAGCATACTTTCATCTCTCTGAATGTGGTCCTCTTCCTTCCTCCTTCAGCCAGGATCCAATGGTCACGTGGCTGATGGCTGATGAGTTCAGTAGCTAGCTATCACAGGCTAGGTGTGCCAGGGGTTGATATGGCTTACTCCACTGCTGAGAATAACTTGTCAGTCAGATAGCTATAGCTATGCGTAATATAACAACACATGTACATGCACAGGCTCCAGGTCCTTTTAATACACTCTTTCAACTTGCAGGCAGCCTCGCATCTGCGATTTTTGATTTTGGGCGCAGTTGGGAGGTCACTGTAACGAGTGGCATAGTGAAAGCTTTTCCTTTCTTGACTATGATGGTTGGTGGCTGGTAGCTGCAGTCGAACTCATTCTCACTTTTACAAAAAGCAAAATCGAACAGGCAGAGAGGATAATATGGTACGTAATGTTGTTATGTTGGCGATATTATAATAATATTATTATTATGTTCGTGAACAGCATAACATAACATTATTCAATAATGACAACAAAGTAAATTCCAGTTACAAAATATTATTAGGGGACTATAGCTACTGAAGCTACAAATTAAAGCATCGATAGAAATAACTACTTGTAAATAAACAGTCTAACAGTTTGTGATTAGCTAATCATGGCAATTACTGAGTGTTAATGTTATTAATTTGTGTTATTCACCAGAGTTTAACAATACTCAGGTGTTGCTGTGCATATAATTTCTCTGACCACAATCTGATCATTGTCTTCTTCTGGAGTTGGAGACTGATCTCGAGGCTTGGGGATTTCAATGATAGAGTGAGTCACTTCATCTTCACCAGGTTGAACTGGAGCCAGGAGATACTCATTCACCTCCTCTCCCCGCCGGGGATGATCCTTTCTAACCAGCAAATAGACGTGATAGATAATCACTCCAACCAGAAGGATAAAGGTTATGATGGTAGAGGTGTAGGCCACAGCTGTCTGCTTTTTAGTATCAATTTTGAAGCGATACGAACTAAAAGCAGATAATGCAAGAAGATTGAAGTATAGAATTGTATCCAAGATATCTATGAGTAGGTTTTTGTAAACAGTTACACCAGCAAATTTGCTTAGAGAGAACATCACTCCAATTAAGATGTTTGTTGATAAAAGTGAAGTTTGAGGATCTCTGGAAACAGTGACTGAAGCAGTGATATACAAGACCACCCTCACAAGCAGTAGCAAGCCAGTCCAGTAGCGATACTTACTGTTGTATGGAGCGTGGTGGACAGAGACAAAGGCACTGAGCTTTGTGTTCCTTGTCCACTTGAAAACCTTCCACTCTGGAGCACGAACAAGCCACTGCCAGAGAAAGAGAAGAATTGTGTAGGGGACACCAACTAGAATAATCAACAGGGCAACAAGGACAAGAGCAACATGCTTCCCTTGAAAATATGGCACATTTCCATCAGGAAGCCATACAGTCTCTTGTGAGCCATCGGGGTAGTTAAGGACAGCAAACGACAAAGCTGTGATAGTCACTGAGAGGAGTTTAGCATAAGATAGCAGGATTAGTGTAGCTAGAGTTGCAACTGGGTCTCTCTTTCCAAGTAGTCCAGCAAATCGAGGGGAGTACTCACTGACTATGATAACGATAATCACTAAAGAGATAATGTAGACAGGAAATGCCAATTGAAGCCAGGTTTTGGAGTAGGAATCAAGACCATCAATGAAACAGACATCAATCCCTATGTCCAGATTAAGCCAAGCTACAAACACAGTGGGAAAGCTAGGCTCTGACGATGGAAAGAAGACGGCATTGTTAGCTGCTATAATGTTGGCATAAAAGATAAAGCCATTGATCAGCCCAACAGCCACTGTCATGTTGAGGGCTAACAGTGCAGTCACCAACAATATTCCTGCTACGATGGCAGCTAGGAGAACTACAACAAGCACTGCAGGCCAGTGACTGGGACAAGATAAGCAATGCGAACTACCTAGGGAGAGGCTGAGGTGTTCCTGACAACCTCCACACAAAATTCCACTACGATTGTAAGCACACTGTGCATCTGCTCCATCAGGAAGATTGAGATTCATGCTGACATTCTCAGTTGGAGATTGGCAGTAGTCAAAAGGGCAGTTGGGATGAATGAGGTAGCCAGGTGGGTCAGTGTCATTGATGTGAGTGATCCATGAGTTAGTTTTCACTCTCACAAGAGATTTAGTTGTTAAGTTGCAGTTAGTGATATAGGGAGACAATTTTGAGTCGCAATCACATTCACAGCTTGTATCACTATCAAGAGGCTGAAAGCCAACAGGGCAAGTGCACTCACTGAACTCTATATACAGATGTTGTATGGAAAGTGTGGAGCTTCCACAAGGACCATCGGCAAAGAGGTTTATTGTTTCATAGTTGTGAGGAGAGAACACATTGAATGTTACATTGCTACAGTTTTTCCGTACACTTTGAATTTGCTGTCCTTCACTAAAGCCACCATCTTGTGAAGATAGAGAACTGATGATGTTCGCATCTACAGAATGATTGACCTGATCCACTGCAACAATTGAAAGTGGCATATTGAAGGCTTCTCCTTTCTTGACTTTGATGGTTGGTGGCTGGTAGCTGCAGTCGAACTCACTTTCACTCTTACAAAAACAAACTCGAACAGGCAGAGAGGATATGGTATCTAATGCTGTTATGTTGGTGATGTTACCAAGGTAACTGACACCACTGTAGTATGGTGGTGCTTCTAATTGCAGATTGTACACTTCAGCGAATGGACTTGGGATGCATCTGTCCAGTAGTCCTCCAAAGATGTTGGCTCCTTGCTCACTTGCAGTATTACCAGAGAAGAGTATGTTTATTAACTCATCTTTTCCTACATTAGTTTGATAAAGTGCAAGTGTTTGGATAAAGCATTCATTGTCAGGTGAGCAAGCACCAGCATTGGTATTATCTGCCACATATATGGCTCCTCCATAGTTGGCATGGTTATCTCGGAATAGTAGTTGTTTACATTCACGACACATCAATAATTCTGAATCACGTTTCAGTACATACAATTTTGCATTAACTTCTAAATAAAGTCCACTTCCATTTTTTGCTCTATTGTTGATGAATTGAAGTGTCCCTGGTTGATATATAGCAATTGTTGAACTAGTGGCATGGATTCCTCCACCCCTCACAGCATCATTGTCGGAGATGATACAGGTACCCCTGACTTCAAGATCACTTTGTTGGAGAGAAATCCCACCTCCACTGCTGACTATGGCTGTGTTATTGGCTATTGTTGTTTCACCATACATAATGATTTTACTCTCGATGGCTAATATTGCTCCACCATGCCTTGCTTGGTTGTTTAGTAAACTGCTTACTCCAATGAAGATCACGGTCGACTGGAAGCTTGTGATTGCCCCTCCTTCTTCTCTTGCTTCAACTGTTATGTTCGATTGTTCTGCACAGTTCTCTAATCTTGTGTAGCCACTGAAAGTGAGGTTGCTGTTGAAAATATAGAGTGATCCTGCAGAATTGTAATCGAATGTACCATTAGCAATATGTGTGGAGCTGCCTATAGTGAACATTATTCCTCCAAAACTGTTAGCTTTGTTAGCATAAAAACTGCTACCAATAATGTTAACTGATGAAGTACTGGCCCATGCTACACCACAACTATCAGCTGCATTGTTATTAGTAAAAGTACTGCTGGCGATATTAACTGTTGAGTCAGATATTTCCATGACACCACCGTATTCAGCTGCACTGTTGTTAGTAAAAGTACTGCCGGTGATATTTAATGACGAATAAGATGTGGACAAGACACCAGCATTTCTAGCTGCACTGTTGTTAGTAAAAGTACTGCTAATGATATTAGATAACAAGTCAAAACTTAAAACTGTGTATATGACACCACCACTATCAGCTGCACTGTTGTTAGTAAAAGTACTGCTGGTGATACTAAATGACGAGTCAAATGCGCACAACATGACACCACCATAAACAGCTGCACTGTTGTTAATAAAAGTACTGCTGGTGATATTAAATGATGAATCAGATCTTGTGTACATGACACCACCATATTCTGCACTATTGTTAGTAAACGTACTGCTGGTGATATTAAATGACGAATCAGATGTCCATATGACACCACCATCATAACCTGTGCTATTGGTAAAAGTACTGCTGGTAATGTTAAATGATGAATTTAATGTGGATATGGCACCACCACTATCAGCTGCACTGTTGGTAAAAGTACTTCTGGTAATATTAAATGACGAATCAAATGTCCTCATGACACCACCATTATAAGCTGCACTGTTGTTGGTAAAAGTACTGCTGGTGATATTAAATAACGAATCAAATATCATCATGACTCCACCATTAGCCCCAGCACTGTTGGCACTATTGTTAGTAAAAGTGATACCGTGGATATTGAATGAGTTCCTATATGCTATCATCACTCCACCGTGGAATATGGCTGCATTTTCAATGAAATTGCTATTTTTGATGTTGATTGAGGTTTCCGATGTGATTATAACCCCAGCAAAACTGGCTTTATTGTAACTATAAGTACTTCCAACAACATGGAGACTGCTATTGTGGGCAAACAGTGCTCCTCCTATCTCGGCTCTATTGCCTGTGAACTTGCTGCTAACAATTGAAACATTGCTAAAGGCTGTGTACAATGCTCCACCAACTGCAAGCGATGGATTTCGATTTAGATAGAGATATTTCAATATCACTTGATCACTTGCAAAAGGTGAGATATCATGATGCTCAAGTATGCTAGCATGTATATTGGAAAGGAATGAACTTCTTGTAATGCTAGCATCAGTCACTTGATTCAGCACTAGTGCTGTGCCTCTGCCTTCCACACCCTCAAAGATGGTGTCTTCAACTATAAACTGCTCCACTTGGCTAACTCTGTTACCTCCACAGCCAAGAAAGCGCAGATCCTTTATCATAGCAAATGTTGTCTCACTGATACTGAATCTTCTTAACTGACTACCACATTCTACAAACACAGTTCCATTGCCTCCTGTCATTGAGAAGTTGTCTGCATGAGACAGAGAGAGCTCTCCATCAAGACTATGATTTCCTGGCAGAAAGGAGAGGAATATGTTAGTTTCATTTCCAAGGTAACTGGTGGAATTAGCAGTCAACTGTGCTAGAGTAAGGCAGGGATCTCCAGGACAGTGGACACTCAGTGAGGGTGTGATGTAGTAGTGTACCTGGCTGTTTGCAGAGTCAGCATACACCAAGAGGAACAGTAACAGATTGCAGAATCTGATGGAAAAACAACTCATTTTGAAATTTTACCAAGGTCAAGTTAGCCACTAGTAGCTGATCAAACAAGAGCACTAGTACTGTTTCTATGCCACGTTTAAGCTACTGGACAAAAACTAAATTCTTTTTCACACTGATTTGACTTTTCAATAAATATAGGCAAGAAAGAGGTAGCTAGCCTTTATTTGCTGCAGGGAAGAGTTCAGTGACCCCCACACTCTTTGATGCCTGAATAAATATTATCATAGTAGGCAGGAAAGAGTGCATCCCCGCACTCTTTCAAGGATGCATGAAGTCCCACATGAATATTATATAGCTAGTAGGCAGCAAAGAATGCAGTGACCCCTAGCTGCACTCTTTGATGCCTGAATATATAGTAGGCAGGCTGAAAGAAAAAGTGTATCCTTACACTCTTTCCTGTAACAGATTGCAGATGGAAAAGCAACTCATTTTTTATAATACATTTATGCATCCATACAGATGATGACAAATTGAGTAAATGAAAGAATGCATGCATAGGGTACTAGTGCCTTAAATATACACTAATATAAAATTAAATATGTACCTGAAAAGACTGAAGAGTGAATAATTATGAGTGATATGATCAACATGGGACCAGTAAGTATGCTTGAAGGACAACAGAGAGGGGGATGATGTAATTTCATATGGTAATGAGTTCCACTGTGAAATAGTACGCTGAGGGAAGAATGAATGGTAGAGAACATCAGTGTGCGTAGCTACTTGAAGACTGGAGCATTTGGAAATATACAGCATCCCCACACAGGCTCAAGTATACTGCCTGCGTGCATCCAAGTTGGGTAGTTGGTATTGGCTCAGTATAGATGGCTGTAATTTGCCCCCCCCCCCCTCCCCCCAGTCCTTGGAGCACATTCTAAGAGCAAATTTTTGGATTGCTTCTAATTTGTTGATGTCCTTAGAATGATGTGGACTCGATCCATACAGGAGCAGCATATACTCCAAGCGGTGGTGTATCAGAGCAATGTACAGTTTATGGAGAGCCTCTGAGCTGGACTAAGGATATATAATCTAGACTAAGAAATGATGGTACAACATCCCGATGAGCCTACGAGCCTTGGTTGATATAGAACTGACGTGGGTAGACCATGATAGGGTGCTTGTTATGATGACTCCAAGGTACTTATATTTGGTAACTTGCTCTAGTGGGTTGTTATATATATATGAAGCGTGAGTGTTCAGTTGGGTTTTGGACACCTCTGAATCTAAGTTTTGATATGATCATAAACTTGCATTTAGTTGAGTTCAAGCAAAGGTTATTGTCTTCTACCCAGTCACTAACATTGTCTATCCATTGCTGCACCAGTACCATATCATGAGCATCATTGATTATCCTAAAAAGCAGTATGTCATCTGCAAACAGGTTGATGGTATTCCCACTGTAACGGGTTCTCTCAATGGAATCATTAATACAAGAAACAGAAGAGGCCCCAGCACAGAACCCTGAGGAACTCCAGACATAACTTGACAAGTTGTAGATTTAGCTCCATTTAAAACTACAAACTGTTTCCTGTTAGTTAGGTAGGAACAGATCCACCTCAAGATGTGACTGTTAAGATCAATAGACTGAAGTTTATGAATCAAAGCTTTGTGTGGCACAGAGTCAAATGCGTTTTTTAGATCAAAAAAGATAGCATAGATCTCTTTTCCTTGATCAATGGCTTCAGACCAGCTGTGCACTACATCCAACAGAGCTGATACTGTTGACTTTCCTGATTGAAAGCCCACTGCTCAGGGGTAATCGGATTGTTGATGTCGAGGTGGTCAGTGATAATCTTGTGTAATAATACAATCAGGAAATCAGGATGTTGGTGCCTCTCAAGTGATCTTTAAGGCACGACTAGAGAAAGTATGGACACCGTCACGTACCTTATTATGAACTACCATTTCTTGAAACATTCATTTTTAAGTAGACTGCATAGCTACCTTATAGCTATGTCGTATTTATCATTTTCTATTTATTTTTTTTTGCCCTTGCCAAGATCATGCTACTTCTGTAGTCATGTAACCTTGAGTTCTGGGGTTATTATTCAATTTCGTGTACGTTTTTATTGCAAAGAAACTTTTGCCGGGAAACAAAAAAAAATTCCATGTAGCTACATGTGGGAGAAATTCATCATTCTTATCTACTATAGCTATACTCATAGTGGGTGGGGGGATAGCTTTGATCGTCACATTCAGTTAGCTACTGCCCGGTTGGTTAATTCCTGCACCTACTCAAAAAGCAAACGTAGGGATGTATAGTGGATATGCATGATTATCCCTATAAAGCTTGTTTGTGTACTTTTTGACCCTTTAGGCTATAGGCAAGTGTAGTTGCTGTAGTGAACTATCTAGTATAGCTATTATTAAAATTAAAACTATAAATGGTAAGTACCGTGTTTATGCTAATAAAACGCATGATCTAATTAGCGCAAGAAAATTCGCATTTAGGATTTTTCATAGTGTATCTTAACGGAGCACGTGATGATCTTTACTAGAAAATTGCGTAAAATTAAAAATCGTAATTACTGTTTTAGCTTGCGTTCTACTAGCATAAACACGGTAAGGCTAGAATAACTACTGATTATCATAATGCTGTTAATTATATTAATGCTATTAATTCTTTGTGGGATCAATTATTAATTTTTTTCAATACAATTAATTTTTTCAATACAAATCTTAAAAAAGTTGTGTTCCATGAGATGAATTAAGGCACTTTCGACTACCAACATCATCTTAAACAAATCTGACAGTCAGGTGTGCATTCTGAGCGGATTGGTTATCCACCGATATCACTCGAATGCGTCTCACCGAGTCGACCGGTAGACCACTGCGATAGGGGAAGGAAACGATCGGCCGGTTATCCTGAAGAACATCAAAACCACCACTCTTGGCCACCACATCCAACGTCATGGTAATGCCAGGTTGGAAGTTGAATCCAGTTGGTCTCACTTCCGTCTCCCAGCTACCTCCCTGGAAAGTGTTCAAGACCAGGACATTCCTTTCACCCAACCAGTTGTAGCGAGCGACAATGTGAAGAACGATATCTTCACCAGTGCCGTACAAGTTGAGAGCAAAAAGTCCAGTGTTCGGAGCTTTGATCTGTAGCGATACCTCGTATCCAACTTTGAAGTCATCCAAGATAAGGTTGTGCTCAACGCTAGAAGACTGCATGATGGCCAGGTTCTGGTAGTAGGCCTTCATCATCTCCAGCCGACTCAATTCCTTCCCAGTACCTCCTTGTTGTGGTGCAGTAGTTGGCCAATCAGAAGTGCAATGACAAAAAAATGCACTGCTAGCAAGCAGCAATACACTGAAAGTGTACTTCGTAATCTGGACCTTCATCCTGCGATATCTGTAGCTATAAAGACAAACAACAAAAAAACATATCTAGATATACCATAGCTAGCTATGCAAGGATTTTTATCATCAAGCACAATGCTATACAAGTGGATGTAATCGTTATCAAGTCAGGGCTCGCTTGGCCATGACACAATGTAAGTGACTTACCCCACTGGCAAAGGTAACTATTTGAAATTGCTGCGAAACAGTTCCACTTCTTGTTCACTGTAGCAATGAATCTGTTGGAAAGTGATAATGACACATGAAAATGATCAAGCTCTTATATAGCCTTAGCTAGTGCTTATGAATGAGTAATCATATAATGGTACATTGTATAGAATTCTCATAACTTATTATCACGCAATTTCAATTGGAGTGGTTAAACCACTCTAATTGAAATTGTGTGATATTCTCGCCCACTGAATAGGATTGCCGGTTATAGCTATATATGTTGAAACTCATTAGCTACAGGTGTTGGAGTGAGGATTTAATTTTTTTGAGACATTGCGAATCACGTGATTCACGATTAACATAATTAATGAACACAAAAGCCATGATGCCGTGGACCTGATGGTCAGGTCTACTCCAAAGCTCCTGATAATAGGAGCATGTGTATGGTATTATAATAATATATTATTACTATAATTACAGTCCCACCATCCAATGCAAAATTAAGTTGACAATTCATGATGAATCTGTGACGTGTGATACCTGGTGATACTGCATGCATACATTGGGTAATGGTCGTCAACCGGTTGTACACACACTGCATGGATCGCCAAGATGCATTCTCGACCAAGTGACCCCAGAAATCGAGGCAGACCGCCAAGAGATCCAACCACGACAACCTGGCTCCCCCATCGAAGAGGAGCTGACCCCTATCAACCTCGCCATCTCGACAACACAGCTGCCGAGGAATATTCTCGCGATCCTCGACTAGAATCACATCGAGGTCAAGGTCGTGGCAGAGGTACTACCAGCAGCCACGTGGGAGCAGGTGGCGCGTCTTATCATAGCAGAAGTCCCAGTTTAAGCGATGATCCACGTCGATCAATCTCCTCACCATTTATAGCTCCTAGTCTGACGCCTCAATATTCAAATGACACTGTGTTTCCAGGTAGAACTGAACGGGAAAGGGATAGATATTCCAGTCAGAGTCAGCCGGCCCATGGCCAACCCCATCCTCTATTCCCTACTACTGCTACCACCGCTGGGGATCATGGTCACACTCACGCTACTGGGCACCCTCTCCACTCGTCACATCATGATCACATGATACCATCACCGCAACTAGAACTTGGGAAACAAACTCCACCCCAACCCCCTCCTCCTCCTCCTTGTGATGGAGCTGTTTCTTTGCGGCCCCTTCCTCCTCCTCTGCCGCCACCACCGTCTTGGTTTAATCCGGCCACGATTCTGACGATGCCCGGACAACCACCTCAGTCTTCTTCTTACCCCCAACCTACAATGTCTACTCCACCACCTTTTTCGTCTACATGTGCTCCCCCTCCTCCTCCTTCTGGAGCACCTCCTCTCCTCGGTACGAGGGGACCACTGCCCATGCCCCCTCCACTTCCCCTTCCTCCTATTCCCCCCAGCACTGGATCCCCCTTGCCATTTCCACCACCTCCCATGGGAGGTCTCCCTCCCCCTCATCTCCCTCCCGCTCCTCCAAATTTTCCCCTGCCCCTTCCAATTATCCCACCACCCTCTCGCTTTGTTGTACCTCCTTCCCTTCAACAAACTCAAAACTACCAGCGTACTATGTTTGGTTCCAAAGGAGAGGTACCTGGATTCAAACCAGCTCCAAGCCCTATGGGAATTGAGGAAAAATTAGGACTCAAAGAAGAGAGCAGTAAAGGAGAGGGTGAGAGTGGTTGGGAGATAAAGAGATTATCAAGCAAGGAAGATTCGTCAGATTGTTTCATTAACGAGTGGCTGAAGAGGGTGGAGGGATCTTATCTCAGGCATCAGCAGCAAAGGGAGGAAGTGAAGCGGAACAGCATCAAGGTTAGGTTTAGATTAACTGAACATTAACTGTATATGTACATGTACATGTGTACATACAGTTGTATGTACATATCAACTGGTAATGGTCGTCATATATACACGTGAAAGCGACCATTACCTGTTCTATGCAAAGACCAAGCCCCTGTATGGTACACATAGTTCAACTAGGATGGGGGGCCTTAACATTCATCCATGAGTTTATCACAGTTATTGTACATGTATTATGTATACCATTATTATTGTGTATGAGCAGTTTTGCCAACTCTTACAGTGTATTCATGTGGCCAGTGAGTATCTGTCTACTCTGTACCCGCCCTACAGCACACGTACACTAGTGTTATTATATCCTCAGTGTATCCTAAATTTTTGTGATGATATAATAATTGTACATGATTGTATGTGCATTCATGATCTTGATTCTCAATGTTGTGTGTGTGTGTGTGTGTGTGTGTGTGTATGCATGCATAACATGTACCGTATGGCGGGAAACTTTCATGGATCAGCAAAAAGGGATCATTTTGCAAAGAAAACTTTGTTAAACCAATCACGTTGATGGGTGTGGCATGCTTAAAATTTCATGGAGAAAACTTTGGCTGTAAAATTGCGAAATTTGTGAAAGTTTTCTGCCTTGAAAGTTTCCCGCTATGCGGTACATTTGTGTGTGTACAAGTAATAGTTATTACCCAAGAAATGGTGCAACATGGGTTACGTTGCACAAGGGCTGGATGTTATCACGAGGGCGTAGCCCGAGTGAAACATCAGCCCGAGGGCAACTAACCCATGTTGTACCATTTCTTGGGTAATAACTGACTTGTTGTATTTCCCTTCTGGCAAAAACACGAGGGCATTTCAACCTTATTTCTATAGGAGTGACTGCATTTTACCCTTGGGCAAAATATGTTGCATATTATGCAACATCAGTTATGTTGTTATTGCAGAGTCTATGGGAATGAGTCTTAAGTATACAACAATACATAATATTGTACATGTACATGTAATCAAAGAGTAGATGATCATGGTGCATGTGAGTGTACCTTAATGTTATCAGTTCAGGCTAGCTATTCCTGTTAATCTGCATAGACCTGCACATGTAGCATTCATATCATTATTGTTAGATGGTTGACTCTTTCAGTTTGTGCAGTTAATGGAAAAACAGCTTGTTTATCCCATTAGGGCATGTGTGCTTAGTAATATCTTATTGTGCCAGTGTGCACTGTAACATTGATGTATACTTGTATAGTACAATGTCATGTATCTTGCTCTCTCTCTCTCTCTCTCTTCCATCTGTGACAGTGTGTGCATGTGACTGATGCATATGCATCTATAGTCACATGTACATGTACGTACATGTATGCACATTAATGTGTCTGTGTGATGTACATTCTTATCGAGATTCATTATGACATACACATGTTCACTATACATGTGTTGCTGTAAAGATGTTCTCAATCTCTATATCGCCCTTACCTCTTTTGCCACGTTCCTCTCCCTAGATGCCGGAGGCTAGGAGTCTTCTCTGTCGTTCTGTTGAGCTACTCTCCTCCCTGAGGGCCATCCAACATCAGCTGATCACTGTGCCCTCAGACAACGCCACGCTGTGGAACAGCACCATGGAGCAAGCCAACCACTATAAGGTTCAGTTGCTATTAGCCTTACCCCCAGGCCACTAGCTCCCACTTTTCAATGTTCTGGGGACAAGGCAAAGTCAGTGTATCAAGCGGTTATCATGCATAATTATTATTATACTTGCATATTTGCTGGGGTACCCTATGACAGTGTGCATACTTTTGAAGTTTGATACAAAAAAAAGGGAAAATTTTATGCTTACACGTGCAATTTCCCAGCATGTAGAGGGAAATCATTTCAGCTATGAGCCAGTACATTCTAATCCCATTGTTAGTCCTTGGGTACCTGTGATGACCTTTACTGAATATTTGAAGAGTGATGGATATATTTAAAATAATTAAAAGTGCTGAATCATTAGAGGATTATATGTGGCACATTCGTGCATGCAGGAGGAACTGGTGTCAATTAGAAGAAAGTTTGATAGTGGAGATGTCATAGAACATCTGTCGAGGAAGATGAACAAAACAAGAGCTAAGAGGGTAAGACAAGAGAGGGAAAGGGAGAGGGAAGGAGGGGGGGAGAGAGAGAGGAAGAGAGAGGGAGGGAGAGAGTTCACCTTTGTGTGGCTATTAGCAGTATCTACTTGTAATACCATACCGTAGTATCCTGGGTTAAGTGCCCATATATGGGCGCTTAAACATACATCATGATTTTGGCCCACATGGGCGCTTACCTGGGACATAATTCCCATACATTTGTATAGAGGCTGCTACATTGACCCCTTGAAATGAGGTACACGGGCGCTTACCCGGGACACTACAGTAATAACATTATTAGCTACTAACTGACTGTATATACAACATTTTCCATTATAAGCATACTTTGGGGGGGGGGGGGGGGGGCATATCACTAATAAGAGCAGCTACATGTAGCATGATTTGTCAAATGTTTTCTGGGTGATAATTACTTGCTATTTGGTGTTAATGAGGTGGCTGATAGTATAGATTATGTTTGTCCAATGTTGATCTTGTAGTTTTCTTTCCCCACCATGCCAGGCTCGCGACCGTCGCTGTAGAGGTCAAAGGAGAGGTTTCCTGTCTGCCAGAGAGGCCAGGGCTGAGGCTGCTACAGAGAAATGGCTAGACGACAGAAGACAAGAGGAGCTGAAAGCAAAAACAGTTAGTCACTGGGGGAGGTAGTTTACTGCGTTGTGGTCAACTTTTGGATCATTATTAAGTCAACTACTTTTGTTATTTTCTACGTTGTACATGTACATGTACATTGTATAGTGTGAGTTTCATAAACTATAATATGTACTGTACATCTACTAATGTTGCTTATTCCCATGCATGATATACATGTATTCATAACATCCAAGGCTTTACTCTCTCCCTCTCTCTCTCTCTCTCTCTCTCTCTCTTTCTCTCTTTCCCTCTCCCCCCCCCCCCCTCTCCCCCGTCCCTTCCTTCTCTGTTTAGGAGAAGAGTGTTCAGAAGGCTGCTACTGGAGTGTTGGGCGATGTAAAGAGAAAAATCAGTGATCTTCATCGCTACATCAGTCTGGTCAAGGCTCTCAAGGAGCTCAGAGATATCAGAAGAGACGCTTCTAGAAAGAAAGGTACTCATCAATACTTGTAATGTACACGTACCTTTATAAAGAGAAGTATTCCCAAAACCATTTTAATTACAATGCATGAATTAGTCTCGTCTCCAGACCCCACCCTCAAAGGAAGTGGAAAGGGTCTGGTAATTTTGGGCAAAAAGCTTGCTCCAGTTGATGACCCGTGGAGGAATTTGTGTGTGCCCAATCAGATCACAGCCGCAGGAATGTAGCATGGCCATTGCCCACTATGCAGATTTGAATCGCCTGCACAGCCTTACTGGCCAATCAGATTGAGCTTTGTTCAAGTGCATCCGTGTCGGTACGCACGCCCAGAGCCAGCCAAACTGAGAAAACGGCCCGAAGTCACCAGACCCTTTTCCCTCCTTTTCAGGGTGGGGTCTGGGGACAAGACTATGCATGAATGTGAAGATGGTGAAGTCACGTGTATTAATTCTTATAAGCATACTTGGAGGGGTGGGGGGAATATCACTAATAAGAGCAGCTACATGTAGCATGATTTGTGAAATGTTTTCTGGGTGAAAATTACTTGCTATTTGGTGTTAATGAGGTGGCTTGGTACATGTGCACACATACAAAAATAATGTACATGTGCATGTATGTACAATATTCTCCGAAGATCCTTGTTGGTAGTTGCTTAGCAACCAAAGTTTTTATAGGCAATTTGCCGGCTATGGGAAGGGGTTGGGTCATCATAAAGTAGGCCAATGATGAACAGAGGTCAACTACCAACAAAATAGTTGTCTGCCAGTAATTGGGGTGCATTCGACCATCCATCTCATGCACCCCAATTACTGGCAGATAACTATTATTTGTTGCAGCAAAAGATCACCTCTAAGAGTTCTGAAGTACTTATGGGTTTCACAGCATGTAGAGACTGTCATTTAGAGTTAATTAGTGACATAATTGAGAGGTTCTACACCACCCATACATGTAAGTATTTGATGTGTCTATGCAAGTACATGTACCACACGTACATGTACATTGTGTACATAATTGGCACTTGGGCATACATCACTGTTACAGTAGCATAAATTATTATTATTATGTGTACATTCGAAGTCATGTTGGTGCCAATTGGCTGGAGTAGAGTTTACATGTTCACCGTTTTAGGCTTGAAACAGCTGTTTGCATGCTGTTGGCATACTCAGAATTCTTTCCTTTATGGAAAATGTTATATATATTATGCATTATTCTTGCATGTGTGTATATATATGTACATGTCCTTACAAAATCACATCATTAGAGTTTACTTTATGCCCATGTTCTAGAACGTATACATGTACATGTACGTATATTACATGTATGTATAGTTTACGTATCTGTATATGTATTATATACATGTTTGTGTGTTCATATTATACAAGTATAAATAATTCTTGATGGTGCATTCTTATTAGAGTGCATTTGGTGTAGATTGCAACATAAAATGTGTGTGCCTCGGCCGGCCCCCAGGTTAAATCGCTAAGTCAACATACATCATTTATAATAAATTATTATGAAACAATTATACATATATATTTATTAAATTTTGATGACAATATATATTTGTATACCCATGGTATTAATATACATACGTACATGTATACGGGACTTGCAGGCTTTGTCATTTCAGACAAAGGAGATTTTAGTGAGAATTTTGTTACACCAAACTTAAAACAATCCTTGGTTGGTAGACTTTCAGTATTTTCATATAGCATAGTTATCAGTTATGTCACTAATGCTTTCATGATCAACATGAGTGCATGCATGGTGTTGTGTTGTGTAGTGAATCTGCTTTTATGGGCATCCTCAGCACTGCACGGCTGTGTGTTGATTTAAGTCCGATTACACTGAAGCTAGATCAACCATTTTGTTGGATTTTGGGTTTTTACTGAACATTCCTGTACCTGCTATATAATACTGTGCTTTGCAACTCACTTGGAACATTTGGCAATTTGCAAAAAGAGAAGCACAGGCCTATTAGCCTTGTTGTAGAGTTTACCTAGGTACAATTTGATACTTTTTTTGTAAAACTCAATGTTCCTTGTTGTGAGCTAAAATTCACAGTACTAGTGAAGCTTCAAAGAACGTAATGATACTTTCAATAAATTAATGAAGGGTTCAGAAGTAGAGTGATCTACATGTACATGTAGCCCAAAATTGAAAATGTGGAATTGTCCAAATAGCACAGAAATTGGATAAACTTTACTCTACCAAATTGTCCAAAATTCCAAAATTTATGAAACTTGAGCTTCTTCTAAAACATATTATTATGGTATTTTCAAGATTAGGGGGTCTAACTCAAGATTTGCAGGTTAGACTACTTAACTTCTCAGTCCTTCATTATTTTTTTTGTCTTACATGTATAAGCGATGAAGTGGTATGACAGGCTAAACCTTCAACTTCAAAAACTTAGCTCTTGAGTTCATGAATGCATGATATGCTACGGAAGTTTGATTCACAAAATTAATAAAATTAATATTGGTTGAGAACATAATTGTCCCATGAACATTTGAGTCTATAATATACACTGTACATACGATGATGTACATGTGGTAAGGTGTATATAAGAGTATTGCATATCATCTGTGCATTGTCATTTCCCTCTCAGGCGATGCTCCGCCCATTGAGGCTGACGAATTGTTCTCAGCGATACACCAGTCGGCTGTTGAACTGCTGAGTCAGCAGAGTGTAGTGTACGAGCAGGAGGAGCATGCACTGAGAGTTCTCATGGAGGAAGAGCTCAATGAGAAAATGGCCAGGGAGAAGGCAAGGAGAGGTAAGATATACTCCAACTAGCAGGCTTGTTTGCTATTATAGTGTGGGTAATACAACATACTTGTATACGTGTATCACAGTATAATTATAATATTATGTGCTGACATTTTGAGGGCCAGAACTTAAGCATTACTGTATGCATGAACAGAGTGTTTGCTGAAATACCTTAAGCTTGGCTATATATCCATTCTTTCTGCGTGAATAATTGGAGAGCAACAGAGAGTATACGAGAGAGAGATAGAGATGGGGGAGGCATATTCATGAAACATTGATCTACATATGCATATATTATATTTTTCTCAGCTGCAAGACCGCCCATAGAGCCACACCAACCTCCAGTCCCACTCCTCCCACTGCCCCTCCCACCTCCCATGGAGCCACACCCACTACCCCGCCCACCTCCACCTGTTACCATGGCAACACCTTTAATGGCAATCGGCGTGGACACTCATACCTCCATTAGGTAAATTCTCATGTCTTGCATTGAGACAAAGCTTCATAATTATAATTGTAATGTTTCACATTGTAACACTGTACTTGTGCTGGCCTCGTTCCCCCGCATCTTAGACTATTGTCAAATAATTGTTACTGTACCGTATAACATTGAATATGTTTGAGGACAATGCAGCAGCAATTTTAATCATGTGCCCAGTCAATACCGTACTCGCTCTAATTATCCGAACAGCCAAAAATAACACCGTTCGGTATTAAATAGAAAGTAAATAGATTCGGACGATGGTTTGTTCGAGTACAAATAGAACGTGCAAATGAAGAAAGCACTATTATAGCGACGAAGAAACAGCAGTCGATGTCCAACTATAGGTTTATCATCGTTAGCTCTAGAGCTCCAGTGTCGCTGTGCTTTGAGCGATCGCAAAATGATCGCCATCTGTGTCCGTGTACCTTTCCGCTCTTATATGCTGTCCGAGATGTGGTAGCTACACTCTTCGATGAATATGGAAGAGTTGTCTCGAGCTCCTGCCATGCCGTACTGCGTGGCCGTTCGGTTGATTTAGAGCGGGTGAGAAAACTTGAAATTCAAGATGTTCAATGAATTAGGAAGGAAATAAATTACTTAAACTTGCCGTTCGGGCCATTAGAATGTTCGAATAATTAGAGCGAGTACGGTATTTTATTTATGTACATGTACATGTACCTGCATACGTGCATATACATCTGTACATGTACACAATGTATAAAATTAATATTAATGTATCATATATAATTGTGGTTATAGAATACACCCTGGTTTCCTTGATGCTTGTATGTCATGTTTCCTGCAAGTGGTGTGTGTGTATGTATAGACGTGGGAGCTGCTTGGTATAGTGCATGGTTGTGGTCTTAGCTAAAATTACCAGGGAACTTGTACCTCATAATAATATTGTGTCCTTGCTGACTAGGGGGCGTGACCACATTAGTGGTACTCCATCCTTATATCATTTGCTTACATTGTGTGTGTATGTGATCACTACAGTTCATAAGCTATATAGCATAATATTGCATAAGAACATACATGTATGCACAGGAAATGTGGTCTCTTATTTCACTTCCTTCCTTAAGTAGTGATTCCTCCATAGGGGTTCCTGCAATATTGAGGAGGTGCACAGTTCACTCTACCCATATCCTTCTGGTCACATCAGCTAGCTCCACTAAACTTTATACTAGCTTTTATCACATGTAGCCCGGGGTCCAAAGCCATTGAATCGATCATAGCTACAGGCAAACTTGAAGGCTTGACAGCAGCTACAGTATATGTCATCATAAGCTATATATACATCAAAATTCAGTAGGTTTATCTTCCACTGCTACTGATATTAATCTTAAACCATATCCCATTGTCTGCTCAGCAAAAGGTAGAGCCACTTACATGTACAGGCCCGTAGGCAGGACTTTGTAGTGGGTGGTTCGAATATATGCGTGCGAAGCGCGCGCGAAAATTTTCGCGACCACGCCCACTTTTATTGACCACACCCACCAAGTCGAACTAGCTGAAAACGCGTGCTCGCTTTGATAACACTGCTTGCTCCTCGCTGCTCCGCTTGGCATCATCGATTCTGATCGGCCTAAGGTAGTTCAAGAGACTCAGATGCCTTTCC
The DNA here is from genome assembly GCA_963930775.1 of Cliona cf. orientalis. NCBI lineage: Eukaryota > Metazoa > Porifera > Demospongiae > Clionaida > Clionaidae > Cliona > Cliona cf. orientalis. The sequence continues at coordinate 6,524,274 of OZ005699.1, read as the reverse complement.
TTTGCTCGCCCGTGTGCTCTGTGCTATGCCACTATGGTAGACTATACTAATTGTATGCATGGACTGATCCAAAAGGGGGGTTCGATCGAACCCCCCGAACCCCCCCTGGCTACGGGCCTGATGTAAGTACATACACGTACACTGTAGCCTTGAGAACTAGGGGTGGTAAATGTATCATTTCAATTCTCCCCTTTCCACTTCTGAAGGCTGACATGCTTTATGTATGCATAGCCTCGTCCCCAGACCAATCCAACAATTTCAACATACGTATATATCTATAGAGATGCATTAGGCCAGGAGCATGACTGTATGCTATATAATGTTATACCCAGTGAGTCGGAAGTCAAATTCCCTAGGGGCTTGTATTAAGATATGCAGGGTGTGGCACTGTGGTATGGTTGGCTGCTCAAGCATGTGCAAGTGTGTATAGTGTATCAGATTCTGTTAGTTACATGTTCAGTGCATAGTTGCAAGAGGTCAAGTGGAAAGAGCGTACAGTCCTTATAATATGGAAGATTGAACTCTTTCCCCTTCGATCTCTCTCTCTCTCTCTCTCTCTCTCTCTCTCTCTCTCTCTCTCTCTCTCTCTCTCTCTCTCTCTCTCTCTCTCTCTCTCTCTCTCTCTCTCTCTCTCTCTCTCTCTCTCTCTCTCTCTCTCTCTCTCTCTCTCTCTCTCTCTCCCTCTCTCTCCCTCTCTCCCCCTCCTTCCCTCTCTCCCTCTATCCTCTCTTCAATGATAGTATTAATAGCAGCCTGTATTGTAGTACTGAGTTTGGTAATGAGTAAAAAGTGCATTCTAATTGGCAGAGCTCTCTCCTAAACAATAATTATTGTTGCCATAATAATTAAATTTTTTTATAATGGACAGTTTAGGAGTTAGGAGGGTCAGGTCATCTAATTAGCTGAATATTCAATTTCTTAGTACATGTGGGTTCTACTATTCATATACCAGTTTATTATACTGTGATGTAATTATTCTTGTATGTGCAGGTCTGAATGGGATCACTACCTATCTGGCGAGGGTACAGCTCTCCCCAGCGATGAGCACAAAGCCCCACCCACACAGCCCTCTAGCACTCAGTGGGCAGAGTACCTTCAACAAAGTAAAACCACACCCCATCAGTGACAAATCAACAAGATACAAAGAACCACGATCTCTCGATTTGGAATTTCTTTAGAAATTGTTCTATAATACCATCATGTATCGGGGGATATTAAATTTTAAAAGCAGTGTACTGGTATAATAGCGTGCAATTCCTTATTTCAATCAGTTATAAACTTTATGTCAGTGGATACTATTCTAGGAAATTTTTAGCTCCATTATTTTCACGTATCAGTGGATGTGGATTAATTGATTGAACATCTAGAGTGACAATACTACATAGAAGCATTTTGACACTATAATAATAACCACTTATAGCTAGACTAGTGTCACACAATGCTTCATTTCAGGACATTTTCAATTAATTTGACTAGCTAGGTTGCAGGTTAATTAAAAGAGATCATTAATTAGAAGCCTCACAGCTTTGCAGCTAGTGTCAATTCCTCTGCATTTGCACTGTCTGGGCAACACCTAATGAATAGACCTATTTCCGCTTGCAGGGAGGAAGTTTACACTAGCGGTGTAGTGCGGTCAGCGAGCAATCTGGGAGTGGTCGGGAATCAAATTGAACTGTGTAGAGAGAGAGCTATAGCTAGCCTTGGCGGATCGAGAGCTAGATCGCCTCAGTATACGTATACGCGTACTTGCGCCTCATACAGCACCATCATGTTGGAAACAAGATCATCCCATGTACTCGGCTATGCCATTCTGTTGGTACTAGCAGCGTCGGCTTCAGGTAAGTCCACATAAAATAATTATATATAAATTTGTCTGGTATATACAGAGAACATTTTTTGGGAGTGAATGTATATGTATGAAGTTATCGCTAAGCTCTATTAACAGTCTATGACCGTGTATGCTCCACATATCAGATATTGGTGTTTTTGTAGAGCCTGAGAGCTAACTAGATAAGTAGCTGAGCTCGAGGCCTGAGGGTATATATAGTCTGTACAGTCAATTTAATAATATGAACTGTCAGCAGAAATTATCTAGTATTATACAAGCTCACATAATTGGAACATCCATACTCACAAACCCTCCTTGAGGTCATCATAAGGTGCAAAGTGATAGAATAACCTATACACTAAAGTTATCGAGTATCGACAGTATCAAATATTGGTATGTGTGCTATGCATACTATTATGGGCTTATCAGTCAAGTATTTCTCGACTGTTGATGGTACCACTACAGAAATATACGTACATATGTGCACGAACAAGCACGCAATTGATTGAGCATTCCATGTTACAGTAGCTGTGTTCAGCAATAATAATTGTCTATCAACTTCCTGGCAATCACGGCTCTGCATGGTTGAGGATATAGAGGTCAAAGTGGATATGAACCACGACCTGTGATTATACTGGATGAGGCGTGTGTGATTTAATAATGATCAAAGAGCTCGATTACAAAGACTACTTCATAATTATTTACAGTATCCATCTATCAGCTGATTCTGCTACTATTAAATTTTGTCAAGAATTCATGTACATGTAACCATGTAGGCATACAACAACTACATGTATAGCTATCTCACTAGAATACTGTAGCACTGTACGCCACTCAATCTAATAGAGATTGTTGGCCGTTATAAAAAAACTGGTTAGTTTTTAAAAATGAGTAGAACCTGGCCAGTCCTTAATATTTTTGTATTAGCCTCACCGGTCGCAAAGGTATGTGTGGAGATGTGGCTTTACCCAAGTACATGTATCTATCATGCTGACCAATCTAAGCCTATAATAATTATTATTATTCCCGAAGAATCCATTTCTCTCCAACACTTCTATTGGGTTTATTTTTCTCGATCTACCTACCAAGAATTATTGTATACCTACTTATGCAGGCTATATTATAGCTACATGTAGCTGCCTCTGGGCCATTAGCACCTTTTAGCACCTCTGGTAATGTTTGCCTATAATTGCATTCCATATTTTGTAAATTCAAACATGCCAGCGGTCCTAAGATAGCAACACTATAACACTACGTGGGTGGTGTAATAAACACGTATATATAGCGTTATTATTATTGTGCGTTTATAGACCATGCAAAGTAGTTGTATAGTATTCATGAAATTTACGTACATGTATAATTTATAGTATCATAATATTATTATTATTATATGTGTGGTTGTTTAAGCTTGCCTTCCTATATGATCGTGTACTAAATTACAATGTACTATGAGTTAGAGATCTCATCAGTGTACGTATACCTATTGTATATACATAGCTAGAAAGCAATGCATCGTGTATGCTATTTGTTGCTGTTATCCGCCCACAGTTAAGTCTCAGACAGTTAGCCATAGTCTCAGTGTATACGTACGTATTATGGTATACATAGCTGTAGTATTGCGGTAGTATATTCATAGTTTTTTGCTATTATTACGTAGTGCAGTGTATTGTCATTCATGTACTATGAGCTTATTGTAATCTTTTACATGTCAGAGCATCAAAGCTATGGATGTGTATGCTATAGTTACAGAGTAGTTTGTTCTATATCTGTTATCGTAGTTTGCATACAACATAGTTTGTGGACAATGGCACACTGTGTTGGTTGACGTTAGTGGGATAATGAATATTTCTTTAGTTGCACCCTCAGATGGTTTTACACAGGCAGGCACTGCATTCCATAGTGCTGAATATACATGTATGTGAATGCGTACCATACATAGTATCCTGGCTGGGCAATCCCGACAAAAATTAATGATCAAAACTAGTGATTTTGTGTACTCTGGCCACCACACTGTTTATGATACCCCACACCCTTAAATAATTTTATTGCTATGTTTAATAGTATACTCTGTTGAGCTTCTGATTACCGAGTGCTCAGTGCACACAAGCGGATAAAGAATTTATTTTTTGGAATCATCAATGTCCACAAAAAGATACATCAGGGATAAATAATTGTTAGGAGATTTCTATGTGATTTTGAAGACCGAATAACTTTTAAGTAGCTAGTGTATATAGATCGATCAGGGGTGCCAAGGTGACAATTATAACTCTAGATCTTTTGTCTATTTTACATACATGTAACAATATATGCACATGCAGATATACTTAAGCCTTAATTTGTGTGGCGCACAGGGTTGGTGGACAAAGCATGTACGTGGCACCTCTACTAGCTTTAGTTTACGCAGTGGAGATCAGTCCTCTTTGTGATCAAAATGTCTTGAAGCTACATGTAACTGTATGTACATAATACTTGGTATATACGTAGGCTGTACTATGTTTTCATTGACTTTGTCATGGTCAATCATTGCCAAGTGCCTTTCCTTTTTCCGAGCACATGTGTAGTTATCATAGTGTGTACTATAGCTACCTGAGTACTATATATAATATTATGAATTTCGTAGTCATGTAAGAGCTCTAGGTTGCTGCAAATAAAAATTATTTCTCTGTGGATTCTTGTCCCATCGAATCAGATTCTGAGCTTCTGCTGACAATGTAGAATTGAATTGAATACGCTATTTCAATCAGATGTCTGTACAGTATACCGGGTATGCGTGATAATTATATTATAGTAGTGTATACATGGACATGAAGAATTATAGCAATCATAATAGTGAAGTACACTGAGTCACATGATTTCAGAGAATCAATTGTGTATCTATAGCATACATGTATGTGCAGTTACTGTAATGTAGTGACTCTAGTTCTGAAGCTGAAGGGTGATATGTAGGCAATTCATCAAAAATAATGGGGGGAACTCCCTACATTAGCGAGTTGATTACATGGTCGAGTTATTTTGAACTGTTTTTTGTTTATACAGATAGTACATGTATGTGTTGAAAATTGTTACTGTGGGAAAAATCATGTGACCTACTGAGAATGTTCCCGTACTCGAATTGATTATCGAATTTAGTTATTAATCAGTGTATGTAGCTACACATATATAACTTACTTATGTACGTACGTTAAAGCATCAAACAGCAAAGGCTGCAGGTAATTAAACTTTGGACTTGAAAGTCAACGTTGAGTGTAGTGTATTAACCTTAGCTTACTGTGGCGTAGCTTTCAGTTAACCTTTTTCCTAATGAAAGTATATTAAAAATTTAATAGTCACACGGTAATATGCACAAACATGCAGATGTTAATTTCCCTTTCGTGGTGCTATTTCACTACCTGCCTCACAACTAGCTACATGTAACTATATACTATAGTTTGTTTCACTATAGTATATAGTGTGGTCCTAGCACGCATGCAGGTGCGCTGACCAGCACAGCTGCTACATTGCTGCAGTGAGTGATTGTAAACATCTCAGACGATGTAGTATTGCATCTCAATCTTGGAGTAATAAGGACTGTTTGAGAATTGCAAAGCGGTGACCTAGCCATGCAAGCGTGATATAGTGCTACACAAGGTGCCCAAGCTGATCCGAGTACGATAATTATTGCTCTGTTTACATGTATGCACATGTCTATAATGGTCAGGTTTCATTTTGTTAATTGATCTTGTTTATCACACAATAGTCTCCACTTGTCAAGCTTGACCCACAGACACCTTAGGGCAATCAATAATACCTGTGCTACATATAGCTATACATGTATATATGTACAGTGCACTTAGTGTCATTCCCAAGCCGGATCAACGATCAACGATAGCTAGGGAATATTGATTGGAGGGTGTGGCCTTGGGAAACCTGCAACCACATCAAAGCTTTGAGCCATATGCCTCATTCGATCTCCAAAGCCCAGTGGTGAAGGCAATAAATATAATAATATTATTATATTACGCAAGCGTCCCTTAGTTAAGTATGCTATTTATAGCTCTGTAGGATGAACATTAACACTGATCACTTTTATTGATTGTCCTCGACTCGTGCACAATGCCACCATGCATGCATATATTATGTGTACTACTGAATCCGATGTGACCACGAGGGAGCTCTGTTTGTGCACCTGAATTCCATTAACTGTGTAAATAGTTGTTGTGTACTCTACGGCAGTGCCTAGCCATGCCTGATAACTACCAATTAATATCCGGCCTATCTATTAGATAGCTTAAATGCAGCAATATTATGTTAGTTAAACAGGATGCTGATAGCGTACAAGTCCACACAAAGCACTGCAAAGATTTGTCTAAGTCTATAGATAGCTCCAAAAGTAGTAAGGAGGTAAGCAGGATGCTGATGGTATACAAGTGCTATTTTCTGATTTACATGTATAAGTCGACAGCTAAGATAGTAATAATGCAAGCAGGATGCTGATAGTATACAAATGCATGCACATGTCACGCAGCAAGGAATTGGGTGTGGGGGATTAGATGCATTTAATGTTGACTGTTTTGACTGACTTTTGATAGTCAACAAAGAGCTTCTGAATTTAGTTGGAGTAGCTATAAGCCCTACAGGTCAAAAGGCTGCCACTTGGGGTGCTGTCCTTTAGGCACTTATTGTGTGTGCATGTATATGTACATGTACATGTATTTATTATGCATGCATGTTTGTGTGTTTGTTGCCTACATGTGCATGTGCATGTGTACACTTTGGAGTATGGCTTTTGTTCAAATTGTGTACAGTCGTATAATATTAAATGTTAATGTTGTGGCTGATACGTTATGTATGCATGTTTACGTTGTGTGTTTGTGTTACTTTTGTACCCATGCAGGTACATGTATAATTATGACTTATGCAGTTAATGTATGCATGTGTGTTATTCCATTAACTAGTGTATAATGTATACACACACGTATAGTTATCATCAGAGACAATGAGTTCTAGAAAGTGAGCGTCAATCACAATCAATTTGTTAGTTACATTAGAGGGTGGATAGAGGAGTTGCCTATATACCAGCTAGTCGGCCAGTATACTATGTACTGCCTGGCAACCCTCGCCAGCTTGGGTGTGGTTCAATAGCTACATTCTAGGGTTAATGATCAATACTGTACATTATTACTGTTGTAATAATAATAATATACGTCATGAATATAATTATGTAAATTAATATGCCTGTAGATGCATGGAAGAGCTTAAGTTAGGGTCACGTCAATCAACCTATATGTACAACCGACCATTAGGCTAAGCATCATCCCCAGGCCCATGCATTCAGGCTAGTAGAGACAGCTAGGCCAGGGATGGAGGCGATCGATGTACAAGTTTATATGTACATGTGTAACAGTTATGCAACATTCTGGCTTGTGTGTACACAATGCACGCACACACTATAAGTACATCATGCATAATAATATCTAATAATACTTCCACCCTTGCAGGTCAAGTGGACTCAGTATGTAACAATGCATCGTTGAACCTGTGTGATCTTTGCATCAAGGCTGCTCCAGAGTGTTCATGGTGCCCTGTCTTAGAGGTAAGACGCTGAACTTGTAGCAGTTTAAATTTAGATTGTGATCAGTATACTGTAGTGTCCCGGGTAAGCGCCCACTCCCAGGTAAATGCCCATGTACCGGGCCACCGTAGCAGCTTCTATACAAACGTATGGGATTTTAGTCCCGGGTAAGCGCCGATGCGGGCCAAAATCGTGAGTTATGTTTAAGCACCCATGGGTGCTTACCCGGGACACTACGGTACTATTGAATGAGGTGACATCTTAGAGTCAAAAGCTGCTGCGTAGAGCATAGGTAATGAGGTAATCTGACGTACGTGTAATTTTACCTTTGAGTTAGCGAATATTATAGTTATGATACTAACACCATAATGTGGTGAAGTGATGATTCATAGCGTGTGACACGAGTCACACGATTCGTTAGTCCATAATCGTCTCAGGCCAGCTGTTGTTTCGTATCAGATATCCTCAACAAAGAGCTATCCTATTTCATGTACGCCATGTGCCCATGGATGCACTTTGAGTGGGAACACATTCCAGAATGTGTTGCACATCCTGTGCATGCATGATTCCGTCTGTGCATGCATGTGCCCCTGCATGTGTTTATGCCCCCATGTATGTGTTTGTTGGTAGTTGCTTAGCAACCAAAGTTTTTATAGGCAATTTGCCGGCTATGGGAAGGGGTTGGGTCATCATAAAGTAGGCCAATGATGAACAGAGGTCAACTACCAACAAAATAGTTATCTGCCAGTAATTGGGGTGCATTTGACCATGCATCTCGTGCACCCCAATTACTGGCAGATAACTATTATATGTTGTATTTCCTTGTGATACTGTATGTACTTACATGTAGTTTGTAATGCATGCATACAGTCATAGTATTATTGTAGCAATTGATTATCGTGCACATATATAATAATGCATACAATAAGTCACATGCTCTACCTAACTAGCTAACGACTACCACTACCCTGTAGCTGAGCATTGAATGGCGTGTGTACTACACGTTCAGTGCATGTACCTACATGTTTGTAGTGTCAACAAACCATACCATTGCAGCTAGCTAACCTGACCAACTGACTGAGCGAGCTACATGTATACGTGTATGTAGAGTAGGTCACCTATGTGTGGTTCTGTCTACGGTCTCTATTAGAATATGTCTAGGTGGTTTCTGTTGGTATGACAGGAATTCAGTCACATCTGTCGCTAATTGACCTGAACACTACAGCCACTCTTAGAGTTCTTCCTTTATTCCTTATATGTCCCTTCAAACCCTATATACTCTGTAGCTACATAGCTGCCTAGTTATATACATATGTAGGTAATTCGATGGTGAATGGCTGGCCTCGCTGTAGGGAATTTTGTCATACAAGTGTGACAAGTGGACAATGTTCACTATTGTAATAATTGTACCAATATAATAATCCTGGAATGTGTTGAACTATCTATAAGAATTATTGTACTGCTGCTTATAGATGCTCTCTCGCTCTCCTCTTAGACTATCTCTCTCTGATCTTTCTCACTCTTTCCCTCTCTCCCCCTCCTAATAATTATTTATACATGACATTGTATCAGTTATTCATAGTAGTTGTATCCTTTTGTTTAATAGGAAGGAATAGATGCAATAATGGAACAGTTAAGTGCAGAAGGTTATGTCAACTACCGTTGTCGAGGTCCTTCGTTTCCTTTGAATTGCACTGAGTCAGTCTCCCCACTTGACGGGACTGAGCAGAATCCGCAGTCAGAGACCATCAATGTCGAGGTATAATTACACACACATGTATATACAATGCTCACATTTATACATTGAATACACAACAGTTTGTACATTAGTTCCCAACACTGATCATCTCAATGCACATTAATTTCGATAATTTTGACACTATTTTAATCCTTGTAGTCGGTAATTTGGCTAAAAACTTTGGTTGCTACGCTGTAGGTAATAGCCAACGAAATAATGGTCATACATATTCATGTACCTGCAGGACCGTGAGTTGAGTAGGTTTGCTAATGAAACTATCATCACTCAAGTCCAGCCTCAGAACGTCTCCATCAAATTAAGACGAGGTGTGTAAGAACATGGGGAGATTCTTGGTTGGTCTGTCAATATAAGGGTTTGTTTTATGATGTTATAATATTATAGTTATGGAAATTTGACTAGGAGAATATATCTCACCACCTGCTCTCGTTAGTGAAGTGATTTTTATGTATGGTGACCATTACCGCATTTGCAATATACCGTATGGCGGGTAATTTTCGTGGGGTCTAATTTCGTGGAAAGTCCGAAAAGGCCCTCAAAATTAATTTTCGTGGTTTTAAATTTCATGACAGCAACCAGTCCAGGGGCATGGCACTGCTGCACAAGCGATGATGTAATCGATACACGCGCTCGCGATCTTTTTCGTTACTAAGCCATACCTACAGAGACTTGGACAAGTGGCATGAGATAGAAGAATATTAGTGTCGAAGATCTATCAGCTGGATGACAGTGGCTACTGTTGCTTGCTATACTGGAAAGTGTTGGCCGCACTGCCACGATGTTTGTGGCCACGCCCATCATCATAGTACCACATCACCGTAGGCATTAATTTTGGGGGTGGGAAAATTTCGTGACTGCCAAATCAACCACGAAAATAACGAAAATTACCCACCATACGGTAATATACTGTAAAGATTGCTGGACTTAATTAGCAAAATTTTAGTCCACTCATCTATATATATGATGGTACCACAGGGCCGGAGCCAGCAAATTGACAGAGATCAGGCCATAGCTGCATATGGCCAGCTTGCTGACCATAGGGAGTGGGTGCGGGAGGGGGGATGTGCCCCCTCGCGCCAAAGGCGGAAGCTTTGGAAATTACATTAATAGCTCTTTGTTGCACATGCATGCATGGTGAGCTAAAGCATAGATTATATATTCCCCTCCCCATGGCTAAACGGTGTGGCACCCACGTGGTACCCACTGCGTATTGATCGCGCATGCGAGGTGCTGTATAATGTTGCCATAATAATAATAGCGTGCTGAAAGTTATATCCACGCCTACTTAATTGAGTCCAACATGGAAAAAAAACTGGTCCGGCCAAAACCAGACTGGCCGGACCGGCAGCGCCGGCCCTGTACCAGGAGCTTACAAGCCGCCCAAAGAGCACCAGCTCCTATCATATTATCCCTAATATTTAGTTATAGTTTAATGCTCCCAGTATCTATGAGCTGGAATGGTAAAGATCAGTAAGAGGTACTAGTCTCGTGCCCAGACCCCACCCCAAAAAGGGGGAAAGGGGTCTGGTGAATTTGGACCGTTTCCTTGGTTTGGCCGGCTCGGTGGACGCGTGCCGACATGGCAGTGGTCAAACAAACCTTGGATCTGATTGGTTGGCGGTCATGGGCGCACGGGCCGACGATTCAAATTTATACAGCAGGCAATGGCGCTGCGGTTGGCGAGTCATACAACTACGCTAAAGCTGCAATCTCATTGGAGCGCTCAAATTCCTTTCCCTGGCCCAAGAATTGTGTCCGAATTCACCAGACCCTTTTCCCTCCTCGAGGGTGGGGTCTGGGAACGAGACTATAAGAGGTACATGTATCTGCTTGTATGGTATTGGTCATCAAAAGTACAGATACTCATTTTGTTGTAATGCACATGGTACACGGAGCAACTCTCTGGGAATACAATATTATTACGTATGTGCTCCCATTTTTGCAGGTGAAACTACCAAGTTTAATATGACTTTCATCTCATTGCGTAACACTCCCCTGGATATCTACTTTCTGACCGATGTGTCTGCCTCACTTCAGTTCAGTATTAATGCTCTAAGAGATGGGATTACTAACATATGTAAGTTGTTATTATTACAATAATGCATGGTATGAGCTCGCTTCGCTCGCTCTCTCCTTTATCTCTGTGCTGCATATTATTGTGCATGTACCGTTGACGACGTTTACCTACATATTTTGCGCATGCGCACGTGCACATTCTTCCTGATCATGTGACTTTGTCAATCAGCTAGCTGAAGAAATTTGTTAGTTGTCTTGCAGCTTCGCTTGCAAGGGTTCCCAAGAGAAGACGCTTAGACTAGAATCGCCTCCTTCTGGAAAGCACCTATGGGCAATATTGACTCCAGAGTGTCATCCCTTTGGGCCACCATTGTAAGTGGTACTGTTCAGTCTACATGTAATTCTTCCCTGGCGCTTCTTTGAAGCAGCTGACGTTAGTCAGTGCTGGGGCCATACCCAGCTGTGTCAGTGAGCTATCTGTTGTATCGCCCCAAGTCCAGCAATGCCTAGAAATAAAATATTTTAACTCGGGTCGAATTGCTTCCGGTCACCTTTCCGGTCGTACACACGCACGCATGGACAACTACAATCTTAGTATAATTATTATATGAACCCTTGACCATCTCCCCAGTAGCTGTGTAATGGTGCATGTGGTAAAAGGTCGTCAATAGAATGCGTACACATCGATCGATGCTGGCCCCAGAAATCATGGAGATGGCGTCTAAGATCGACTCTCAACCTTGATAGCGACAAGTTTCGATGCTTCAATCACAGAGACGAACTCGACAACACAGTATTCCTTCCGAAGTTCAGGTTGGTCACGCTGCTGCAGTCGCGCGCGGGCCAGCCCCTTGTGGCAGTGATGCGTGCTATATATAGCGCTGGCTAGCTTTATTTATCCATGGCATTACGTAAGCCAAGAAAACACGTGAAGTTCAACCAACAGTACTTTTCAGAGAAAGTAGCGCTCAGCTTGTAATCTATTCGCTGGATACACGCGTAAGATACTCTACATATTTACTGATTTTCAAGTCTCAGAAAGGCTCCAGCGAGGCCCTGAATTTTCTCATAATTACCTCATAGATTACACCATAGGTTTCATCATAATTACACTATAATTACCTCATAACCACAGAAAAGTAAATTGCTACTGGGGAGATAATATATAGAAATAGTGTATCAGGTGTGTGGATGGTATTGTTATGCAGGGGTGTAGGAAGCATTTTGAATGTGGGTAGGCTGTGGGTGTGTCAATAGGTGGAGCCATTTATAATTAGATTAAGTGGAGACACACCAATCCGATGGGTGGTGGTACAATGTAAATTATTGCAGTAGAGAGTAGGAAAAGGTTGTCGGTCTAGCTAGCTAGATTATTGAATGAGGCTATGAGCATGCTCAGTTACATGCAATAAATTGGTGGGTGTGGCCTCGATCTGCCAAAAAGTGGGGCAGCCATAGCCGCCCTGCTTCCTATCAGTCTGCACGCAGGGGTATAGATTTGGCCTGATTTCTTTACATGCACGCGCGCCGCAGCGCCCACGCTCAATTATGATGTCAGCAGGAGTGGTTAATTAAGTTCAATTAGTATTCCCATTGACTGTGTACGGAGCGCTCTTACCGCACGCGCGATAACTAATTGTTTTGCCGGGAATGGGCACTGTACCCGCCAGAATCCAGTCCAGAGTGAACAAAATCCAATCTTCAAGTTGATTTTTCTTCCTTTCTGTACGGAGTTATACTACCCCAGGGCCACATACTATAGTACTGGTGGTAAGGTAAGTATACGGAGAGTTAGAAGGGTGGGAGTGGCTTTGTCCAAAAACGAGCAAAAATCAAAGTTGGCGGTAAACATAAATTATCAAAAATAGGGGTATAAACTTTATTACACAACAACAAAACTATACAGGGTATGAAACTGAGAAATGTTTTGTATCTTCATGGGGTCCAGTAGTCTTCATCTGTCCTGTGTTGGAGCTCCAGGCCTCTGTTTAGCAAGAGTAGCGTGGCCGCGAAAAATCGCCGATTTTTCGATAATCGAGGGTGCTGTATCTCACTATCTGTAAGAAGTCAAGGCTATTCAGTCATACACACACTTCTTTACATGCTTAACTAAAGTTACATCCAGCTAAAACAGCTTCAGCTACCTTTGCCCAAAAACGAGCAAAAATCAAAGTTGGCCAAATTGCTAATTCAGCGTTTCCCGTGAAAAATCGGGGAAAGAATAAAAATTTACAGAAATACTGAACATCATACGAAAATATAATCTTATTTCTTACCTCGAAGCACTTATCCACCCTTCAGAGCCGTTCTTGTGAAGAAAAAACATGCTGATACTGTAGCTACTCCATTTCTTGCACACTCGCATGGTCAATTTATGATGACGTAATCGGGTAAAGAAATATTGACCCCTGCGTGCAGACTGTATGCCACTGTTATGATATTGCACACATGGTGTAATTTTAACCCTATGGTGTGAATGCTCAGGGTTCAGTATAGTATTTCAGGATTTCGCTCAAGAGGGGGCAAATAATATTCCATACATAGCAGCAAATTTAAGGGGGGCAAATACAAATCCAAGGGGTGCAGCCCCATATAATATGTAGGCAGGGGAGGTGGAACACCCCCCCCCCCCCCCCCCCCCCCCCCCCCCCCCGCCGATATAAACCCTACAGACTGGTACCATATTATAATAGTTAGACACTGCTTAGGAGCCTGGTTTCTACGTGATTTAGAAAACTAAAGGGCTCTATATTATGTAGAATCCTGAACTTTTACTGAGCCCTGAGATCTTCTAATAATTAATCACGTAGAAATTGTGTCTAACAACCTTAGTTAGATCTTAGCAACAATGCCCTTTACATACATGTATAATCTGCTGCCTAGCAAAAATCCTAACCATAGGCAACAATTTTTTACGAGTTTATGTGGAATTTTAAGGTTTATTATGAAGTTTAAATGGGACCTGCTCGTGACCAATCAGATTACAGTATTTGTTACAAATAGGATCTAAAATTTTATTTTCTGCATCCTTCAGCATGTGAATTACGTCTTATAATGCTGGTAGTGATAAAAAAATAGGCAAGAGTTGATGCATGCAGTGTGGTGTTTACTGTGCGTACTACATGCATGTCAGGAATTTTCTGACTTGGATTTCTTGACTATCGTATTTCTTCTAAAAATTCAACATGAAAGTAATAAGCTTCGCTGAATTTTTAGAGGTTAATATTCAACATTCTATCTGTGTGCGCATTCTATTCCCATTTATAGCATATACGTGTGACGACCTTTGCCGAAAATTAGAGACTATTTACAATCATTTGGTAAAGGGTGCCGAATAATTAGAAGGGCCAAATTTTTAGAAGAAATATGGTACTTGCATCCTGCAAGTTCTTAATCAGGGCAACTGTGCCGAAAGGTTTTGTATGATATACATTTAGTGATTCATTATATTTCTAATCTACAGCTCGATCACTGGAGGAAATATCAACTGGATTTGCCATAGGATTCGGTTCATTTGTGGATAAAAAAATTCTACCATTTGGTCAAGACTCAAACCGTGAATAGTAAGTTCTAGTTGGTTGATATGACCCGTTCATAAGAAAATTAATGGTAGATACCTCCTACATGTATCTGTGAAAATTGAACTATTTGGTCAGTTTGTATGTGGCATGTATAATGTATATGCACGATGTCATATTATGTTGTATAATAGCATTTTCTACCCTTTATCATTAAATTTGGTGAGACTACATGTATGTAAATCTTTGAGGGTAGCATTTGTGAGTTGGTTGGTGATATCCACATACTACTATTGCATTAAATGTGTGTTATTTTGCTTCTTATACGTAGTCGTGATGACTTCAGAAATACGACAGTATGCCGTGTCTTTGATGAAGATCAGTGTGTGCCCAGCTATGTCTACCACCATTCCATTTCTCTCACGAATGACATCTCTACTTTTACGGTAACTTATGGATGTAGCTACGTACTTGCTCGAAATATTGTAGCATATTACACATGTATGTTAGGAGAATTATTAATGTATTAAGTATGTTTCATCTGTTTAGAATATTCTACCAGATGTGTCGATATTATCGAGAAGTTTGGATAGTCCCGAATCTCCTTTGGATGCTCTCCTACAAGCTGCTCTCTGCACAGATGTAAGATGTATAGCCTGGCAGCTTATTGTTCATTTGTTAGCCCTTTCCGCTAAACATCATGCTCAAAGCACGGATTATACGATAATAAATTTAATAAAGGGGCGGGGCATGCAAATACCTGTGTGAGAAGCTAGGTCAAAGAAGGAGTGTCTAATTTTCGAAGGGAGCTTGCTTTTGGGAAATACCAGGCTCCCCAACGGCATGAAATACTGGAATGAGCCTGGTGAATACTGTAAATGTGTAGATACTATTGCTAGTGTCTTAGGCAGCACCCACATACTGCATTTTTATTGTAATACCGGGTTCTATACAAATGTATGGAAGTTATATCCCAGATAAGCACCCATGTGGCCCAAAATCGCGAGTTATGTGTAAGTGCCCATGACCTGGGACATGTACACTGTACATATATGTACAATCATGTAGTTCCAACATATTTTTCATTCCAGTGCATGCCATACACTGTACTTTTTCCATAATAATGTTATTATCGTTGCATTCTTTCAACCGCTGCTCACAGGTGGTTGGATGGAGAGATGACGCACTGAAGATGGTATTTGTTGTCACTGATCAAAGCTACAAGTTTGCAGGAGATGGAAGGGTAATGATCACTGATACCGATAGCATGAAGTCACTTTCTTACCGTAAAAAAAAAAAAAATTACTCAGCATGCCAAAATAACATGAAATGCTTTTATTGGAATGTTTGGACCATCCATCCTAGAATATATTATATCTATAATTTTCTATACTTGATTAACTACCAAAATGCCCCTTGCAGCTTGCAGGTATTTATACGCCCAACCAAGGAAGGTGTAATCTGGCAAAGATTCCAGACACTAATGAATATGAGTACACACGTGGAACAGAGGAGGTAATAACTTGGTGTGTTATGCTTAGTAATTTATGTAGGCAGCTAAGATAGAACACTGGGAAAAATAATTTTTATTGAACAATACTGCGTTTTTCTGGTAATGGTTGTCGATCATTCCATAATAGTACAGTAAAACACTATAAGAATTCGTAAAATGCCAATTTGTTGCGTCATGTGTTGTATTCGATTAACTACGGTATGCATGTACATATATGATTGTCAATTTGGCTCAGGTGTGTATGCATACTGTACATGCTTGCTTGATCATAGACTTCAGATTTAGAGATCAGCCCACTTTCTCTTTTTGACTTATAGAGTAGTTTTTGTGATAGTTACAGCTGCTTAAGTCTATGATAGGATGGTGAATTGTTCGTTGATCCTATTGCAACACAAAAAATTACCGCCCGCCCATGTCACTATGAAAGCTTCCAAGTGTCTAGATCTGAGAAATCGGTTATTTTATTACCATGGCCTTAGTTAGTATCAATTAATTATAGGATTGTGATGTCATAATAATATAATATATGGTATATGCTGGTAATGTATTTACATTTATTCATTGTTCACTACAGGATTATGTGTCGGTGTGGCAGATTCGTGATGCACTAGAGAGAAGCAGGATTGTTCCCGTATTCATTATTCAATTTGACTTACGGTGTGCTGTGCTCGGGGATATGATGATTTGCCCCGATACTAGGCTTCAAAGCGAACCATATGAAGATTTATTGCAGGATTTTGATCTAAGGAACATACGAGGCCAATTTCGATTTTTTAACTCCAGTCCTGGTCAAGACTCAACAGCTACCACTCAAGAACTCATTAATATTATACAATCAGCTTATAGTGTAAGTACGCATAATAATATTGTATCATGAAGTTGGTAGAAAGAATAGCCAAGACTATACAATGTAATTGTATCATAATCGCTTAATCAGACGCTGCAGCTACTATTTCATTGCCCGAGCTTGTGCGGCGTTTATTCGAGAACAGTAATTTTTCGAGACCAGCATTCATTAATATCAGTAACTTCCAGAGATTCTGAAGCAATCCATAAAGAAATAGTCGCTGGACACTGCTAAACTTGAAGATTCTGACCCCTTTGCTGACGTAGAAGAAGGTTAGAACTTGGTCTAGAAGACTGCTAAGTACCGTAAATCATGAATGTTTTGTTGTTAAGTTTTTTCGGACAGCCTGGCTTATGTGAAAATTAAATGCATGAAAATATATGTGCAATATTGATGATAATGCGGTACAGGGTCGTTTGTCTGAAAATTATTTAATGCGAAAAATTATCACATGAAATATTGAAATATTCACGATTTATGGTATTGTGGTACACATAGCAAGCTAGTGCGCTCATTCTTTTACACTAATACTGGCAGATAGAAGAAAACGTGCCAATGAACAATTTTATATCATTCTTATTCTACCAGTGTTGATGTAAAAAAGACAAGCGCACTTGCTATGTGTACTAGATTCCTTACCCAACCAAGTACCACAACATGCTAAGTATTCATCGTTACCTTTTTTTGTACCTGCCCTTGAAAAACGCATAAGGCATGACATGCTACTTGAATAGTAGGCGTGGTGCGGCTACCTATTCGAGAGCAGCGACTATTTCATTCAGCACTTCCAGAGATGTGGCAGCTATTTGAGAGCAATGACTAATTGAGAGTGGTGTCTAATCGTGTGAATACAGTAAATGCAATTATAGCATCCATCAGTGCCGGGAAACTTGCCAATTATATGTAACAATTTTTACTTTTTGACTGTCACATTAGTGATTACGAGTCATGTATCTTAATTACATATCTAGTAGCAATTTATTTCTCTGAAACAAGCAATATTTGCCGAGTAAGGGTGAAATTTGGTACAGATATAGGTGAATATGGACTTTAAAGTTCGTCATCTGTTTTCATTTTCAAGTTATTCCACTTCAAAGCATTTGATGATTACGTAATGTTGCATAACTCAACTTACTCAAGTATGCTACTTACATAGTGACCCTTTACCATATACAACGAAGCTACTAGGGATGTGGTAATTGTTTCATTTTTTATAATAATTACAGGCAACAGTTCAGCAAGTTGCAGTGAATACACCAACCAACATCGATGGATACAGCATCTCCATTACACCTGTGGAAGGTTGCAATAGGTAGGATACATAATTATTGTAGTAACCACCCCAAGCTCTTGAAAGTAAAATTTGTATGTTTCACAATGGTGGCCGCTAGTAAAAATGCCTAGATGTCTATATAGATACGTATGACTTTTTTCCCTTGTAAATACTAGCAAACGATAAACTTCACATATTATGATATTAAATTTTTTTCAGGTGCAGTGACTATAAGCATAAAAGCATGATAATTGTCAAACTTAGCATCTAAGCTTTTCAAAAGCAGTGCTGTTTTGTTCTGGCATGTTACTCTTCCTGGTGGCTAATCAGTTTGTTCAATAAAAATCTCTTTGCATATAGAAATGATTCTGAGTCAGCATGTCGAGTTGATTTTGATGATACCGTCACCTTTGAAGTATCTGTCACTTTAGAAGACTGTTCTACTGCTAGAAGACTCAGGTAATCGATTATATTATTGTACTGCATAGTGATTACTTTATATGGTTAACTTTGAGTAGAAAACATTAATTTTGTAACCCTCTGTTACTTTTTACAGACATCAGTTACGTGGTGGTCCGTATGACTTCACCTACATTGATGTGGAACCATTGTGTGAATGTGAATGCACTGCAAATAAGGTATATATGCCGTAATACTCTTTCCTTTTGCAAATCTAGTCTGAGCACTGTCCTCCGTATGTTCAGTGTACATGTACATACATGTATATACATGTACTTCAATGATATTAAAATACAATTAGCAAGAGTATAGTATGAGGAATGGGGCAAGAAGGGGGGTGCTAGGACATTTGCACCCAAAGCACGTCCACAAAATATTTAGCCACGCTCCAAATGTTGACCACGCTCCTAATTAAATACATTCTTGAAGGTAGCTGGCTGACACATTAATTTTAAGGAAGGCTGTTTTTGGCCAAACAGCGATGAAACTGCTGTTTACGGTGTTCTCCCTAGCATACCTAAGGCATGTCGGCCCAACAAGTCTTCAGTACAGAGTTTCCTTTGGTGTGGGGATAGGAATTATCCATGTGCTTTGATGTGGCCACGGACTCCACTCAAACTATGCCCTCCCGTCTTGCCTTGAATTTAGCTTGGGGAGAATACTGTGTTTAGGTAGCAAATTTTAGAGGCCAGTAAGTTTATTGTTGGTAGTAGCTGCCAGTATTTATCACTGAGCTATATACTGAGCTGGCTGTTGTGCCAAAGGTGAGGGGGGTGCTCCAGCACCCTAATCACCCCCTCGATACACCACTGTACATGTGTATATTGGAACCCCTCCCCTGAAATGAGGACATCTCCCTTAATCAGGACACCACCTGTGGTCCCAGCTACATATTGGACTATTCCATTTAATATCCATACACCCCCTATGGATGACTAGTGAGGAAAATTTAACCCCTGTACATAATTAACTAGCAACCATCCCCGCTAGACAGTCGTTAATTAGGTCACTTTTCCCCCAAGACATAATTAAGAACATTACTACTCCCCCTGGATTATTAATCAAATCAAGTTTTGTTCCCCCTGGACACAAATTAGTGCGTTAATTTATGGAAGGGAAATCACCTAAAGGAGCAAAGTGCCCCCCTGGACACCGCAATTAGTGATGGTTTCACCCATAGACATAATTAAATTTGACCAAAATATCCCCCTTCCCTTCATTAAATCAGTGTTTTATCCCCCTGGACAAGCCTCAAGATACCCCCCTGGACATTCGTTAGCAGTCATCCATAGGGGGTGTATGCTCATTAAAAGGAAGAGCCCATTAGAGACATGTACAAGAGTACCCCTGAAGAGAGGACCTCCTTTAATTAGGACACATTATGCTGCCCCAAGGATGTCCAGAATAGAGGGATTCCACTGCATAATGATAGTATACAACTTACTGACTTTTCTCTGATTTTGTAGGTTACCGATGAGAGTGTGTGTACAAATGGTCGTGGTAATCTGACATGTGGAGTGTGCGAGTGTGAACCAGGATTCTCTGGTCCAGAGTGTCAGTGCACAGAAAGGGGAACTTGTTTGTAAGTTCACAATTGACATGTATAATAGAGGCTCGTTGCTACATAGTATCAATTGATTGTTGGCAGTACAATAATGAAGGTCCTCTGAATGCATGATTCATTGCCTCGCACTATTTTGCTGGGGGGAAATGTGTATCAACCTTTAAATTAATAATTGAAGGGCTCAGAAGCAAAGTGGGCTAACCCCGAACTAAATGTGGGGAATTGTCTACAAAGCTCAAAAATGGACTAAAAACCATACATTAAACATGTTTTCAAGATTTGGGGGGCCAAGTCAACATTTGTGGGTTAGCCCACTTTTATTGTTTCATTTTTGTTTTCCACTTCGGGTTTTGCGATAGAAAGAGATCAACCAGATTCATACTTTGCTGCAAGTGGTCTATAGTAAAAATAGTGATCAACCACTAGCAGTCAGAGTATCTATGAGATTATAAATGCATCATCATCTATATAATGCTATTATTTTGCGAAATCATTATAATATGTACAGACATCCTAATTAGATTATTGGCGCGTGTTATGATGCAATCACATACGCATATACGGTATAATATACGCGGTATGGATGGGAGGGGCTGGGGGGTTGGGGATGGGTTACCAGTGGTTAGCAGGGTTAGTCTCTAGAGTTTGTCAATGAAAGGGGGAAAATGATTGGCAACAGCGACAACAGCGGTGGTGTAGTGGTTGGGGCTCTTAATTGTGTGTGAAACAGAATGTAGCGGGTTCGAATCTCCCTTTATGCTTTGGTTTTTTTTTCACTTGTTGAAATTTTTCTAAGTTCTCATAGGATGTCTGTACATAATTATAACGAGATCCATTATTTTGATCTTTACCTTTTTAGGAGCAGTTCTGATTGCAATGGCTTTGTCTGCGATATTTGTGGATTCTGTGACTGCAATGGAACAGCATTTGGCGATAATTGTCAATGCAATGATACAAATAATCCATGTCCTGTTGGAAACAACCCAATACGTGGAGTTGAAGAAACATGCTCAGGCCCTGGTAATTAAATTATCGTATAGTATAGTCTACAAGCAAGGATAGGCAGGGAACTTCTGTATGCATGTGCATTACAAAACTTGGATCTATATAGTAACCTTCTAAATGAAACAAAGAAATTATCCAGCATCACCATCCAATTACATGTATCTAGCTCAACACGACCTTTTACACTTGTGTAAAACCTATTCTGTAGAGCGTGGCCGATGCAGTTGTGAACTTGAAAGGTGTGAATGTGCTATAGCACCTCTGTCAGGATTGAGTTATTTTCATGAAGGTGGAACGGCTGCTAATATCAACGCTGATGTTAACAACTGTGAATGTGACCCAGACCAATGCTATAATCCACAGTTTCCTAATGTATGTACCAATTCTAATTCTCTATATGTGAGCGAATTTGAGAAAAGGGGTAACTTCGCGCAAAACGCGATTTTTTGTCACTTTTCAGCCTACCACCATTTCAAGCCAGTAAGAGCCCTAGGCTTCAGACTTGGTTTATTAGCAGTTTGGACCTTCTACTTCACAGATCCAACGTTAGAAGCTAGAGCAAGCCTCCTGTCCCGAGCGGTGAGCCGCCAAAGAGGGCCATAAAACGGCGTTTTTCGAACGCGATCGACGCGCGCGTACGCCCCGCCCATACCGGAAGTGGGCGGGGCTCGCGATTTGCAGGATGATGGAAGAATATTTATGCCAGGTTTGAAGTTCATAGCTGCTATGGTTCCAAAGTTATAAGCGTTTTAAAACCAAAATTCGGGAAATGCGCGAAGTTACCCCTTTTCTCAAATTCGCTCACATATTATTAATTATTACTCTTCTCTTCTCTATTTTTTTCTCTATATAATATCTTTATGCATTAGCATGGGATACATGTATAAGTACATTATACACTATCATAATATAAACATGTAACCGAACAAACAAAAACAAAGAAAACAGCAAAGAGACCAAACATGGGACAATAATAGACATTTGAAATAGGAGCAGCTATCATTTCCAACCTTCTCTCTCTCTCTCCCTCTCCCCCCTCCCTCTCCCTCTTGCATGCTTTGAAAATTATTGATAACTGTCATCTTTGCACAGGGTGTCTGTTATGATCAAGTGAATTCACGATATGATTCCAGCCGGTGTCAATGCAGTGGATGTGATTGTGGCATTCTGTTGGAGTACAGGAGTACTTGTGTGAATTCGGTGAGTCAATGATTAACATGCAGTGTACAGTAAGACTTGTATATACATGTATACCCTCAATATCCCGATGTACTGTATATAATGCCAGAAAATTGAGTTTTCGCCACATTTTGTAATACCTACATGTATTATTGATTTTTTCTGGCGCCATCAATAACTAGAGCTCATAGAGCACATACCCCGCGTGCCATGGCAATATCACCCATGGCCATGCCTCTTGTTAGAGACCTCTATTCTTTGAAGTTTAATCTCTTGCTACTCATGAACTTTTTCGTTCCCTTCTGAGATCCATGATCACAAATGACATTAATTTTTTCCTAGAAGTATGCTGTAGAGCAGCTCGAGCATGCACAGTAGAATCCCTAGAGCAGCTCAAGCATGCGCAATAGACTTCATGTGGTACTACTACCCTAGTAGGTGGGCGTGTCCGACATACTCGCACGATTTGTAGCTTCCCTGGATCTCTTGCTACCCATGAACTTCGTCGTTCCCTTCTGAGGTCCACGATCACAAATTTTGAGCTGGAAGTATGCTGTAGGGCCGCTCGAGCATGCGCAGTAGACTCCCTGGAAATAGAGAGCAGCTCGAGCATGCGCAATAGACTTTAGGAGGTACTAGGTGGGCGTGTCCGAAGTAGGCATGTCCGACATACTCGCACGATTTGTAGCTTCCCTGAGTATTGCCTAGTGTTAAGAATGAGACAAAAGGTGTTTTTTTTGCTGTCTTACATCATTTTATCCCGTTTATTGATCCTACTTTTGCCTAAATGTTGAGATTTGCCGATTTTTGTGCTGACAGACGACAGACAACAGACAACAGACGACAGACAAACCGATTGCTTTACCCCCTGCTGCGCATGCGCGCACGCGGGGTAATTAGCTACAATGGTGTTCTAGGAACATACTATTTTTTGTGCCCCATAATAACTATGTGAAGGATTACTGGGCATCCACCGCAACAGTATCTTATCAATTTTGTGTATAACTCTGATTGGTCCACACAGGATCTGATGTGTAGGGAACTCACCACATGTGTGCGATGTCACCTAGAGAACCCTTGTTCTGAACCTCCATGCCCTGTAGATCTTATGAACTGCCCCAATAGTGGCTTTATTTGCCAGAATCGCACAATCATGCAAGTTGGAGGTGATGAGGCCATATCTGGTATGTACTTAATAGGTAGCGCTAATTAATAACTATTATATAACTTCAATATTTATCGTGATGGTATAAAGTGACATGATTCTCAGTTGCTATCTGCAGTGGCGTACCCAGGGGGGTGCTCAGGGTGCTGGAGCACCCCCATCAGCTCTGGCACAACAGCCAGTTCAGTAGCTCAGTGACAAATATTGTTACTGATAATTGATACCTGGAAGCTACTATATACCAACAATAAACTTACTGGTCTCTAAAATTCTCTCCCAAAACAGCAGTTTCTCGTCGCTATTTGGCCTAAAACAGCCTTCTTTGTCAGCCAGCTACCTTCAAGAATGCGTTTAATTAGGGGTGTGGTCAACATTTGGGGGAGTGGCTAAAATTTTTTGCATGCGAATGTCTTAGCACCCCCTCCCTCAAATCCTGGGAATGCCACTGATCTGCATGAAGATTCTCTGCAGACAACAGTTACTTAACAGTTTGATATAGTATTATAAAACTTGCCGTCGTTTCGACTGCATGACATTGTATATAGATGCTCGAGTCATCCTCAGGGCAAAGGGATGACTAGAGCATCTAATCGAAATGTCGGTAAGTTTTACAGAACAGTTAACTAAAGAGTTGTCCGCACATGCATAGATACTGTGAGGGGTGTGTAACTTGCATGTTGAGCATTCAGTAAAGGTAGTCAAGTTATTAGTGGTACTGAATTCTTACAAATAATTTTGTTGATGTGGGCACTTACCTACAGTGATTGTTGTTAAGAGCTGTGAAAATAAACCACTTGAAATAAGCATTATAATCGAAAGGCAGCATGATAATTGATATTCATCTGTAAAATATTAAGATTTTCCTTTGTACTGTATTCTCTTATTTCAGATGACAACAGATGTGAATTGGAATTTGAAGGTTGCACAGTAGAATTTTCTTTCAGTACCAATATTAATGATCCTATCGAGATTGAGAACTCAAGTGCCTACAATTGTCCGCTATCAACTATTCCATGGATCATTGCCGGATCTCTAGTGGGAGCTATTCTCCTCCTTGGTCTACTGGCTCTCATCATTCTCAAGATTTGTCTTGTCTTCCTTGTAAGTAGGGCTACATGCAGGGATTTAATTTAATCTATAGCAAGCAATGTTATATACTGTTGCATTCCTGTGGTTATGTATATATGTTATAGTTACAAGACCTTAATTGGGGTGCATGAGATGCATGGTCGAATGCACCCCAATTAAGGTCTTGTAACTGTCTTATTGGCCCATGACCCCCTCTCATCATTGGCCTACCCTACGATCACCCATACCCCTGTGGTGGCCGGCAATTTGCCTATAAAAACTTTGGTTGCTAGGTGATGGCCAATAAATTATAGTGCAAGAGTCTTAATAATAATACATGTAATAATAATAATATTGTTATTATGTGTGAAGCTGTGATTTGATGGGCAAGTGGAACTTTGCATGTAATTCCGTGCTGATCATCAGTTGGACCAAATAGCTACCCTTTCCCCTTGCATTAGATTGGGCTGGGATCACTGGTAGCAGGGGGTGAGGGTGAGAGAGATAACTAAGAGAGAGGGGGCCCGGGGTCTATCTGATTGACCTACTGTCTATAATTTTTTTGTCACATAGGAACGTGTGGAGTACAGAAAATTCACACAAGAACTGAAGGAGGCTGATTTTGCTCCTGTGAGTTCAATCATGATTAATTACATCCCCAGTATAAATTTACTTTTTTGTGGTTATTAGGTAATTATGTTGTAATTATGATGTAACCTATGTCGTCATAGCGCTAAAATTCAGAGCCTTTACAGAACACTTCTGAGACCTGAAAATCCACAGAATCATATATTAACTTACATACGTATCCAGCGAATATATTAAAAGCTGAGTGCTACTTTCTCCGACAAGTAATGCTGGCCGAACTTCACGCGTTCTCTTGGCTGATGTAATCCTGTGGATAAATAAAGCTAGCCTTGCGCTATTTATAGCACGCATCATGCCACGATCGATCTGAAGTTCGGAAGCTGTACTGTGCTGTCGAGTTTATCTCCTTTGATTGAAGCATCGAAACTCGAAATCGAGAGTCGGTCTTAGACTCCATCTCTGCGATTGAGGCCCCGGCATTGATGTGTATGTTGACGACCATTTACCACATGCACCATTAAAACTATGTAGCTACTGGGGATGTGGTCAAGTATTTCATTTTAATGCAATATATCATACTATTCCCTTGTATAATTATTAGCATAGATTGAGCATAATAATTTATTATCATACACAAAAAGATTGAATGTATAGAATCAGTATGGAGTCCCAGGCTATGTAACTACAGCCACTGATAATAATTAATTTTATAGATGGATAAAATTAATAATCGTGATTGACGTTGATGCTCTTTATTGAATTTTATCTCTCGTTTTCCTGCAGCATGAGAACCCACTTTATATCACACCTCAGCAAGACTACCAGAATCCTATTCGGCGTAGTTCAACTAGACGTAGTCAATAACGATCTTTGCTGTAATAATGATGTCATAATTACTGTAGTGCATGTGGAGGCCTCTTGTATCTTTGAAACCTGCAAACTCAGTACCAGGGTAACCTGACTAGCTGTATAGATCAAAAATTCTTTTCTGTTACTAATAATTCAACATTATGATGCATACATTCACTCACTGTTATAATACAATATTCTCAAGATTAATTTTTATTATTATAAGACTTAGTATGATTATTATGGAGGTTAATTAGCTAGGCTATAGCTAATAATTATTATTATTATAGCTATAGGGCCTGGGGACAAGATATGCGTGTGTCATAGTATATATACTTAATTATGACATTGTGCATGTGTGTGGATTGATCGATATCATGATCGAGTGAGTAGTCATTGATCAGATCAAACGGTTTCTATAATATTGATTATGGTAGCGTTGGCTGATGATGCAATCAAGCATGCAGCTAGTGACATGTATAGCGGAGGCAATAATCACATGCAAACATTAATTGTTAATCACAGGTCACCAGCCGCAGCCTGTATTTGCGCCACCATTTTATATTAAAAGAGAGTTAGCATTATCAGACACATGCAATAATAATTCTTATCTCACCAATAGTCCACTTCTTTGTAAGTAGCTAAATAATATTATAATAGGATCAGTTGCTGAAATTCGTTGGTGCATCAGTGTAATTAGGCACAGAGGTGTATTTATAGGAAGATGATTTGCATGGTAAAATTTAATGTGTGCTCTGGTGCCTATGTTTACACTAATCAATATAATTTTAATACTTCAGAGCAAAGTATGACATCATGAATGCATGTGTGTTCCACTAAGAAATTTCATGGGTGCACCAGCACCGGTGCACCCATGCTTCCTACGCTACGCCAGTGAGGCACATCACTTGAGCTCCTATACATGTAGCTAGTTAGTCTCAGATTTCTGCTGATGGCCGAGAGACTAAAATATCAAGAGGGTTCAATTCCTCAAAGATCAATCGCTTGGCATTGGATTGTATGGAGCTGTCTGTAAAGCAAAGTGCGATGACCTCCACTGTGCTGCTATAATCATCCATCCCACTCTATTTGATCCAGCTGCATGCACTACAACAAATTTCCCCTCGAAGAGAGCATAGACTGCCTATTAGACGCTTTGAGCAGGAGTGTGAGTTCATGAGTGCCATAAGATACCCCAACATCGTCCAGTAGCTACCTGGGCATGCATATTCAGAGACACCGACGCACACTAATCTTGCCTGTCCTCCTAATGGAGCAGATGGATGATGGCTTGATCCACTTCCTGGAAAGTTCTACATAACCAGTTCCCTACCACATCCAAGTCAACATCTGTCATAATGTCACTCTAGCATTGTCGTTTCTCCACTCCAACAACATTGTTCATAGAGATGTAGCTAGCTACATGTCAAGCAACCAGTGTGTTACTGATTGGTAACATCAGAGCCAAGGTGACTGACTTTGGAATGGCAAGGATGGATTATAATATCATTAATCCTCAAGCAAATACTAGCTATGTGTCCCGGCATTGATGTTTAGCTATATGCCGCCAAAAGCTATTCAAGAGAAGATCAATTTACCTCCACAGGGTAAAATAAGCCTTTTCTAGTTTTGGAAGTTATGACAAAAATGTTCATTAATCTCAGAAATAGTCTTACAGTGGGAGAGATCCATGCATGGAATTTGCTGACTATAAAAACCTGTTTATTATTCTTCTATAGCTAGTTTCAGAGGAGCATGCACTGAAAGAACTCTGAGTCAGTGGTCAGGGAGAAAGAAAGAAGAGGTAAGACGTATACCAACCAGCAGGATTGCTTGCTATAGTGTGGGTACCTGAACACATACATGTGCTGACATTTTGAGGGCAAGAGCTTAAGCATCACAGTATCCATATACATGAAGAGAATCTGAATGCTTGCTGGTTGTCTATGGAAATGATTGGATAGGGACATGTAGTGTAAGATGGGGAGGCATATTCGTGAAGCATCTATCTTAGCTATCGCCTTAAATTTGACCCCAAAAATAGCACACAAATGGCTTATTAATTAAGCCTCCTATAACTTGGTGGGGGAGTGCTACTTGATGCTGTGTCGACCTAGACCTATATACTTCAGTACCCTGTGTAATATATCGTGTAGCTAATCATAGATAGTAGAAGGGTTTGGGTTCGGGCAGGAGCACATATTATACACGTAACAATACAAGTATTGTTAGAGACAGAGAATCAATATTCGAACATCTATTAATGACTATTGAGAGAAAGGAGAGAGAGAGAGAGAGAGAGTGAGAGAGAGAGAGAGAGAGAGAGGAAGAGAGAGAGTTTGTGTCATGCTACCGATGGTCCCCCCTCCCCCTCACCCCCTGCGATGAGCTGCGTTGAGATTAAACGCCAAACTCCAGCCACTATGCTGTGGATAGATCATAGTTGCCACTATTAAAATAGTTGTGACAAATCCAGCCTGCTATTAAGACAGGATCACCCTAGTCTTAAGGTTACGGGATAGTGTTTCAACACCGTCTATTTTCTACTGGGAAATTCTAAAGTACATTTTTCATGCATTTATTATTGAATCCACTCAGAAGTGGAGTTCCTTTTCTGAGAATCTCTCATTGCAGTTGCTATCCCAGTGCAATACCCATAAAATTAGTCTGCTAAGTTATGCCCCTAGTGTAATCATTTCTTCTGTTTTAGTGAATGAACCAATGAGACATCCATGCAAAATTTTTTCATTATCATAAATAATCAGATTAGAAGTCAGAATTAAAACAAATAATTTCTTTCACTTGCACAATTCAATAAAATTATGATAGAAAATATTAATCATTAACAAAGAATTTGATCCGTTGGTAAAGTTTTAACTGTACTAAAAGACAAGATAGCGTGAAACTTATCTGATGTATGTACGAGATAAGAAAAAAATATATTCAGACAGTCAATTTATACAGAGGGATCAGAAAGTTCGAACAAACAATTATTACTAAGGGTCTACTGAGGGATCAGAAAGTTCGAACAAACAATTATTACTAAGGGTCTACTGAGGGATCAGAAAATTCAGACAGATAATTAATACAAAGGGATCAGAAAATTCAGACAGACAGTTAATACAGAGGGATCAGAAAATTCAGAATATTATTACTAAGGGATAAAATTAAGGCAGCAATATAATACTAAGCTAGGGCTAAAACTCAAGGCAATCAATTAATACAGAGGGATCAGAAAATTCAGAATAATAATAATATTATTACTAAGGGTTAAAATTAAGGCAGTCAATTAATACAAAGGGATCAGAAAATTTAGACAAACAGTTAATACAAGGGATCAGAAAATTCAGACAGACAGTTAATACAGAGGGATCAGAAAATTCAGAATATTATTACTAAGGGATAAAATTAAGGCAGTCAATTATTAATACAGAGGGATCAGAAAATTCGGAATAATACTAGGCTAGGGCTAAAACTTAAGGTAATCAATTAATACAGAGGGATCAGAAATTCAGAATAATATTATTACTAAGGGTCCAGGAAAAATTTAAGGCATGATAGTAGGGCATAACTGGGGTGGAGACTGTGGCCACACATCAAAGCTTATGGATTAGCACTATTCACACATCAAAGGGAATTCTGGACTGAAGGCTTGTCGGGCCGACATGCCTTAGGTATGCTGGGGAGAACACTGGTCAATTAATACAAAGGGATCAGAAAATTCAGATGGACAGTTAATACAAGGGATCAGAAAATTCAGACAGACAGTTAATACAGAGGGATCAGAAAATTCAGAATATTATTACTAAGGGTTGAAGTTAAGGCAGTCATTTAATACAGAGGGATCAGAAAATTCGGAATAATACTAGGCTAGGGCTAAAACTTAAGGTAATCAATTGAAGGGCTCAGAAGCAAAGTGGGCTAACCCACAAATGTTGACTTAGCCCCCCGAATCTTGAAAACATGTTTAAAATGTGTTTCATGAGCTATAGAAAATTCAATTTTTTGAAAATTTTGGCAACTTGGTAGAGTACAATGTATGGTTTTTAGTCCATTTTTGAGCTTTTTAGACAATTCCCCACATGTAGTTCGGGGTTAGCCCACTTTGCTTCTGAGCCCTTCAATTAATACAGAGGGATCAGAAATTCAGAATAATATTATTACTAAGGGTCCAGGAAAAATTTAAGGCATGATAGTAGGGCATAGCTGGGGTGGAGACTGTGGCCACATCAAAGCTTATGGATTAGCACTATTCCCACATCAAAGGGAATTCTGAACTGAAGGCTTGTCGGGCCGACATGCCTTAGGTATGCTGGGGAGAACACTGGTCAATCAACACAAAGGGATCAGAAAATTCAGATGGACAGTTAATACAAGGGATCAGAAAATTCAGACAGACAGTTAATACAGAGGGATCAGAAAATTCAGAATATTATTACTAAGGGTTGAAGTTAAGGCAGTCATTTAATACAGAGGGATCAGAAATTCAGAATACTAAGGGCTAAAAATTAAGGCAGTCAATAAATACTCTAAGGGATCAGAAGAGACATTAAGCGTGGTGTGTGCAAAAGTAATCTGCTATGCAGCATATGAGCTACCACGACATGGCAGAGTATGAGGGTTAAAAGATTTTACATGGATACAGGTACCAGTATGGCTTCAACCAAGTGAAAAATAGCACATGGCCATGCATAACTAACTCCCAAGAAGTATATACAAATCTACAAATAATATGATACAGCTAAATAAAGCATGTAGCTATTATTATTATCATTATTACTTGAAGTATTGACTGTACAACTCTTTTAGCTCCCTGACTGTGTCCTGCTTCAATCTTGATGAATTTGTTAGTTCGAATCCATATAGAATGATGCTTGCCTTTGCCACTGTATCCTCCCACTCCACTGATACTCTAGATCTCCCCCTTCTCACCATTGTTTTGGCCACTTTCCATTGTCTACTATAGTTTCCCTCCATCCAAATCACGTCTATTTCATCCTTCCTTGGATCAACAGCTATTACTCTGGCAATCCAGGGAGCATCTTCTTCTCTCTCAGTTCTTACAGCCACAAGATGACCAACAGCAATAGTCAGTGATTCTGAAGACTCATGTTCAGACGTAGGCTATATTAAAATAATTAGACATTAGATTACCAGTACTGCATGTATGCACTGTCTTAAAACATTCAATATGTGGTAACGTATTCATTTGGTACATGTATGTAGCGACACGTACTCTAGTAACAGGTGCTGTAGACTTTCGACGTTTAGCACTTTTTTCTGTTGAACTGTTACCCTCAGAGTCTCCATTTCGCTTCGATTTCGGACGAGCACGTCCAGTGTACAACTGTATGATATCATAATAATTATGAATGCTGAATATGGGGAGATTAATAGGGGAGATAAAGTACCTCAGGCAGGGGTGCTCTGTCTTTGTCAACTACATCTATAATAGCTGATGGAATTTCCCGTACAATAGTAGTTGAACTGTACTTCTCCTTTCCTAGCAGCCGTTCCAATGGGGTTGATTCACTGGTGGAAACTTCCGAGTCGCTACCGGTGGTAAGCTCCTTCAGGGATTCTTCCAGTTGGGTGTTCCAAAAGTTGAGCTTCTCACTTGGAACCCCACATTTCCCATACTTCTGGATATCATTAAGCAGCTTCTTCATATCAAGCTTATCTAGAGATGCCTTAACCAAGTTAGGATGTCCGGGAGGTTCATCCTATTGATGCAATTAATGTTAGTGATAGGAATTACAGCTATTTATAAGTGATTAATAACCTTTAGGATTGTCAGGCCATCAGTAGGTGGTGCAGGTAGCCAATCATCACTACTCCAGTTACGATAAAACATCACGACCTTCTGTTCACTCCCCATACGAAATAGAAAATTATGTGGAGCTGTGTGGTTATGAGGTGTCTCAATATATGGCAGCAACCAGGATTTGTAATCAAACACCCTCCTCAGCTGTTTAACTCCCACAATCTCTTGATTGCTGTTACACACAGCTTGCTCCAAATCTAAGCAATGCCATATATATGTGACATAGTAATTAATTAAGCAATTTGTAAGTAGCTACCTACCTCCTACGTGCGTACGTTTGCGATCACGCTAGCACGCATATGCACACGCGCTTACACAAAACATGTGTAATCATCATTGCGTATTCTATCTCCTGCAATTCTTTTGATTGCGTCTCATATAAAAATTCACAATTCGTAATCAAAAGAATCTCGCATTCAATACCCAACCCATATAGCTACATACATAATTAGCTATACCTTTGCAGCTCCAAATGTTGATCCAGAAGGATTTGAAGAGCCTTTTTCCTATCGGGATCAACTGTTTTGGATTTTTCATCCTTTAGGATGCAGCACGTATCACACTTTGCAAACCTATTCTCCTGTATTAAGCAGAAAATCATTAATAAGATTCTTAGTTCCTAGCTTAAAGAGATAGCTAGCTATACGGTATGCCTTACTTACGGTAGGAATTGACACATGACGATAGTACTCGGTCCATAAGTTGTAGAATTGTGCCAGACTGACACTGCCGCGGAGCATACTACTGGCTGTCATTTCTTCAACCATCCTCTGGTAAACAGCTTTTTGTGTCAGTGAGCTTGGTAGGTGAATCACTAGCTTATCTGGTAAATGGTCACCGATCCTATACCATTGTTAGAAACTTTGTTATTTATTATCGCTACAGCCCAGTTGTCCTCCAGGGCAACCCACTGCATGCACCCAGCCCCTGACGTCACATACAATGAGTGTATGGAATGTTGAAGTTAGAATAGCTTCTGTATGTGGTTTCTTTTTTTGTGTCTACAGATTCCCACAGAAACATGAGTACAATAACTATAATACCTGTCAAAGTAGTTTCCCATCCATGCAATTGCTTCATTGGATTTCACACTCATCTTCTTCTTCTGCTGGCTCATTTCAAGGCACACCTTTCCCTCCAAGTAAAGGGATCGTACACGATAAAACCGTGCCTGTGACACATTCAGAATCAATAGCCACAGTTGCTGGCACACAGATTTCCCACAGATGACAAAATTAAATGAAGGGCTTTCACCATGTCTGGAACAGTTCGAGTTCAGGTACTCCAGTATCCACTGATTTTGGCTATTGTGGGACCGTGAGTTAAAATTGGCATTGAAAAACCCTATTTCTCCTGGTAGAAGGCTGTGTTTGATTGAAGCAGGCTCAGCTGAGCAGCATTGCATTCTCATGACGCTCAAAAGATCCCAAGAGCTGTAACTAGTATTCACCGTATCTGTGAGGTGTAAAAATAATCAAGTTAGAGTGACACATGGCTCAGCCTAGTGAATTTATACAACATGCCATAGCCAGGGCCGATCTAGTTATGATTTACCAATAGTAGGATCCGGGAGAACATTCTGCAGATGAGACGCCAGTGATTTCTTAGGTGTACTCTGAGAGTGGCACGATGCTAGCACCGCTGCGGCGCATGTGGGCCGAAATCTGCCAACCTGCAACTCGACGCTAGAAAATTCGTCCACACTCCAATCTGTATCAATGGAAGATTCTAAAGTCACAACAAAAGTGTCGGATTCTAATGTGATATCACAAATGTCCTCTTCCATATTAGATCCAAATCGCTCGAACTCGGCAGATTTGAGGTGGCGAAAGAGGGCGTGTTCAATAAACTATGCCAACGACACCGTATACCCGGACGCATCCGGCTCCAGCCACCACCCCCCCCCCCCCCCCCCCCCCCCCCCAAAATTATAGCATTCATTTTGATGGATTAATTATGAACTAAAAGATTAATCATGATTATTAGCATCACAACAAAAGTACGTCTGATCAAGTATGATGCTTCATGCTTGGCTAGATCAACACGTACACCCTCACCATGTCAACAGTCAACGATCGATCGAAACACATGCAATTAAGATTATTATATTATATGACTATTAGCATCATGTAAATTATATTAAACAAAGGTACTGAACAAGTTTGGTGCTTCATGGATGTTGTGTGTGAAACTGAGAGCTAAAAACCTGCAGAATGTGTATACACTGCCGTACATATGTGAAAAGCTCATTCTCACATGTATGAAACACACCCCCACCATGTCGCCAGTCAACGAAACTCAAGATTATGATTATTAGCATCAAAACAAAGATAGTGGTGAAGTTTGAAGCTTCAGAGATGATGTGTGTGGAATTAAGAGCTAAAAAGCTATGAAATGTGTACACATTGCCGTATACCGTGGGATATGTGAATCCCTCATCCTCACATGTGGAGAACACACCTCAACCATGTCGCCAGTCCACGAAACTTAGAACTATGATTAAGAGCTAAAAAGCTATGAAACGTGTACACATTGCCGTATACCGAGGGATATGTGAATTCCTCATCCTCACATGTGGAAAACACACCTCAACCATGTCGCCAGTTCACGAAACTTAGAACTATGATTATTATCATCAAAACAAAGGCAATGGTGAAGTTTGAAGCTTCAGAGATGATGAGTGTGGAATTAAGAGCTAAAAAGCTATGAAATGTGTACACATTGCCATATACCGAGGGATATGTGAATCCCTCATTCTCACATGTGGATCGAGAACACACCTCAACCATGTCGCCAGTTCACGAAACTTAGAACTATGATTATTAGCATCAAAACAAAGGTAGTGGTGAAGTTTGAAGCTTCAGAGATGATGAGTGTGGAATTAAGAGCTAAAAAGCTATGTAACGTGTACACATTGCTGTATACTGAGGGATATGTGAATCCCTCATTCTCACATGTGAAGAACACACCTCAACCATGTCGCCAGTTCACGAAACTTAGAATTATGATTATTAGCATCAAAACAAAGGTGGTGTAGCTGTTTGAAGCTTCAGAGATGATGTGTGTCGAATTAAGAGCTAAAAAGCATTGAAATGTGTACACATTGCCATACACCGAGGGATATGTGAATCCCTCATCCTCACATGTGGAGAACACACCTCAACCATGTCGCCAGTCCACGAAACTTAGAACTATGATTATTAACAGCAAAACAAAGATAGTGTAGCTGTTTAAGGCTTCAGAGATGATGTGTGTGGAATTAAGAGCTAAAAAGCATTGATCAGAAATGTGTACACATTGCCGTACTATACCGAGGGATATGTGAATCCCTCATCCTCACATGTGGAGAACACACCTCAACCATGTCGCCAGTCCACGAAACTTAGAACTATGATTATTAGCATTAAAACAAAGATAGTGTAGCTGTTTGAAGCTTCAGAGATGATGTGTGTCGAATTAAGAGCTAAAAAGCTATGAAACGTGTACACATTGCCGTATACCGAGGGATATGTGAATTCCTCATCCTCACATGTGGAAAACACACCTCAACCATGTCGCCAGTTCACGAAACTTAGAACTATGATTATTAGCATCAAAACAAAGATAGTGTAGCTGTTTGAAGCTTCAGAGATGATGTGTGTGTAATTAAGAGCTAAAAATTAAGCATTGAAATGTGTACACATTGCCATACACCGAGGGATATGTGAATCCCTCATCCTCACATGTGGAGAACACACGTCAACCATGTCGCCAGTCCACGAAACTTATAACTATGATTGTTAACATCAAAACAAAGATGGTGGTAAAGTTTGAAGCTTCAGAGATGATGAGTGTGGAATTAAGAGCTAAAAAGCTATGAAATGTGTACACATTGCCATATACCGAGGGATATGTGAATCCCTCATTCTCACATGTGGAGAACACACCTCAACCATGTCGCCAGTTCACGAAACTTAGAACTATGATTATTAGCATCAAAACAAAGGTAGTGGTGAAGTTTGGAGCTTCAGAGATGATGTGTGTGGAATTAAGAGCTAAAAAGCTATGAAACGTGTACACATTGCCGTATACCGAGGGATATGTGAATCCCTCATGCTCACATGTGGAAAACACACCTCAACCATGTCGCCAGTCCACGAAACTTAGAACTATGATTATTAGCATCAAAACAAAGATAGTGTAGCTGTTTGAAGCTTCAGAGATGATGTGTGTCGAATTAAGAGCTAAAAAGCTATGAAACGTGTACACATTGCCGTATACCGAGGGATATGTGAATTCCTCATCCTCACATGTGGAAAACACACCTCAACCATGTCGCCAGTTCACGAAACTTAGAACTATGATTATTATCATCAAAACAAAGGCAATGGTGAAGTTTGAAGCTTCAGAGATGATGAGTGTGGAATTAAGAGCTAAAAAGCTATGAAATGTGTACACATTGCCATATACCGAGGGATATGTGAATCCCTCATTCTCACATGTGGAGAACACACCTCAACCATGTCGCCAGTTCACGAAACTTAGAACTATGATTATTAGCATCAAGACAAAGATAGTGTAGCTGTTTGAAGCTTCAGAGATGATGTGTGTGTAATTAAGAGCTAAAAATTAAGCATTGAAATGTGTACACATTGCCATACACCGAGGGATATGTGAATCCCTCATCCTCACATGTGGAGAACACACCTCAACCATGTCGCCAGTCCACGAAACTTATAACTATGATTGTTAACATCAAAACAAAGATGGTGGTAAAGTTTGAAGCTTCAGAGATGATGAGTGTGGAATTAAGAGCTAAAAAGCTATGAAATGTGTACACATTGCCATATACCGAGGGATATGTGAATCCCTCATTCTCACATGTGGAGAACACACCTCAACCATGTCGCCAGTTCACGAAACTTAGAACTATGATTATTAGCATCAAAACAAAGGTAGTGATGAAGTTTGAAGCTTCAGATATGATGAGTGTGGAATTAAGAGCTAAAAAGCTATGAAATGTGTACACATTGCCGTATACCGAGGGATATGTGAATCCCTCATCCTCACATGTGGAGAACACACCTCAACCATGTCGCCAGTCCACGAAACTTAGAACTATGATTATTAGCATCAAAACAAAGATAGTGTAGCTGTTTGAAGCTTCAGAGATGATGTGTGTGGAATTAAGAGCTAAAAAGCTATGAAACGTGTACACATTGACGTATACCGAGGGATATGTGAATTCCTCATCCTCACATGTGGAAAACACACCTCAACCATGTCGCCAGTTCACGAAACTTAGAACTATGATTGTTAACATCAAAACAAAGATGGTGGTGAAGTTTGAAGCTTCAGAGATGATGTGTGTGGAATTAAGAGCTAAAAAGCTATGAAATGTGTACACATTGCCGTATACCGAGAGATATGTGAATTCCTCATCCTCACATGTGGAAAACACACCTCAACCATGTCGCCAGTTCACAAAACTTAGAACTATGATTGTTAACATCAAAACAAAGATGGTGGTGAAGTTTGAAGCTTCAGATATGATGAGTGTGGAATTAAGAGCTAAAAAGCTATGTAACGTGTACACATTGCTGTATACCGAGGGATATGTGAATCCCTCATTCTCACATGTGGAGAACACACCTCAACCATGTCGCCAGTTCATGAAACTTAGAACTATGATTGTTAACATCAAAACAAAGATGGTGGTGAAGTTTGAAGCTTCAGAGATGATGAGTGTGGAATTAAGAGCTAAAAAGCTATGTAACGTGTACACATTGCTGTATACTGAGGGATATGTGAATCCCTCATTCTCACATGTGAAGAACACACCTCAACCATGTCGCCAGTTCACGAAACTTAGAATTATGATTATTAGCATCAAAACAAAGGTGGTGTAGCTGTTTGAAGCTTCAGAGATGATGTGTGTCGAATTAAGAGCTAAAAAGCATTGAAATGTGTACACATTGCCATACACCGAGGGATATGTGAATCCCTCATCCTCACATGTGGAGAACACACCTCAACCATGTCGCCAGTCCACGAAACTTAGAACTATGATTATTAACAGCAAAACAAAGATAGTGTAGCTGTTTAAGGCTTCAGAGATGATGTGTGTGGAATTAAGAGCTAAAAAGCTATGAAATGTGTACACATTGCCGTATACCGAGGGATATGTGAATCCCTCATCCTCACATGTGGAGAACACACCTCAACCATGTCGCCAGTTCACGAAACTTAAAACTATGATTATTAACATCAAAACAAAGATGGTGGTAAAGTTTGAAGCTTCAGAGATGATGAGTGTGGAATTAAGAGCTAAAAAGCTATGAAACGTGTACACATTGCCATATACCGAGGGATATGTCAATCCCTCATTCTCACATGTGGAGAACACACCTCAACCATGTCGCCAGTTCACGAAACTTAGAACTATGATTATTAACATCAAAACAAAGATAGTGGTGAAGTTTGAAGCTTCAGAGATGATGTGTGTGGAATTAAGAGCTAAAAAGCTATGAAATGTGTACACATTGCCGTATACCGAGGGATATGTGAATTCCTCATCCTCACATGTGGAGAACACACCTCAACCATGTCGCCAGTCCACGAAACTTAGAACTATGATTATTAGCATCAAAACAAAGATAGTGTAGCTGTTTGAAGCTTCAGAGATGATGTGTGTCGAATTAAGAGCTAAAAAGCTATGAAACGTGTACACATTGCCGTATACCGAGGGATATGTGAATTCCTCATCCTCACATGTGGAAAACACACCTCAACCATGTCGCCAGTCCACGAAACTTAGAACTATGATTATTAGCATCAAAACAAAGATAGTGTAGCTGTTTGAAGCTTCAGAGATGTGTGTCGAATTAAGAGCTAAAAAGCTATGAAACGTGTACACATTGCCGTATACTGAGGGATATGTGAATTCCTCATCCTCACATGTGGAAAACACACCTCAACCATGTCGCCAGTTCACGAAACTTAGAACTATGATTATTATCATCAAAACAAAGGCAATGGTGAAGTTTGAAGCTTCAGAGATGATGAGTGTGGAATTAAGAGCTAAAAAGCTATGAAATGTGTACACATTGCCATATACCGAGGGATATGTGAATCCCTCATTCTCACATGTGGAGAACACACCTCAACCATGTCGCCAGTCCACGAAACTTAGAACTATGATTATTAGCATCAAAACAAAGAGAGTGTAGCTGTTTGAAGCTTCAGAGATGATGTGTGTGGAATTAAGAGCTAAACAGCTATGAAACGTGTACACATTGCCGTATATACCGAGGGATATGTGAATTCCTCATCCTCACATGTGGAAAACACACCTCAACCATGTCGCCAGTTC
This sequence comes from Cliona cf. orientalis, assembly GCA_963930775.1. NCBI lineage: Eukaryota > Metazoa > Porifera > Demospongiae > Clionaida > Clionaidae > Cliona > Cliona cf. orientalis. The sequence goes on along the minus strand of OZ005699.1, from coordinate 6,484,920 downwards.
ACGAAACTTAGAACTATGATTATTATCATCAAAACAAAGATAGTGTAGCTGTTTGAAGCTTCAGAGATGATGTGTGTCGAATTAAGAGCTAAAAAGCTATGAAACGTGTACACATTGACGTATACCGAGGGATATGCGAATTCCTCATTCTCACATGTGGAAAACACACCTCAACCATGTCGCCAGTCCACGAAACTTAGAACTATGATTGTTAACATCAAAACAAAGATGGTGGTGAAGTTTGAAGCTTCAGAGATGATGAGTGTGGAATTAAGAGCTAAAAAGCTATGTAACGTGTACACATTGCTGTATACCGAGGGATATGTGAATCCCTCATTCTCACATGTGGAGAACACACCTCAACCATGTCGCCAGTTCATGAAACTTAGAACTATGATTGTTAACATCAAAACAAAGATGGTGGTGAAGTTTGAAGCTTCAGAGATGATGAGTGTGGAATTAAGAGCTAAAAAGCTATGAAATGTGTACACATTGCCGTATACCGAGGGATATGTGAATCCCTCATTCTCACATGTGGAGAACACACCTCAACCATGTCGCCAGTCCACGAAACTTAGAACTATGATTATTAGCATCAAAACAAAGATAGTGTAGCTGTTTGAAGCTTCAGAGATGATGTGTGTGGAATTAAGAGCTAAAAAGCTATGAAATGTGTACACATTGCCGTATACCGAGGGATATGTGAATCCCTCATCCTCACATGTGGAGAACACACCTCAACCATGTCGCCAGTCCACGAAACTTAGAACTATGATTATTAGCATCAAAACAAAGAGAGTGTAGCTGTTTGAAGCTTCAGAGATGATGTGTGTGGAATTAAGAGCTAAACAGCTATGAAACGTGTACACATTGCCGTATATACCGAGGGATATGTGAATTCCTCATCCTCACATGTGGAAAACACACCTCAACCATGTCGCCAGTTCACGAAACTTAGAACTATGATTATTATCATCAAAACAAAGATAGTGTAGCTGTTTGAAGCTTCAGAGATGATGTGTGTCGAATTAAGAGCTAAAAAGCTATGAAACGTGTACACATTGACGTATACCGAGGGATATGCGAATTCCTCATTCTCACATGTGGAAAACACACCTCAACCATGTCGCCAGTCCACGAAACTTAGAACTATGATTGTTAACATCAAAACAAAGATGGTGGTGAAGTTTGAAGCTTCAGAGATGATGAGTGTGGAATTAAGAGCTAAAAAGCTATGTAACGTGTACACATTGCTGTATACCGAGGGATATGTGAATCCCTCATTCTCACATGTGGAGAACACACCTCAACCATGTCGCCAGTTCATGAAACTTAGAACTATGATTGTTAACATCAAAACAAAGATGGTGGTGAAGTTTGAAGCTTCAGAGATGATGAGTGTGGAATTAAGAGCTAAAAAGCTATGAAATGTGTACACATTGCCGTATACCGAGGGATATGTGAATCCCTCATTCTCACATGTGGAGAACACACCTCAACCATGTCGCCAGTCCACGAAACTTAGCTAGAACTATGATTATTAGCATCAAAACAAAGATAGTGTAGCTGTTTGAAGCTTCAGAGATGATGTGTGTGGAATTAAGAGCTAAAAAGCTATGAAATGTGTACACATTGCCGTATACCGAGGGATATGTGAATCCCTCATCCTCACATGTGGAGAACACACCTCAACCATGTCGCCAGTTCACAAAACTTAGAACTATGATTATTATCATCAAAACAAAGATAGTGTAGCTGTTTGAAGCTTCAGAGATGATGTGTGTGGAATTAAGAGCTAAAAAGCTATGAAACGTGTACACATTGACGTATACCGAGGGATATGTGAATCCCTCATTCTCACATGTGGAGAACACACCTCAACCATGTCGCCAGTCCACGAAACTTAGAACTATGATTATTAGCATTAAAATAAAGATAGTGTAGCTGTTTGAAGCTTCAGAGATGATGTGTGTCGAATTAAGAGCTAAAAAGCTATGAAACGTGTACACATTGACGTATACCGAGGGATATGCGAATTCCTCATTCTCACATGTGGAAAACACACCTCAACCATGTCGCCAGTCCACGAAACTTAGAACTATGATTGTTAACATCAAAACAAAGATGGTGGTGAAGTTTGAAGCTTCAGAGATGATGAGTGTGGAATTAAGAGCTAAAAAGCTATGTAACGTGTACACATTGCTGTATACCGAGGGATATGTGAATCCCTCATTCTCACATGTGGAGAACACACCTCAACCATGTCGCCAGTTCATGAAACTTAGAACTATGATTGTTAACATCAAAACAAAGATGGTGGTGAAGTTTGAAGCTTCAGAGATGATGAGTGTGGAATTAAGAGCTAAAAAGCTATGAAATGTGTACACATTGCCGTATACCGAGGGATATGTGAATCCCTCATTCTCACATGTGGAGAACACACCTCAACCATGTCGCCAGTCCACGAAACTTAGCTAGAACTATGATTATTAGCATCAAAACAAAGATAGTGTAGCTGTTTGAAGCTTCAGAGATGATGTGTGTGGAATTAAGAGCTAAAAAGCTATGAAATGTGTACACATTGCCGTATACCGAGGGATATGTGAATCCCTCATCCTCACATGTGGAGAACACACCTCAACCATGTCGCCAGTTCACAAAACTTAGAACTATGATTATTATCATCAAAACAAAGATAGTGTAGCTGTTTGAAGCTTCAGAGATGATGTGTGTGGAATTAAGAGCTAAAAAGCTATGAAACGTGTACACATTGACGTATACCGAGGGATATGTGAATTCCTCATTCTCACATGTGGAGAACACACCTCAACCATGTCGCCAGTCCACGAAACTTAGAACTATGATTATTAGCATTAAAATAAAGATAGTGTAGCTGTTTGAAGCTTCAGAGATGATGTGTGTCGAATTAAGAGCTAAAAAGCTATGTAACGTGTACACATTGCTGTATACCGAGGGATATGTGAATCCCTCATTCTCACATGTGGAGAACACACCTCAACCATGTCGCCAGTTCATGAAACTTAGAACTATGATTGTTAACATCAAAACAAAGATGGTGGTGAAGTTTGAAGCTTCAGATATGATGAGTGTGGAATTAAGAGCTAAAAAGCTATGTAACGTGTACACATTGCTGTATACCGAGGGATATGTGAATCCCTCATTCTCACATGTGGAGAACACACCTCAACCATGTCGCCAGTCCACGAAACTTAGAACTATGATTGTTAACATCAAAACAAAGATGGTGGTGAAGTTTGAAGCTTCAGAGATGATGTGTGTGGAATTAAGAGCTAAAAAGCTATGAAATGTGTACACATTGCCGTATACCGAGGAATATGTGAATCCCTCATCCTCACATGTGGAGAACACACCTCAACCATGTCGCCAGTCCACGAAACTTAGAACTATGATTATTAGCATCAAAACAAAGATAGTGAAGCTGTTTGAAGCTTCAGAGATGATGTGTGTGGAATTAAGAGCTAAAAAGCTATGAAATGTGTACACATTGCCGTATACTGAGGAATATGTGAATCCCTCATCCTCACATGTGGAGAACACACCTCAACCATGTCGCCAGTTCACGAAACTCAAGATTATGATTATTAGCATCAAATCAAAGGTACTGATCAAGTTTGATGCTTTATGGATGTTGTGTGTGGAATCGAGGTCTATCTTCATGTGTACAAATGGACATGTCACCAATGTGACACGTACATGTACTATATACTCGAATAAGCCTGATGAATTAATAATATTATAATTTAATACGACATTGTATAATATGAGTATACATTATTATAATATCAATACACAGATCTCCTGCTATTATTCCACTGTGATGATAAAAATGTACAATGTCATGATAACATGAAATAGTGTATATAGGCTAAGGATATAAACCTAAACAATGACTAGCTAATCTATATCACTAGAGAGACTGCATAATGACTACAAGAGGCCTACATTTAGGTGGACTGCTGAAGAGGTAGCACAGAACTTGAGTGATGATGAGGATGAGCTGGATGATCCAGATGAGCCAATAATGCCTGGCAGCCATGACGAGTTATCGACCTGGAGTTAGACAGTTATGACTATGCATGATGGACCTGTACATGTGTGGCCAACAACCATCATTCAGCCTTTTCTACAACTTTGACCCAGGCAATGACTCAGACATCGACAGCACCCCACCAACACCACCACTCTGCGCTGAGTATATTCACTCACATACAATGTACTACTGGACACACCGTGATACATGCACATGCACACACAATTCTCCATGTTTGAGGAAGGGATACAGGCTTATGCCAGTTGCGTGGTCTATGATGTCCCTTTTACATGCAGTATATGTCAATCTGTTGTGTACTCTTACCTTAGTCATGTTTCTGGCCTCCCCTACTAACTGCTCACCATCGGGCCTCATCAGGTCTCACTGTTTCTGTAAGCTACCTACAGATATGAAAACGCCACAATAATTATTTCCTTGCCCTCCAAAGTTTTCTTACTAGCTGGAAACGAAGTACGTTTCTTCTCGCTTTCACTACTGCATGGATAGCTCTTCGCCCTGGCCCTTGAACACTGAGTAGCTGAGCCACGGCTCACAAACCACACCCTATGAGGTGTTGTTATCATGCATGCACGGTATTGTGCGCATGCTCATAAATTAGGCGCGCAGTTAAGTTTTCGTCACCTCACTTCGAATCTAGTCTTCTCGTTTGAGCTACCCATTGCCTTCAGTTTCAGTGATCTTTTGCTATCAACGATGACTCCTCCGCTGCCGTGGCATCTCTCTCTCATGAATGGCAAGATTCGCCTTTATAAGAATGGGCAGTTAATGCTGCAGGATAAGGGTCCAGATGCTGGGAAGGAGTACGGACACGTAACGTCTGCTGAAGTTGCAATGAATCGTGACAAAGAGCTGCTAAGAGTAAGCTTAGAGTAATTTTACAACCTAAGATGGAATAGAAGCAAGTGCAATAGCTATGTGTAAAACGGGCGAAATGGAGGTGTTAAAAAGGTGTCGTTATAATGTTTGATCTCGTCTTTCCCTTGCACTATATATGCGGTCTTCAGTTTAAGTTCACAGTAGGAAAACCAAGAGGATTTTCACTCACTAGCTTCACGTTCACCGCATCAGAGTTTTCCAGGTTCTTCCATGTGAAAGGTGTGAAGACTCCTAGCGATTTCGTCGAGACGTGGAAAAAGTTCGTACAGCCAAGCCTCAATTCGACTACTGGCGCCATGTCAGAGTGGACACCAGCTGATGACTCTGCTAATCAGACTGAAACACCTTCCCAATCGACGGCTACAGCACATTCATTCACTGACAAGACACCTAGATCAACAAGGTGTGATTTTATAGCTAGCAACATAATATAATGTTTTGTAACGCTTGCATAATATCATTATGACACTTGTATAGTATTAGCGATTCCGAATGCCCGATTTTTCGGTTCGATTTTGCAAAGTGGCGGCGATAGCAATTTTGACTCGTCTGTTGGACTGTGATCACTAAATTTGAGCATACACAAAATTATAATCGATAAACAGACAGAAAAACTTTCGCCCAACGGACATAATGTTATGTGTATACATGGGATCGCTCACCCTCGCCCCACTTATAATTATTATATTTAATAAATGTGTAGAAAGCGCCCATTGCCGGAGAGCTCTAAGACACCCAGCATAAGACCATCAAAGGTGCTGAAAGAGAATGGAAGCCCCACGTCTGGTGCAACAGCAGAGGATAATGATGTGAATCTTGATGAAGCCATTTCTAAGTGTTTCATTGGTAACAATGACAATAAAATTTAATATGCATGCATGCATGATAATATTTAAACATGTATATTATTATGAACTTTTAGGATACTACACCCTTCCAGTTAGCTGTCTTATTGAGCCACAGCCTGCTCGCTTGCTACGTCCAGTTGATGAGCTGTTTGTTGAGAGCCTGAAGTTGGCGATGAAAGGCAATCCCACAACTGATGCTGCTCCTATTGTTGGATTAGTTGTCCTAGGTCAAGGTAAGGGGCTTTATATAATTATATAGATCATAAATAGTGTAGTTATTTTACATTTTGCATGCATCATTATAGCTAATTGTTTTTTTTTAAACAGACGAAACATTTGATGAATTGAAAAAAGAAATGTACCAGTACGAAACACTAGGTGGCAACAACTCCAGGGTAGCATTACAGGCTCTCAGTAATGAAGATGATAGCCATCCAGCATTCAGAACCAGGCTTGTATCAGTGTACAGTGGGCTCAATGACGATGAAGCAATCAGGTTGGCAGCGAAACACAATAAAACAACATCCTTCTTCCACGAAATGAGTACCTGGGACAAAGTAAAGAAATACTAATTATTGCTATAATAATTATAATGTTATAATTAAAATTTGTTCTTTAGGTTAATATCTGCAGAAGTGCCCTGTATTCGATGACAAGGACACCCTATGGTGGTCCCACTCCAAAGTCCAAGCCACAAGGATGGAAGACACACTGCTCTGCTCTCCTCATGTCTGAAGTAATATTATATAGGATTAATTTAGTGTTAAATACATACATTATAGAATATCACTGTAAATAATTTATTGTTTTATATAGGTGCGCAAATTGGATGACGCATGCATCTTCTTTCTTGCCAGTCTACCAAAGGATGTATTTGAGACACTAAGGAAGATATTTGACTTGTACAGTAAAGGGAACATAAAAGGGCAGCAAGTGAGGAAGGGAGCACTGGGCATGAAGTTAGACCTCAAAGGTATATTAATTTATTGTATTATACCGGTAATTATATATGTAGTCTTTAATTGACTCACTCGTGCATTTAATACAATAGGTAGCAATTTTAAGCCATTGCGTGGACTGGATGCTGAAGTAGCGCATGGCTTGCTGAAGGATGTTGCTGACAAGGAGATGTCTATGCAAGAAATGATGGCAGAGTGCAGAGATGTGAAAGTGTTGAAGGAAATTCAAACGAAATTCAAACGAAATTTATCAGAGAGACTGGTGTTTCTTCATGGGAAGAAGCCACTGAAAAATTTCCAGAATTTGTCACCGCAGATGCTCTCGATGAGTTTAGAGGGTGCAATTTCAAGTCCGGGAGTACACCAGCCAGGTTCGCAGAAATAATAATTTTGCATATCTACTATTGTAGCTACACTCAATTAATTTTTCTCCAGCCAACACTTATAGCTATTAGCAAGTATTAATGCATGATTAGCTATAATAGATAATTGAAATATCTCCTACTGGTCAGTCCGGTCCATTGATACCTGTAGCCATGGCCTGTCTATATAGAAGTACATTGATGCATATTATATCTTGTATTAGGTACTTTTCTTCATTATTATTGTATAGATTTAAGGACTTTTGCCAGTTGGCAATGAAAACCACTACCAACCCTCCGAGCACAGTTTTTGAGCAGGGGAGGTTCACACTGGGAAACGCCACAGCTATAGTCACTCTTGGGACAACCATTAATCATGCCAGTGCATCTGAACTATGTAGAAGCAATGAGCTTGACTAAACAGGAGCAGCTTTTTCAATGATCCACGGCACAGGTTTAGAGGAAGAGGTATACTTCTTAGAATATATTGATTAATGTAGGTGCACATCAATTTTTACATATAATTTTTAGGCAATATCTACACTAAAGATGTATGTGAGGAGCATCAAGGCGATCAATACAACGGTTGGAAAGACAAATTATGCTATTGCAGTTCCAGGCTCTCCTTATGCAATTAGCGACATCAAAGCAGCACTGATAGAGTGTGGTATGATGGAAGTGGAGGTGGCATTTGTGCATTTAAAAGACAGTACAAATGGTAATAAAGCTAATGATGCATAATAATATAATAATAACAATATTATATTTAATTTACTGCTTTCACAGCATCTATGGGGCATGCATTGTTGGATGCTACTAAGGCGATAGTGATAGCACAGTGTGGCCAAGCCCTCTCTCGTCTACCAAGGAGGACCAACATGTTTTCCTCTACCGCAGCAATATTGCAAGATGACGCTGGTGACCGTTTGGGAGTAGGTGAAGACTTTGACAAGGAAGTGTATAGGGAGCTTATTGAACTATACACAAGTCCAGCTGACTGGATCATCAATGTGCAACTTTCAACAGGTACTATAGGGTGGCTAGAACATGCACCCCCCCCCCAGTCGAAAATTTGTACACACTGTCTGAGTGTCAGATAGAGGTTAGAAAATTCTGATCCTGCTTTTTGCTATAATTATACGTGGTATATCAGAAATTTCTGAACGTTATAATGGACTTATGTATCGCATGAATCATGCAGTATAGGTATGGTGATCCCGTACCGAACCGCCAAATTGGGCATTTATTGTGAAATCGAGGATAACATTATTATGCTTTTTGTTGCCTATTATATGCCCAATATACATGGTATGTCTGAACCTTCAAGTTATAATGGACTTACTGCATGAATCAGTATAATTATAAACCTTTCTGATCCTGCTATAATATACCTACAAATGTGTGTGATTATACTGATGGTAGCTACACCATGGATCAGAAATATCTGATCCTTAGATCCTAGTTGTAACAAATACTGTTATCTGATTGGTCAGGAGCAGGTATCTAGTTTCTCATATAAACCGGTCCTGTAAAAAGCTCATATAAACCTGTAGCTAAATTTTTCATATAAACCTGTAAAAAATTGTTGCCTGTGGTTAGGATTGTTGCTAGGCAGCAGTTTATATGTCAAGCCTATGGGCATTGTTGCTAGGATCTAAAGTTGTTAGACACTGTTTAGTCGGTTTCTACGTGATTTAGAAGACCTCGCTCGGGATTCTACATAGAACCCTTCGGTCTTCTAAATCACGTAGAAACCTCCTAAACAGTGTCTAACTATTATTTCATGTGTAAAACTAAATTTTATATATACCAGAAATTATAAACCTTCTGATCCTGCTATAATATACCTACAAATGTGTGTGATTATAATATATACTGCTATACCATAATATTATGGATCAGAAATATCTGATCCTTCATGTGTAAACCTAAATTTAACATAACATAAGAGATTAACATACATGCATAGATCAATGCATTCTAGATGTTGGAATGTCTAGCATTTCTGATGGAATTTTAGCAAAAGCATTAATTTCTTCTGGAGTTGTATATTACCTAGGATATTATTATTATGGTAAGATAAGCCATAGTCATGCCTCTTATTACACACACTTGCTTCAGAGTAAATATAATAATATTATATAACTTTGGCATAAATAGCATTCTAAATATTAGAATGTCTAGCATTTATATGATATAATTAGCAAAACTACCGCATCTCAAATAAAATAGCTAGATGCATGCTACTGTAACAATAACATGTCTATAGAAGTATTTGTATGCCTTATGGTATTAGTAGGATCAGAAATTTCTGTACTTCAAGCATTATACATATATGAAGCTTATTGCATGCATTGCTCATCTATCACTATGTGCAGGTCAACCTCCTATGGGTGCTTTGCTCTCGAAAAGGAACAGCATTAATTATGCAATAGAGGCTAACACTCTCCAGCTCATCAAAAGGGAAATTAACATTTTTTGTGCCAAAGAAACTAATAATTTAGCTACCTAAACATCTGATGTCATTCTTGTCATACATTATATAATAACATTTTGTAATAATAAAGAGTTTGTTGAGATTTTTCTCTGACACCAAAGTACAATCAGTATGATTCCCTAGTAATACATGATATTTGGTCAAAAAAATACTAACATTAGGATTTCTCATTGGAAATTAGAATGTGTTTTTCTCGAATAATTCGTGATCTTCTCGGCAGGACAGCTTAATTCCAGCCTTCTTTCTTTCCTGGGACTATAGCCTGGTAGAATTCCTTGCCACACTATGTTCTATCCTCCCCTGCCTTCCCCTGTTTTAAAATTTAATATTATATAAATAAGGACTGCGCACTTGCTCTTTCCACTTGGCCTCTTGTAACTATTCACTGAGCATGTAACTATGCTGTGCACACTTGTCTCATGTTTGAGCAACCAGCCATACCAATGTGCCACACCCTGCATATATCTTGTCCTCATACAAGCTAGCTAGCCCCTATATGGGGAATTTGACTTCCGACTCATCGGGTATACTATAGCATACAGTCATGCTCCAAGGTCTCATGCATCTCCACATTGAAATCTCTGCCGTTAAATTTGCTGAGCGGGCAATGGGATATGGTTACCCTTAGGTTTAGGATTATCAGTGTGTAGTCTCGCGGGCGTAGGAGGGGCTGGCCCGCGAGACTACTTAGTGTGGGGGTTGAATAGACCTATTTCCGCTTGCTGAAAGGAAGCTTCACAAAGTTTAATTTATTCAATTCGGTAAGGTCAATAAGGTCAATGAGATTTCTTGGAATATAATATTATAGTAAGCGCCGCTAATTGAATCCGCACGCGCCCACGCGGTTAATGAAAACTGGGCGTGGTGGATGGCTGATAGTACATTCAAATCTGCTCACTGAGACTCGCTCTGCTGGGCGTTCGACTTTCTAGGCATCGTGTATGGCTCAGTATATTTTACTCTTTAGCCGTCCATAACCGCAGATTGCAGGCATTCAAGTCAACGACGTTACGGTGCCCATACCTCCTGTGCCCACTTTAATAGATTGAATTTTTGAGCTAATGAGCGCATTAATTAAGAAGCAATTACGCCTTTAATATGTATACTAATACACTGCCCGCCCGCATCCTTTTTGCAATATGGGTGGACGGGAAACTAAAGTGTCGTTTGGTGTGGCCTTATCGTCGGGAATCAAATTCAACTGATACCGGGTATAATAATATAGGCGGATCGAGAGCTAAATCGGCTCAGTGTACTTGCGTATCATACAGCACCACCCGGAATGTTGGAAACAAGATCATTTCATGTACTCAGCTATGCCGTTCTGTTGGTACTAGCAGCATCAGCTTCACTAACTCTAGGTAAGCCCACATAAATTATGATTAATTTTGATAAACACACTATAGTAACTATAATTATGTGCATAAATGAATAGATATTTGGGTGATCAGTATGGAAGCCGAGAAGTGCAATTTCCCGCACGACGCCCATTTCCGCATGCGGGCGAACGTTCTCCGCGTGCGGAGAGCCAGCTCCGCATGCGGGCGAACGTTCTCCGCGTGCGGAGAGATAGCTCCGCATGCGGGCGAACGTTCTCCGCGTGCGGAGAGATAGCTCCGCATGCGGGCGAACGTTCTCCGCGTGCGGAGCTATCTCTCCGCATGCGGGCGAACGCGTTCTCCGCGTGCGGAGAGCCAGCTCCGCATGCGGGCGAACGTTCTCCGCGTGCGGAGAGATAGCTCCGCATGCGGGCGAACGTTCTCCGCGTGCGGAGCTATCTCTCCGCATGCGGGCGAACGTTTTCCGCGTGCGGAGAGCCAGCTCCGCATGCGGGCGAACGTTCTCCGCGTGCGGAGAGCCAGCTCCGCATGCGGGCGAACGTTCTCCGCGTGCGGAGAGATAGCTCCGCATGCGGAGGTACCTTCTCTGCGTGCGGAGACCCTGCTCCCCATGCGGAGGTATCTTCTCAGCGTGCGGAGAATCTGCTCTGCATGCGGAGGTAGCGTCTTGACGTGCGGAGACCTCTTTTTCAAATCATCACGGCCTAGTCATTTCATAACCCCACCAGTGTTGATAGTAGCGGCGACCTTAGCGTGTCTTGAGAAGCCTCTTCAGCAGGCACTGTGACTTGAAAGGCCCAGTGTGAAGCCGGGGTGTGGCTAGTGAGACTAGGTCCGGCGACGAGTCAAAACCGAGAGCCAGAGTACGCCACAATTAGATAGTATCGTGACTAGCAAGTTGTAGCTGTCATGAGCACTTAGTAGCTACCGTCCTTATTCTCTGGCTACTGGCTCTAAGACAGTTGTTTCATTCGTGGGGCGGAGCCCAATTCACAAGGCGCTCAGCGACCACACCCAGTCAAGTTTATTGATCACGCCCAATAGTGGTGCGCTATAATTAGAACATTGTTCCATCTTGCATCTCTGAGCTGAGCTATGCTAGGGCTGAGACAGTAGCCGGAGAGTATGAACGGTAAGTATTCAGTTGAGTGTAAACCTGCAAGTGATATGCTTTATCGTGGTTATCACCACTCAGACTGACTCAGAGTCAAGACTCAAAATTACTGAGATCTTTAATATTATAAGACTGTGGCCATGACCGTACTGTTCAAGTACCGTCAGAGTCACAACAAACCCGGCATTACACATTTTAACAAAAAAAATCATGATGCAGATCAAATCTTGATTGATTTATTCTACACATGGAGGCCCTACAAAGTATTGTTACAGATTTTGAAGCACGATTACCACATCAGGAAAAGGTTTGTAAAATGTGTTTATCTTCTCTGAGCAGTCACTAGGCCTCGTCCCCAGGCCTTGGGACGAGGCTAAGCAGTCCCGTGAATGGGACCATGTACTGTTTTGAAACTATTATTAAATTTTTCTAATAATATAGTTTAAGATGGCTGAAAGCTCAGTTCCGGCGACTTGGACTGTCCAGACGAAGCCGCGATCCACCACAAAGAACAATACGTACCATAATTAGGGTAAGTATTGGGTATACATACCAAGGCCTCTGAATTGGCTTTTCATAATTAATTTTGTTGCTTAGCAAAGCTTTCTACTGGCGTAAAGGAAACCTCCGTGGTTGTGTCCAAGTTTGATTGTACCAGGGTTCATTTGAGCATATACATTGTACAGCAACTAGTATTCCTTGTCTTTCTATATTATATAGGCTGAGCTTGTAACATCAAATCGACTCTTGGGTTACAGATCTATGTGGCAACTACTGAGGAACAAATATCATTTAGTGGTACGAAGGTACGTATACATATTATTATAATTTAATAAATTATTAATTAAATTTTATTATTAGTATAGAGATTATTCTACATGTATAAAATATTGCATATATTATATGAAGTAATTATACAGGGATACCATAATGAAGATATTACGAGATGAGGATCCAGAAGGTTGTGAGCAGCGAAAAAAGAAGAGATTGAAGCGGAGGATATACAGAAGCAAAGTATATACGTGTACATGTATATTATGAGATCTACTGGATAAGTAATTTATGTATCTATAATAGGGACCAAATTATATTTGGCACGTCGATGGTTATGATAAGTTGACACCATTTGGCATAACCATTCATGGCTGCATTGATGGGTATGTACATAATTGTTATGGATCTATAATGTTATTTTTATTACTGCTATAGATATTCAAGAAAAATGCTATGGCTAAAGACTGCCCCGTCTAACAGCAATCCACGTGTCATAGCTAGGTACTATTTGGAGACTGTGGAGGATTTAGCAGGTACTTGTATAACAATTAGTACAAGGTGTGAGCTCACTGCTTGCCCGACACCCTTTACCTACCTGATCTCTTCATGTGTGTTAACTTCATTACAGTTTGTCCAAGAGTTTTGAGGAGTGATTACGGCACTGAGAATGTCAGATTAGGTGCCATACAGATAGCTCTGAGATTCCATCACACTGACAGCATGGCAAGGGAGAAAAGTTTTCTATACGGTCCATCCAAGTCTAACGTAGTAAGCCCTATACCTTACCATACATTTAGTATCAAGCTCCATAATATTATTATTATACCTTATCCAAATGTGGCATGCAGGCACAGATGTACTGTAGACCAACCACCTTTAGTAAATTGTTACCACCATTAATAATTTTATTCACAAAATTTAATTATAGTATAGGCTACAATCTTACCTAACCACTGGTATACCCATTGAAATGTGAATGTTTGTGTTATGTGTGCATACGCACACTATTATAGAGAATAGAAGGATGGTGGTCACAACTAAGGCGACGCAAAACTCACTGGTGGATAGAGTTGTTGAAGGTATAGATCACTTGTGTAATTTATAATGTGCATGTAGTTGTTGTTATGGTGAGCACAACTTTTAAGGGTCACCTGATACTGAGTAATGAAACGATTACCACATCCCTAGTAGTTTCATTGTATGGTAAAGGGTCACTATGTGTGTAAGTAGCATCCTTAAGTTATGCAATATTATGTAATCCTCAAATGCTCTAAAGTGGCATGACTTGAAAATGAAAACGGATGATAAACTCTTAAAAATTCCTAGAACCATTTTCCATACTCAACCTGTATCTGTGCCAAATTTTACGATTCGATACCTTTACTATTTCAGAAAAGTAAATTGCTACTAGGGATGTAATAATAATTATTATACATGTACACACAACTTCTTATCAGCACGTGTGTACACCCACATACAAACAGAATCTAGTTCATGAAGGATATTTGAATTGCAAAAATGTATTTCACAGGTAGGTCACAATTTTATGAAATGCAGGTTAAAATACAAGGTAGCTGAGTTTGCGAAATTCACTATAACAATCATTATTTCATATTTTCGCTAATGTAGAAGCTGTTTAGCATATGCCATGATCAAACCACTACAAAGTGACTTGGAAGAATTCGTTGAAAACTGGAATAGCCATTTGATCAGGCGTAACCGCCTATCCATGAGCCCAGGTGGAGTACCCAATGAATTGTACAAGTATCCTTTCCTAAACGGTAAAATACTGTCAGTTACCATGACAACACTAATAATACAATATATGTGTCATGCATGTGTGTGTGGAAGCCATTAAATTTTGACCCGAGCTTTCTCAGTATCGCTGGACTTGGGACTTATATAATAGACAGCCCACTGCAAGGCCATTAACAAGACCTAGTTTTTCCAGCTATAACATAGCTGATTGTTGACACGTATATCAGTAGTCTAGCAACGTTGCATTAATTTTTTGCCATGACCTTTACACACATGAGTGGTTAGAGTAGGTAAAGGTCGTCACACTATAAGGGGTCAAGTAATAAAATTTAATACCAATAATGATGGATTCATGCAGCAACGCAAGACTATGGAAAATCAGTTGATGTCAATGTATGGCTTAATGCCATGGTCCGTGAAAGTGAAACTCCACCACCATTCTACTCGCAAGAGTTTGAGGAGTGGGCTAATTTTGTACTCCTTCGCGACTTCCATATGGAACAGAAAGACATCACCCAGAGTGATTGCTGTGACATATTTCGGCATTTAATAAGAGAAAGCGAAACCTCTGATGAAGAGTGAAGAAACAGACAAATTTCATATGCATATACAATGTATAATAATTATAATCATCACTGTATTATTATAATCATCAGTCTGTGGTCAGCAACAGTGACCCTGAAAGCACAACATGTACCAACACTGATGGGTTACAACACAGTCCATACAGCTTGGAAAGTAAATCAAGGAAATAGATAAAATTAATGATCAATACCAATGCACCATTGTGATAAAATAAGTGATCACATTTCTGTGATTGAGACTGTCGTAAGTGACAAATGATGGCGGCTGTTTTAGCACCAGTCAAGAAAGCAACAGTGACCCTGAAAGCACATGTACTAACACTGCTGATAGGTTACAACAGACAGTCCATACAGCTTGGAAAGTAAATCGAGGGAGTAGATAAATGATCAATACCAACGCACCATTGTGATAAAATAAAATAAATGATCACATTTCTGTGATTGAGACTGTGGTGATGAAATTTAATGATGGCAGCTGTTTTAGCACCAGTCAATTTTCCAACATGCATGTAGCCATCCATCAATTCCCCAGCATGCGAAGCACCTATAGTATTATTCAAATACGGATAAATATGACAGCACATGTCTAGATCACATGGAAGAGTATATAATACCTCAGCAGATGAAGGTCTGGCACTGTGCTTGCGCATACACGCAGATATTACTTGAAAGTAGGTTTCAACTAGACTGTCTAGTGGTCTATCCGTCATCACATCATACAACCCCTGGAACTTGTTGAAGTCCAGTAGTTCTTCTTGGAGATGATCAACCTACATACAATAGGTAACAAGAGAATACACCATGTTTATGCTAATATCTAAGAAAATTATTTTAGGACATTTAATAATGTGGTCAAATGTGACGACCTTTACCACAAATCATGAAATTATGTTTAAAAAACTAATCAAACAGAATACTCTAGTAAAATTTACCAGTTTGGGATCTTGTCGCTTTGAACAATACACGAGACTAGCAGTATACACTTCTAGCACAACCTGCAGTCGAAAAGAACAATAAAATGAACACATTCCTCACTATAGGGACGAACCCATGTATTTCAACCCCCTATCACTTCCCTCTAAGGAGGGGGATTTAACAGACAAGGCTGGCCCCATCTATGGGAAGAAGATGAGTTAGGCAAATCCCCATGTTGCCCCCTATAGTGCCTGGGGTTAGTGGGTCATTACATTGATTAGTAAGCAACAGTTTAGAGGAAAAATTACTAGTGCTCTTCTATGCTCAGCTATCACCAAGGACCTACCCCAAGATACAGGCTATATCACTTACCACACCAAAGGAGTACACATCACTACGATCAGAAATCTTTCCCGAGGTGATTTCGGATGGATAGTATCCCTCAGTGCGTGCAATACACTCTGCAGTGAACAGTGTAGATCCACCGGACACATGAGGGAGTTCCACAGAAAACCCGAAGTCACCAAGTTTGGCTTGCTTAAATTCATCAATCAGAACATTAGCACTAAAAAGATAAATTTCAATAGTTAATAAACCACATGATATTCTATTACTTACGATTTTATATCTTGGTGGACTATAGGAGGGGTGGCACTGTGGAGGAATGCCAGACCCCGACAGGCATCCCGTAGTATAGACGTTCGCTCCTCCCAGTTGAGGGTTTCAGCAATATCCACCTACATATGTACGCCAATTAATTAACACATGTTGTATCCCACCTATGACATAGATCAAAGCTACCGCCAGGGCAGTATACTGGATATTGCCCTGTGGCTAGGGCAATATCATGATATTGCCCTGTGGTACAGCTGACTACTGCAGGTACCTGGCCCAGTGGTCAGACTCAGATACCACACTTGTAGTGCTAAGTCAACAGTGGGGATACAAACCAGTTAACACACCCCTACTAGTGCTGTATGGAATAATGCACTCGTGCGTAACCACATACAAGCCCTCGGGCTTCGCCCTCGTGCTGTATGTGGTTACTGCACTCGTGCATTATATTCCATACAGCACTAGTAGGGGTGTATTAACTATAACTAACCAATTTTTGTCTCAACATAAAATACATACCTCGTGAAGGTTGTGGAACAAGCTACCTTTTGCCATATATTCAAATATAAGTGCCGACGGTTTCGAGCAAAATCCAAAGAGTTGGACAATATTACCATGCCTAAAACTACAAGAATATGTAAAAAAAAAAAAGTGTATAATACACATGTACATGTACATGCATTGAATATTACTTACCGACTAAGCATATATACCTCGGTATTGAACTGAACACTGGGCTTAGCTCTCATAAAGGCCTGTTGTCCTTTCTGTACAAAGAAAAATCTATACCATAATACTTGCATAAAATACTACAAGTAATTACCTTTGACAGAACCTTGATAGCTACGTGACTGTGGCGCAGGTAGCCTTTGTACACGGTTCCGAATCCCCCCTTCCCAATCACTGTTGACCGTGCGTAGTTGCGGGTAGCACTTGCCAGTTCACTCGCGAAGAACTCCATACTTTGAGCTATGGTTACATCAAACATGATACTTGAAACATATTTATAACCTATAACAAACCTGATATTGGTCGCTGTGGAAGCTGCCTCGACGCTCTCTCTGCAGGAGCTGCTGGCTTTGGAGCGTGTTTCACCGTGCTGGTAGTTTTCCTTTTCTTCTTGGGGATCTCGAAGTCACTATCACTGTCACTTTCTTCACCTGACGACAACACAATCGCTTTTTTACGGACTATAAATGGGTATAAAACATACAACTGTAATGGTCATTTGCACGAGAGCAATAGCTCTTACCAAGAGGATCCTGCATAGCACTTGTCATTGAACTGGTATCTAAAGTCTTTGATGGAACTTGAGACAAATAACCACTTGCTATATACGCACAGAATATAAAATATAAAAGCTATTACTACAAAAAATGAATTAGCAACGTAAAAATATACGTACTAGAAGTGTGGCTAGTGTGCTGATCATCCTCAACAGACCTTGGCTTTATAAAATACAACAAGTAGACGCTATTAGAAAACCAATGGAAAACAAACCAACCTTAATGAAACCAACACCCAACTTGGTATTTCCTGGACCACGATGCAATTGCTGCATGTATTGACCTAAATTCCACCCCTCTTTCTCAGGGATAACTGCACCACCATATGTCAGCAGCACCAATTGACGCCGACTATCCCTGGGTACATCGAGATGTTCGCAGGCTTTCTGGATCACATCGGAATAAGTGGAGGTCCGATCCAGCACAACTTCAACAGGTGTTCCATCACATGCAAACTTTCCTGCTTTGTTCTTCTTCATATACGACACAGTAATCTAATACAGAAAATACCCTCAAGATTAATTAAAATTGCCAAAACCTTTGAAAAGCGGCCCATAAGAACCACTTAAATTGCCCAAGAAATAAGAAGTCCCCTCAGGTTGTAATTGTCACTCCTCAATGGGGGTGTACACCTATTCAATAGAAGACCCCATGCATACAAACCTTGGGAGTTGGATGTACACAATTCATAAACATCAATACAGGGTCACTGTGCTAACTTACTGGTACTGGTGAAGTATCATCAGCATGTTTGCGAACAGTGGCACCTTTCTTTGCTGATTCGATCTTCTTAGCTCGCTTCATAAGATCCGATGCATCTACAGTTTAACCATACATAATTTTAATAAGCATCCAAGTGTAAAAAAATTCACGCCACACTGGTTATGACATCTGATTCTTGTTCTCTAGCATAGCCGAGCCTGGGGACGAGGCTAAGCCAACCCAAAAGCATAGCGCGTAGCATTAGCTCACGCTCAGGCGCTATGCCCGCCCATGTGCGAACAGGAACCACTTACACCGGTTGGAACTAGGGCTGTCAACAAGATCCATGAGAATACTCTGCATTTCATTGTTCAACTTCAACAATCTCTCCTTCTTCCCCGCCATACACACGAACTTGCAGCGAGTAGCACCATAAAACCTTTCACTTCAACAATAATAATTATCAGCTGTTCGTGCGTCACGCATCACCATGGTCACTCCAATGGGTGAGCGCGACGTGCATGCTTACTACGTCACGCGACCGTGCGTAGGCATCACCAGCCAATTGGCCAATGGGAGAGCGCGACCAGTGGGCGCGCGCACGTAAATTCGAGGTTGAATGTCGTTCCCGTTCCAGTTCCAGTTCCAGTACCAGTCCCAGTCCCAGTCCCTATAGCAACTGTAAAACTTTGCTTACCCATGTCTCCTTTTGAATCATCATCTTCAGAGGGCATGCGATGGATGTCCGTAAGCATAACCAACTCTGCCTGTATTATAATGTTCAGGCAATTGTATAATGTTAGGGCCCGGTAAGTAGAAATAAGCATGAAAGGCAAACCTCATGGTCGGACAGATCATATTGTTTCATGATCAGCATTTTGATGCCTTCTGGCACCAAAACACTCATTGTATAACCAAACATCTAAAAATTAATGTAGACAAAAGTTCATGAATATCTAGTGGGCCTTATAATAACTATGAAGACTAACCTTCATGCTTTGTGAACAAAAATAAGAAGCAAGTTCGTCTCGTATTGTGTGGATAGTATCCCCAGTGACACAATTAATGAGATTAGATCGCATTGTCAAACCATCTAAATACATAATAATACTAATGAGAATCATCAACTTTTTCAGTAAAGGATTGATAAGGTATAGGCTATAAAACATAGCACATACTTCTGGTTTTACAGTTCCCATTCTTCCATTTGGCAGAAATTTCGGAATGAACCTGCACATGGTACAATCACAACAGGTATGGTGCTCAATCTTAATTTGGTGGTCTCATATGCCAGCCCCAGCTACCCAAAACTAGAGAGAGGGTCTGTTGCTCGAGCACATCCAGTTGGAAAGCTGTAATGGGCAATTTTGGTGTGCATTAAATAGAACCATTGCCTGTGCACATACATACGTAGTAATGTACATGCAAGTGCAAGCTGCAAAATTACATCTCAGAGTTAAATGAACACACTTTTGTAATCTGATTGGGTATGCACCACGAGGATAAAGAAGTGCTCAATGGTGCATGGTTGGGGCCAGGAATGAGAAATAATTATTACTTTTTAATATTAAATAATACTAGCTACCTACACTATGATTGGCATCCATGGCCCTCCTGTAGTCTGGCGGGCCAGCCCCTTCGCATGAATATTGATTACAGCTATACAAACATAGCTATACGTATCTAATACTGGTTCCGAGTAGGGTCTGCCCTGGGAACCGTAGCAGTAAGCTTACCGTTCCTTCAGAGATGGCACGGAGCTGCGGCAGTAGTTTTCGTAGCTCGTGGATGATAGTGCACACATCTATTTGACGAAATTCCAATGCGCATTTGAGCGCTTTGTGAGCATCCATGGCCATGTCCAATTTCACGCTTCACGCTCATGCACGGCGCGGCAAGGACGTAGGTGTTCCCGCCAACGCAAGGTCAAAGATCAATAGACATCTGGCCGGCCCTGCGCGCGCCGCGTACCAGTCAGTCTCGTGCGCGCGCCAGCCCCTCCTACTAGCTACTATATAAACTCCATTAATGTCACTTTCGGCCTGCTAATTTAAAAAGTCTTCTCGCCAAGCTAATATTAGACCGATGGTGTCAAAATCTTGCCGCGTGTACGTATACTGATTGCTTTCTGGGACTCGAAAGTGGTCTGCGCGTCGCGGCGGGAACAGTTGCCTCGGATCTAGTCGCGTGCCCAGCCCCCTTTCGAGTAAGCAGCTAATAACCAGCTAGACAGCTGCAGCAATTTTGAAGCTTTAGCATATGTATAGCCTAGTATCTAGTGAAACAATAGCCTAGTAATTATTATTATTATTGATTAAATTTTGATTTACACACCACAATAGGTGCAGCAGTAAGGTACATTAGATTAAATTATTATTAGTTAACTAAATCCTAGGACAAAAAAGAAACATTACTACTATAATCAATGAGGTTTGCAGCAAGTCAGCACTATAAGTGTAAATCTCTAAACTGAATTTCTTCACTATAATATAATATGCATTGCCAGCGAAAGTAACATTACTGCGTCGAGAACTGCATGGCGGCCTCAGTGGCACAGCCTCAGTTGTAAAACGCCACGGTGCTTGCTGAGAGGCTTCTCAAGACGTTTTAATAGCACGCCAAGCTCGACGCTACTATTAATGCTGGTGAGGTAATGAAATGACTAGACTGTGATGGTTTGAAATAGAGGTCTTCGCACGCCGAGAAAGTACCTCCGCCGCCAAGAAGGCACCTCCGCATGCGGAGCAGGGTCTCCGCACGCCGAGAAGGCACCTCCGCATGCGGAGCTATCTCTCCGCACGCGGAGAACTTTCGCCCGCATGCGGAGATGGCTCTCCGCACGCGGAGAACGTACGTCCGCATGCGGAGCTGGCTCTCCGCACGCGGAGAACGTTCGCCCGCATGCGGAGCTGGCTCTCCGCACGCGGAGAACGTTCGCCCGCATGCGGAGCTGGCTCTCCGCACGCGGAGAACGTACGTCCGCATGCGGAGCTGGCTCTCCGCACGCGGAGAACGTACGTCCGCATGCGGAGCTGGCTCTCCGCACGCGGAGAACGTTCGCCCGCATGCGGAGCTGGCCCTCCGCATGCGGAAATGGGCGTCGTGCGGGAAATTGCACTTCTCGGCTTCCACAGATCAGTATAGTAAGGAAGTGAAATGTTAGGCAGTAGCTACCTCACTTAAATGTGTAGCTATTCTGGCCTCAGACTGGTGTAAGTCCGACACCTCGAACAAAGTTTGCACAAAGAATGTAGCTATTCGGTGTAGCTACAGATAACACAGCTAAGTTGTCAATGATTAATCGCTCCTGATGCATGCATAGTGGACCTTAGATACCGGCACCGCGTGGTATGTCTTAATTCGTTTTAAAGCAGATAATGATCCCTCACAGGATGCAGAACTAACACAGATTGTACGGGCAATTTGCAGGAGTCCAAGCAAATTTGAGTTGAAAGCTTCCTTGAGGGGCAATAGCTATTTGAATACATAGCTGCGCTGTCCATTGTCTTTTTGGCTAATGTGCATTTAACTATAGGATCGATTCCATCTTTTAAATTAGAGACTGAAAATCTAAATTATAGTAAATTATAGCCATCTACAAGTGGTTATAGTTGTGCTGGCTCCAGAAATCGAGCACACTGTGGACCGCAGTAGCTATACGTACATTGTGAATACGCTTACAAAGCACCAACTGCATTCAACATGCATTGTATCACAACTTAAGGCTATGATGGTGCTTTGTTATGAGTGGGCATTGTTCAGGTGTTCAAACATGATTAAAGGAGTTTGCACCACAGAATTTCATCACGTCCTCTTAATGTAATTTCCTGTTGGCTGCAAAGTAAAAGTACCTCAAGTATCGGTTCGAATTTTTCTAAGTGTTGGCAGTTCGCATTTGCGTTAGATCGCATTTGCGTCGTAACATTCCACATCTCTCCCTCTAGAATACTCAAGCCAATAGTACTATTTGTACCAATCGGAGTTAAAACTACAATATTTCCTCCCTTTCAATGTGGTTGGAAATTAATTGTTATCTTTGGTTGTACTGGGTTTTGACTCGGTCCAGCAGCAATATTTGATCACCAGCAGCACTGGCACCGGTGGTCATGGGCTCGGGATTAGTGGCATCACCAGCATCTTCATCTTGCTTTGCCATATCAGACTCAAGACACGTGCTTATCGTTGAACTTTGACCTGGCAATGTCTGAGCAGAATGATTCACCAGATACATTTGAGGAGCATTATAATTGGGCATGTTTGCATGCATTTTAGGAGCGTTATAGCATGCAAACATGCCCTATAACGTCATTAAAGAAATGAATTAGCTACAGGTAGGGAAAAAAGAATTATTATCTGGGCCTACTCTAGGGGGCCTACCTCTATCCTTCCTTACTTCATTAGTATCCAATTAAGAAGAGATAATTATCAGTGTAAAGATTATATCTGACCCCTTCTTGTTTGTCCTATGGACCTAGCTTAATTATAGGTACGGTTACGTACTGATGCTTGTGTCAGTACATTTGTGTACACCATTATCCAAAGGGCCACATTTGCATGGCTGCTTCAGTTTTTCTTATGGGAGTTGTATCAGAATCATCTACTGTAAATCTGGAAATTTTCGTTGTAAAAATATTTTCGTAGTCGATGGCGGTTACGAAAATTAATCTTACGAAAATTAGCATGCACTATTAACGCTAATGCGGTAAGGGGTCGTTCCTACGAAAAATTTTTTACACGAAAATTTATCATACAAAAGTTTCTTTACATGAAAATTTCCAGATCTACGGTATGTTATAGTTATATGGCAGGCATCTGAAGGGCCAATATAAGACAGTGGCTGCCATATACCGTAGATTGGGATATTTTTAAATTTCACCGGTATAAATATTTCGCTTGTAAATTTTTCACGTAGTCTAAATTTGTCGCCAGACTTTAGCGATCAAAATAGGTACATGTATAGGTTGACGTACATTACACAAACTACTTCACGTGTTTAATTTTCGTCGGAAAAGGTCATCGACGAAAAAACTTTAACGGCGAAAATTTCGCGATACCGGTATACGGTAACTGACTTGTTAGATGTTGACATAGGAATTTTATTAGTGCATGCGTTACATTATATGATTGCCATAATTGTGTCACTTGAGGGGTACAATGCATATTAATTTTATAAATAGCCCAATGTCACGAGTGGGAGAAAAGTTCATGGCAAGCTAATACCTTGGACACACTACTACTCTAGACACCTAATTAAATGCAAGGACGGTGGAAGCATTTTTCAGTCGGTCAGTCCAGATATTTGGAAGATAATGGCGCGCGAAGTGCGCCGCGAAATTTGTACCCTTTTAATTATATTCATGACCATGACATCATATTAATATAGTACATGTGGTGCGCACACTTGCCTATAGCGCACCTTAGTCTTGCGTGCCAGCCCCTCCTACCCATCTTCTCTCCACGTGCGTGAAAGGGGGCTAGGGATGAAACTAAGCGCACCTAGCGCCTGCATTCGACAGTGCACAGGCACCCGCATGCGCGAAATCATCCAACGTGGCTATGCCCCTCATTTTCAACTGTGGGCTGGCTCTATGAATAAATTATCCAGCCAAAAAAGTGGTCCGGCCAAAATCGGACCAGCTGCAGCCGGACCGGCAGCGCCGCCCCTGAAATGGGTGTGGTTATGGTGACCCTTTATACCTATTCAATTCAACACAGATTAAATTGACCAGGAAAACCCCCCTCAGACACTAATCTATAACTAAGGGTCTATCCTTCAAGTATAACATTATTGGGGTCTTTAAGCCCTTGGTGCAATCACTTTATATTCTGTATAGCTACATGCAGCTGCAGCTAGTTACTATCAAAACACTGATAGGACAGTGCACACACAACATTCATGGTTTCATAATGATATTCTGTGATGTCAATCTGGAAAGAGATGTTTATACAACTACTATATATGCGTTGCATACTCCTTGTAATGTACTCCTGGTATCATATTATTATATTGGACTATGCCCTTGTTACAACTTAAGTACCTTCTAATGACATTCAGGGCCATGTGCAAGGGTGGTTGTGATGTCAAATCTGGAAAGAGATGTTTGTACTACTAATATGACATTGTGCGTTACATATACTCCTAGTTATGTACTCGTGATGACACACATGCCATTTTTACATCGTGCACGCATGCACAAGGGGATAATGTAATCAGCTGACAATGTGTCGTTTTTAATTATCGTTGTGAGCACAAAATCGCCATATTATCTCGAGATGTATATAGGCATCTGAGCGACTTGTAAGCACAGTCATAAAATTAATATTACCCTTTAATTAGACCTATTAAAGGGAATATTTACGCCAGAGTGTTTCCTTTAGATCTAAGGGGGAGTTTTTACGCTACGCTTGCTGATTGTACATAACAGAGACATTTTAGGCAAGATATTTTGGCACCTATCTGCCCTAAGGCTTGTGTTTGAACATTATTATAACTACATAAAGGTAAGATTATATGCCAACCATATGAGTAGCGTAAAAGCTTCTTTAAGATACTAAATAAACACAAGGGTGAGTTTTTGTGCCGCGAACTGGCGGCTCTTAATGCGGTGGGCGGGGCTGAGCATGCCCAAAGGGTTCTACAGAGTGGCGTAAAAACTTCTCTTTATGATACTGAACAAATACAAGGGTGAATTTATGTGCCACACTTAAAGTTACCCCCGCGTCTCTGTGAATTAGCTGTTGAATTGAATAGGGAGTTTGTGCATGCGGTCCAGTCTCTTTGTGGGTGGGACTATAACATTATAGCGATGAATTGCGCATAATAGTTGTACAGTCATGGTTGTACAGTCGTATCGTACATTTATGTTGTGGCCGATACATTAATATGTATGCATGTTTACATTATGTGTGTTTGCGTTGCTTTCCTACCCGTGCAGATATAATATTATCAGGATTAATTTGTGCAGTTAATATACGTGATTATTCCATTAGCTAGTGTGTAATGTATGCACACGTGTACTAGTACTAGCTATCATTAAAGAGAATGAATTCTAGAGAATGAGTGTCAATCATCAATTTGTTGTTAGATTGGAGGGTGCATGGAATGAGTTGCCTACCAGCTAGTCTGGTACTACAGCTGCTGTTTGTCTTACAAATTACTGCATGCTATGCATAGTTATTCGGCAACTCTGTCTAGCTTGGGTGTGGTTCATTAGCTACATGCTATAGCTAGGGTTAATGATCAATATGTATACTATAGATATATTATTATGTCAGAATAATATTGTGTGCCTGTAGATACATGCATGGAAGCATGATGGAAGAGCACAGGGTTACATAATATTATAACAATCAGTGAATGTGCAAGGGTCCCTACTACATACAAATTAAAGCTACAGACTGAGAGCATTAACCCACGCCCTGGATCCAATTTTTAATTATAGAGTAAGAGTATACAATTACAGCTGGAATCTGTACTCTTGCCTATGGGAGTAATACATTGTGACTGTAATTGCTATTATACTATTGTACATGTAATACACCTGCACTTGCAGGTCAAGTGGACTCAGTATGCAATAATGCATCATTGAACCTGTGTGATCTTTGCATCAAGGCTGCTCCGGAGTGCTCATGGTGCCCTGTCTTAGAGGTAAGATGCTGAACTTGTAATAGTTTAACAGGGATATGCACACCATAACTTAGCCTCGTCCCCAGGCCTTCTGAGGGGGGAGGGGGAAGGAAGGCCTGGTATCCACTGCATGCGCATGCGCTACATTTTCCGTATAATTTACCGTAAAAGTGTCCGTACACTAATATCTACCACGTGCTGACAAGTGAAACGGTCCATGTGTCTAAAGAATACGGAATGACCTCCCGACCTTTGTACTAGCGATCACGCTAAACGCGTGCCCACGCTGTTCAGAGGCCTTTGTCGATCGATGGACAATATCGCTTGGGCCACCTCGAAATCTCGCTCGAACTTCCAACTGTCTAAGCCTGCCATTACTAGGTACGTTGAGCACGATGCATTAAGGTCAAAGGACAAGTATACTAGACAGTATCCGTACGTAATCGGATTATTCAGAATCTGAATAATAACAGCGCATGCGCATGCAGTGGATACCAGGCCTTCCTTCCCCCTCCCCCCTCAGAAGGCCTGGGGACGAGGCTAACCATAACTAGACTGTTGTCAGTATACTATGGTCAATAGCTGCTACATATACACTGTAGAGCACGTATAGGTAATAATGTGTATTATTATAGAAAGTTTACATAATATTATGTACATCTGATATACTTTTAATTTTTGACTTGCCTTTGAGTTAGCGAATATTAGGCCACACAGAATAAATAGTTTATTTGAACTTAATAACGGTAGGGTCCATTGATCGGGTGGATGATAATTTAACCAAAGAATTTTAATTACAAGTGTCAGTGTTTCTATGTAAACTCCAGCTATCTTGAGGTTTGTGGGGTGTGGTAGCTTAAAAATACATTTTTAAGACAATCATATTAAAAACCTGAGTTGGTATATATAATTATTATGCCTGTATGCCTATGAAGTGATGATTCATAGCATAAGTATGATGATGACACAGTTCGTTAATCCCTGGCTAGTTGTCGCTACGCATCAGATATCCTCAGCCAAGAGCTATGATCTTATTTTGTGCACTAAAATTAATGCTGTGCCACTTTGAGTGGAAACACATTCCAGGACATGTCGCATCATGTACATGTGTATGCATGATTCGACCGTCTATGTATGCATGTGCCGACCCCTGTGGATATGTATGTGTACCCCCATGGTATAGTATTATGATATTGTGTATGTATAGCTCCTTGTTTGTGTGTGCATGTGTATTATATTATGTGTGCCCCCATAATTATTATGTATATTGTGATTCCCCATAAAAATATTATAGTGTATACTGAATGCTACAAGCGCTGATTGCCTGCTATTTAAAGCCGTATGCACCCACACGGTAAACGAACACTGGGCATGGTGGATGGCTGATAAGTTCGCGTGTACATTAAAATCTGCCCGCTGAGGCTCGCTCTGCTGGGGGCATTCGACTTTCTAGGTATCATGTAGACTCTCAATCCTATACTTACCAGTATTCTTACTCTTTAGCCATCCATAACCACAGATTACCGGCTTCAACTCGATCGTCGCAAATGTCTTCTATGCTGCACGCGTTCGATCTCCGTATACTTCTGTGGACTATACCGTGATATTGGGGCGAGCCCATACTTTCTGTGCCCACATTTTTGAACTAATGAGCTCATTATGAGCTAATGAGCTCATTATGTATGGATATAATGCCTTGAATGTCATGTAGTTTGTACTTGATACCATCAACCTAACTAGCTAACTAATGACTACCACTACCCTGTAGCTGAGCACTGAATGGCATTGTGTACTACACATTCATGTATTGAACTAGAATAGTATTGCCCGACTATAGAGATGATCTCAGAGACCCTCTTGCCCTCTCCTTTATCTCTCTCATCTCTCTCACTCTTTTCCTCTCTCCACAAATAACATCAGTTATTCACAGCAGTTGTATCCTTTTGTTTAATAGGAAGGAATTGATGCAATAATGGAACAGTTAAGTGCAGAAGGTTATGTCAACTACCGTTGTCGAGGTCCTTCGTTTCCTTTGAATTGCACTGAGTCAGTTTCCCCACTTGACGGGACTGAGCAGAATCCACAGTCAGAGATCGTCAATATTGAGGTATACACGTAGTTGTACTCTGCCTTTGTGTTGTACGCATAATATATATTACATAAGTAGGAATTGTTGCATGACTGTGAGCAACCAAAATTTTATAGTCAAAATTTAATGATAGGCTCTGGGTTGAATACGTCACTTCTAGCATCGGGTTCTGAACGGGATCTGAAGGTTGTCACTTGTCCAAACTAGAGCTCTGTAGTGCACATATATACCCCGCATGCACATTGCACAATCTATAGATCTACCTTTGTGTGTATGGGGGAAAATACTGAGTAGAAATGCTGCATGCTTGGTTGTATTTGGGGCTCCTGGTGATATCAGTCAAAAAACCATACCACTGACTCTCTTTGCACCAGATCTAGACTAGGTAGATATGATATTATAAGGTATCTTACATAAGGCTTTGCATTTCAGTCTGCGAATAGCTAGCCAGGGGCGTAGCCAGGATTTTCTGAGGGGGTTTCCTAGAAGTTGCGCGCGAAGCGCGCGCTAAAAATTTAACGACCACGCCCACTTTTCGGGCACGCCCTCTAATTAACGATCGCCATTTCAGCTAGAATTTGCTCGATTTTCGAGATTTTGGTAGAGAAAAGCACAAAAGGAGGAGACCTAGGCTAAGTTTCAGGAGACTTCAGTGCCTGCATATTGAATCTGGAAACCAAAGGGGGTTTCCTGATGGCCAAATCATACTAACATAATACTGAATCTGACTGCCAGGGGGGTTTCCGGGCAACAAGGAAACAACTAAGCTACGCCCCTGCTAGCAGTCAAATGTATGCCACTAGCATAACATTTACAACGTTTACCCTAGTTCATAACGCTCATGGACCATGTCCCTCGATTCGACACACACTGAATTCTGTTTTTCACCAAATACCACTGCGCTCAGATGCCTATACCTTTGTGCTAATCACGATAACAACAACAACTACACAGCCGATTATTTTACCCTCTCTGCATGCATGAGCGCATTTTAATCAAAGCATTTTTCTTATTCTATAGCTAAATAGCTAATTTCGTTAACATACCCTCACACACACATACATTCACATTCACATTCACGTATTGAATATAATATACACAATAGTTTGCATGTTAGCTCCCAACACAGATCATCTCATTGCATGCGTATTAATTTCAATAATTATGACACTCTATTGTGTATCCTGCATAATATGCCTGGGCGGGGGGGGGGGGGGGGGGGGGGGGGGGGGAATACAGTGTCATTGTATACATGTAATACATTCATTATAATATGTACTTGCAGGACCGTGAGTTGAGTAGGTTTGCAAATGAAACTATCATCACTCAAGTCCAGCCTCAGAACGTCTCCATCAAATTAAGACGAGGTTTGTAAATTCATGGCATTCAATTGGGGATATTCTTAGTTGGTCTATCAACATGGTTTACTTCATGATGTTATATAATATTATGAGTTGATATGATATATTGTATAGATAGAAATATCTTACCACCTGCTCTCAATAGTGAAGTGATTTTTCTCCTAAAAATACTGCATTTGTGAAAAAAGGTTGCTGCTTGCATGGGCTTAGCAAAATTTTTGTCCACTAAATATTTTCCGTTATAATATGGTACATGACCTTATGTGCCATATCCCTATAGAAATGCTGACATTATCTGTGAGCTTGAATGGTAAAGGTCACTAGTAGCTATCTGCTTCTTAGTCTCATCTCCAGGCCACTCCCACGACGCTCATTTTCAGTGTTACACACAGAAACATTGAAAACGTGGGGTGGTCTGGGGACTAGGCTATCTATTTGTATGGTATTGGTCATCAAAAGTACAGATACTTATACGTACGTGCTCACATTTTTGTAGGTGAAACTGTTAAGTTTAATATGACTTTTGTCTCATTGCGTAACACTCCCCTGGATGTATACTTTCTGATTGATGTGTCCGCCTCACTTCAGTTCAGTATTAATGCTCTAAGAGAGGGGATTACTAACATATGTAAGTTGTTATTATTCCAATAATGCATGGATTTAGAAGTTATGCGTGTGTATATGACATTTGCTGCTATGTGTTTGGCTGCTTTTGAGCAAAATCCTGAAATAACCCAGGCCACTGAAATAATGATAATGATAAAAGAGCCAGAAGTATATTATTATAAGTATATATGATGGTTATATACTACAGTCGTGTATGTCAGGCTTCTGTTGACTCTGATTTCTTGATTACATGCATCCTGCAAGCTCTAACTGTGCTGAAAGTTTTGTATGATATTATGATTACAGTAATTCATCATTATTTCTAATCTATAGCTCGATCACTGGAGGAAATATCGACTGGATTTGCCATAGGATTTGGTTCATTTGTGGATAAGAAAATTCTACCGTTCGGTCAAGACTCAAACATTGCATAGTAAGTTCTAATCAGTTAATAAGACCCATATACATGTACAAGAGATTGCCTATCCGTGAAACATTTGACCAGTTTATTATGCGGCTTGTATAATAATATTATGCATAATATTATAATATATTATATTAAATTAATTTTGGTGAGACTAAGTCTTTGAGGGTGGCATTTGTGAGCTGGCTATAATAATATATTATAACTGTTGGTGGTACTGTGTATTTTGTTCACACTATAATTGTGATTTGTTTCTTATATATAGTAATGCATCGACAAATGAAACGTTTTGCGGTTTCTTTGATAGAGATGAGTGTGAGCCCAGCTATGTCTACCGCCATTCCATTTCTCTCACAAATAACGTCTCTTACTTCCAGGTAACTAGCTAGCTATGTAGTTGCTCAAAATTGCAGTGTACTTTATTCAAAGGAGTACTACGTATTAATTTAATCTTGTATCATCTGTTTAGGATATTCTACCAAATGTGTCACTATTATCGAGAAGTCTGGATAGTCCTGAAAGTCCTTTGGATGCTCTAGTGCAAGCAGCTCTCTGCACAAATGTAAGATTGCATTTCTGGTAGCTTATTTTTCACTTGTTAGATCTTTCTGCTGAATATCATGCTCATGACAAAACGTAACATGCAAAGACGACTTGCACTTCTGTTGACGACTGCCAGATCCGACCAGACATATCAGCTCCAGAGATCCAAACTCAGCTGTCAGTATTGCTACATTCTGAGAATACTTTTCGGTTCTCATAAGTGATAAATTTATCCACATTTTTACCTCACCATAGCTGCAACTCGTACACATGGATTGAACACCTCAAATACTTTGTTAGATGGTAGTAATATATGGTCCAGGAGCAGGAACCAGTGCTGCTATCCAGCACAATTTTTGAGCTCAATCCGTGCTTTGGGCATGATAATCAGCTGTTATTCAGCAGAAAGAGCTGACCAGTAAAGAATAACAACATTCTTGTCAATGGCCACACATTCTAACGATGCATTTTGTTCACAATGTACATAGTTATAAGGGTGGGTCTTATAAACGAGATGCAAATAACAGGGAGAGGTTAATTTTGGGAAAACACTAGCCTTGTTCTCCGGCTTCCCAACAGCGTGCAACATTGCTGGGCGAATACTGTAAATGCATAATAATATGACATTGTGCATGTACATATATACACAGCTATGGTATTTTATTCCAGTAGCTACGTATATCCACACCATAATATGCTGTACTTCTTCCAAATACCATAAATCGCGAATGTTTCGTGTCTAAAATAATATTTCATGCAATAATCTTTCGCGTTGAATAATTTTCGGACAAACGACCCTGTACCACATTATCGTCAATGTTGCGTATATATTTTTGCATGTTTAATTTTCGCACAAGCCAAGCTGTCAGAAAATATTTTAACAATGAAATATTCGTGAATTACGGTAGTATAATATTATAGTAACTGTTACATTCCTTCAACCGCTGCTCACAGGTGGTTGGATGGAGAGATGACGCACTGAAGATGGTATTTGTTATCACTGATCAAACATACAAATTTGCAGGAGATGGAAGGGTAATTATTAATACTCATTAATATCAGTAGGATGCATGAAATCACAACTGGGTGATCGACATGAAACACTTTTAAGGGAATTTTAATTTGGACCATCCTCCTAGAACGATAATATATTTTGTACTAATCTTGACAATTACCAAAGTGCCGATAGATTTGGAATTAATAACCCCTTGCAGCTTGCAGGTATTTATACGCCCAACCAAGGAAGGTGTAATATGGCAAAGATTCCAGGCACTAATGAATTATCAGAATATGAGTACACACGTGGAACAGAGGAGGTAATAACTTGGTCTGTTATGCTTAGTAGCCTCGTACCCAGGCTGCTCCCATATTTTCAATGTTACATGAGTCCGAGTCTCCCTTTTCTGCTTGTAATATTGAAAACGTGAGAGCGGTCTAGGTAGCTATGAGGCTAACATTTAATACTTACATATAGTACAAGACTAGTATAATGCAAATTGTGCCATCTAAAATTCAGCTTGCAAATAACAATATTGCTTGAGCCTTGCCAACTTAATATTTTACATTCCATCCATATATGTATTCTATTCCCATTTATAGCATGTATACATGATGACCTTTACCATAAATTAGAGACTATCGTATACTCTGGTTAAATAAATGCATGCACTTATAGTGGTAAACAGAACGACAGTATGCGCTTAATAAAGGATATGCACTTATTCGGCACATGACCACACCCACAAATGTTGGGCACGTGATGGATGCGAGGCCTGCTAGCTAGCTAGGCCAAATTTTCAGTGCTAAAGGGATCGATATAGTCTCGTCCCCAGACCCCACCCCCAAAAGGAGAAAAGGGTCTGGTACA
Organism: Cliona cf. orientalis; assembly: GCA_963930775.1. Taxonomy (NCBI): domain Eukaryota; kingdom Metazoa; phylum Porifera; class Demospongiae; order Clionaida; family Clionaidae; genus Cliona; species Cliona cf. orientalis. Next base: position 6,451,680 of record OZ005699.1, on the reverse strand, counting down.
CATCAAGCGCTTTTTGGGGCACACAGGGTGCAGCATGTCATCATATTATGACAACGCTGGTATTGTAGCGCATCAACGACTCTAACGTGCAGCAATAACGCGGTGTCGCATGATAGCTAATCACATGCAAGCCACATGGCGTGAATCTGATTAGTGTGACAGAATTCAGAAATGCCAAGTCAGCAAGCCCCAGAAAGTGCTCATGTGTAGCTACCAGACCCTTTCCTCCTTTTGGTGGTTGGGTCTGGGGACAAGACTAGGATACCGTAGGTCGGGTTTTAATTGCGAGTATCTATTAGCGAGTTTTTCTACGTTTCGCAATTAATAGATTCGCAAACATAAACGTGCACGTATTCTACAGTACAGTACGGGGTCGTCCATCGCAATTATTGGATTCGCAATTTGGCCTGACTTGACCAGAACGCAATTATTAACCCTCGCCGCAAAGCGTAGGCGGAGGGTTACTGCAATCGTTTGGCGATTTTTGTCCGTCTGTCCGTCGTCCGTCCGTCGCAACCCTCCTTTGCTAAATGGTAAGGGTCGTCCTAGATAAAGTACGCATTCTAGGTATATACGTAGCATAAAGGAAGAGTGGTCACGTTAAGTCCTGCCCAGTGGAGTAGTAGTGTGCAGCTGTTGCAACTTGCCAGTCTGTGTTTACATGGCACCTACCTCAACTACATGACTGATTGCCATTCTGTGCTTTGCTGGTCAGTTGTCAATGCAGTAACAGTGTAAACAGGCAGTGGCTCTCAAGTGCATAATTCAGTTGACAGAGGCTTTTAGTTTATATAGTGGCATAGCCAGATCGATGCCTTCTCCCAACTCTTAGATCACTGACTCTAAGGAGAACAGCTAGTACCAGAACCCTGTTTAGGTGCAGGGTATGTAGTTCAGTAGTACCACAACCCTATAACAGTTCAGGTGTAGGGTATGTAGCTAGTTCAATACTCCTGGCATTGTACATGCATAGTATTTGTACAGTGAGCCATGCTATATTATATGCATGCATGTAGCGGTAAGGGTTCTGCACTCCTGTGCATTCATTAAACTATGCAATCAAAACCCATCCTACGGTATCATGCTACTAAGTGAAATTTTCTAGTATCTCTCAATTCTGGTTCATAGCCAATAATAATTATAATATTATGTTATTAAAATTTCCTCTAATTGTAGGATTGTAACATCATAATAATTATATTTATAATGCTGGTAATTAATGTAGTTACATTTATTCATTGTTCACTGCAGGATTATGTGTCGGTGTGGCAGATTCGTGATGCACTGGAGAGAAGCAGGATTGTTCCCGTATTCGTTATTCAATTTGACTTACGGTGTGCCATGCTCGGGAATATGTTGGTTTGCCCCGATACTAGGCTTCAAAGGGAACCATATGAAGATTTATTGCAGGAATTTGATCTAAGGAATATACGAGGCCAATTTCGACTTTTTAACTCCAGTCCTGGTCAAAACCCATCAGATGTCACTGAAGAACTCATTAATATTATACAAGGAGCTTATAGTGTAAGTATCAATTGCAACATGACATTGTATGTACAGGGCTGGGGGAAGGTAGAAAATTATGGTGAGGCGGCTAAAGTGGCAGCATAATATTTAATTTAATGTGCAAGGGGTCCTTTATTCTTTCTGATTTACATTGATGATATTTCCAGCATTATTGAAGCACTCTCTTCCAAAGTCAATCTATTTGCAGATGATATCCTATTGTAATTCTATGCACTTACTTTTATAGGCAACAGTTCAGCAAGTTGCAGTTAATACACCAACCAACGTTGATGGATACAGCATCTCCATTACACCTGTGGAAGGTTGCAACAGGTATACATTGTAAAATTACCGTAGTACCAAGAACTTGGAAGTAAAGATTTTCACAATGGTGGCTGCTTGTAATAATGCCTAGATATGTAGATAATTCCTTATGATTACAAATGGACAATCATTCATTGTATATGCATTACAGTAGTAGGTATTGTTTCAGGTATGCATGCAGAGACTAAAGTATAAAAGCATGATATTGTCATCAAGCATGTTTGATGTCACAGTCATGGGCTAATATAGCTACATGAGCTATTATAAAAGCATGCACAGTACTTGATTACCAGTTAGTTCATGCAGCTCCAGATTATAATTAGCTAGGACACGGACTATAATATAACTGAGAAAAATATCTGTCTGAAAAATGTATAAATATCCGAGCTTTTCGAGAGCAGTGCTTTGGATTATTTTGTCCTGGCATGTTACTCTTCCTGGTGGCTAAAAATTAATCTCTTTGTATTAATATAGAAATGGTTCTGAATCAGCATGTCAAGTTGATTTTGATGATATTGTTACCTTTGAAGTATCTATCACTTTACAAGACTGTTCTACTGCTAGAAGATTCAGGTATTATTGATTAATGTTGTACTGCATAGCTAGTGATCATTTCTGCTTAACATTTCGTAGAAATTTTAGCTAATTTGTAACCTTTAGAGAAAATCTTGTATTTCACTTGTTACTTTATACAGACACCAGTTACGTGGTGGTCCGTATGACTTCACCTACATTGATGTGGAACCATTGTGTGGATGCGAATGCACTGCAACTAAGGTATATTAATATTATCATAATACACTTCCCTTTACATCAATGTGGCATAGCTAATTATTCTTTTAAATAATGTACACCTGCCTGTGCACCATTGGGCGGGAAACATTCTAGGGTAAAACAGCTGCACACCATTCTTACCTGTATTTTCAAGCTCTGAGATAAGATGGTCAAGCAAGGGGATGGAAATAACTTGCCGATAGTACTCACATGCATTTTTACCTGGAATATTAGATCTATACTTTTGATGAGCACAGAGATGAGGCAAAGATGGCTCAACTCCTACACTATTGCTCAATTGTTGCAAACCACTCCCTATGATGAACCAATATAATATTCTCTCTGACCTCCTTTTAATTTAGTGGTGTAACAGTTACAACATGCTTAACTTCTTCCACAACAATATCTTCTGCCTTGCAATTTCTTGGGAGCTTCAGGCTGTGCCAAACTGCGAAGCTTGGGTGACTTTTTTCTTCTGGTATTCTATAGGAACAATTTTGGGATGTCATTCTTACCACGCTTTTTACCATCTACAAATTAATTAAAAGTGGACACTACAAATCCTGCTATGTTCATTTATACTGTCTATATTTAGGTCCATCTTGATTAGCCATGCATTCACACCAATGAGATCTGGGTTGTCCAGTGGGAGTGTATAGAATGATATTCCTTGGCGTTCAGGCTTGTGGGAATTGTTTTTGTATCCTGGAACCACACACATGTTGGGCATCCTGCCTGTAGTCAAATTCAAATTAGCTAACTGCATAGAGTAAATAAGATTGTGTAAGACCTCCCACAACAGTTACTGTCCCTGCCCATTTGCAATTGCTGATGCAAGCAGTTTGTTTAGACCTAGTAGCAAGTGTTGCAAGAATGAAATGAAGGTTGGAAGCTATTATGCAAGTGTAAGCCCCCAAAAGTGCCACCTATTGACTGAAGCACAGAGGAGGTTGGATACGATCACGTGTGTCCCATATGTAACACTACAAAATTAATGTAAGTCACGATCTAAAGCATTGGAGACAGTTTTAAATGTGAAAGCAAGTTGAAATCCACGAGAAAAGAAGATCAAGCACCCCATCCACTCCACATACTTCTTACAAAAACTCGTTTCTCAGAAAGCAACACCAAAAACAGTATTTACTGATCGCAGTCAGCTTCTTTTGCTATTATCATAGAGTCGGTATAGACTCTATAAGTAGGGATAACATTAGATCTACACAATCTCCATTCCAGCTTTAGATTTGGGCATCGCAAACATTTTAGCTACCAGCCACACTCGCAAATGGCATTCTTTTGAACATGTGGCAGCATATGATTATTGTATACCAAGGTCATAATAATAATTATTATGATCATGACGTAAAATTAATGTGCATCATGTCCAACTTCCTCTGACTAAATCTAGCTACCTTGAGGAAAACCTCCTGAAAAACTGGTATTTAGCCACAGTTTCACCCAAGTGAACTTACTTACCTGTTTTTCCTCGCTGTATTTCTGAAAAATAATCAAAACTATAGTCTGCAGCTGTCAGTATAATAATAGCTATATATAACCTTGCATGAAAATACAAGTAAAAATGGTGTGTGGCTGTTTTATCCTGGAATTTTTCCATGGCACCCACTGGCACACAGGCATGTGTTATTTAGAAGAATAATTATGAATATGAAGGGTCATGGTCCGGAATAGAGGGGCTCCATTGTATAATAATAGTGATTTTTCTGCTTTTGTAGGTTACCGATAATAGTGTGTGTACAAATGGTCGTGGTAATCTGACATGTGGAGTGTGCGAGTGTGAACCAGGATTCTCTGGTCCAGAGTGTCAGTGCACAGAAAGGGGATCTTGTTTGTAAGTTCACATATACATAATATTTTGTTGTTGGTTGTATCCCCCACCTATACCCCTTGCAACAATTATTAAGGGTGATGAAACGATTACCACATCCCGAGTAGTTTCATCATACTATTACGTTAAAGGGTCACTACATGTATTTATGTTGATACTCCAGTACTGAGCAAATAATGTTTCAGAAGCTTAGAGTGAATTGCTATAATTATACTAGGGATGTAATTAAGTTACGCTGTAGAATAGAGGATCTGGGCTTGTTGCTACGTAATATCGATTTACTGTTGGCAGTACAATAATGAATTTGAAGGTCCTCAGAGTCTGAATGAAACGTCCAATTGAATGTTTGTGATATTGTTACAGTTGTGCTATGATAAGTTAACATGTAAATGTAACTAGCCGAATTGAATTGAGTTTAGGAGAATTGAAGGTACATACGCATGCATGCATGTATGTAGATGATGCATGATGTTTCTGTGAATGTTAATGATAATAGTGTGCTATGCGTAGGGCACAGTGCCACTATCAAGATCTTGATGCATGACAAATTAAAGTAGATCTTGCACGATGGAAATAGTATGCAACCTGAAGTCTCAGCCCACTTATGTGATTAGTTGCCTTGTGCTATTTCATTGGGTAACAATGTGTATCAACCTTTTACCCATTTTAGTTTGTTTCTGGTTAATGTTTCATTCTGGGTTTTGCATTGTGATGGAAGTGAGACCAGCCAGATTTGTGTCTGTAGTAAATAGTGATCATCCACCGTATATACTAACAATTAGAGGATCTATGTGAGATTATATATTGTAAATATCTTTACCTTTTTATAGGAGCAATTCTGATTGCAATGGCTACGTCTGTGATATTTGTGGATTCTGTGACTGCAATGGAACAGCATTTGGCATGAATTGTGAATGCAATGATACAAATAATCCATGTCCTGTTGGAGATGACCCAATACGTGGAGTTGAAGATACATGCTCAGGCCCTGGTATTTAATTTTTATAGAATAATATTATTATCGTAAAGTCCACAAGTAGGGATAGGCTGGGCACTTCCATACGCATGTACTGCAGTGTCCCAGATAAAGCGCCCATGGGTGCTTAAACATAACTCTCGATTTTGGCCCGCATGGGCTCTTATGTACCTGCAATATAATTTCCGCTGCTACATTGACCCCTTGAAACGAGCTACATGGGTACTTACCCAGGACTGGGTGCTTTCCCGGGACATTACGGTATGTAATACATTACAAAATGTAAGAACATAAATTTTGGACCTTGTAACCGTTTAAATGAACAAGAAATTGTGTGGCATCACCGTCCAATTATCTAGCTCTACACAACCTTTTGTACTGTTAAAAATTTTTATAAAACCTATTCTGTAGAGCGTGGCCAATGCAATTGTACACTTGAAAGGTGTGAATGTGAAAGAGCACCTCTGTCTGGATTGAGTTACTTTGGTGAAGATGCAATGGCTGCTAGTGCCAATGCCAGTGATAACAACTGTGAATGTGACCCAGACCAATGCTATAATCCACAGTTTCCTAATGTATGTGCCAATTCTGATTCTCTGTAATATTATCGTATAGCACCTTAATTTCGCGGAACTTAAATTTCGCGGATAGCTCTCTACAAAGTTTTCGTTGAATAAATTTCGCGGTTCCATTTGCCCTACCGGAAGTCCTCTCTAAACTACCACACCTACAGTGTGTTTCATGGTATATGCATGCGCATACGCTGTACTACCACGCCCACAAACTGATTTGACAGCTGGTGCGTTTGTGCGAGTTGAAATCGGAGGCTAGTTGATGGCTACAACCACATACGAAATGGAGGCTATGATCCGTGGCTATCACGTATACGCAATTAGCGCAAGTGTGTGGGATGCCCAGATTGGAGAGGAGCTGCTGCTCAATACATGGATGTACGTACATAGCAACTTTGTCAAGTGACAATTTAACTTGATGCTCGCGCTGGGCTAGGCTGGCCGGCCTGGTATGGGTGCGCACTTGTGGGCATTGGAAATTTTCGTTGAATAATTTTCGCGGAAACCATTATATCCGCGAAAACAGCAAAAATTAAGTCCCACGAAATTTAAGTGCTATACAGTATTTCTCTATCATTTCCGACCTCCCCCTCTCTGTCTCTCTCCCTTCCTCTCTCCCTCTCACTTTCTCTCTTGTATGCTTCCTCTCCCTCTCCCTCTTGCATGTTGGTAACTGTCATCTTTGTACAGGGTGTCTGTTATGATCAAGTGAATTCACGATATGATTCCAGCCGGTGTCAATGCAGTGGATGTGATTGTGGCGTTTTGTTGGAGTATAGGAGTACTTGTGTGAATTCGGTGAGTCAATGATTAACAGTGTACAGTAAGACTTGTATATATACCCTCCTGACATACTGTATAGTGCAAGAAAGCTTTGATATATAGGAGAAAGTTTTCACCACATTTACCCCTTATATTGATTTTTTTGGCGGCATCAATTACTAATAGCTACAATGGTGTTCTAGGAATTTTGTGTCCCATAATAACTATGTGAAGGATTACTGGGCATCCACCGTACCAGTACGTATGTTATCAATTTTGTGTATAACTCTGATTGCTCCACACAGGATCTGATGTGTAGGGAACTCACCACATGTGTGCGATGTCACCTAGAGAACCCTTGTTCCGATCCTCCATGCCCTCTTATGAACTGCCCCGGTAGTGGCTACATTTGCCAGAATCGCACATTCGAGCAAGTTGGAGATGATGAGGCCATATCTGGTGTGTACTTAATAGGTAGTGTTAACTAATAATTATTATATATAACTTCAATATTTAACGTGATGGTATGAAGTGACATCATTCTCAGTTGCTATCTGCATGAAATGAAGATTCTCTGCAGATAACTTATACTGTCAAAATTAGCGTGAAAATTGATCTTGATTCATCTGTAAAAAATTGTACCCACTAAAGAATTTCATCTGTATTGTATTCTTTTATTTCAGATGACAACAGGTGTGAATTGGAATTTGAAGGTTGCACAGTAGAATTTTCTTTCAGTACCGACATTAATATTGCTATCGAGATTGAGAACTCAAATGACTACGGTTGTCCGACATCGACTATTCCATGGATCATTGCCGGATCTCTAGTTGGAGCTATTCTCCTCCTTGGTCTACTGGCTCTCATCATTCTCAAGATTTGTCTTGTCTTCCTTGTAAGTAGGGCTTAATTATACTTCTTTAATTTTACAATCACTTAAGCACCCATTTACACGCACTGATCCAGATTTAAATGAACCAGTTTAAACTGCATTCACATTCTAATTTTTAATCCAGATTAACATTTTTATGGTCCATTACTTTCACTTTGATCAGGATGTGGATTGTAGTCCAGATTAACTAGTCCAGATTAAAAGTAGATTTACACAGGAACTGGATTACTTTAATCCGGATTCTAATCTGGATTAAGGATCTATAGTGTAAACGGGGCTATTATACAAACGGTGGTAGGGAGGGAGGGTATAGTGTGGTGACCTTATCCCTAAGCCCCACCATCTGTAGAAGGAATCTGGTCACTTTGGACTATTTTCTTTTCTTGGGTATAGCTACATGCACCAACACATGTACAGCTGTGTTACAACAAATCTTGAATATGATTGGTCAGTAGGAGTAACTACATGCAGGGATTATAGCAAGCAATTATACAATGGCAATGTTGCATTCCTATATGATTATGTGCGAGTGGAAAGTTACATGCGTGTAATTCTGTACTGGTCATCAGTTGGATCAAATACCCTTTCCTCTGGCATTAGATGGGGCTGGGGTCACTGGTAGCATGGGGATGAGGGAGAGAGAGATAGGTAATATAGAGAGGGATCTACGTAATAGATAAACTATGGTTGCCCAGGATATACCGTTCATATACCACCCTGAGCTCGAGGGCATAGCCCGAGAGCGAAGGTGGTATATGAATGGTGTATCCTGGGCAAACATAGTTTATCTGTTTAATATCTTGACTGTGATTGGTCAGTGTTATCGGTAGACTGTTTACTTTTTCATATTTGAAGAGTTGGAGTATAGTAGGTAGCTAGATTCTATCATAATGACAATCTGCATGTACAATAGTTAGTCTATCAAGCCAGAACCCTCCTCAGCTAGTGATTGTATTATGTGTGGGAGCTACTGGCTATGAGCTAGTGATCCATGAAAAGCTAGTAGCTACAACACAAACTTAGCATGCCAGTACAAGGACTACTGTCAGGGGTAGGGAGTTATAATGCCTGAGGGCTGGGGTATATGAGAGTTATACCATGGCTGTTACCTAGGATACAAGGCTAAGTCATGATATTATGACCTATATACACTGTCCATAATTTAATAATAATTTTGTTTGTCACATATAATTTTATAGGAACGTGTGGAGTACAGAAAATTCACACACGAACTAAAGGAGGCTGATTTTGCTCCTGTGAGTTCAATCATGATTAATTTTAATACGTATTATTTATAATAATTGGCATAGATTATGCATGCCATGAATCTGCATGAATTCCTGTGTATATAATAGCAACAGACACTGATAGATGGATAAGTGATCACGATTGACGTTGATGCTACGTACATCTTTGTATTTTATCTCTCGTTTTCCTGCAGCATGAGAACCCGCTTTATATCACACCTCAGCAAGACTACCAGAATCCTATTCGGCGTAGCTCAACTAGACGTAGTCAATAACTCCTTGCTATAATAATGATGTCATATAATATACTTACTGTAGTGCATGTGGAGGCCTCTTGTATCTTTGAAATGTACAAACTCAGTACCAGGATAACCTAACTAGCTGTATAGATCAAAATTTTTTAATTATAATTCAATATTATGACGCATGCATTCACTCACTGTTATAATACAATATACTTCTCAAGGTTACTACTATGGAGGTTAATTACCAATTATTATAATATAACTAGGCTATGGGCCTGGGGACAATAATTAAGACAATGTCATGCATAATATTATTATGACATTGTGTCATGCAATAATGAAAACTTGACCACATGCATGCTAGCTAGTAGCTGCATAGTTCTAATGGTGCATAATATATAAGCACTTATATATTAACATTAATACGTGTACAGTCTACAATCCACATCAATGCATAATAATAATAATCATTTAATTATGCCGGTGCCTCAATCGCATCTGAGACTGCCTTTAAAGTGACAATGCTTCAATCACAGGAGATGAATGTTAACTCAAAAGCACCGTATCTATTATAATTATTATATACATCTTTGATCTGAATAACATCATATTGATCGCGGCATGCATGCGGCCGGCGTGTGTGCTATATATGCTAGTACCAGGTCACATGATGGCTAGCACAATTAAGGCTAGCTTTACTTAGACTCTAGTTGTCACAAATAGCTACTGTGATTTGATTGGTTAAAAACAAGGGTTCTAAGTTACTTAGAACCCCTCTACTTAGAAAGCTAGTTCCTTAGGCAACAACATACAAGACGTTGCTAAGCAACAGCATGCTAGAGTCTAAACAAGTTAGACACTTCAGCCAATGGACTGAAGACTAATATAAAATCCCAAAGGCGAAGCCTGAGGGTTTTATGAGTGTCTGAAGTGTTCTAAAGACTGTAGATCCTCTAAATCCTGTAGATCCCTTGGCTTCAGTGTCTAACTTATATCTAGATCCTAGTTGTAACTAATCATAGGCGTAGGAACCGGGGGAGCTGAGGGGGCTGTAGCCCCCCCAATATTTTAGGAAGGGGGGCAGAGCCCCCATTGTTCTCCAGCCCAGTATTGTTACAATAAAGATTTTTAAACATTTACCAGGCCTGATTATGAGTAAATATGCCTCAATAGCTACCAAATCTATTCTACTCGACTTACAGTTAATTTTTTCACCGAGAAACTCGTGATAGCAGCCTCGATCGTGCAAAAATGGGCGTGGTTTAACATGAAGTGGGCGTGGCCGTAAATTTTTCGCGCGCGCTTCGCGCGCAATTGGATATTCAGCCCCTCCAACCTTCAGTATCTTCCTACGCCTATGCTAATACTGTAATCTCATTGGTCCAAACTAGGGTTCAAAATAGACTCATAGAACCCTTGTAAATCTTCATAGAACCCTCGTAGAACCCTTGTAAAAATTGTAGCTATGTCTCAAGGCCATAGCTGCATAGCAACAAATTTCTAACCGTCATGGCAGCCTTGCTCAGGTAAGATATAGAATAGAAACTAAACTACGTATACAGTATTGCAAAGAAGTTTTCAGCTTGTTGCTAGGATCTAAATACGTTAGACCGTGGTTACTAGGTTTCCACGTGATTTAGAAGCCCTCAGGCACTCCGTAGAACCCTCGCTTCGCTCGGGTTCTACATGAGTCCCTTCGGTCTTCTAAATAATCACGTAGAAACCTAGTAACCACGGTCTAACTATTATTTATTCACCAGCACGGAATTACGTCAGCTAAGAGTTCGAACATTTAAAGTTGAGGCCCTGAATTATCTCATAATTACCTCATAGATTTCATCATACATTACACAATAATTACCTCATAACCATAGAAAAGTGATGATTGCTATTTTAAATAGGGAGGTAATGAAAAAACTTAAGAGTTAAACTACATGTACATCTCTTGTCCCTTAGGCCACTCCAATATGATTCACTGTTTCCCCTTTCATCAGAAAGCCTGGGGCATGCGGGCGGGCGGTTCATTATCACTATACGTATTAGAGCGCCAGCAGCATTGACGACCTTTGCCAAAGCTACCGTTAGACAACGAGATAAGAGCGGGTATACTAATACACTATAAGGCCAAATAAAATTGAATATTAGTTTCTCATCCCCGCCCGCCTCTAGTTTTTCCTCTGCCTGACCACATTTTATTTCATGAATATCATTAAAACTATCTGCACAAGGCATTACGTCATAGACTCGCCCATTTTTTAATGAAATTCATGATGACATTTAATGATATTCATGACAAAAAATAAAATAAAAAGCCACCCGCCCGCCTGGGGAAATTCCTCAACATAGGATGAGAAACTAATAATCAATTTTGCTTGGCCTAATGAACAAAATCTGGAATTTGTGGAAAGGATGCGGACGGGAAATGGGAAACAACTAATCATATTGGAGTGGCCTTATGAAAAGTATTCAGTGCGCCTACAGCCCACGATCTCTTCTATGCTATACTAGTTCGAATTCTAGGTACCAATAACCTTTCATGCGAGCTAAACATTTTGAAGCTGTAATTACATCATCGGTTTTTTTTGTAATAGGCACGAGAATAGACTATTATTAAAATTAATAGGGATTGAATAGGTAAAGGTCGTCGCCCGGATGAAGCAGATTAGCGTTAGCTGATGATGTGCATACGCGCAGGCGACAGTCACGCGCAACTTGTGACTGTTATTTTTACACGGGATCACGGGTTACTCGCCACCATTAATTTTTGTACCATCAGACACGATATCTTTTGCAATCTCGCCTAATCCGCCGCCTCCTCGTATTAAAAGTAGCTAAACTTAGTAAAAAGGATCAGTAGCTAGCCGAGGCCCGTTGGTGACGGCACTGAATTAGGCACATGACTTGACCTCCTAGCTATAGCTACTAAGCTAGTCTCAGATTCAAGTTCTGCATGATGGCCGAGAGACTAAAATATCAATTCAAGCCTAGTGTTCAGCTCCTCAAAGATCAATCGCTTGGCATTGGATCATATGGAGCTGTCTGTAAAGCAAAGTGCGATGACCTCCACTGTGCTGCTAAAATCATCCATCCCACTCTATTTGATCCAGCTGCACTACAGCAAATTTCCCCTCGAAGAGAGCATAGACTGCCTATTAGACGCTTTGAGCAGGAGTGTGAGTTCATGAGTGTCATAAGACACCCCAACATCGTTCAGTACCTGGGCATGTTCAGAGACGACGACACACACTTGCCTGTCCTCCTAATGGAGCTGATGGATGACAGCTTGACCCACTTCCTGGAAAGCTCTACACATTGTCAACCAATTCCCTACCACATCCAAGTCAATATCAGTCATGATGTCGCTCTAGCGTTGTCATTTCTCCACTCCAACAACATTGTTCATAGAGATCTGTCTAGCAACAATGTGTTACTCATCGGTATAATGTCAGGGCCAAGGTGACTGACTTTGGAATGGCAAGGATAAATTACAATGTCAGTAATCCTCAAGCAACTTGCTCCACCAAGACAATGTGTCCTGGCACTGATGTTTATATGCCGCCAGAAGCTGTTCAAGACAAACTAGTGTACACAGAGAAGATCGACTGCTTCTCATTTGGTGTTATCGTAGTTCAAATTTTGACACGACAATTTCCTAAGCCTGGAGATCGACTAGAGAGGGTTGAATTAAGTCATCCAGGACTGCGCCAAAAATCAGTGTTGGTAGAAGTACCAGAAATTGACCGTCGACAAAACCACATTAGTCAAGTTGATCCAAACCACTCCCTCCTACCAATCGCATTAGACTGCCTAAAGGACGAAGGCAGTGAGCGTCCTTCAGCTCACGAGCTTTGTGAAAGGGTAGCTGATCTGAAAGGAATGCCCAAATACAGAGATAGTACTAGAACTAAAGAAGTGGAGGTTCTGGAACTAAAACAACAAATACGTGAAAAGATCAAATCATTAGACAGCAATCAGAGGAAGGAGAAAGACTTTTTAATCAGCAAATTAGACAGCTAGAGCTAGGGAATGATCAACTTCGTCAATTGAAGGATAAGGATAGACAACTGGAGAAGAAAGAGAGACAACTTGAAATCGTCAACCAGGAGCTAAACAAGTGATAGCTCAGTTTGAGAGACAAGTTGCTGAACTTAGTCAGAGAATGCAGCAAAAGACGAATGAAGTGGCCAGCTTCAAGCTGAGGTGGAGGGAGGGAAAGAGGGCACCATGTGTGATGAATAGATGGTGTGATGCTGTGGTGAATGGTAATGCTGTGTATTTTAAAAAGGAAAATACTGTAAACATTTATTCCTATGATGTCACTAATGACAGCTGGTCTCAACTACCAGACTGTGTTGATGAGTATTGCTCAACAACAGTCATCAATGGCTGTCTAACCACTGTTGGGGGAGGATCCTACCTTTATTATTCCAATAACTTGTTCAGCCTCACCGATACCAATGCAGACACACACAGTGGTATGAAATGGACTCAGCAATTCCCATCCATGCCAACAAAGAGAAAGTTGACAACCTCAGTGTGCACTGGAACCACACTGATCGTGGCTGGAGGAGAAGGAGAAGGGGGCAGAGCACTGTCAACGGTTGAAGTGATGGACACTGGGACTTGCCAGTGGTCTACTGCAGCACATCTACCCCAACCAACACGCTATGCATCAGCGACAGTCTGTGGAGATCAACTTTTTATGCTAGGAGGAAGTGGGGAGTATTTGTATGTTAAATCAGCATACACCTGTTCAGTGAGTGCCCTCCTTCGGTCTTGTGTGCCAGGTTCACTGGAAGCAAGTCTTAAGAGAATATCATTGAAAAGGACCAAAACTGGTGTGTGGAGACAACTTGTTGATTTACCAGTTATACGATCCACCTGTGAGTCCTTTCATGGTCGACTACTGGCAATTGGTGGGGTGATGAACCCAGGGCATCCCTCCTCAGCTGTTTACATGTTTGATTTAACTACAAACTCCTGGGAAATCATCAGTCACATGACAACTGGTCGATGTAATTGCTTTACAGCCATCCTTCCCGGCAATCAACTGATGGTAGTGGGAGGTGTGACTGATGATGATGATGCTGCTGGTGGTAGTTTGACAGATATGCTAGAATTTGCTACTGTTTGTGATAAACATTAATGATTATTCTTAAATGATCATAACTATTAATATTATTTAATAATTTATTATAGTACTATGATGTGTGTATATACAAATACAAAATTAACCTAATGTATACAAAAACAATATTATTATATTGAGTGCATGCCGTGAATGAAGGTTAGCTCACTCCAAGCACCCCCTCAGCGATTTACATTATCCTAGCATAACAAATTTAAAGTGAATGTGGCACAATTATAATAATAATATTATAATATTATTTTCACAGCATGATTACATTAGTGAGTGGTACAGTGAGCAAAGAATACAGCCAGAAAAATACTTTCACTGAAGCAGTAGAAATTAAAATTATACACCAAAGTCTAAATAAGTAAGAAAGAACTAGCCGATAAGCGGTTCCATGGCAACAACAGAAAAATAAAATGAAAATGACTATTGTACTGGGAAAGTAAATATGAAGGATGACTGCTAGAGCGGAATTACCAGTTAAGTAAAGTAAAAACATTCCAAAAATGAACATAAAAGCCGGCATAATGAGGATGAACCATACGTAGGCATCCTCTCTTCTTTTATGTAAGTTCATGTATTCTACTGTAAATGCATAAAGGGTAGTAAATAATCCAAAGCACTTAATCAGTAGGACTAGAAAGTTGTGTGAGAGTAGACGTGCAGTGAGTATAAAGCTTTGGGTTGACAAACTGAGCCTATTCCATACACGAACTTTTGAAATTGTTGTACCACCTTCGAACAGTGCACCACATTTCTCATTGCCTTCGAAGATGGTTTTTATGAATTTCTCTAAGCTTATGTGAGCACTACTGCACTCCAAGTGGTAGACATCACTGATTAGCTGAGTATAAAAATTGACACAGCGTGATCCTGGAAGAAATTTGCAGACTGGATTCATGTCAGCAAGTAGCTGTTTATAGAGCTGAAAGTGGTCCAAAATTCTATAACACGAGAACCATCCCTCTAGACAGAGTGGTAGTAATACAGCCATTTCTTTAGGAGTTAATGTAGAGTTTGGAATTTTACTAATGAAAAGGATATCTGTAAGGGTATGCAGGTTATGACTCTCGATGGAGAACTTCAGATTATACTCGTCAGGTGAACGCAATCGGAAAGGATACATGATATCAAGCACAATTAGATCAACATAGTTTTCAATGAAGTTCTCCCAGAAATCTTCTATACTGATAAGTTTATTTTGATTGCACAAGTCGGCAAGCAGTTGGTCATATTTTTCCCTAAAAAAATTCGCTAGGAGGGAAGGCATTTTTGCTCGATATTCATCTCCGAGAAAATAGTCCTGAATGAGTGAACGTTCTACAAAGACATCAATACTGCCACCACACTGTAGCGCTCCCATTATATTCCCTCCAGAGACTTTGTCAAACGATCCTGGAAACAAACTGAAATAGTGCCCACAAATCTTAAGACTGGATGGTAGAAAGTCGTACACGATGCTCAGTAGTTGGTGGAACTGCTTGTGCTCACCACTGATTCCATCTACATGTAAGTAACGGAGATTTATTTGGCGTAAAATGGCTTCAGTATGATACTGTGAATATTCAAGCATGCTCCCAGTGATCTTAAGTGGTAGCGGACAACCACCAAGTAAGGCTAGAAGTTTATTCAAGTGTTGATCATCAACTGATGGTGCTACTTGTCTCAGTAGTTTCATCGAGGTAGCCATGTTTAGTTCAGATACAATCCAGGTTTCAAACGACTCCAACTGCCTTTGTGAAGTTACAATAACCTTCAGAGGACTGCTAGAGAGGCTGATAAGATCGTGAACAAATTCAACGAAAGCTTGGTTGTTGCTGCCCGAGTCATAGTTGTCCAAAATGAGAACGGTACTGCAGGTTAGGGTCTGACTCCAATTCGACAATTCATTCATCAATACAACATCGTGGACTGGAGTGTAATTCTTTGGTGATTCGGGATAGTGCACATACGAAACTTTTGATAGTATCGGAAGATTTTGCTTCTTACGATCTAATGGATACTCAGGAAATTGATCCAAATCCAAACGCCTATCACTAATGTCAATATAAGATACTGACAAGCTCTCTTCACTAAGTCTGTGCCCCAAGTGTATTGCTAGCTGTGATTTGCCACAACCAAGCGGTCCATTAATGTTCAACAATTGTACAGAGTCAGTCATCAGCTCTGAAACAAGTTTATCGATGCTATCCTCCCGACCAAATAAATTCACTGTAAACTTTGGAAGCTCGTAGGTAAAGTGCTTACACTGTGATCGTAGTTTTAACTCATCATCAATCATTTTAGTTATATCCATTTGGTCTGAGCTTGGTGGACGGGTGGCTTTGCCCTGAATAGGATTCACAGTTCTAGCATGGCCAGATAGTGGGATACTAGTTTCACCAATACCACGAGGTAAATGGTCCACGGAATTTACCACACTCCAGATATAAGTGCTCAACCCAGCAAGTAGAAGGAAGAGCAGTATTAGTCCGAAGCTAGATCTCCTCAGGAAGGATAGAGCACCTGCATGTGTATAATAACAAGATAAAAATTTAATAATAAATTTCATGTCGTAGCCAGGGGGAGGGATCATTGATGGGGGCGCGCTTTGGGCTTGAGCACCCTCCTCCCCCTGCATGCTCTTAGCCTAGTTTTAGTCCATAGATAGCTATAGTGGAACCCCTATAAAATGGACACCACTGCTCTTGGCCTACTTTTAGTCCATAGATAGCTATAGTGCAACCCCTATAAAATGGATACTACTGGGACCATGTCCGCTGTAGCGAGGTGTCCTTAGCTTAGGGGTTAGTGGTTGACTATGCCCCTCCTACAATCGTGGCCAGCTATGATAAAGTATGACTATGGATGACAAAAAAGACTGATGAGAGGTCTATCAACTGACGGCTCCTAGGCAAGAAAGATCGGGGTGCCTGGGGACGAGGCTAGCTATTGGTCACTGATCAATTTTAATGGTGGGCATGGCTAGCTGGCCATTATGTGAGGTTGTTCACTATGCACAGGCTTGAATGCAAACATATCGTAAAATGTTATGCTCGCAAAATTTAATATGTTTCAAGCCAAAATCGCAGGAAAATATACCTGTAAATACTGTACTTGACCTAATACTACGTATGGAAAAAATTTTCAATTTCAAGTAAAGGTCGTCAATCGCTCCATATATACACGTTATGAGAATTCCTACAATGTGACCAGATTTGAGAAAACTCTCCATTTGGGATTTTTTCTGAAAATTGAGTTTGATGTATGGTTGATAAGCTCTACCATAGAGCTAACCCGCGTTCAAGTGCAATCAGTATTTGTTGTCTTGTATCAGTGGTGGACACAGGATTCTATTGAGGGGTTCACAAACACGTGAACTTTTGTGAGCCACACCTACTTTTATTCATTTATTTTTTACTAAAGGTGATCTCCAAGATGAAAATGGCAGGTCTCAAACTGATACAGCAAGTCACGTCTCATATAACTCTGAACGTTGGTGTGTTGATATTATCATTATACTGAGATTATAGTTGTCCGTGCGCGCGTACGTCCGGATAGGTGACCGGAAGCGATTCGACCCGAGCTAAAATGTTTTATTTCTAGGCATCGCTGGACTTGGGGTGATACAACAGAGAGCCCACTGACACGGTTAGGTATGGCCCCAGCAGCGACTAACGTCAGCTGCTTCAAAGAAACGCCAGGACAGAATTAGACTGAACAGTACCACTTACAATGGCGGCTTGGAGAATGCAAAGGGGTGACACTCTGGAGTCAATATTGCCCATAGGTGCTGTCCAGAAGGAGGCGATTCTATTCTAAGTGTCTTCTCTTGGGAGCCTTGTAAGCGAAGCTACAAGAAAACTAATGAGTTTCTTCAGCTAGCTGATTGACAAAGTCACATGATCAGGAAGCATGTGCACGTGCGCGCGCATGCGCAAAATATGTATGTGTGGCAGTCCCATGTAGAAAACGAACATTATTCCGTTTTTAATTAGCTTATTTCAATTAGCTCTCCTAATATTATGCTTTGACAGTTGAAGCCAGAAGTTGGTTTATCCCTAGCAGATAGATCGAAGTTACTAAAGCCTAAATTTTAGCTTTCTGGGAGATTCCACAGCAGACAGTGTTCTCCCCAGGCCCTTTCAGCAGAGCGGCCCCCTATGCCTTTTTCACTAGATTCCCTTTGTTGTGGGAACAAAATCCTTTGATGTGGTCACAGGCTCCGCCCAAACCACGCCCACCCGCTCTGCCTTAATTTATTACTGGGGAGAACCCTGGCAGAGTTACAATCATGTAAAGTAGAAATAGTGGTCAAAATGTGATAGGAATAATGTTCGTTTTCTACATGGGACTGCCACATGTAAAGGTCGTCAATGGTACATGCACAATAATATGCAGCACAGAGATAAAGGAGTGAGCAAGCGAAGCGAGCTCACTCCTTGTTATTATTATTACTAATGGTGATGAAAATCATCTGTGCGGGGCGAGCCTTCGCAAAAGTCACAAGATATCTTTGAAAGCACACAGGGATGCATGCACACATGGGCTTGGTACCCCAATAGCTAGGCCTGAGAAGCTACCACAACAGTGAAAGTATCATAGATTGCTAGTATACCGTACCCTCGCGAAAGAGGGCCCATGGGCGGTGCACCTTACATTGGGCCAAGATTGGGGGGTGGGCCGATATTCCAGGTATCAGTAGCGCGTTTATACTCGAAAGAGCGCCCAGGTAAGTTACCCACGCTAGCTTCATAATTTGAATAGTACCAGCGGCTACAATTGATTTCAGCCCTATTCAAGCACGGTTACCAATCCAGAGCAAGGGCGGCCGCGATACTTCACCGTGTGTCGTTGAGTGCAACTGTATTCAGTGCACGTGGCTACGATCGCTAGCCGTGTTAGCCTCGTACCCAGGCCCTTTGAGGAGGAGAAGAAAGGGCCTGGTACACACTGTACGCGCATGCGCGAAGTTTACTGAGCATTTTCTAGTATAATTCGCCGGATATTGGCGTTACCACGCGGTCGGACGTGTACGGACAACGTATACTAAGCACCCTATGGCATCCGAAGTCGGTGAAGCCTACAGACTGGATATTTCTAAAGAATATCGTACGGAAGACTTTCTTCGCTCTCATTTGACTTTAAACAAACCTTCTTGAGCTTCAGAGATCTGACAAAGTCCCTTCGCTGCCGTTGGACAACTGCCTCGGTGTCGATACTTCCATTTTTTTCATAAAAAGTCTACTAAACGTGAGTCGATGTCCTTCTCATAGCTTCTTTATTATTCTTCTGTCGATGTTGCTCGCTTGTGATAGCTAAATTGGTCACAGTAGGCGTCTTGAGCCCGAAACGCTGCCAGCAAAAAGGATTTTTAGGCATATACCTGAGGTCAAGGTTCACGTTTACGGACAGATAAGCGGACAAAAATACGAATTCCCAGCTTTTACTGGGAAAATAACGCATGCGCACACAGTGTGTACCAGGCCCTTTCTCCTCCTCCTCCTCAAAGGGCCTGGGTACGAGGCTATAGCCGTGTACGATCATTTATTTGTGCTGAAACGTGGCATAAAGTTAGCTAGGCTTAGTTTCACGGCTGTTTAGATCGATCTTACATAGATTATTCGAAGTACAGTCCAGCCATTTCATGCATTTGAGCTGCGCTTTCAAGGGCAGCTACACATGGGCGCATATTCGAGTAAACACTAGACCTTAGCAGGAAATTGAGCCCAAAGTAGGGGTTGGGCCGACATTCCGTAGTGGGCCCTCTTTCGCGAGGGTACGGTATATTAATATTATAGCTATAGTCCAATAATGTTGATCACCTATACTATATTTAGTAGTCTACATGCCATGACCATGAGTCCAAGTACCTGTAGCCAGGCCCTGAGGGGATAAGCCTCCATGCAGTCATCTTCATGCTCAGGAAAGTGGAGTCTACCAGAGATGTTAATCGTGGACCTGAGCCTTACCAGTGGTACAGCACTCACCCTTTCCAGTTTTATGCCTTGCCTACACTCGTATTGTCTCTCAGATCAATAGTGCAGTGCGGGCGTATGAGCATGCGCATGACGACCATTACCTTACGCGTTCAAAATTTAACTCTCTCCTCACTGAAATGATCACCTCACAAACATACATACAAGTATATATATATATACATATAAAACCGCTTCCTGTATCTCGTGTACATATAAAACCGCTTCCTGTATCTCGTGTAGTCGGGGCTCGCTCAGGCTTGCCCTGAATTATTATTGATGTCAGCTGGTAATCGCTGCATGCCACAGGGAATTTCCTAGACATGATTGTGGTGAATGCCAGCATACTGTACTTACATGTACATGTATAATAATACCAATTATTTGGGGGGGGGAGGGGGGAGGGGAGGCAGGGAGTAATCATATACCAATAAACCTTGAATCATGGCAGTGAGCTTATTAAATCAATCAACGATGAGGGTTTTATTAATATGCGCACGATTATACTGATGCTAGAGACTAAGTCTATGGTAGTCTTGTCCCCAGCCCCCTTTCTCGCATGCGGAGAGAAGGGGTCTGGCCAAACATATATATAAAATAGGGCCCGTGTCACCCGTGCAGCCTACAGTGCGCGCCAATCAGATGCATGGAATAAAGTCACATGACTGCGCGGGCATGAAAGGAATGCAAATTAATGATCGCGCAAATGCACAATCGTACCCGAAATAGCCCTGGTATCAAATGGAATGTTACTTTATTTGCGTTTCTTATCCACACATACATGTACCAGAAATACGTGACGTCATGCATTCCTCGGCGACACGGGCCCTATACACGTTTGGCCAGACCCCTTCTCTCCGCATGCGTGAAAGGGGGCGGGGGACGAGACAAAGACCATTGTTTTTCATGTACTACATTTAAATTTGGCTGTGTCTACTGTACCGGCACCGGTACTGAAAATTTAGCGCTTCGAATACCGGCAAACTAGCCCGCCAAAAAACTTAGAAAATTTTTCGAAAGTGAAAGAAAAAAAAATCCAAAGATCAAGCGGGACTCGAACCCATGACCACCGCTCCACCAACCCCAGCCCTAGCCCACTCAGCCAACCCACCTCGCTGCTGCCAGATGCCGTTTTTTCCCCAGCTTTACATGTATATACCTCCACACTGTAATACTAACCCTTTGTCACCAACCGTACCCTAAACCCAAACCCCTCGTCACTAACCGATAACCGAAACCCAACCCCCGCTACTAGCCGTCTAGCGCTCAGTATTAGCGGCAATTAGTATAGCTATAGAGGGATTCCACAAACAATTGGCCAATTAACGCTTCATAAATTGACCACACCCCTTGTGGACAAAAGATGCCGTCGCCCAATAGCTTGCGTGTAAATTAGCAACCCTTATTTTTTTTAGAAAATAGCATGTTGAGCCTCCTTTTATTCACGGATGTCACTTTTGGAGTGCACAAGTAAGAAATTCGGGTTTTGTGCAGCGAAATTTAATACTCGAAATCCCACGAGATCTCACTGACCTTGCTCGCTTTTTACACAGGAGGCAATGGGCTTATCGAACCCTTGCCCACAAAGGGTGTGGTCAATGTGGGCGTGGTACCGCCGATCTAGCGCAGTGCTAATTGACACTTCACAGAGTGAACAAGACTGTTAATTGGCTGATCGTTTTCAAGTGCGGAATTCCCCTACATTATAACAGAGTTGCCAGTACTCCAAGCACTAAGTCTTGGGTACCGGTGCTGGTAAGTAGACACAGTGTTTAAATTTAGTACAGTCACTGCTATAATATTATAGTCCACTCACCTAGTCTACGAAACAGGAATCCTTGATCTTGAATGAACAAATCAATCGAATATTCCACAAGATCCTCTCTCCCTATCCTCAGCAGGGCCTGAGCAAGCCTCATGTAGGTCGCTTCGGGGCCTTGCGCAGCGCCCCACCTCTGCATCATGGCCAGCCTCCTGTTTCTAGACCACTTATTCTCCTTCACAATGGCTTGGACGTCCTCTTCTGAGAGGGCCAATTCGATCGCGCACTCCTTCCAGTCGGGACCCAGCTTTACGGCAATCCGATCTCTATGCTCCTTCTTGATCGGCAAGTTTAGATCTTTCTTTCTCAAGCCTTTGCGAGCTAGGACGTGGTAGATGCTGAGAGACTCCATGATTTGAACAAATTTAGGGTGGATCGGTAGTTTCAAACCCGTGGGGGCGGAGTCGGAGACGCAGTTATTTGACGACCCTTTCCTAGCGCACATGATAGTTGACGATCATTACCAAATGGTTTGGGGGAATGGCTGAAGGAAAGGATGAGGAGAGGGTGACACTGACTATTCGATTGATCCGCTCTTTTGAATATAGAAATATTAAGGTGAGTTTAACCATACATGTTTACGAAAGTTTAGCATGTCGCACATGTACATGTATATTAAATTTAACCTAGAGAATTCAACCTTGCTTGGCGAAGAGTGTGGTCTCTAATAATAGTTAATGGTCGACACACTCAATCACTGGTTGAATTTGATGCACAAATATCCGCCACATCGAGGGGCAGGGAGGGAGTTCCATACGCGCTGTGTCTAGAGCTGTGACCGTTGTCAAGATACAGTCAAAGGGTTCTTGGGGATCTGTCAAACAGTCAAGTGCTATTCTGGACCTTATCCCCAGCATGGCTAGGCGGCAAAGAGGTGATGACTGAGATTTTGCGCATATGCAGTCAACGGGTCAAGGGGAAAAATTAGTTGTGATGAAACGGTCAAGGCCATTTTGGACAATCAAATCTTGGCCGCTGGACATAGTGACTATGGGAGTGATCCCCCTGGACATGTACATACCCTCCGTCACTCATATCTCTATTTGTGATTTACCATAGGTATTATCGACTATATTTACATACTAGTCTATAATATCTACTGGGGGATAACACACTGGCCTAACCTGGGTACGAGGCTAAGAGTTACGCTAAAGTTAATGAATACAGAAACATACTACCTATTGTACACACACATGTACACATGCAAAGTTTACGCACATTACATTACCTGCAGATGTTGGTATTGAAAGATATTCCCCTGGCAATGCTGGTCAGTGATCTCATGAAATTGATAAATACCGGTAAGTGCACATGTACATGTACAAATAATTAGTAAGTATAGGAATACTGTATACAATTATTATGTAAATGCGAAGCTATGAAGTTAAGCACATCCACCAAAGTTAAAATCAGTTTAGATCTCTATGTAATTATGCATACATGTACATGTACATCTAATGTTTACCAAATCACATTACAGGGGTCTACATGTATGTACATTGTGTGTAACTTCCAAGTTTACCACTCGATTTTGTATTCACAGAAATTCTGAATAGACCTCAAATCCCACCACCATTCAAGAAGCATAGCTACAGTAAGTTTATATGTAGGTAGATGTAGATGTCCCTATTATCAGTCAGCCTGTATTATGGGTCATCAAGACTAATTAATTTGCAAGTATCCAACTATTGGGCCAGCGTATTGTACCTTATGAGATATTATTATCATTTCCATTCCCTATTGAATTTTCATGTAAGTTATTTTATATTTAGAGAAGGATTTTCGATGCATCATTTTAACAAAATGATTTCTTTTGGCATATTTAGCCACTCCTATCTAGTATTCACAAATGTGCCTTGCCTCTGGAATGCTGCTAAGTACATCCCATCTGTTAAAGAAGCTTTATCATGGTTGAGTTTATGGCACTGAAAGTAGTGACTCATAATACCAGCAGGCGACCCATAATACATTCAGTAATAGTGCTAACAAGAAATTTTAAAAGATCACATCCTTTTAATAGGGGAGATCTCATTCGTATCCGATGTAATATATAGACACATTGGGAAGTCCATAAAAATTTTAATCACAAAAAATAACTCCCCAATTACATATGTGGCATATCACTTGCTTAAGTGACTCATAATAGGGACATTTACCCATGCTTATGACACAAGTCCATACATGTACAATTCTTTCTTTGTCATTATGGTACATGTATTTTATACATGGATTTCTACAGACTGTTTGAAGATTCACTGCTTCGCCCATGGTGCTAAGGTACGTGTATGATAATTACATGCATGTACAGTGGAACCCCCTCTAATCAGGATACCACCCGCGTGCTCCAGAAACATGTACAACAATACACTTGAAGTTAATGAGAACACATCCTTTAATCAGGAATATTTCAGCTGTCCGGATTAGAGGGGTTTACTGTCTTAACTCTGACTTGTATCAAATTGTATTAATTATGACTGATGGTTCTTTGTGTTGGACAGACAAATGACACGGCCATTAACACTGACAGGGATGAGTGGATACTGGAACCACATAACACACTCGCACAGTCGCAAATAAGTACGTTACTATCAAAGTATTGTTACAGTACATGTACATACATGTACATACATGTATGCACCATAATAGTGGGTAATTTTCATGGGGTGCTAATCTTGTTGTAGACTTATTTGGCAATAATTGTGAAATTTCTACCCAAGAATATTAATGTCTTTTCAGTGATGTGTGTATTCTAATTATGATGTGAGGTGGTCAAAATATCATGGAAGCATGTCAGTGTTAGCAGTTGGCCCATGTTAATTTCTTTGTAGAAGTGGTTCAGTGGTAAAAAAGCCAAGTGAAATTGAGAGCACATAATATTATATTCATTATTTCATTGCTTTCACAGTGCCATGCCCTAGCTGGACTGGGTTGCCATTTGCAATATTTTAAACTAATTCTGAGGGTTATAAATCACTGACATATTCCTAGCCTCCCGAAAATTACCCACCATGTGATATGAATAATATTTATTATTATGATACACTATATTTGTATTTTTCAGAGAATGAAACTGAAATATCTTATTTTAACCGTGAGGAGTATGATCAGTACAAAGCCAATCCTCAGATGCTCTGGTAGCAATATTCTCAAGTACTATACATAGCATAATAATATTGTCGTAGCCGCAAAATGTTGGCGGGGATTGAATCTGGCAATCTTCCTTTGCAATCACCAAATTAAAACATTTAATTTTATATTTCTTAATGGCAGTCCTCTTAGCCAGTATGGTTTTAGTGGCAATTTTGGGTCCAACCACCTAATATACATTCCCGTCATGCAATATTTATAGTTACTATAATGAAATGGTTGCCTACAATATTTATTGCAAGATCAGTATCTTTATACTTGAAAGATCTTAGTTATTGAACAGATGTACATACCGTATGGCGGGTAATTTTCGTGGGGTCTAATTTTCGTGGAAAGTCCGAAAAGTCCCTCAAAATTAATTTTCGTGATTTTAAATTTCATGACAGCAACCAGTCTAGGGGCGTGGCACTGCTGCATAAGCGATGATGTAATCGATACACGCGCTCGCGATCTTCTTTGTCACTAAGCCATACCTACAGAGACTTGGACAAAAGGCATGAGATAGAAGAATATTAGTGCCGAAGACGCTATCAGCTGGATGACAGTGGCTACTATTGCTTGCTAACACTGGAAAGTGTTGGCCGCACTGCCACGATGTTTGTGGCCATGCCCATCATCATGGACTCATATACGTAGTACCATATTATATATTACCGTAGGCATTAATTTTCGTGGGTGGGAAAATTTCGTGACTGCCAAGTCAACCACGAAAATAACGAAAATTAGCACCCCACGAAAATTACCCGCCATACGGTATACAATGTACTACTTTCCCTCCATGAGGGAGTGTGAGACTAACCGCATGCCAGCAGCCTAAGGGGAATTTCAGATAGTAAAGATTACAACATATATTGTAATCTTATCATGCTTGGAGTCTAAAAAGATACCGATAATTAAGTGTATTAGTAGCTGAAGAAGGTCTAAAGACCGAAACGTACTATACAAAGTTGTTGGATATTAATTTTAGGCTCTGGTATACATGTACTTACGTCAAGTATTTTCTGGGGCTTGATGACATGGCATTTCTGCACCAATCAGGTTCATGCCATGACTGTGGTGATTATCATGTGACACTAGCTGTGCTGTAACCATCTATTACATGTGTATGAGAGCAGATGTGGCTTATAAACTTAATGTATTGTCATATCAGTCACATGACACATTGTGCACATTGAGCACATGTGAACCCCTGGAATCACTCACTCATTTTATATGCTCTTGAGGGCAGGGTCTGGAAACAAGACCATTCAGGCTAGGTGAGATTAAAAGTAATCTTAATACCAACTACGTGTACATGCAAGTACCTATATAACTTGAAAATAGATTGAAATTTGATACGAGAGAGGGAGGAGGGGGGAGATCAAGAGAGCTGGGAGAAAATGGAGAAAGACAGCTAGGGAGGGTGAAGTAGGGACCCATGGCATACAAAATTAGTAGTAAACTAAACCAGCTGGCAGCAAGGCTATTGCAATAACTGAGAAACTATGTGTACATGAAACCATGCATAGACATTTTTCTCTTGTGATATCATTTTGCAATGCATTCATCATACACAGTTTTGTTTTCATGGCTCAAATAATGTAAACTTATGCCTGTTTACCACACGCGCTGTCAGATTGCTTTTACGTCACAAGTGGAGTGTTGCTTTGTAACAGACACATTCAAAGTGATCCCCTTGTTAAAAATTAAGACCAAATCAGTGAACGATTAGAAAAAAAAAGGGTCTGTGTAAACATCCGAGTATAATATTATAAACATTCGGATGGCGTAAGTACATGTATCATTGTATAGCTCTCACGTCATGCAGCGACATACATGTACCTATACATGTGTAGCTGCTACATATATGTATTACATGTACCACTATACATGACATTGTGGGTAGTACACGTGTACTGTGTACTCCAATAGAAAATGTCACATGCGATACTATAAGGTTAGCATGACTGTGCAAGTAGAATGTTTAATCTTTGTTAGCGAAATGTCCCCCGGGCCCCACCCCCTACCCCCATACACATCCATACATGTATACATGTACACAATAAACTACAGTAACAGCACATGGAATATGTATTGTAGCATATTAGGTAAATTATTTATCTTGCTCATTAGAGCCTAAAAATAGAGCATCAATGTATATTTTTAATTATGTCAGCATGTGATAATATACTTGCATGTTCCAGTGTATTAGTGATCGAGTACTACATCGAGTAAAGCATGACTGTGCATATGTAATTTGTATTAGACTTTGATGTTCTTTTCTGATAAGCATTGGGTATGTCCCCCCTCCCCCCCTCCACATCTCTGACAAATTAATTAGCTATATGCAGGGTTTCATTTAGGATTTTCGTCAAGGGGGGGGGGCAAACGTGACAATCACAGAATTAGCAGAATGGGGGGGGGGGGGCAAGGATTGTTTTTAACTGCTGAGACTGTTTCTGGTAGCTTCTGAGACCTGTCTTGTCAGTGTTATCTATTGGTTCCCCTCCCTTTTAATATAGTATGTTTCCTTCCGCGCGAAGCTGAAAATAGTTTGTATTAAAAAGGAGCAAAAAAGTGCCTATTTGGACACTTTCGCCATCCAAACTTCTTATATTGCGTATATGATTTGCGGCTATTCTCGGGGGGGGGGGGGGGGGGGGGGGCCAGCCAGCTTCCAAGGGGGGCAAGTGCCCCCCCCCCGCCCCCCTCTAAATGAAACCCTGATATGTACATATACATCATTAACACATAAGGATTACATGGTCCAGGTATAACTAGGTAATCACAAAGGCTTGAGAATCAGCTAACCCATAATATTATTGTGGACTAAACCCCCCCCCCCCCCCTTCATCTCTTTGAAATACGTTTCATGAGCTGCTGAATGTCTGGCAAATCTACATTGCCCCACTGTGGTTCTTGCCCTTTTTGCATAATATTTAATGATTGATTAAGTGATTGTTAATTGCTAGGTGATGGGAGATAACACACAATATCATGTATACAGTAGCAGATTGATAAACTAAATCATATAAAGTAATAATATGACAGTGCAACAAGTGACTGCTGTTGCAAGGTAGCTATGGTTATTGGGACTATGGGCGTTGTTTTAGTTAACACAAGGGTGCATTTTCAGCCACAATCATGCTGGTCTGGTCATGATTAGCAAGTAGCTCATTATAGTATTCATATTCACTTGATAGTACTGTCACAATAATAATAATATCCCTACATAGTTGACTGTGGTTGTCTGTAACCACTGGACGGGACTGGTGGACTGGATTACTGGACTGGACTATTGGACTGACCTTCGGCCCCCATTGACTGTGTGCAATATTAGCTAGCTCTTAATTTGTTCTCAAGATTAATTCACTTCTGATAAGTAGCCTATTTGCCGTGTAGCGAGAAACTTTCGAGAGATAAAACTATTTGTGAATCAATAGGAAGGGAGCCGTTCACAGAAAAAACTTTTACGGAATGGTAATTGATCGCATAGATGGGTGTGGTATGCCTAAAATTTCATGGAGAAAGCTTTTGCGGGTGGCTGAAAAATTGCGAAATTTGTGGAGGTTTTTTCCCTCGAAAGTTTCCCGCTATACAGTATGTTATGGTGCTGTATGCACATAAATGGCTTTTTGTTGTTCACATATTACATGATACGGACATGCCTAAAGATGCTTGTAGTGGGATTGTTTTCAGTTGCGGAAGATAAACTTTCATTTATACCTATAGAATGATCCCTTTAGCATGTGATCCTAACTAGTTTCAGAATCCGTGATAACTGTTGATGCATGCCAGCGATTGATTACATTGTAATTGTCACCTCTTGTCTAAGAAAGACTACCGAGAAACATGCAGTGTAGGAGACAGGTTGATCCTGTAGCCCAATTCCAATTAGCAAATAACATTTATTATTATGGTCCTAACTGTTTGTAAAATGTATAGCTGTGCAAGTTGTATAGTTACAAACATTCATTGGGGTGCATAGATGCATGATTGAATGTACTGCAATGAAGATCTTGTGGCCCATTGCCCCCTCTCGTCATTGGCCTACCATATGATCACCCACACCCCTCTGATAGCTGGTAATAAACTTTGGTTGCTAGCTTATCGATATCGATACCCAACCAATGCAATTCATTGATTATTTGTGAACCACATACATGTATAACCGCCAGGCAGTGTTTGAGGGAAAACCCAAGCATGTTATTAGCCACATAGTTTTTATAGCAAACCACAGATGACAGTTTAAGCATTGCTAAGCTGTGAAAGGATCTTCATACTACATGTATCTCTACCCCTACAGATATCGATCAATGCCCCCTAAATTATGCAGCGTATTATATACATGTATAATAATTATATTATTATTATTATTGAAAGTGATCAGTGATGTACAAATTTTTAAAATTTAGTATCAATCATCTTAAGGATGTTATAGTCTGCCATACAGCTGACTATGTAGTACGTGGTGCGTGTACGCTAGTTGTTAGGATCATGAGGTCTATAGTCAGGGGTAATGGTATTGTTGTACTGTTCATAGTACTCTGGGCATTGCATGGAATCAACTCTCTGAAGATCAGCCTTCAGCATTTGGCACCTCTCCGAGCATAAATCATAAGCATTTTTTAAGGTATCTCTCTCCTTCTCCACCAGTTGAAGCTCTCTTTGAAGCTTTTGAATGATCCTGGCCGCTTGTTGATGTCTCAGTTCAGCATCACACATACGACTTTGAGACAGACCAATTTCATACTTTGCTTGTTGTTCTATGTGATATATCTCTTCTCGAAAGCTGTCTACTTGGGCGTTACTCTGTTCTCTCTCACTGCTCAGCATTCGTTGGAATTTGTGCAGCTCTTTCTTAAGATCGCTCGTTTCTTCCTTATACTGCACGCAGCGCTCACATCTCTTTCTTTTTTGCTTTTCTATGCCCTTGGAGCAGCCAGCTGGCTTTAAACTTCCGCTCGTTAGCATTGTGCAGCTACTGCCTTCTGATTTTTCTGAAGCTTGAATTGGATCCACTTCTGCTGAGTCATCAGTACTGTCAATGGATGAGCCACTCTGTAGTGAAGGACTTTTCATGACGTTGTGATGGTATGCAAGTGAATCAGATCCTGCAGCTATTGTTTGCGACTCTGTTACTCCATTGTTTAACCCCTCTGCAGTGGTTGGTGGACTAGGGGGAACTGAAACTGTTGGTTCCGTGGGCACAGGTGTAGTCATAGTAACAGTATTACTTGTTGTCGAATTCCCGTGGTCATCTGTGTATCCGTTGAGGGTTCTTTCATCACATGGAGGAGGCAGTGTGAACAACTTTCCAGCATTAGCCGTTGAAGCAAGAAGAACTGTACCGGTATGCATAGCCTCATCCCCTGGCTTCATGCATGACACTGTAGCGTTAGAGTAGCCTGGGGAAGATGCTACTGTATGTGTGTCTCCGGGTGTCCCGATGTTTGCAGGATCTGTCGTGATGCTTAGGTGCTTGAATTTACCAGCAAGAGAGGGAGAGTGATTATCGGATGACGCCTCTGGGTCGGGGTGTTGGAGAGTGCTAATGTGTTTTGGTGTCTCCAAGGGACTGGACAAGGGAAGTGATGATGTGTCATGTGGGTTCAATATGCACATTGAATCCAACCTTTGTTGTAAATCACTGTAGGAATTAATAATATTAAGTGTTCATTAATTTTTATGATCAGAGAACATTATAAGGTACATGTAAAATAATTATTGTAGTTACATTTTACGATCATAATGTGTATATAGAGCCATTGATGATCTTACCAAAAAAGCACGTGTTTTATTTTTTTTCCATATTTAATATGTTATATTAGGTAGGGTGATTGCTGATAGTCTGTCCCACTTTAATGTTAAAGTTATGTATGACCAATGGTTTCAAAATGATCCCCTATCCCATAGC
Source organism: Cliona cf. orientalis (assembly GCA_963930775.1). Classification (NCBI taxonomy): domain Eukaryota; kingdom Metazoa; phylum Porifera; class Demospongiae; order Clionaida; family Clionaidae; genus Cliona; species Cliona cf. orientalis. Next base: position 6,420,580 of record OZ005699.1, on the reverse strand, counting down.
AGCAGCCTCTGATCATCATGCATGACTATAGCAGTCACCTGATGCACTGATGCATTAATTTAATTATGGAAAGGTTGCTGTGTCATTAAATTAGCTGCTTCCTTTTTATAGTGTTTCCTACTTCACCTAATAAAGTATGATACTTTATACCAAATTCCAAGAGGACAAAAAGTGTTTGACTATACCACCAATTTTGAGGCCATATCGATAAGTCCGTTAAAACATGAAAATCTATGTCAGCTAATGTATAGTCAAAGATAAGTCTAGGCTTCTCTTGAGGCTTCTTCCTATAAGTTAGTTCTGGAAGACGTACATTTTATCTTGGGACATCATCGTACACAGCAGCCAAAACTGATGAATTTTTATTTCATTAAACACGACACTATTATTAATTTTATATTATAGCCTCATTATATCATAAGTGTTATCAATCACTCCTGACTTATACATGACCCATGTCCCACATGTGAAAACAAGGGAAATTACCGGGGGGTTTCCCTAGAAGTGCATGAATATAATAACTGATGTAATTCATTGGTTTGGAACATGATGCTGGTAAACAAACACTGGCAAACACAATGTGACATGTAATCAAAAATTTAAATGCATGGATTCGTTCCAACAATGTTGTGACTTATACATTTACCAGTATGAAGATTATCATGCACATGCCCACCTGTAGTTTTTTCCAAATGTCCTTGGTATGCTTTTATCCGTAAGTCCGCTCGAGGAAATCCTCAGTGAGTTGCTGGCTTCTGGACCTGGTGTGATTGCTCGCCTTGTTACGGCATTAACCTCAGATGCGCTACTCATAATATTATCTTCTTTGCTGGTACCCATCACAATGCTCTTTCTAAATAACATCTCTGGTGAGGTAGTAGTGTATTTTATCACAGGCTCGGACCATGGTTCGTGGCCTGCACCCATTGTCACGGTAGGATGTGTTGCAACTAGTGAACTATGATGTAGGATACCGGAGTGATTGTGGCTACCACTGAAAGTTGCAGATTTTGCAGGCAACTGGCTGTGTTGTTGCATCCCTACATATCTGTGCAGTTTTTCTCCGGGAGCAACCAGTTGAGTAGGCCGAGTCAGGACAGGTTGACCTCCATGAACCAGTCTCGCCGAGTTCGGTGATGAGTTTGCAGCGAGTGCGCGGGCATCAGCTAGCGCTACAGCTTGCCGTTTTCTTAAATCTTCTATTTGGTTGTGGAAGCTCTCCATGAGTTTCGTACCTAAGAATTCCATACTATGCTGGTTTTCGAGTATGGATACAAAAACGTGGAAAGCCGGGGGATCTATTCGGATTCTATCACGAATGGCCTTGAGAAAGTTCTGAGTTCTAATTTCAATGGGGTGTCCGATGTTTAACACTTCGCTGTGCGTGTTTTCGTGGATTATTTTCTTCGACAGTGCGACGTCTGCGATGCTGTGTAGAGCCTCACGAATGCCAGTGCTGAGTGTTTCGTTCATTTGCAAGAAAGCATTATATTGCACGTTCTCTTCGGCCATCACAATTACCGGTAATAAAGAGAGAATAAAATATAAGAGTGTTTGAATGCTAATCTGAGTTTTACTGCTCACAGCAGCGAACTTTATATCTGATTCATAATCATTGCTGCACACGCAGACTCCACCTCTGAGCGCGGCCAGGCTTCTGCGGAAGGGGCGTGGTTGTTAGTGCAACTGACCAGACCATTGGTAAGGGTCGTCATACAAAAAAATATTTAGAATAATAAAAATTGCATGTCTGTTGCTAGGTGATCACAAAATAGAATATATCAGCTATATAATGTCATGATAATAATTATTATTATAGTGCAACATAATTGTTTGTTGTGCAATTTTGGGCTTTTGGGACTGGCAGAAGGCATTGCACGGCCATACTAGCCTGGCCAAAGTTAGCTCATTTATATTATAGCTAAATAAAATCATTATTGCTTATTGCATTATTCATAATACACTAGACAATACTATGATGCACTATATGAGTAGGCTCTAGGAATACAGTGGCGTACAGGCTCTAGAATTGGGACTGTTTTAAGTATTAACTAACTTTCATGTACTAAATATCGTATTGTAGAAATACAAAGCACATCAATGTCAGACTCCTAAACTGTAGTGGTATAGAGAGTCACACACTGTACTGTTTGAGGATAAATAAACATAAACAGCACAAATTAATAAACTACAAAAAAGCATGACATTGTCATACACATGTACACTTACACTTACATACACAGTTGTTACGTGACAATAATTGGGTTACACAAGATGCATGGTTAAGTGCACACCAATTAAGTCATGTAAACGATTACGATCCAATACGTGTATAGCTGATAATTTTCCTGTAAATTTAAAAACAATGGTTGCATGCCAGGCAATTACAAACAAACATTTTAAATTAAATTTTGGTGCAAATATAATCATTAAGCTCAAGCCTACCCCAATTTTTTTAGTTTAACACATTCCAGCTGTTTGCACATTCTACCATAATCAAGAAATTGGCATGAAATTAATAATACATGGTCATCAGCAACAAAAATGAACTATTAATAATTATTTCCCCAAAAAATGTATTGTTTATTATTTAAATTTCATGCCAATTTCTGGTAGAACGTAGAACGTAGAACGTGCATATAATATTATTATAATGAAATATAAAGGTTGTCATAATCACCTGATAGCTAGCCAGCTGACTGTACAGATGAGTGCTTCCTTAATTTTCGTGGTTTCCTTCTTTGCCAAATCAAGCAGTATGCTACTATAAATAGATGTATGCAAACCTCAAACTGAAGATGTTTGTGACCACAAGGTAATGGCCAGAATAAGTGAAGGTTAATGATGCTGAGTAGGAAATTATTGCTGTGATAACCTTTCACTTATAAGGCAATGAAGTCAATAGCACAGGACAATGCCACCATCTGGAATACATGTAGACTAGATATTGGGATGTATTCCAGATTTCTCTGAGGCTAATTCATGTACAAGAAATTTTCCCCAATTTGCGCCTTTTATTCTACCAGTTATTCTTGTCAATTTTCTGTTGAAATCTCAGGATTTTATAGGATAACTAGGTAGACATTAAGTTATTAAAAAGTGCTAGGTATTCAATTTGCAATAATTATTGGAATTTTGATTTGTTCCTGGTTTGAACAAGAAGCTAAAATAATATTATTGTATCACTATCTCACTCTCCTGCATATGCCACATAGCTACGTACTCAAAAAGCAGGTGAGAACACACAATTATTATTATTGCTGGTTTTATTATAAAGTCCTCATTATTCAATTACCATAATTATAGCGGGAAATTTTTGAGGAAGAAACCCTCACGAATTTCATGGTTTCAGTGCCATTCATGAACATTTCTTCATGATATTAATTTTGGGCATGCCCTACCCACCTATTCAATTGATTTAGCACTCCACGAACGCAAACTTTTTTTCCCCTTGAATGTTTCCTGCTATACGGTATGGTCTGACCATGTCCACTGTGATGACAGATGATGAAAGAGAGCATGCTCATAATACATAATTATATCACCCACACACCTATATACATGTATCTATATGCACAGCTCCTACCCACACAATAGGAACCAAGATATCACCCTCATGCATGTGCATGACCTGGGGAAATCCAAGGGGAATCCCATCAAATGTTATTATTATCCTTATAAGGGCATGTACCTGTACCCACTCTTAGATAGTGTGAATGTGTCTTTTTCAGGCTTCAGTGTTGCACAAACAGTAATAGATACTATAATAATAGTGCAGATAGTAACAACAATTATTAATTAATCATGGCAAGAGCCAATAATTGTAATATTATGACATTGTTAACTACATTGCATGAGGGTGTGTGTACATGTAGTTGCTAGGTTGCATGTTTTGCAAATTATTAGTTTGCTCATGATATCTGCTGGTGTAGTCATTTTGTCCATTGTTCATGCTATACTGTCCATGCATATTATGGTGGCTCACATCTTCAGCCTGATTCTCATAGTACACTTCTTCAGGGCATTGCATGGAATCAGCCCTCTGCAGCTGAACTTTAAGCAGCTCACACTTTGCTACGAGGCAACAGTCATAGGCTTCTTTCAGTCTTGCTTGTTCAGTTTGTTGGAGTAAAAACAGTTGTGTCATCCTCTGGAGTTCCATCCGAAGACTTTGTATGGTTTTCGTGGCTTCTCTATGTTTGACTTCAGTACCAAATACGCGCTGCTTCAGCTCATAATTGTCTAGCCTCTGGCGGTGTAGCTCTTCTCTCAGCCCTCTAACTTGCTCAGTATTCCGTTCTCTCTCGGTGTTCCATTCGCTCTGTACTTTGTCCAATTTCTCTTTTAGCATTTTAGCCTCTTGCTTAAGCTTTGCACACTTTCTGCACCTCTGCCTGATCGGGCGTTTGCCGTCATTAGCCAGTGGATGGTATTCACCAGGGCTTTTTTCAGAGACTTGAATTGGATTTATCTCAGGTGAAGGAAATGGAGAACCGCTGCTGTCTACAGATGAGCTGCTGTACAGTGAAGGGCGTCTGAGATGACCACATGAGAGATAATCAGAACCCACAGCATCCTGTGACTCTGTTACACCACTCTTGCTATCTTCATCCTGAGAGAGGGATGTTTGTGGGTTTGCAGGGAGTGGTGGTACTGTGGGCTCTGAGAGAGTGGGGACTGTAGTGGAGAATTCAATACCAGAATCAGAAGAAGTGCCATTCACGTCAGGAAATTCATCAGATTCTAGATATGGACCCATTGATGATTCTTGAGGCATGCTGGGTTTGACTGATTCTCTCGCCCCGCCACCTTGACCAGATATATGGTCATTGCAGTGTTGAGGTTCAGATTTTGTACGTGCTACAGCACCTGTATTGTGGGGACCAGTTGGTGTGCGTGTACCTCCGCCCAAGCTGCCAATATCACCTTTAGCTGAAGGTAGAGACAGTCTCCCCCTTCTGGGCGGCTCCTTGTTCTCCTTTGCATTAAATTTTGTATCTAAGCATGGTAAATTAAAGTCTGCAAGTGTGTCCACCAAGGCATCAATATTACGAGAATTGGACGGCTGATTAGGCTGTGGGATGCCATAATACGATCCAGATATTGACATTGTGGACGTTTTGGTAGAAAATGGATTGCCATAGGTGCTGGGTGATGGTGTTAATAATGGACCACTGTAAAAAAGAAAAAGGTTGATCAAAAAATTAATGTAACCCTAGCACCTCTCGATAGTTAGCTAAATGTACTATACACGTGACGTTGTACACAACGTCACAGGACACTGAATGGATTCACTAGGGACTGAGTTTGTTCATTCACAGTGACATTTATTATGAAACCACTTCCTTTTTGTACTTGTCACTCAAGGACTTTACGACAATAATGTAATACTATAAGCATTTCATTATGCATCTTGTACATCTATAAATTAAAATAAACTCGGATATCCAGCAGATATTTTAGCTACATGCGTAGTGATCCTAGACATGTTAAAATTTCATACTCATTACGATTGGTAGGCATTTCCAGTGGGATAGGTATTATGCCACATATTATTGTGTAATGCACGCTATAATACAACAATACTCACCTATAACGATTTCTGAACATCTTGACATCATTGTGTCCCATGGCTTCAGAGCTAGAAGAGATTCTCTCGGGAGTAACAGCAGCCCTGCGTTCAACGGCCACATTCTCCGGTCCACCTTGTGGGCTCATCCAAAACATCCGCCCCGGGGAATTCACTTGCTTCTTTACTGGCTCAGAGTGAGGCCCCCACGTACTCATACCAAGCTCGTCGTAATGGCTAAGCATATCACTGCGGTTGGGGTCCCTCAGTGGTAAATATCCTGGTTTGTTGGCAGGACCTGGTGCATTGAGAATGCTTGATGGAACTCCATCTGTGTTGAGTTTCATACCGGGTGGGTTCTGCCTGCCCTCTTCATCCGATTTCGCTTTTCCGAATGGTGGTCTGTTCATAACCACACCGATCAAGAATTCTGTAAGATCTCTCCTTCCTGTCTGCTCTAGACCATCGATCAGCTTCAAGTAAGTCGCCTCACTGCCGTATAGCTCCTCCCACCTGTTCATCATACCCAGTCTCTGATATTGTGGGCTATTTGGGTAGGTCTCTTTGAGATCAAATACCTCCTGGGAGGCTATCCCAATGCATGTTGCCAAACTTTCCCAGTTTTTACCGATTCTTAGCGCTACTTGATTCCGTGACTCACGGTTTACGGGTGCGTTCAGCAGCGCCTTTGAGATCCCTTTTTCAGCCAGATATGCACTTACTTCAGCCATTTGGTAGTAGCGCTATCCAAAGTTTAACCAGAGAAGTATAGGTATCGATCAGCATGAACGCTCTAATATCTATGATTGCAGCCAACTTTTTATCTCAAATCATAACAGGAAGTATACCGATAAAAGCGACTTTCGGTGCGCATGCGCATTATCTATGATTAGTGTGTTGACGACCATTTTTTTCTCTATAATGCATTTGAGCAATGGGTGCACAATAGGATAAAAACTAATCTAGTGTGCACCCAGTAAGTACTTGAGTATAAACAATTAACAAAAGTACATAATTATCAGACACTGCTTGATCATAATATTATTATTTTCATAATTAAATTTGTTTTATAGGTAGGAGATGTGACACACTCGTTGCTCAGCGATTTCCAGGTGGCAATTGTAGCTATGTGGAAAGAAAGAGAACTGGCTTGTAGGCATTAATTTGAGTGGGCAAAAGGATGTTCTAGTTGAAGAGGATGGTGGCTTCTTAGATCCGGAAATTTAGTACGGAACTCAGGGACGCTAGGAAAATAGCAAAGGCGGAGGATTATCTTGAACATCAGGCCAAGGTTCAAATGCAGTAGTCGCTGCTCAAGTGAAGGAAGCTCAAACAAGTCTAGCAGCTCCTGATAACCAGAATCCCATTGGTGGGCAGCAAGCTTACAGCCAAACTTCTGTACATTCTCTAAGAACTTCCTGTCTTTAACGAGGTGAGGATCCCAGACTGGCATGGGCAAGCATAATTATATTCAAGGTGTTGTCGGACAAGTGAAACATAAAGCTGCTTAAGAGTGTCCTGGTTTGCAGAGGAGTAGAATCGTCTGTAGATAAGACCAAGGATCTTCTTAGCACAGGAACATATGGAGCTAATGTGCGCTGACCAGGACAAGTTGTTGGTTATCATCAGACCAAGATATAATATTATTTGCAACAGTCAACTCTTCCTATTGCACACCCGAAAAGTTCTAGAGGATTGGAGCGAAAACTTGGATGCAGTTTTCTGGAGATAACCATTATATTATAATATTTATTTACACTCTCCTGCATTAAAGTTTGATACGGATCACTCTTCAATCAAAGAAACTGCAGACTGTAGTGCCTCATAGTCATCCAAAGCTGAAATTACACGATATACATAATAGAAGGATGTCATCAGCGAACAAATTTATTTTAGAGAGAAGACCATGGACGATACTCGTCAAGTCATCAATGTAGATGAGAAAGAGCAAGGGCCCAAGCACTAAACCCTGCAGAACACCGGAGAGCACTGGTGTAACCGAGGACTCTGAGCCATTCACAACAACCGCTTGGGTTCTATCTGCAAGATGGATAATGGTAAATGATCTCGTGGGGAACAAGAGAGTTTATCTTTTCCATCAGTGGCATGTGAGGCACCGAGTCAAAAGCCTTACGGAAATCGAAGAAGATTGCACATATATCGTGGCCAGCCTCGAGGGCCTGTAGCCAGTGATCAGTAAGATGCAGCAGAGCAGCAACTGTTGACCTATAATACCCTCCAAGAAACCAGATTGAAAGGCCGACAGAGGATGATTAAGCTGGAGATGATATAAGAGCACCTTGCAGATATGGCGTTCGAGAACCTTGCTGATGATAGGAAGCAGAGAAACAGGAAGGTAATTATTGGGACTGGAAAGCTCATAACCTTTTGGTATAGAAGCTAGGGGAATGTTCCCTGTAGATATGCATGGATAGATTAAACAGCTTGGTGATCCATGAGAGATGGGGCAATATTAGGAGCCGTATATTTCAGCATTCTGGTGGATATATATTCCATCTGGTCTGCTGGCATTTGTGATGTCAAGAGCTGCCAGCATATCACACACCTCTGACTCGGAGCAGAGCAAATCTTCAATGGCACAGGAGGTTGAATCTGCTGGATTGGTCTGAAGCTGGATAGGTGGATGAGACCTGCTAAAACAGGAACAGAAGAAGGAGTTTAAGAGATTAGCTTTATCCACATCAGCATGAGCCACCATACTATTCAGGGACAAAGTAGAAATTGATTGCTTGCTTTTATTCACGAACTTGATGGCTTTCCAAAACTTCTTTGGTTACTTAGCATTCAAAGTGTTGAAATACCTCCTCTTAGCCGATCGTAATTGTACAAGTGTGCGATTACGAGCAAGCTTGAACTGACAAAAGTCCCCTGTTCTCTATAGTCTTGCAGTTTTTAAACAGCTGGTTCCTTTTCTTCATTGATTGAATAATTGATTTGTTCAACCATGGGAGGTTTCGTCTCGTGGGGATATGACTCGGCCCGGTTAGGTATCGACTGGGCCATTATGGACAAGAAATGTTTTTCCACTGTTTCAAATCCATAACAACTCAATAATATTATGTTATCGGACAATACGGAGTCCCAGTTGAATTGGTTGATTAATTCGCATGCTTTATCCCAATCTGTATGTGCATAACACCAAATTAGCCGCCCCTGACTTTTTCAGCTTTGGGTGATTCCTGAAAAAGTTTGATAAGAACTCCCATATGGTCAGAAATGGACAAAGGAGGAACGGTGTCACATGAATTAAGCAGCGAGGGTTCAGAAACAAGCACCAAATCAATCGTTGATTCAGTTCCATCATGGTGAACATGTGTTGGTCCTACAACTGATTGGTCAAGACAATACAAATTTGTGATTGTGCACAAAATTAATTGGAAAACGTAGGATATGAAAAGGGTTGTCAAAATTGACATTAAAATCGCCAAGAAGTATGAAATTGTTAACATTAATACACTCCAAGTAAGAAAACAGGGTATCAAAAATAGAACTAGTATTATGAACTTGGAGGACGGTAAAAAAGGCATTATTATGATACATTTACTTACACTACTGGAAAGTAGGTATAAGAAAACGATGTGAAAAATATTGGAAAGTGTGTGTGCGTATGATCCATTTCATATCATCAAAGAAGTACTGGTAATGTATCTGAGAATTTGACCCCGTTTTGTGGGAAATTGTTCAAAAGTGTTTGGGAAAAGTATTGGAATTTCCCACACTATTCCAATCTTATAGGTGGGAAAGTGTCAGCATAAATAGTGTTGGAATAGTATTGAATGTAGGTTTAGTATGGTAAAACTATTCAATTGTGAATATCATAATAATATTAGAAAAGTTGATGAATAAAACCAATCAACATGATAATTATTATTATTATTATTAATACTTTACAGCTGAGCTGAAGGCCTGCTACAAAGAATACTGTAACAGCCTGACAAAAACAATAATAAATGATACATAGAATTAAGCTTGATGAATAATTTATATAGAGAAGCATGACTTTGGATGGGAAAAACACCTAGGGCAAGGACATGAGAAGAAGTATGTGCAATAATTATTAGGATTGAACTTTGAAATGAATGTATCCCAAAAGATGACCATTAGTTTACTTTTAATGGTAGTGAAGGAGAGACTTAGATCAATCGGTGGCAATGAGTTCCATAGATAAGGCAATCTGTTGAAATAAAATTGCTTGTCTCTGTTGTTCTTGATAAGGGGCTGTACTAGTTTGCTGTAGCTTTTAGATCTGGTTGAATTCTGGCTGAATGAGGTGTAGTTTAAGATGTTGAATGAGATGTTGGATGAAGTGAGTTTTAGCGACTTTACAAAAAAACAGATATCACAGAGTTCAAGCAGCATTGAGAGCGGTAAAATATGGAGGTCGATTAATCTTGATCTATAGTCGGACGTATAGTCATTGAGTATGAACTTTGTGGCTCGATGTTGTACTGATTCGATTTTGTTCATATCTTTCCGCTGCAGGGGTCTCCACATTTGGGACCCATAGAGAAGCTGCGATCTAACAAGAGAGATGTACAGTCTTTTCTTGGTGGTAGTATTGTTTGGAGAACAGAATGATCGGCGAAGCAGGCCTAGTATTTTGTAAGCATTTGATACTATTTTGGATATGTGGTCAGACCATGATAGGTCAGAGGATATTATGATGCCGAGATCTTTCTGCTGGCTACTTGAGGAGATGGATAGTCCATTGATGTGATATTGATGGTCACTTTGATCAGTAGATGTATGTCCAGAATCAATAGAAAGGAGAGAACACTTAGTCTCGTTGAACATCAGTTTCCAGTGGGTACTCCAAGAGGATAAAGCATCAAGATCAGATTGCAATAGAGAACAGTCATGAGGGGAGCATACTGGTCGGAGACATTTGGTATCATCAGCGAAAAGAAAAGTGTCAGAGTGGTTCAAAGAGGATGGTAAATCATTAATGTATATAAGAAAGAGGAGAGGACCAAGCAGACTTCCCTGGGGAACACCTGAGATTACTGGCAGAGTTGAAGAGTTACAATTATTAATGCATACACACTGATATCTGTTGGTTAGGTATTCACGGAACCATCTCCACAGGCTTCCCACTACACCAACCTCCCACAATTTCAGCAGCAGTTCTTGGTGTGGAACACTATCGAATGCTTTTTTGAAGTCGAGGTAGACAATGTCACATCGGGAGCAGTTGTTAAGAGCACCGAGGATGTTACTTAGAAAAATTAGTAGCTGCTGAGTCGTGGAGTGGTGGTGTCGAAAACCAAATTGGTGGTGGTAGAGAATATTGTTGTCAGTAATGAATTTGCAGACTTTGCTGTAGATGAGGTGTTCAAGAACTTTAGACACTATGCATAGCAATGATATGGGTCGATAGTTTTTGACCTGGGATTTATCTCCTGATTTAAAGATTGGGGTTATTGAAATAATAAGAGTGAAACTAACGATAAAAAATGATTAATGACAACAGAACACAATCAAACTTAGATGATGAGTAGTAATTATTATATGAATACAGAATTTCGACAATACATTAATTTAGTACTTATGGGCTTACACTAATTAGTACATAAGTCACAATATCATCTTCTATATTATAGAACCGTGGGTCATCATGACATTGTAGAACCTGTACAACAAAAAATAATGCATATTATTATATCATGCTTTAGCGTAGCCTTGAGCTTGTACCAGGGTCATCCCATGTTATTCAACATTGCATGTTGAAAAACACGCCAGGATGGGCAGAGTACGACACTATTGTAGTTATGAAATGTAAGACAGGGAGGGGATATACTGAATCATAATAATAATAATCTATAGTCGGGATAAGAGTGCTTATCATAGAAGGTAAGGACATCAGTGGGTTGATGACATGTTCAGACAGCCCAAGGGGTTTATGTAGTGGCCGGCTATCTGGGCTGGGTGTATGGCACACAGCCAGATACAGTATTCACTTGATCCTACCGTATTTTCGTGGCACAATATTTTGTGAATTTCGTGATTTGAGTTCTGATCACAAAAATTTTCTTCACGAAAATTTAGTATCATTGTGAGTGTGGCTACGTTCTGTGTGCACATGCACATCGCAAGCGCGATTGTGCGTACGTGTATGAATGCGACATATACTAGTCGGCTAATGAACGCCTGAACTGTGAAATGAAGCACTGAATCGCTGCTAACGATGTACAGACTCTGTACGCTTACTTTCAGAAAATTAGCAAAAGATACCTACCAAATCTGCAAGGATCTTTGTCCAAACAACATCCTTCATCTTGTATTGAATCCGCCAACAACCACGTTGAAGAAATGGCCAAACAGACAAGGTGCTAAAGGCAGAAAGAGAGGCCAGTATAAGTCTTGTCTAATTTCTTTTCTCTTCACGTCCACACTAGCATGCTAGCCTAACGCTGAGCCACGTGCAATTGTGGGCAGAGCGACAAGGTAAATTGTCCGCACCGATGCCGCGGCGCAGTGGTAATCATGAAAAATCTGGCAATCACGAAATTTTTATCACGAAAATTTTCAATCATGGGATTTTCAGCAATTTCACAAATATTTGGAGCTATAAATATACGGTATTTATTTTGTTACCCAAGTTTGTGTGGTATTAATTTTATTCAAAAGTGATGACTTCTATTTGAGAGCGGTGTTTATTAATACCAGTAGCTGCCAGAGAGGCTAGTCTCGTGCCCAGCCTGTTTATTACACGCGGAAAAAGAGTCTGGTGAAACGCGTATTCAATTTTGGTTCCATACGTACATGACGTATTCTGACATGGGCACAATGAATATTATTTTAACATAGGCGTAGGAAGATGCTGTAGGTTGTGGGGGCAGAATATAGGATTGCGCGCATAGCGCGCGTGAATTTTGTTGACCACACCCATATTATTGTCAAACCACGCCCATTTTTGCACTATCGAGGCTGTAGCTTGTGCCTATAGGGGAGGCTGGCAAGTGTATCTGGCTGTAGCGACTGAGATTCAGTGAGAAGTAAGCCGTAAGATAAGCAGAGCATACCCTATAGCTACACTTGTTCATGAATTTCATGTGGTGAACCAATTGCCAGGGCTAATACAACAAATACTGGATGGCTCTGGCTGTGGGGGCAATGCCCCCACAACTTGCAGCTTGTGGGGGCAAGCGCCCCCACTGCCCCCCCGTTTCCTACGCCTATGTTTTAAGCAATGGCGCAATCACTGTTTAATATTATTAATAATTTGCGCAAAGTGTTTGAAAAGCACCTACCGTAGTCTATGGCGCCTGTGGGATCCTTGGACAGTGGAGTCCGAGTGCTATGCTTGTCTCATTGCCTGATTTGTACCCAAAAGGACGGCGGTAAGCTTTCAAAATCAGGAAAATTTTTTCCTGTTAGACTGATAAACACATTCTTGCCGGCTAAAATGTAGCTTACCACTTTCACCTAAACTTCACAGACGCTAGCATGATTCAAACGTGGGATAGCTTCGATGATCGCTTGCTGAATGTCAGTCTAGCTGTCCAACAACTACATGTAGCCATCTCCTACAAGTAAAGTGCAAAGTACATGGTGAAGCATCGCAATCTTTTCTTGATGACATGGCACCATTCTGCAATCTGATTGGACACGGCCAATCTTGCCGTGTGGAACCAAAATTGAATACGCGTTTCACCAGACTCTTTCTCCGTATGCGATAAAGAGGCTGGGCACGAGACTACAGAGAGGCAATCCATAGAGAAATGGTCAATTGACACCACTGATTCGGACCCCTTTGCCGATGTAGAAGGCTACAGCTTGTTCTAGAAGACTGTTAAGTATTTAGAATGAGTCGTGAGGCATGTTTAAATGCTAATGTACTTCTCAAATAGTAGGTGTGGTATGGCTACTATTCAAGAGCAGCAGCTATTAATTTTCGTTCAATACTTCCGGAGATGCGGCAACTAATCGAGAGCTAGAGGCGTCTGTTCGAGTCAATACAGTAGTTAGAGAACCAACGAGTGCTACCAAACCTATCAGAAACTCCAGCATATTAATTTTAGTGTCATGGGTCATGGTTCATGGTTTGCAAGCAGCTGTAGCTAATATATAGCTATATCAAGGGCTTAAAAGGTGTCTAATGTGTTTTGTCAGTAATACCTCAATGATGCCCTTGTGTCCTTGATATGCATGTAGGGGATCAGAATAGCTTATAGGCGTGTGGCTGTATACTCTGTTAATTGGCTTGTACGTAACTAGTTATCTTAAACTGCTTACCAGAAGGCTGGTGCAATCCTTTGATTAACCAGTGAGCTGAGTCAGAAGAGATGGAGTAAACATCAGTATGGCTGTGCCAGCTGCAGGGACACAAAATTTAGATATCACTTGATCAGCAACTTGAAAAGCAGGCATGCCAAACTTACTTCCAGAAGTCATTATTAGGTTGTCATGAACACCATCCTTTTGGTCCTTTCTTTTGAGAAACTTGCATGCTTGAATTTGGTTATTTGAATTTTTATCACATGTAAGTCATGTGATCATAGTAATATCAGATACTTTTTTGATAGTCTGGGTTTAATACATATAATTCCAACATAAGCTTAAAATCTGACATTATTCATATACATCTGAAAATCATGAATTTATTCAGATACTTTACATAACCATGGAATTTTATACAAAAAAATTAACACACCTTTCAAACACCATCTGTAGATTACAATACTATTTGTAGACCTTGGAAAACTATCGCACATTTATTTCGATGTTTTACAAATACTTTAGAATTGTGTATGAAAAATTTCCAATATAATAACCACACATCAAAAATTACTATGCTTTTTATAGACCACTTAGAAGAAGTTTCCAATATTTATCACATATACTCCAGGTGATAATATATTATTCCAACACTATGAAATAATTTCCCACAGTTACACACCAAGAAATTGGGCTCAGGGCTCCAATTTCCAAGACTATTCCAGCTCTAAGAGCTCAGCACATATGATTTTCTCATACTTTCATTACACTTTTCATAGAATTGGCTTTCAGTAGTGTTAATAAGTATAGAGAGTGTAAGAATTTCAAGTGTGGGGGGAGGGAATAGTACGTTACTGACACAAAAAACATTGAAGAAACATGCATTAACACATCACCACCATGATGGTGCCTATCGTTACGGAAACGTTGAAAATCAGGAATAGAAATTTTCTGTATTACTAATTTCATCAGAAAGCCAGGTCTCAACAACACAAATAATATGAGGCCTATATATATGTGCATTAACACAAATTTTAAGTAAAAGGTTGTCAAATTTAGGTAGCAGACTCCTGGCATTATAATAAAGTATTCTTATAATATTATTATTACACTTATTAATTACTAGTATCTTGATGGTGGATAATTGATACATGTATACTTCTGTCCAAAAATCATAAAGTCTATAATAATATTATTATCATGACATTGTATGGTGGCATGCAACCAGGGTCAAGTTTGTAGCTAGTTAAACATTAATTAATAATAATTAATGGACATGCATGGGAACAATATCCCAGTCTAGTGATGATTTAATTCGCCAACCAATTAAGCTGAAATGAATGATTACGATGATCTATAGTCATCCGGCTTTACATTCATGATACTTATATTAAGAATCCTTTCCCATGAGCCACTAATGGGCCAGGAAACTTGTTGACTTCTCCAATAATCTTGCAACATCATGCATGGTGTCTTTAGTACTAATAATTATTAATGAGAGTGATTATTACACTCCTGATAGATCAGCAAACAGGAATGATTTGCATGTTTCTACTTTCGTTAAAAACAGATTGAACAATAATTTTTTGAACATCACTAGAAAAATCAACAAAAATTACAATAATTTATAATATTATTTCTTATACGTGGGAATATCCTCTGTTGTGCATACCGGTATAATATTAGTATAGGTAATAGTGAGGTTGTATGTTGAATTTGGGTAAAATAGCACTCTGAAATAGGTATTTGGTTCAAAAATTGTACGAGCGATAGCGAGTACAATTTGATGAACCAAATGCCTATTTCGGAGTGCTATTTATCCAAATTCAACATACAACCTCACTATCACAGGCTAATAGTATACATACACAAAGTCAGATAGGTATTTCAACTCAGAAGGGTATTTCAAACTCAGGTGCCTATTTCACTTGTAATACTTGTAATTGGTATACAAGATTTATACACATCAAAGTACAAGTATACTATTATTATAGTAATACGTAGCTGCTTCACTTTCAAATTGACAATAACAGATCTGTATAATAATATATATATCCCACCTATGTATACTCTTGTACTATAACAAGTGGGGTATAACTGTGATATATTCCCTCCCTGAGGGGTACAAGGGAATATATGATCCATAATATATTCCTCCCTCTGGCTATTATTTTGACCAACCAGAGCCACTGTTTTAGTTCACACAAGCAATCATGTCATCATATCTAATACATTTGCGTGTGCACAGCACTAAGGCACCATACAACACAGTAGACATTGTTTACACAGACACGGAAACTCACGCGCACTAATTGACACTAATCAGGAATTAGCTATCTCTCAGTTCTGCCACGTGGCAAGTTCAACAGTGCAATGGCAAGTGAACTGTGCTAACTGCTCTGCTAGTCCAAGTCTAGATAGCGTAAATCCATTCAGTAGCCATTGCCGGAGTTTGTTGAACAGCGAAACTATTCTAAACTTGTTTTCGAAGCTACCTGACTGTCTTCTATTCATGGAAAGCAGAAGCACTGGTTGATTCAACTAGCCATGGCATGGTTCCGCGACTCAAGCCATCCGTCATCGGCTGTTTCTTTGCTGGTTTGTTTTCTGTGCAACTCTCTTTCTGTTCAGAACTGTTGTTGCTAGGTTAGAGCGGTTGTTGCTATGCATGTAAACTACGGTGCGCGTGACTTTTAGCCAATCAGGTGGGATATATAATAGTTACAGCACGGTTGCCAGGGATTTATGGCGACGTAAACCGCCCTTGTCCTCGGGCTACGCCCTCGGACTCGGGTCGATTTACTGCCATAAATCCCTGGCCCCGTGCTATAACTATAACATATATTATAGTACCCTATAACTATCATACGTAATATACTTAGTCTATTACAATGATATAAATTCAACAATGTCATAACTTTTTGCATAGATCCTAAACGTATAACAGTTACAATGACATTGTCATAGTGCACGTGGTGGATATAAATCATGCATATTTAAAATTTAAGGTGAATATATATAGTAGCTATGGAGGTAACCGCAAACCACGATTACAGCATATATGATAATGCATTGGGAAACGAAGTAATAGCGTAATGAACAGCAATATAAATTATTATTACCAAAAACAAATTGAAAATATGGGATCGTTTAACTATATCATC
Source organism: Cliona cf. orientalis (assembly GCA_963930775.1). Taxonomy (NCBI): domain Eukaryota; kingdom Metazoa; phylum Porifera; class Demospongiae; order Clionaida; family Clionaidae; genus Cliona; species Cliona cf. orientalis. The sequence continues at coordinate 6,403,609 of OZ005699.1, read as the reverse complement.
TTCATTGTACATCTTGAAGTTTGGCATAAAAATCCGTGGCACAAAAATGATAAAACATGTAAGATAAATCCCTATTTCTGCAATGTATGCAATGCAAGATTCAATTATATCATCTTGGTCTGGATAATGCCATAAGATACTGTAACAAGAACAGCCGATGTCGAGAATGGATAAAATTACAGTGAACACGAAAACAACTTTAACGATGGTTGGTGGATTTCTTGTTATTGTGGGCATGATGGCCAATTTTGCAGATAATATAAGAAGGAATACTGGCCAAGGAAAGTGGAAACTGAGAAATTGAAATGGCCACGGCTTGCAATATGATATTTCCAGGTGACGTAGATAAATCTGTCCTTCACCTGTCAAATGTATCCAAATTTTTCTGTTTTTATGGAGTGTTTGGAGGGTGTTACAATCAAATAGTCCACTACATGGCAACAATGCAGCTTTTATATGATCAGACAAAGTAGAGGATTTGCAAGTGTTTTTCAGAGTGTAAAGTATCACATCCTTATATAGCTCTTCACAATCTTGTTCATTAAGTATTTCACATACCTCCTTTATCTGGTTAACAAATTCATGGTAGTGCCTTTGAAGTTGTGAAAAAGATACATCTCCTTTACAAGCAGCAAATGCCATAACTTGTAATTCCTCTAAAGAGTGTTTATCTTTCAGTAACAGAATCTTTAGTAGATACCGTATGTTTAAACTCTCAAGTGAATGGTTAAACTGATGCTCGTCCAAAACATGTTGTGCATGATTTCCCTCTTTAAGAAATAGAAAATGATCTTTCAAAAGTGTTACAAAATACTTTCCAAATGACTCATCGAATTGTCTTTGAAGTTCATGTACTTCACTATGTCCTCGTTTCCTTGCATATCGTCGCAATAGTCCGTGCATTTCAAATCTTGACTGTTTGCCAGACCAATACTTTTCCAGTAGTGAATATCTGAAAAGAATTTTGTGGCAAGGATATTCTTGCAATTGGCTGCTTACACTTGGAAGGATAGCATTCCCTGCTACTTCACTGAATGATCCAGGAAAGAGTGAGACATAATAAGTGCAATTATGAAAATTGAGTTCTTCCAGATATGTAAAGGAAATGTTGAAGATAAAGTTTAGTTGCTCTGTTTGGTCATCAGAAATGCTCATTGCTTCAATTGGGTGTTTTTGTAAGTGTTGTTTCAAAGTTTCACTATCAGTGTGATTGAGTCTAAGTAAACTGGCAACAATTTTTAGAGCTAGTGGATACCCTCCAACTAGTTCGGCAATCTCTTTTGTATCATTCTTATCAACTGAAGTTGCATTCAATAATGATTTATCAATCAGGTCAAGTGACGAATCCAAGCTTAAATTATATACATGTTCGCTGATAGCTATACTGGTGCTAAATAACTTGTATTGTGATGTGACAACAATGTGCAGATTATGGTTCCCATTTGTGATCATAGCCTTTAGATTCTGCAAAAGTTTTGTCCTACTATTATTGTTGAAGATAATATCATCAGTATTGTCTAAAATCAAAACAGCTGGACACTTAATAGCCTTGCTCCATTCCAGAAGCTCTTCCATAATATTCCTCTTTGAAAATCTGAACTTATTATATCTGTTAGTGCCACTACCGGGAATGATATTCTGAACTAATTGAACACCACTGTCATGGTTAGCTGAAGCCAAGGATGACCTATCTTTGACGGATGTAGGTATTAGCATGGAGTGAAGATTAGAATGACTCAAGTCAACGTAACGAACATCAGTACCACTTTCTACAACTTTGACTCCCCAATGAACTGCTAAATGAGATTTACCAAATCCAGAATAACCAGAAATGACAGCTATATAGAGTTGATATTGGAATAGGAATTTTGTAAGTTGTTTCATCTGCTTATCTCGATTCACAAATATGCTATCATAAACTTTGATATCAGTAGTTGCATTTCTATCGCTACATCCTAGATTTCCCCGGTACATTCCAATTTCACTTGAATTTTCAGTATGACAATAGGATCGTGTGGGAGGCTGGTCATTCATAAACCTTCGAAATTCGTTTATAACTTCATTGGACATATCTGTTGTTGGATTTTTGATAGTATTCTGCTGAAACGAAGTGTAGGACTCTGGCCATCTTAATACAATCACAATACCAACCAGTAGAGGAATGCTAGCAACCATCATCACTCCAGCAACAGCATTCACTGTGTTATTATAGCAATTTAAACTTAATCCATTGAGTGAGCCCCATGCATATAGACAACTTAATTGGTACTGTATGGTACGACTATCATGTGAAATAATATTATTATTATGCCAGGTATGCAAGGCTCTATAGAGCTCTATGCCTTAGCTCGAAAATTTAGCTGGGTATAGCTACCTTGGCATAATATATTTTGTGTGACAGTCGTACATATATTATTAGAACAGCATATGCATTAGACTAAGTGTGTAAATTTACAATTGGCTAAAATTAGAGTGGCCTGTGGCCCATGCAGGCATGAGCAATCAATATTATAATAGCGCTTCATAAAATTTTTCATGCTGATGTTCAGATTGAGGTCAAAACTTGAAGATACCTTTTAATTTCCATGCATACTGACCCAAAGACAGCCCATAACAGCGTTTGTGTGCACGGACAATGCCACAGATACTTGTGGTGATGCTGAAATTGTAGTTTATATTAGACTACTACATGCTAAACCACATGGTTCTGCCATGGCTGTTTTGTGGTTGCAATTGTGAAAAAATGGGTTTATATGTACATACACAAGAGCTTGCATGCCATGGGCTCTGGCGCTCTAGTATACTTTTGCTACTAATTAACACAGCTGGCGTCACTGTGAGTGAACACAAAGACCTCATGAGGCTGTGAATCTTCTAGATTTAAAGATAGTAATATTCAGGATTATTATTGTGCATTGTACAATGGCAGTACAAAATTCACAGATGTCCGTGCAAAATTGTATTATGTGTAGCTTTATGTCTGGATATTCCAAGATTATTATTGTGACATCTGGATGTTGTACCTAGTGTTCTATCTCGATTAATAACCAGTACAGTAGAACTTCCGAATAACGGACACATTGGGAGCAGGCCTTTTATCCTTTATATGGAGGTTGTCCCTTTACAGTAGCAGAGACAATTTACGTAATAATAATAATTATAATAATAGTCTACATAATATTATTATTATGATAGCTATATAGCTTAGCATTTGCAGAGGTGACTGGAGAAAGAATCAACAGAAAAGCAGGATATGAGCTGGATTTGAGTCTAAGTACTGTGTATATACTTGAATTGTATCAAGATAGCGCCCCTCCTACGAAGGGGGAAGGGCCTGGCCAGGCTATAGCGCGCGATCATGGTGCCAGCAATTACGTCACTGGCCGCAAAAGGGGTGTGGCTTCCTGGCCGTCTGCTATTTAGAAGTAAAATTATACTGAGAGGTTCAATCGGGTCCGAACAATCCGTCCGTTATAGTGAATTGAGAGGTTGTCCGCTCCTCGGAGGTTCGTAATGTACTAAATCTATGCCAAATTCAATCCGTTCCATAGCGGTTGTCCGTTATATAGTGGGTAGACGCTCCTGGGAGGGTCCGTTATGAGAAGTTCCACTGTATAATATATCACCAAGGGCTTAAGCACTCGACATCACTTTAAAAATATTGTTTGCAAGCAATGCAAACATAAGTATATTCTGGCAGTGGTTGGTCATCCGTGTGGAATACATGCATGCCTGTTGACCTGTTCTGTGCACAGAAGCATGATATTGTGGGGGTGCAGTTGATAGGCATGGCCAAGTATTTTCGATGCCTGTGTATATACCTTACAAAATGATTTGAAGCATACTGATGCATGATTTTATTGTGCTTACAATTAGTTGCTCAGATCTCGAGATCTGGTGATTTTCGTGCTGACGCTATTAATAGACATACTGTCAGACAAAGTAAACCCCATCACAAGACCGTCGGAAGCAAATCCTTTGTGGTGAGGCGCATGTGCGGTACATTATCGAAAGCCACGCCTCCAACGAGTTTTGCACATCGCGATACCATAGTTGCCAAGTTTATAAGAAGAGAAACCGGGACAAAGTAGAAAATAGTATTAACGCGCGCAAAGCGCGCGCGAAACTTTACGGACCACGCCCACTTTGGGTCGACCACACCCACTTTCGGACGATCGTGTACTGCCACACCCACTAAACATCGAGATTTACGGACTGAAATTCGATAATATACTGAGTTTATGCTTGTGCCACACCTCCATTTGTATAATCGAGCTGGATTCCGGGACAATGCTGCAAAATCAGGTAAACCGGGACACAATCGGGACATAGAGCCAAATTCCGGGACTGTCCCGGCCAAACCGGGACACTTGGCAACTATGCGATACGCTTTGGCATGCTGCACGTTGACCCCACCTACTCACACTGCACACATCGTGTACCCAAACACAAGTGTATGCTAGCTTAGCTGCTAGATCATGAACTCAGGATCAATGTCTAAACAAAGGCTCAAAAAGTGGTAAGGCCATGGCCTTACCAGCCTTACAGGCTCCGACGGCCTTGTATCATGCACGCATGGGGTAATAAGTCACTAGCCTCACATAACCAAATGGTTGTTGCAATACTGAGTGCATGAGGTTTTGGATTATAGTGTCGTACCTACCCCCTTCTACATACCCCACGAGAAAGAGTTAGCTGGGGAATTGTGTGTCCTGGGAATGGCACTAGCTTTGTGTGTGTGTGTGGGGGGGGGGGGGGGGGAGGAGGGGGCAGATTGCTGGAATATTCTTATCTGCACCAGTCAATGCCCTGTTCGGCTTAATTTCTTCTTACCACGTGATATTCTTCTAGGTTGTCTGTCCTCCTTTACGGACGGTGATACCCTTGATTCCAATTTCATCTTCAGCAAGAATCAGTCTGTAAGACTTCTCCTTCCTGTCTGCTCTAGGCCTTCAATCAACTTCAAGTAAGTCGCCTCACTGCCGTATAGCTCCTCCCACCTGTTCATCATACCCAGTCTCTGATCTTTTGGATAGGTCTCTTTGAGATCAAATACCTCCTGAGGGGCTATCCCAATGCATGTTGCCAAGGTTTCCCAGTCTTTACCAATTTTTATAGCTATTTCATTTCTGTGCTCAAGGTTGATCGCTTTGTTTAGCTCTTCCTTAGTCACGCCTTTACTAGCCAGGAACACATCCAATCCAGCCATCGTTCTCGAATTCCGAATACACACCCACTTCTGCAGAATCGAATCGGGGGTGTAACCGGAAGTGATGTCGCTTCCCGATATGCATTATGAGCATGCAAAGCAAAGTACGCATGCGCATATCAAAGTGATCTGCACGCGCACAAACATGCTCCACCCACTTACTTTCTGTGAGCTTCCGCGCATCAAAATATATGCAAGGTAAGACTAAACAGATAGCTACTTGAATGTCATTAGGCGCTACATCCCTGCTATAAACCTCTTGTGGGTGGAAAGACTAGTGTACTTTCATGGTCAATAGGTACCCACCCCTCTGTTCCTGGTCATCCACCCGGCCAGTGTCTGTGCCTGTGCCACTGAGCTGCAGATTGTTCTAATTTACTGGCTGCACACCAAAAACACTGTGACCACACATAGGATGGAGAATTTATCTAGTTGGTTCACAGATTTCAAGGCCCAGCCTGTATAAATAGAACAATCTAGATCTGTTTAAACATCGGTGATATTGTGCTAGCTATTGTATTAATTTTGGTACAGCCCCTGAAATATTATAGCTACATAGATGAAGCTATTATGCTGCTAGTATGTTAAATTTGTGCGCCTTGGTGCCCGGAGTCACTGTCAGTGGTCAGTAGAGCCGTAAGCTGACACAATTATTAAACATATCAGATTCGAAGCCACACAAGCCTCTTAGCCTAGCCATGTTGACTGATAAATTAAATATGATACAGTAGAATTTTGATGGAAAGACTAATCAAAGGCAAAGCGCCATGCTGGTACTTTGGGAAGATCTGAGTCACACCCTTATCATGTGTGTTGCTCATGGTCAGGGGAATCTCCTTACACTATTACACTCTGTGCTCTGTGGTAGGAAGCCTCATATGTAGCTAATGTAGCAAAACCACTATAAGGCCACCTGTTCCATTGATGATTACCATGATTTGTCATTGTGGACAATTAAGGCCCGTTTCACTACCTAGGATAATAGCAGTGAGGCTAGGCACCATCTGCTGTTTAATTGCTATGATACCTGAGTAATTCCCCAGTTGCATGTAGCCCTGTATGACTATATCTCAGGGTAGTTGCGAATGTGCTACACTGACATTAATTTTTATAATATGAACACTTGACCATCTCCCCAGTAGCTGCACAGTGTAATGGTGCATGTGGTAAAAGGTCGTCAATAGAATGCGTACACATCGATCGATGCTGGCCCCAGAAATCATGGAGATGGCGTCTAAGATCGACTCTCAACCTTGATAGCGACAAGTTTCGATGCTTCAATTACAGAGACGAATTCGACTGCACAATATTCCTTCCGAATTTCAGGTTAGTCACGCTGCTGCAGTCGCCGCGCGGGCCAGCCCTTGTGACAGTGATGCGTGTTATAGCTATATAGCGCAAGGCTAGCTTTATTTATCCACGGCATTACGTAAGCCAAGGAAACACGTGAAGTTCAACCAACAGTACTTCTCAGAGAAAGTAGCGCTCAGCTTGTAATGTATTCGCTGGATACGCGCGTAAGATATTCTACATATTTACTGATTTTCAAGTCCCAGAAAAGCTCCAGCGAGGCCCTGGATTTTCTCATAATTACCTCATAGATTACCTAAGAGATTACACCATAGGTTTCATCATACATTACACCACAATTACCTCATAACCACAGAAAAGTAAATTTCTACTGGGGAGATAATTATGTCACAATGTGTGTACCATGATGTGCTGTAGCTTACAGGCTCTATATGAGGGGCCAGCCTAAGCACATGACTACTATGTATATATTATAGAGTTATAATTATTGTATCGTACCTTATGCAATGCAGGTTAAACATGAAGATGTTTCATAAGGTCGTCTTTTTCTCATGGTGTGCTTGTTGGATAATTTTCCTATTGCCTTCAGGAGGTGATTTTGTACTACCATGTGCACCACTGTGGCAGTTGAGTGATCGATCAAAAGATATCAATTCTATCTCAGAAGCTGATAGATTTGCTCAATATTCATACATCATCACTGTTAATGTAACAGCAACTAACAATGAAAAGTGCCATTTATCTGAGCTAGGAAAATTCAGTGCTACGTGCAAAAGTCTAAATGATGCCCTAGAAGTCTTTGGTGGCATAAGCTCTGTGGCATTTTATCTAGTATCCCCTGGCGAAGTTTACAATCTTAGTTCCACCTATAATGTGAAGAATGAGCACGATATCTGGTTCCATGGAAACAGCAGCAGTAGCTTGCCTCATAATCAAACTTCGATTCCTATGATTAAGTGCCTGAAAGGAGTGGGCTTCTCCTTTGTAAATTCAAGCAATATCTTCTTCAGTAATGTAAAATTCTTGAACTGTGGAAGTGAGGTACCAATCAGCTCTGCCAGCACAAATCTCTCCACTGAACGTGTGAAAGCTGGGCTCTACTTCTATAACTGTACAAACGTTACAATGCACCAAGTTCAAGTTAATGATTCTCGAGCTACTGGGGTCGTAATGTATGATACGGATGGAAAAATTGAAATATGCAACTCAGTCTTTGCAAACAACTCGGTCGAGAAAAGGAATAATAAATCAGGAGGTGGAGGGTTTGCTGTGGAGTTCACCTATTGCAAACCTGGAGACACCCTTTGCCATGACACAGGTATATATGATCCACGCTACAGAAAGAATAAAGACTCTACATACTCTTTTCATAACTGCACTTTTCGAGATAGTGTGGCACTTAATTCAGAAATAAATCACATATACGACACAAAGGCACGAAAATACCACTTTGATTCTCCTGGCCAAGGGGGTGGATTAAAGATTAACATCAAAGGTAATGGCATGAACAACTTTTTCAACTTAACCGACTGCCAATTCTTAAACAATACTGCTGTGTGGGGTGGTGGACTTCACATAACGATCGATAACCAATCTTCCAATAATTCTATTGCAATTTCACATTGTGATTTCAATAATAATAGTGCCCTCTTTAATTTAAGTGATGAGTACACGGCCGGAGGAGCAATGGATATAATCACTACAACTCAAAATTTCAATAGACTTCATATAGAGGATTGTAACGTCACACGCAACCGGGCTCCAAGAGCAGGTGGTATATATCTATTTATTGCTCGCCAAAGTAATCCGTATGTGCACCATCCATTGGAAATTTCGATTGTAAATTGCCTACTTGAGTCCAATAGTGCTCGTGTAGGTTCAGCGATGGTTATTTGCACATTTCCAATGTTCACATTTGGAGTCTTACCACCAATTCACATCCACGGCAGCACATTTTCAAATAATCACTATTTGCACCTGAACACCAAGTTACATCCAATACATCCAGTTAGCACTGCAGTGGTGCACGTTAGTGATGTTCCTGTATCGTTTCAAAATCTCACTATCTTTAAAGACAATACTGGTTCGGCTTTATCTGCAATTGGAATGCAACTAAACTTTATCAATGTTATTGCCTACTTCACTAACAATTCTGCCAGTAATGGAGGGGCCATAGCACTGCTTGGAGATGCTAGTATTCTTGTTGGACCGAATACTCGTATGACGTTCGTGAATAACTCTGCCAAAGGACATGGTGGGGCGATTTACAACCGCTACATCAGTGCAGAACGTTTAACATCAACTGCAGATTGCTTTTTTCAATACACTGATCCGTTGATTGAGCCTGATGATTGGAAAGCACAGTTCAATTTCTCTGGGAATAAGGCACGGTTTGGTGGATGTTCAATATTCACTTCGTCTATTGTCCCATGTACGTGGAAGCATGGTAATAATAGTGATGTCTTTCGGTGGAAAAATTGGAAATATTATGATACTAAATGTGGGCAAGGTATTGAGATCTCTACTGATCCAATAGATTTCGTCAGCCTTAATAAATCCATGTGGTCTATATCTGATCCAATTGAAGTGTTTCCCGGATTTCCATTCAGGATACTGCTGGGTGCTCGCGACGATCTCGGCAACAATGTTACAAATAATACCATCTATTATGCAGAGTTGCATGACCCCAACTCAACAGTAACGGCTGAGATTGCAGACGGATTCTCTTATGTTATTTCTAACTATATGAACATTAACGGAAAACCCAATAGTACTGTCAAACTTCAACTGCAAACCGAAGGATTTCGACAAATGCATGTGATACTAAATGTGACTCTCAAGGAGTGTCCTTCTGGAACAATGTGCAGTCAGAATGGAACTATATTATATAATTGCAGCTCAGCAACTAATATTAAACAGATCTCATGCCAGTGCCCGTCTGATGAGCATAGGTACCGAAACCATTTAAAATGTGATCAAAAGAAGTTGCTTAGCAGCATAGACATCGGCTATTGGTATGGACCTGTTCTGAATCGTTCTAAAAATGGGAACTTGACTCTGATGGGTAGGATACCTCTGGCATACATATCTCAAGAAACTACATCAGACACTGTAAATCTTCCAAAAGAAATTAGTAAGCTTAATGAAACACTATGTGGAAATACAAGCAGGACAGGGATATTGTGTGGTGAATGTATTGACGGCTATGCAGTAGCAGTGAACTCACGTAACTACCAGTGTGTACTCTGCAATGATACGACTCCTGGAGAATTCATCAAGTTTTTATCGGCCTACATTGCGTTGACCTACTTTCCGATAATGATATTCTTCATATTGATCATCTATTTTGATATCAAGCTAGCAAGCAGTGCAGCGGTGGGGTTTGTACTCTATGCACAGATAATTGGCACCGGGCATTTCCTCTACCCTCAAGTCCCAAATGGAGCAGCGCAATTAATCCGTACCATACTAATGACTATCTATGGAATATTCAACTTGGAGTCTTTTGCGTTTCTGATGCACCCCTTTTGCCTCAATGAAAATTTCACTACTCTTCATGTGCTCTGCCTTAACTATGCTGTTGCTCTCTTTCCACTGGTGATGATTGCAATCATCTTTATGCCTTACAAGTGTAAGGTGTTGTGCTGCATTTGTCGCCATCGAGCTATCAGAAATGAAGGGACAGCAGAGTCTGAAGTGGTTATTGAAGCAGATCCAAGCAGTGCAACCTCGATAAGGAGTATTTCGGCTTCTCAACGACCTTGCTGTAGTAAGCCACCCAAGAGCACATTGATTCATGCATTCACAGCATTCATCGTTCTCTCCTACACCAAGTTTGGCCTGGCCTCCATGAAAACTGTTTTCATAACTGAACTCTTTGATGCTCAAGGTGTTTCTAAGGCTCAAAGAATTTATCTCACTGGACACTTGTCCTTTAGCGATCATCAGTTTCTCTTCCCGTTTGGTATTCTTGCCATACTTGTCCTCATATTTATCGTATTCCTTCCCCCTCTTCTTTTACTTGGACCTCTTCAATTCATAGACTGGCTTGCTGATAAGCCGAAATTTCGCTGTATCCTCAAATTTTGGCCTTCAATCACTATTCATACTTATCTAGACACCTTTCAAGGCTACAAACCAAAGAGACGTTTCTTCACCGGACTCCATTTGCTGTTGAGGTTATTTTTGTTTCTTGTCTTCTCGTTTTCTCCCGATTTTCTCTCACAGTATGTCATGCAGCTGGTAGTAATTTTTATATTCTCTGCCCTTGTTTCACTGCTGAGACCGTATGCAAAAGAATACTACAATTCTTTGGAAATTCTGTTTCTTCTGAACCTTGGACTCTTGAACTCGATTACCATTTATGTCAGTGAACGTAACTACAATGCTGGTATCTATGCTCTAGAGTGCATACTATTAGTTTTGCCGTTGATCTACATGGTATGCTACATCACTTGGAGCAAGACACGAAAGAGGAAGCAAGTTGAGATAGTAAAAGAGAGAATCAGTCGACGTCTTATAAACCCAGTAAGATCATCAGGAGAAGAGACTCAAAAACTACTCAAAAGCAGTCGTGGTGATGATCCATTTGGTGAAACTATCAACTATTCCAGTGATGATCCAGACGAGGAAGTATTCCAGAGGGCAGCTAGAGGAAATCGATATCGTACTGCAAATATTCGTACCCACCCTCCAAGCAGACCGGATGGAGTATACAAGTCAGTCGTGAGCATTCTAGAGCCACAAGTGTCTAAGGAGGAGGAGAAGGGAGAGGGGGAAAGATCAGCTGCCACAAATCAAAGTGATTCTGGAATTGGGAGGCGAGTAATTGATAGTGAAAGATCAGTGGATTCAGTCACGGAATCTGATACGTATTAACAATGTACAGTTGCTACCAACTTGTGTATGGCTAGATTGCACAGTAGAAGATAAGTGGAATCACTTTCGGACACAAAATATAGAAAGTACAATAATAATATTATTATTATAGATGCACAAACCTCTTGTCTTAATCACTGGCTTTTCTGTTATCAGATTCTGATACTACGGCAACTAGTGTCAATTTCCTTATTAGCTATAATAAAATTATTCTTCATAGTTTTCCAGCAACTCATATTTCTCTAATAATCTAACAAGGTAGCTAACTCATGCATGGATCATGCACTAGGCTATATAATTCTTTACAACATGGTTACAGAAGAGTTTGAGCAGCTATTTTCACAAAGTCTAGCTTTGGGACTTACAGTATCAGGTAACTTCTCTTAGCCCGAACGGAGCAACGACTATAGTATCAGACTTTTCACTGAATGTTTCCTTCTCTCTCACTGGCCACGGATTGCTCCGATCCACTTTTATCACTAACGTTTTCTCCATTATCGAGGAGTATTTAGTCTTCTGTGTGATCTCATGTAAAGAAATCCAATTAATATTCAATGGTGTTGTAATCATGAACATGTATAATGATAATAGTAGCTGGGTATAGATTATTATTAATTTTTTGAACATAAAGCGATAATCAAACTATAATTATTATGCAAACTCGTTTCCTATTCTGGGAAAGCTTGTGGGATGCTGTAGCCCTAAGGAAGCCTGATATTATCATTATCTAGTGGGGTCATGACTGTGCTCTGTGTTTGCACCCACATAGTCAGTAATCTATGCAACACTAGGATTGTGCTACCGATTTATAGCAACTCATTTTTTGAGATTTTGGGGCCTTGGTTCCCTATACTTGTAGTAGATCCTGGTTCCATTTCAAGGCTTCTAAAGGGAAGGATTGTAAATCTCGAGTTTGAGAGTCTGGGGATGTCTAAATGTACCACATTAGAAGTTGACCTCAGTCACATAATATAGTGGCTATACTGCAAAGACCACAGAAGTTTTGTTATAAGAGCTGGAGTCTTTTGAGTTCGGTAGTAGCTAATGCTATGGTAGAGCTTCCATTTCAAATTATCGTTTACTAGACAAAATTACCACATTCTGGACAAAGTTACACGCTTTTGAAGTATGCATATTAACTTTGTCTTTGATGTTGATGTCTTGCTGTACATGTATAGATAATAGTCGATGGGGGGGGGGGGGAAGTATACATAATTATCATAATTGGTGGGTGGGGCTCATCATGATGCATGACAGTGGCATAAGAAGTTGACTTGAAGTAGGGGGTAATCAAATCAATGCATAGCTGTGGCTGGCATGCTCCTCCCAGAAAATTTAGATTTTTATATCCTAGAGCTAGCGATTCTGGTGCATACTGAGCGCAAAACTTTGCTGTAGTGAGTAGCTATACTTGTATCAGTGTATAGACACTAAAATAGAGAGGATACACCTACAGTACTGTAACATGCAATAACAGTATGTGTTTTATACTAAGCCAAGACTAGTGAATACCACTCAAACGTTGATATTGCATGTTGTGGCCATAATTATGATGGAAATAATAGTGCGCATGCAAGGCATGTTGAAGATACCACGGTAGACTCTATAAGTAGGGATGGCCCGGATATGCCATATATGTAATACATTACAAATACCCAAAAATCTCAAAATTAGGTATTTTGTGAAATGTTTAAGTGTGAAAATCAGAATCTCCAGCAAATTGTGCATCTAGCAAGACCAACTGGCAAGATCATTCATCAAAACAATTGTACATGACAGAACCAGATATTTGAAAAATAGCCCATTTGTCAATCTTTCTTTCTTCTTTCATTCTTTCTTTTTCATTATCAGGGCAACTCATTGACAAGCTATTCGGACAGTATCTTCAGTGTATCATGGGGTGAATTGTAGAATGATGGTACATAAAGGTGCTACTAAGGTATACTGTCAATAGCTGGATAATTAAACAACTTATTTCCTATTCTGGGAAGGATGATGACTTGGTGGATAGCTAGGTTTGTGGGATATGGGAGCTATATACTGTATTGTGGCAAGGTTCAAGCCCTAACAAAGCCTGCCAGACAAGCACAGCTGCCACTTGGAGTCAGTTTGACAATGTCCCACCCCCTCCCCCCCCCCAACTGCCCAGTCCTGGAATGCTTATCAATTAACCACAGCAATAATAATTAATAATATCTGAGATTACAAAGCACACATATATAGGTAGCTAGTAGCAATAATAATGTTATTATACACACCATATAGTACCACTCTTGAATAATCCACAATACTGTTACATGTAGCTATGTGGCAAAAATACTCTTAGAGCTCTGTTTATTGAACATAAATTTCAAGCAGTTCAATTGGAGTATCTTCATTATCAGTGCCTTCTGTACCCATAATGCGTACTTCGATATCATCACTTGTTGGACAGCCGAGATTCACACTGAACCATGGTGGAGTGTTGTTACCAGTGCAGCATGTGCCTTCATGACTACACTGCTCTCCATCCCATAGCTTGTCATTTGGAAATAATTGACCTTGCCAATCTTGTCCAGGATTGCCTGATTCGCAGTAGTAGTTGCTGCCAACGAAGGACTGAGGTCGGGTACCAGAGGAGGAATCACGTACACATGGACATGCATTTGAACCTGTAGCCATCTCACTGTACGAACTGACAAAGGTCCAGATGTGGTTACGAGGCGATCCATAGGTAATGCTAACACCATCCATGTACACGCTGTTAATACCATTAACTGGATGAAATCCATCGGGACTTGCAAATTGGATAGCAGTAACTCTTCCACATACTTTACTGTACTGACGATTGGTAGTGTAAAACGTGGCAGGGCTAGTTTGACTTCCTGAAACTGGCCTTCCACATGCCCTGTATTGATCACCGCTGTACAGCCTCCAAGCAGATGGACACTGCTGTGAAGTATCAGTCATGTTGAGGTAGGCAATGCGAATCCATATCCCTTCTCCACACTGTGGAACTATGCTTCCGTTGAACAGGTATTGGTATACGTTGTTTTCCACCTTTTGCAAAGCGATATTTCGCTGCTCTGTTGATGGACAAATTTCTTGTCCATTTCCATCCATGATAACCGGAGGAATAGATGCTTTAGTCACATCTTGAGCTGCTGCTACCTGTATAGATAGCACTGTAGCAAAGACAAGGAGAAGAACTGCCATGATTGTTGAGGTAACTGTATGCGTAGTACGTCTTCAAGTTGTGTGCAAATTCCAGCAAATTCAGTTGCTAGGCAGATAGCTATATAATAGCTTTTGTTTGAAGGGCTCGTGAACAAGTACTGGGCAAAAATCTCAATATAACAGTACTCAACCTGACTATGTCTTATGGCTGTACTATAATGCCTTCTTAGATTACAGTGATTAAATTTTGTATAACAGTTGTCTTGCTATATAGTAGGCGGTAGCTTTCAAGTGTTGTGTGTACATAGTAACCAGTGTTCAAGCCACTGAGGTATGTTGTCTTTAATTACCCCGCGCGCATGCGCAAGGAGTAAAGCAATCGGTCGTGTACATGATTGTGCTTTGTGCTTTGTGCTCATGCGCACAACTAATAGTATGACTGGTAATAATCTCGAAATTGCTCGTGATATCATAGATGTATAATAATATTATAGCCGAGCTGAAATCTTAGAAGACCTATGGAACCAAAATCATAATGTATTACAACAATAGGTAGTATCAGTTCATAATATATTATGAACTGATACTACCCATTGTTGTAATACATTATGACTTTGGTTCTAATAATATTATGAACTGATACTACCTATTGTTTTATACATTATGATTTTGGTTCCGTAGGTCTTCTAAGATTTCAGCCCGGCTATAATAATAATATTATTATTATACATCTATGATGTCACGAGCAATTTCGACGATTATCTTCCTAGTTTAGGTCTGGTGTACTAAGAGTGCTTTTAATTTTGTGCATCAAGACTACTCAATAGTCTACTATTAATTTTATCTCTGTTTGAAGTTAATTATAGCCAAAGTAAATCAGTTTGTACAGATTGCGCAATGTGCGTGTGGGGTAGGTACTCTATAGACCTCTAGTTAACTTAACGATGCACCACCTGTATAGTCAAAAGACCAGTTAAGGACTGACCCTTGAGGGACACCAGAAGTTACTGGGAGGACGTGTGAATTAACACCATCAATATTAGCTATAATTTTATACTGACATATAGCTACTGGCTTCTGCTTGAAAGATAGCTTATATAACTCCACCTTAGTAGGTGCAGCTACAGAGTTCAGATAACTTTAAGAGAAGGGTCAAGTACAGTATCAAAAACTTTGGATACATAAAAAAAGACAACATAGCTAGCTACACTTCGATAATTATTATAGCCTCGATCTAGAGCACAACACAGCCAGCCATCAACAACTCTGATCAGTGCTGACACTGTAACAGTAGAATGGGTAGACATGCATGAAGCTCATTATTTCGTGGAAATAGGCAAGTTCTCTCTTAGAAAATCTTAACTACATGTAGCTATCAATCGTTTAATGGCGTTTTTTTTGTCTATAAGAATTCTTGCTTAAATAGCAAGGGATACACAATAGCCAAAAATTAACGGCTAATCGGGTGTGCACCCGGTGATATAACTAATTACTTACAGTAAGAATACAATAATATTATGCTACATAATAGTTAGAGAGTTAATGTTGGTTTGGCGTTCAATTAGCTTTTTAATTGCTTGCAATTATTAGTAGAATTGAGGTCAAAATTGGCTCAAAATCTGCTATTCAATGATTATTCAGTTTATTAACTACAGTGAGCTAAGCAGTCAATTACGAAGCAAAGAACCACACTATAGCCAATAACTAGCTATAACTCCTTGAATTGGTAGTTATAGTTAATGAGCCTGTTGCAACAGAGGACTCACAAAGTAGCTATAGCAACAGTCTGTATATATAGCTGGACCATGATCAATATCAGTGTACAGTCATTAAGCACTTACTGAATCAGCGACCCTGATAATTACATGTATCAATAAAGGAGTCCAGTCATAATAACAAGACTTTTGCTACAATTGGTGCTATCATGGCCCTCAAACAATGATGATCACCGACAATACATTTATAATGCCAATTGAGTCACTTGCATTGGATGTTTTGCAAGGTCTAATTCACACTAGCTGCAGAGAATGAATAATAGCTACACCAACCGTCATCAGATCATATAGATTACCATATATCCCCATTATATTCAGATGCCTGTATCTCAGGAATGTAAAGACGCAGCTATGATCACCATTCTGGCAGCCCTGGCAAATACCGACCACCCAACTCCTACCGAATTAGGGGTGTAACCATAGGAATGTGTAGGAGGAGTTCAGTTCAGTTACAGCGCGATGAAACCGTAAACACATCAGGCTGATAAACATACTGAGAAGATCAAGGTATGTGAAAATGATCGTCGAGACTATAGACGTATGATAGTATACTATGGTTATTTATATGTACCAGGGCCTGATCAAGAAATTATTATACAGTATCGGTACTATATTATAGCTATTAGCCTCGCCCCCAGGCCCCACCCAACGCAGGGAGAAGGGGCCTGTACGGTAGCTAGTTATAGTCTCGTATGGTACCCAGGCCCTCGTAACTGTTACTGTATTGGCAAGACTTAGTAGAATTGGACGAATAGAATTTCAAGAAATAACATAGTTGCATGGCTATGTGACACTGAGTGATGATGCTGTACCATCAGTATTATTATTGCTAGTTTGTATGGTATAATCAATCATCAGTCATTAATGAGAATTATCCATGTACAGATCACTGATTGTACAAGATCTTCTTTATTACTTCATTAATTTTTGTGATTACACAGAATTTTTTAAAAGTAAATTGCTACTGGAGATAATAATTATTACAATGAGTGCTGATCCAATCATTCAGCTATGGCCGTACATGTCCCTGGATCTACAAACCCGACTGTTACATAGGCGGCGGAACAGGGGGGGGGGGGGGGGGGGGCAGGGGGGGGCACTCGCCCCCCCCCCCCCCCCCCCCCCCCCCCCCCCCCCCACTTTCAGAGATGGGGGGGCATTGTTACAACGCAAATGCGATCTAACGCAAATGCGATCTGATGCGCGCGCCGCTATGCGCCCGCCGCTATCTCACAATTACGCGGCATTTTCAAACAAAATTCTACCACTATCGCATCCGTACAATCAGAGCTCGAGCTTTTGCCAATCCTAGATGCATATTTCCATGCCACTGTGGCTAGTCAGTTAGCTGACCTTTGTGTGCAGGATGTAACTACTTATAGCTATAATTGTGTGCGTGTTTAACGCGCTATCCATATATATCTATCGATCCACGACTCCGCCCATCGCATTGTTACCGCTAGTGCTTCGCTGATCTCCCGCCATTTCCCCAACTATATGCTCCATACATACAATTTTATAGAGCGCTAAAAGTCGCTGAAGTACCTATTAGTTAATATTTGATCCTTAGTGCAATATTTAATATGCATGACCTTTCTTGTTAGCCTGGGGTACAATATCTTTGTCTTTAGTGCAGTATTATGAATTTGCTGTTAGTATTTAATTATTGTTATTGCTTTACAGCAGGAAAGCTGAAGGACTGCTACGAATTATAGCAGCCTAATACTAGAAATTAATGCTTAATAGGTGAGGCAGCCTGTTTAAATAAAATTATTTGTCCCTGTTGCTCTTTACAAGCTAGGGGTGGGATAAGCTTTCTGTAGCTAATAGCTAGATCTTGTCAGGTTGACACTGAATGATGTGTATATATTATTATGTATACATTGAGATGTTGAAAGAATTTTTGGGTGAGAGCTTTAATTGGAGACTTAGTAAAAAAAGGGCATAATTATAGTATTATTATTATGTCCTTGGGTTCAAGTTGCATTGATAGTGGACTAGGAGCTTAAGGTGGATTAATCTTGACCTGAAATAATTATATTAAATGACCATATTTCCAGCCACCGGCCCACCCACAGAGTCAGCTAGGCTTTATAGGAACATGAATAATATTCACGTAGATGAGTTCCATTGTATGAGCATTGAATCATAATATTATGAGACATGAAGAGTACTATCTCGCTATAGCGGCAATCGACGCATTTGCGAGAACCCTGACTACCCAGTCACATAGCTAACCAAAATGAGAGTCAGCTAGCTACCTGTACATGCACATAAATATTCACATAGAAATTTTCCGTTGTATGAGCACTGACATCATATTATGAGAATTGGCATAAACTATCTCGCTATCGCAGCAATCCACACAATTGCGAGAACTCTGGCTACCGCAGGGCCGGAGGAAGCAATTTTCATGTGGTCAGGCCATTGTGCTGGGTAGTGGCGTGCGTAAGCACGCTAAAACTAGGGGGTCCGGGGGCATGCTCCCCCGGGAAAATTTTGAAATTTACAGTCCCAGAGATGGCTTCTGGTAGCTTCTGAGTCCAATATTAACAGACACACTTTAGCTTCACAAGATATCCAATATTCAGAAATTTACAGCTAATACCTTGTTTTCTGTAGGCAATTAGATGAGCTGTACATTCCACCACAGATACTGGGGGTAGCTAGCTACTAGTTGCAAATAACTGATCCCATGCATGGCCTATGTGGCTCACTTTAATACCAGTATACCGGGGTATGAGTTAAAATACTTTTGCACTACAGCCAGAAGATACTGATACCTTAGTGAAGTCCGGACAAGCTAGGTCTGGTTCAAGCATATACGAGTTCTTTGACGACCTTTACCACACAATCGATAGTGTTAGCGACCATTACCTATTCAAACGATGAAAAAAGTGGTCCGGTTTTGGCCTGACCAACCGGACCGGCTCCGCCGGCCCTGTACCGGGG
Source organism: Cliona cf. orientalis (assembly GCA_963930775.1). NCBI lineage: Eukaryota > Metazoa > Porifera > Demospongiae > Clionaida > Clionaidae > Cliona > Cliona cf. orientalis. Next base: position 6,384,328 of record OZ005699.1, on the reverse strand, counting down.
TAGCTACCCAATCACATAGCTAAGTAAAACCCTTGTCAGCTAGCTACCTATACATGTACATAAATATTCACACTGATGGGTTCCATTGTATGAGCACTGATATAATATCATAATGGCTCATTGTATCTCCTCCCCTAGTATAAGTCAATAGTTTTAATAGCTAAACTGAATATATTAACATCCATTGATCATAATTATATAGCTATATTCTCTCTATCGATTAACTTGGATAACCACTGATTCCAAACGTCTCGCAATCGCGTCAACCAACGCGTTTGCAAGAGACGCACCAAGGAGCAACCGAGCGGGGGAACTGGACTCCCCTCGTCGTTCACGCATTATTATTATTATTATTATTGATTTGATAAACACATCACCATAGGTGCAGCATAAATTAAGTATGTAAAGGTAATAAGCATAGAAAGAAAATGGAAATTATGTTAAGTTGTACAGACATAGATTATATCTTCACTTAAATGAGAGTTCTCATCTGGTGCAAATCTGACGTCTCGAATAAAGTTTGCACAAAGAACATCTTGATCTGAGTAAATCTTCTTATCACAGGAGCCATAAATTAAATTATATCCTAGGCTTGAACTCTGAGCAAAGACATCACATACCAGCGAAGATTGAGATTTTAGGGCCGCAGACAGAAGCTTGGATGATCTCCGAACAACAATATTATAGCTATATGCTGTTGAGATGAGCAGTACAATGAAGTATGCCAGTATTACGAGGGAAAGACCAAATCCTATGGAGGATATTGTTGAAAGATACCTCAAGTGACCTTAGTTCAGGAGAGGAAGAAAACCAAAGAGCTGAACCATAGAGGGATAGGCAAAAACTGTCAAATAACTTAGTCTTAACAAGTGGATTGCAGGGAGAGAATGAGTGGAGCATGCAGTTGGCTTTGCAAACAAGATCATTCTTCACTCTAACAATATCATCAGTATCAGAAAGGTTAAAGGAAAGTAAATGACCTAAGTGCTTGGCTGAGTGACCCAAATTGAGCTCCAAACCATTGATTCAGAAGAAAAAACTAGCAGGAGAACAATGTGAAGAACAAGTGCGTGAGAAACGAACAAGACTTAGCTAGTTGGGTCTTACTTGCATTAAACAATAGGCTACGAGAGGATGCAAAGGAAGAATAGGTATCAAGCATCAAGCGAAGAGCAGCAGAAGATGGCGCAAGGAGAGCAATATCATCAGCGTAGCATAGGGCACCCACAAAGTGATTGTTCCAGTAACAGCCGACACCTTTATTCTCAAGCTCAGTCAGTAAATCATCAACGTACACAGTGAACAAGATAGGAGAGAGTACTCCACCCTGATGCATCCCATTTGAAACAGAGAATTTGTTAGAAAATTGACCATTCCAGGATACACATTCGGTCAAAAGCTAGCTTTACTAGCATCAAGAAAACAGCCATAAACACTAGAATCATTGATATTATAACGAGCAATGACATTCTTGATGAGACCTGTACAAAGCTGAGTTGATGAGCCCTGCTTGAAGCCAAACTGTAAGGAAGAGGTAGAAAATGCCGATCTGTGGTCAATTAAGATGGTCCGTTCGAAGATCTTACTTAGGGTGGGTGCGAGAGCAATTGGCCGATAACTGTCTGAGTCAGAAGGGTCTTTTCCAGGTTTCAAAATGGGCTTCAATACACAATCTCTGACAGACTTAGGGACATAATTAATTATAACCATGACCGTCACGGAGCATAGCTGTGAAAAGTTTGGAGAGCAGATGGACTAAGGAAGTGGATGCAAAGATAAAGTGATTAGACATTAGTGATATCTATGTACCATCTGACTTGTTCGATTTAAGATGTGACAGAGCCTCGGAAACAGTATGAGGGGACACCGAAATTGAAGCTAAGTCAGAGGAGGAGAGAGAGCTTTCAATATTAGTGAGGAGAGATTGAGAAGAGTCATCCGAGTTCAAGAGACTGTGAAGCTTAATTGTCACCAAAGGCATTAGCAATGTCAGCATTGCAAGAACAATGATCAACACATGGTGCAGTAGCTAGTAGATCGATGCACCCTTACTGGATTTACCAGCATTACGAACAATTCTCCAAAAATCATTGTACCTGTATTGAAAGAGGGCATCGCCAAGTTGCTCCCGCCTGATGTGCTCATGCTGTCTTTTTAATCTGCGGACCTCATACTTGAACCTCTTCTTATATAGAGTGCTTCTTAATTTGAAAAAGTATGCCTGAAGAGGGACAACCAGAATCATACCATAACTTATGCCAGTAGAATTATTCGTGGAGTCAGTGGGCGATTGAATGACCACTTATTCCAAACGTCTCGCGATCGCGTCAACCAACGCGTTTGCAAGAGGCGCACCAAGGAGCAACCGAGCGGGGGAACTGGACCCCCTCGTCGTTCACGCGTTAATAAAATTATTCTTGACCATTCGTGGAGTCACTGGGCGCTTGAATAACCACTTACTTATTCCAAACGTCTCGCGATCGCGTCAATCAACGCGTTTGCAAGAGACGCACCAAGGAGCAACCTAGCGGAGGAACTGGACTCCCCTCGTCGTTCACGCATTAATAGAATTATTCGTGGAGTCAGTGGGTGCTTGAATGACCACTTATTCCAAACGTCTAGCGATAGCGTCAACCAACGCGTTTGCAAGAGACGCACCAAGGAGCAAGCGAGCGGGGGAACTGGACTCCCCTCGTCGTTCACGCATTAATAGAATTGTTCGTGGAGTCAGTGGGCGATTGAATGACCATTTATTCCAAAAGTCTCGCGATAGCGTCAACCAACGCGTTTGCAAGAGACGCACCAAGGAGCAAGCGAGCGGGGGAACTGGACTCCCCTCGTCGTTCACGCATTAATAGAATTGTTCGTGGAGTCAGTGGGCGATTGAATGACCACTTATTCCAAAAGTCTCGCGATCGCGTCAACCAACGCGTTTGCAAGAGACGCACCAAGGAGCAAGCGAGCGGGGGAACTGGACTCCCCTCGTCGTTCACGCATTAATAGAATTATTCGTGGAGTCAGTGGGCGATTGAATGACCACTTATTCCAAAAGTCTCGCGATCGCGTCAACCAACGCGTTTGCAAGAGACGCACCAAGGAGCAAGCGAGCGGGGGAACTGGACTCCCCTCGTCGTTCACGCATTAATAGAATTATTCGTGGAGTCAGTGGGCGATTGAATGACCACTTATTCCAAACGTCTCGCGATCGCGTCAACCAACGCGTTTGCAAGAGACGCACCAAGGAGCAAGCGAGCGGGGCAACTGGACTCCCCTCGTCGTTCACGCATTAATAGAATTATTCGTGGAGTCAGTGGGTGCTTGAATGACCACTTATTCTAAACGTCTCGCGATCGCGTCAACCAACGCGTTTGCAAGAGGCACACCAACGAGCAGCCGAAACTGCACTCTCCTAGCATTATTGAAATTGAAATTAATAGTGGAGTAGGCGGGCATTCGAATAACCATTCTTTCCAAACGTCTCGCGATTGGATCAATCAACGCATTAATTTACAAAGGCACATTAAATAGGCCAGGTGGAGGATCAGTTAGCTAATGATTAATAGCACACTGCCACCACATGTGTGATAATTGTCTGATAATTGCAGTCCACATCCTGTGGGCGTGGTATAATCTTAAACGTGGACCACTATGGATGACGATGAGTCTGATTCTGTTTAACATGTTGAGTGAGACTTGAGACAGTTGTGAGGAACTGGATGATGTACATATGGAGCTAGGGGATGTCTTCTTCAGCTGCTCATGAGCGTCCTAGTGAGGGATTTCGGAACCATCTCAGTCTGCTAGCTCCAGATCACTTGATGGGCTGTTGGTGTGGAGAACTTTGATGGAGGTAGATCAAGAGGAGTTGGCATTACACTTATTGAATCTGAGTGATTATCCAAGGAAGGTAAAGCAAGAGATGGAGATTGCAGTCTGCCAAATGGTCCAGAGCGTGATGGGTCAACAGCATTCCAACACTTTCTCCTGTGCAGCAACCACTACTACTCTGCCTATAGCCACCTACAGGATCTGTATGAGAGGAGTGTGTCATGTTTAATGCCTGATCACAAAAAGCAGGTGTATAATTTACTTTGTCATACCTACCAACCTGCGGATAGTCTTGTGCTTGAATTTTGTATAAAATGTGCTTGATTTGGGGCATTTTTACTTGATAATGCTGCTAGCTTCTCAAAAATGTATTAGCATATATGGGCCAGGTTCTCACAAAAAATGAGGGATTTAGTAATTTTTGTGAGGGATTGGCACCATTTTTGCTTGAAATCAAGCAGAAAGCTGGATGGTTGGTAGGTATGCTTTGTGAGTAGCTATTCTGATCTCTTCTCACAGGGTGTCCATGATCTGGATAGAACTGACCTCATTAAAATACCAAATTGATACTGGAGATGCTCCACCTATGCGCCAGCAGCCACACGGACTACCCTTGGCCAGGAGAGGGGAAGCTATGAAAGCCATAGAGGAGATGCAGCAACCTGTTGTACTGGTTAAGAAAAAGGATGGTATATACAATCAGACTTTATGTGGACTACCGTAGACTCAATGAGGTCACTAGGAAGGATTCATACCCACTGCCTCATTCTGATGACACCATCGAAGCTCTTGCTGGATCTGAATGGTTTTCGATTTTAGATCTAAAGAGCAGTTATTGGCAGGTGGAGATGGATGATGGAGATAAGGAAAAGACGGCGTTTTCAATTGGAAGTGGATTATGCACAATTCACTGTCATGCCATTCGGACTATGCAATGCCCCTGCTACGTTTGAGTGTCTCATGGAGCAAGTTCTCTCTGGTCTGCCACTCTCTATTGCTTTGGTTTATCTGGATGATATCCTAGTTTCAGCAAGGACTTTGCTGATCAAATTTCTAATCTCCAACAAGTTTTTTGGTGGTTCAGGCAGGTGCATCTAAAGCTTTCGCCCAAAAAGTGCTCCCTATTTCAGAAGGAAGTGAAATACCTTGGGCATATCGTGAGCAGTAGGGGAATTGCCACCGATCCTGAAAAAGTTGAAGCAGTTCAATCTTGGCCAACTCCAAGGGACTCTAAAGAGGTTCATAGATTTGTTGGTCTTTGTTCCTATTATCGGAAGTTCATTTCTGATTTTGCTAATATTGTACATCCTCTCCATCAGTGTGCAGAAAAGTTCAATTGAACTGCTGAAGCTGAAGCGGCATTCATTCAACTGAAGTAAGCTCTTACTCAAGCCCTAGTGCTGGGTTATCCCTCTCCAGATGGTCAATTTATCCTGGATATATACAGATACCAGTAATTTTGCTAGCTGTGGGAGCTGTTTTGTCACAGATGCAGGATGGGGTGGAGAGAGTATACTTGCCTAATACAGCTGCAGCCTTGATCAAGCTGAGAAAAACTATTGTGTTACCAGGAAGGAGTTTCTGGCAGCTGTAAAAGCTATCAGACATTTTCATCCTTATCTGCTGGGAAGGCCGTTCATTCTTCGTACTGATCATGCGGCATTACAATGGCTTATCAATTTCCATTCTCCAGAAGGTCAGAGAGCCAAATCGCTTCAGCAATTACAACAGTATGATTATCAAGTCGAATACAAACAAGGAAATAAACACAACGATGCTGATACACTCTCAAGAAGGCCTTGTGCCCAAGACATATTATGCAGACATTATGATCGGTTGGATCAAAAGGAAGAGCATTTAAGAAGAGAAGAAGCTGGTCTTCATGTGTGCTATGCTATGTGCATTGATACTTGTAATCTCGATGACTCTGAGTGTTCAGGGAGATCGATGGAGCAAGCAGGAATTGAGGGAGTCTCAGGAGCAGGACAAAGATGTGCAGTGGATTCTGCATTCGAGGGAGAAAAGTGACATCCAACCATCCTGGGAGATCATTGCACCTTTTAGTGACACAGTGGGACAGCCTCTGCGTGTGCGAAGGAGTTCTTTATCGCCCGTGGAAGAACTCGGCAGGCAACTACATCACAAAGCAGCTAGTATTACCAAAATCTCTTTGTGCTACCAGTTTACATCAGCTTCACTATTGCCAACAGCACAATAAGACCATGGGAAAAGTTAAAGAAAGATTCTACAGGGTGAACTATCACAGTGACGTGACGAAGTAATGTAAGACGAGTGATGTTTGTGCATCTAGATCTGGTCCTAAGAAGAAGCTGAGAGCACCACTTGGGCAGTATAATGTTGGTAACCCGATGGAACGGATTGCGATTGATGTCCTGGGGCCCTTGCCAATTACTGATGGAGGTAATAGGTATCTGCTTATAGCCGCCGACTATTAAATTTTGGATAGAGGCTTATCCTCTACCAAACCAGGAGGCTGTAACAGTGGCGGGATTCCTAGTGAAGGAATTTGTGTGCCATTTTGGTAGATGACAGATGATTCATTCTGATCAAGGACGGAACTTCGAATCTGCTGTCTTTACTGCGATGTGGCAACTCTTGGAAATTGCAAAACCAGGACTACACCACTGGACCCCGAGTCAGACGGGATGGTTGAAAGATTCAACTGTACCACTGAGTCTCAGCTGTCGAAATTTGTGGATGCAAACCAAAGTGACTGGGATATTCATGTTTCGCTCTTACTGATGGCATACAGGTCATGCATCGGTTCATGATACGTATACGACTGACTGCATGTACACCGGCACAATTAATGCTGGGATGAGATCTACGATTACAAATTGACTTGCACTTGCATGGGCAGGCCTGAAGATGAAGTTTCACAACATGTGTCTGTATAATTATTATTATGCTGATGATTTGCGAGCCAAGATGGAAAGAGTGCACGATCGCGAGTTTGCTCAACTGCATCTCCAGCTGAGAAGTGATCAGATGAAAGACCGTTACAATTCCAGCGTTGGAGATGGTAAATCGCTTCAGAAAGGTGATCGATCTGGTATGGCTGTATTGGCCTCAGTGGAGGAAAGAACTTTCACCTAAATTGATGAGATTGTGGAGGGGACCATATATAGTGACTAAGAAGATTAATTTATTGAATCCAATTGGGTCCCCATACTAAGCCAAAGGTAGTCCACTGCAATAGACTGTACATGTACTGTAACAGTGGTTCTTCACCACCAACATGGATGAAGGACTCTGACAAACAATCAATCCACTCCAGACAGATGTCAGTTTCAACTCCGGATAATTGTTCGCAGACCCAGAGGAGATCACAAAGACATCGCTGTCCACCTCTGATAGGTTTGCTTATCTTTGTAGCTACCCATAGCGAACATTTTCAAGCGGGGGAATAGTGGTATTGGCCACTGAGCCATAGCGATTTGTGGACAATTGTTTGTTTTGTGACACTGAGCTGCACTTCTATTTGTAATATTAATTGTTATGACTATTACTGTCTATTACTGATTTCTGCATGCTTTTGATAGCATCTCACATGAACTCCTGTTGTCTAAACTCGCTTGTATCCAACTTAATCATCACATTATTAGGTGGATATGGTGCTATTAATTTTAACCAACAGATTCCAAACAGTGGTTGTAGGTGGAGAACAGTCCTCAGTTTTAGGTTGATGGCTGGTAGCTAGGTGCAGTCTGGCTCATGATCACTATATATATCACTCTTACAAAAACAAATTCGAATAGGTAAAGAGGATATGGTACCCAATTCAAGAGTGAGATGTTGCTGATGTTACTGAGGTATGTCATACCATGCAATGTAGTAGTTTCTCTTATTGAGATATATGTACACTTCAGCAAATGGACTTGGGATGCATCTGTCCAGTAGTCCTCCAAAGATATTATTGGCTCCTTGCTCACGTTTAGTATTACCAGAGAAGAGTATGTTTATTAATTCGTTTTCTTCTATAATATTATTATTATAATACTGATATTGATACAGTCCAAGTGTTTGGATAAAGCATTCATTGTCCGTTAAGCAAGCACCAGCGTTGGTATTGTCTGCCACATGGTCGGAATACTAGATATTCAGAATGTCAGCAACTGCGACACCACCATAATTAAATTTATAGTTGCACAGTTTGTAAAAATATACTGCTGGTAGCTAATATTAATAAATGATGAATCAGATGTGTCTATGACACCACCACTATCACCTGCACTGTTGGTAGTAAAACCTACTGCTGGTGATATTAATAAATTAATCAGTGATGAATCAGATGTACATGTGTCCATGACACCACCATTGTCACCTGAACTGTTGTTAGAAAATTACTGCTGGGGATAATAATGACGAATCATATAATATGCTAATGACACCACCAAACGCTGCATTGTTGTTAGTAAAAGCACTGCTGGTAATATTATAATAAATTGCACACATGACACCACCGCTATCACCTGCACTGTTATTGGTAAATATTGAATGACGACTTAACCGTGGTCATGACACCACCATTATAAACTGCACTGTAACAGTTATTACTAAAAGTACTGCTGGTAATTAATATTCAGTGATGAATCAAAATTAATGTGTACGTACATGACACCACTTTGATAAGCTGCACTGTTGTATGTAAACGTACTGCTGATAATATTATTAATGACGAATCAGGTGTGTCCAAGATACCACCATGATTAGCTGCGCTATTGTTAGTAAAAATACTGCAGGTAACATTCACTGATGAATCCCATGTGTACATGACACCACCATTGTGAGCTGCACTGTTGTTAGTAAAGGTATAAAATCATTATTATGTTTCTATGACTCCTCCATTAGTTCCAGCACTATCCGCAGTGCAGAAAAAGTAGCATTGCTGATACTGAGCGAGTTCAAAAGTGCTAGCATGTACATTAGAATGGAATGAATAGTTTTCAATGCTAGCATCAACCACTTCATTTAGCACTAGTGCTGTGCCTCTGCCTTCCACATCCTCAAAGATGGTATCTTCTGAATCAATTATAAGCATAAAGAAGTGCAGAACCTTTATCATAGCAAATGTAGTCTCGCTAATATTAACTTATTGAACCTTCCTGACTGACTGCCACATTCTACAAACACAGTTCCATTGCTTCCTATGACTTTTTTCATAGTCTAAGAGAAGTTGTCTATAATATTTATGAGACGGAGAGAGATCTCCATTAAGACTGTGATTTCCTGGTAGAAAGGAGAGGGATATGTTTGTTTCAGTGCTGATCATGAGGTAGCTGGTGGAAGTAGCAGCAAATTGTGCTAGAGAAAGGCAGGGATCTTCAGGACAGTGCATGAACATGCAGTCAGTGAGAATGTGATGTAATAGCATACCTGGCTGTTTGCAGAGTCAGCATACACGAAGAACATGCAGTAGCAGATTGCAAATGGAAGAATAATACATCTTTCCTGAAGATTTGGAAGCTAGTAGCTATAATTATTATAGCTGATCTTGATTGAATGAGAGCACTGTTTCCTTGCCACTATTCACAATAATAATTATGATGCCGGTACTGGATGAAAACTAAAATCTGATGTCCCGTGATACACTAAAGAGAAGCTATTATGTAATGAATATATAGATGTGACTACACCTTTCTTAACTATGATTATTTCTTAATTGGGATATCAGAATCTTTCTAATTATTTGCTGCACCTATCATTTTGTAATAGTATTATAAATAATACCCCATAATATGGAGCTTAATTTGTGCCAAAAATACAACTTCAGCTAAAGCTACCACTACTGCTACATCATCCTAATTCGCTAGCTACACCCTCTGCTACTGCATCCGCGTTTCGCTGTCCGCTACTGCATCCGCATTCAGCCGTCCGCTACCGAGTCCGCTACTTCATCCGCATTCAGCCGTCCGCTACTAGTACTACTGTAACGTTAAAGCGTATGCGCGTACAAGATTGTACCTTGCGAGTGAAGTTCTTGCACGCAGCATAACAGACGTGACATGCATCAATGGTGACGGTTAATAGCTTCGTCCCCCATTTGGTTGTTGCCATTGTAAAAAGATGGTTACTATAATGATTATAGAGGATATGGAAGCCACGCCCACCACTGCAGGCCATGCATGTTATGGTAAGACTGTGCATGAACAAATAATTACCTGGCAAGAATATAAAAGTGTGAACGACTGTTCAGCAATTTGTGTAGCTATAATAGTATAATATATATAGCACACAGATTTTAGATCTCTATAATATAGCTAGTAACCATCGTCACCATTGATACATGCCACGTATATTATGCTGCGTGCGAGAACTTCGCTACAATCTTATATTAAATATTATGCACATGCGCTTTAATGGGTCTGAGTCTAGTGGACACAGCAGCGGACGGCTAAATACTGATGCAGTAGCGGAAGGCTGAATGGGGATGCAGTAGCGGACTCGGTAGCGGACGGCCGAATGCGGATGCACGGTAGCGGACTCGGTAGCGGACACAGTAGTGGACAGCTGAATGCGGATGCAGTAGCGGACAGCGAAACGCGGATGCAGTAGCAGATGGTGTAGCGAATTAGGATGAAGTAGCAGTAGTGGTAGCTTTAGCTGAAGTTGTATTTTTGGCACAGATTAAGCTCCATACCATAACCTTGAAATCTGATGCTCTTCAGCTTCCACAAAAATCAGTTTTTTTTACATGGACTATACCACAGAAAACAAATTGCAATAGCTATTATTATTGACAATGAGGATCCGGAGAACATGGTTTAAATTAACACAACAAAATTTTTCACAACACAACTGTATATGTTGCGTTACTAAATTCTCAATCTTTTAATACATATTTCACGACAGATTCACAAGGAATTTTTCCTGTGATATTGTTACAGCCATGCAATGCTACATCAAAGAATTCACTTCCATCTATATATAGAGTGACTTTATGGGACTAAATGCACTGGCTGGCTTGTGCATCCATGCATGGATACACCATACACTCCATTAAGCCATCTGTCATGAATATTATGTAGGTATACCACTTATAATAAATTATATTATTCAATTTAGTATAATAAAATTAATGAGTACACTCAACACACACTAAACTCAGTCAGCCATCAACTGGGGACATATCCAGCAGGATACTAGCTGCAATAAATAACAATGATTGGAAAACAGTGAGGTTAATCATAGTAAGATAATTGTAGCCAATACTATTATTCTTAAGATTCTTTGTGTAATAATTATTTACTTCCTTGTATCACGTTATTAATGATTATTGTATCATGCATGTATTAACTATTATTTCCTGTTACTGATTTTGTAGGGCATTGCGCCTTAGCGCAACCGGCCCCATTGTCTGTAGCGCCCTTGCGCATACGGACTCTTTGTTTTGTGTTTCTCATATGCATGTATTGTATGTATGTATCTATTCTGGCATTGCCATATCTTGAGTCTCAATAATAATATCTTTATGCTGAGATCGCCACCTAACTAAGCGTGCAGCTCGGTCGCTATAGGAACTAACAAACCTTACAATTGGCGACGAGGATCATGGCAGATGAAAGTGGCGACGGTACGGGTACCGGGAGTGGCACTGGGGACTCTAGCTCTACTGCTGCAGCTACCGTGGCTACTGCGCCCACCGTTCGGGTAGCAGGAGTCATTGGGGTCGTAGCTCCCTTCAACGGTAAAGAGGAGGAGTGGATCGACTATGCAGAGCGACTGGAACATTATTTCATCGCGAACGACATAACTGATGTCGCTAAAAAGAGAGCAATTTTGCTCAATGCAGCAGGAGCGTCTACCTATCGTTTGATCAAAACCCTGGCACTACCTGGAGTACCCAAAGACCTCACGTTTGAACAGATTGTTGAGAAGGTCACTGCTCACTACAACCCCAAACCGTCGGTGATTATCAAACGCTTTGAATTCAACACGAGAGTTCAAAAGGAAGGGGAGTCCGTAGCCGAATTTGTAGCGGCTCTTCGAAAGATTACGGAGCATTGTGAGTTCGGTACGTTTCTGGACGACTTATTACGTGATCGTCTAGTGTGTGGAGTGCTCGACAAGAAAGTCCAGCATCGTTTCCTCCAAGAATCTAAACTCACCTACAAGCAAGCATTCGACATGGCTCTAGCGGCAGAAGCAGCCCGCAAAGATGCAAAGCGACTCCAAGAACACAGGGAGGAAACACGTTCGGGGGAAACACGACCCCCTGAGACCGAGGAGAAACCGACTCCTGTCAATCGAGTGACAAAGAACGCACCTCGAACCGATGGCCGTGGCAAAACCGAATGCCACAGGTGTGGTGGAAAGCACCCAGCAGCTCGCTGTAAATTTAAGGATTACGAGTGCCACTTCTGCAAGAAAAAGGGCCATTTAGCCGCTGTTTGCAGAAAGAAAAAGAGAGTTGCAGCGAGGAGCGAGCCTAAACGTGAACAGGCCCACCACATCACAGATAACTCCGATAACGACGACGAGTACAACTTGTATCGAGTTAGTAGTGGTTCGACAAAGCCACTGCTCGTAACCGTGAAATTGAACAGTGTCGATACGGAAATGGAAGTTGATACTGGAGCGTCAGTCTCCATTATGAGCGAGGAGAAGTTTCAGCAGTTCCGAGGGAGCACCTCTGTTACACTCCAGCCGTCCAAAGCAAAATTGTTCACTTACACAGGAGAAGCTATTGGAGTTCTCGGCTCCACAGAAGTGACAGTGGAGCACAATCAGCAGGTTGCTACCCTACCTTTGATCGTGACGAAGGGTACAGGACCATGTCTACTTGGCCGAAACTGGCTAGCCAAGCTACGATTGGACTGGCAGCAAATATTCTCCGTCAGGACTGGTCGCACGTTACAGACGGTACTCGACAAGTATCCCGATGTCTTCAAGGACGACTTGGGGACAGTGAAAGGGCTCAAGGCGAAAATTCACGTTGATCCGAAGGCCACGCCCTTGTACCACAAAGCGAGATCAGTTCCCCTGGCGCTAAGGGAGAAAATTGAGACAGAGTTGGATCGGCTCCAAGCACAAGGCATCATAGAGCCCGTGCAGTTTTCGGAGTGGGCGGCTCCGATTGTCCCTGTCATCAAGAGCGACGGAAGTGTCAGAATCTGCGGTGATTATAAAGTTACCGTCAACAGGGTGGCCAAACTTGACAAGTATCCTCTTCCGCTCATCGACGATCTGTTCGCCTCATTGGCAGGTGGCAAGCGATTTACGACGCTTGACCTTTCCCATGCTTATCAGCAAATCGAGTTGGACGACGAGTCTCGACAGTACGTCACAATTAGCACCCATAAGGGATTATTCCGTTACAACCGATTACCGTTCGGAGTGGCATCAGCCCCCTCAATTTTCCAGAGGACGATGGAAAACCTGCTCCAAGGCATCCAAGGTGTCTGCGTCTATATAGACGACATTCTAATCTCGGGTCGTACCGATGAAGAGCACCTGGAGCATCTCGATGAAGTTCTCCGCCGACTAGCAGAAGCGGGGATGCGACTAAAGAAAAAGAAATGTGCTTACCTACTCTCAGCAGTGGACTATCTAGGCCACGTGATCAACGCTGAAGGCCTACGCACATCAGATTCCAAGGTTGCAGGGATTGTGAAGGCTCCTGCTCCTCGAGATGTTTCAGAGTTGAGATCCTTCCTGGGACTCGTAAATTATTACGGAAAATTTCTCCCAGACCTTGCAAACACACTCTCACCCTTGTATGCATTGCTGCAAAAGAAAAAGAAGTGGTCATGGGGTGCCAACGAAGAGGAAGCCTTCCAAGCAGTGAAAAAGTTGCTACAATCGTCTCGCGTACTGGTTCATTTCGACCCCAACCTACCTCTCATTCTGTCTTGCGATGCGTCTCCGTATGGCTTAGGAGCGGTGTTATCCCACAAGATGCCGAATGGAGAGGAAAGACCTGTGGGATTTGCATCTCGTACACTGACAGCTACTGAGCTGAAGTACTCACAGTTGGACAAGGAGGCTCTCGCAATTGTTTTCGGAGTCAAAAAGTACCATTCGTACCTCTACGGTCGACAGTTTGTGTTGAAAACCGACCACAAGCCCCTAACACACATCTTTAAGGAGACTCGAGCTATTCCTACTCTCGCATCGGGCAGGATCCAACGCTGGGCATTGATCTTGAGTGCCTATAGCTACACGATTCAGTACAAACCTGGCAAAGAAAATTCGAACGCGGATGCATTGAGTCGGCTCCCAGCACCAGGATCAAAGAAGGAACCACCGAGACCTCCCGAAGTCGTGCACTTAATGGAGTACCTTGACTCTTCGCCAGTGTCAAGTGCACAGATCCGAACGTGGACCGATCAGGATCCGTTGTTGTCGAAAGTTAAGAGATGGATTCTTTCAGGATGGCCAGACTCCACCCCGAGTGAGGAAGAAGAGCTCAAACCATTTTCAAGGAGGAGGTATGAGCTAAGTGTAGAAGATGGGTGTATATTGTGGGGGAGTAGGGTAATTGTGCCTCAAAAAGGGAGACCCAGAGTTTTGAAAATGCTTCACGAAGCTCACCCAGGTATCAGCCGCATGAAAGGGCTTGCTAGGGGTTATGTCTGGTGGCCAGGTATCGATGAGGAGCTTGAAAAGTGTGTTAAGTCTTGTGAGACATGTCAAGTCAATAGGAAATCCCCACCAGCAGCACCGATGCATGCGTGGTCCTGGCCCAACAAGCCGTGGTCAAGGGTGCACATAGATTACGCTGGGCCATTCATGGGGAAGATGTTTCTGGTGATCATTGACGCCCATTCGAAGTGGATGGAGGTCCACAAGACAGCCTCTAGCTCATCTACTGCTACAATCGGTTTACTCAGAACCACGTTTGCGACGCTAGGCCTGCCTGAGGTGATTGTTTCCGATAACGCAGCCAACTTCACGTCCGAGGAATTTTCAGAATTTCTGAAGCGCAACGGAGTGAGACATGTCCGAACCCCTCCATATCACCCCGCCTCAAATGGCCTCGCAGAGCGGGCAGTTCAGTCGTTCAAGGAGGGAATGAAGAAGCTGAAAGATGGCTCAATTGACACTAAGTTGGCTCGCTTTCTTTTTAAGTACAGAATGACGCCTCAAAGTAGTACAGGCATCTCTCCCGCTGAACTCATGTTTGGTCGTCGTCTGCGAACACAATTCGATCATTTACATCCCGATATGAGCAAGAAAGCACGTGATGCTCAACTTCGACAAGCCAAGGGGCATGATGTTCGTACAAAGCCGAGAGAATTTAATGTTGGAGATCTAGAAACTACAGTCCTGGTCCAATGTGGTTACCTGGAGAAATTGTGGAGAAGCACGGATCCACCTTGTACACTGTGTTATTGACAGATGGCCGGAGAGTTAGGAAACACACGGATCAGTTGATGACTCGAGTAAAGCCAGCTGAAACTGCTCGTACTGAGAGTAATACGAGTAATGGACCAGAAGAGTGTGATCCAGTTGAATATCCAACTGTAGTTTCACCTACTGAGACTGTTCCGAGTGCAGAGACAGGGAGTAGAGATACTCTTCCTGAGAGTGAAACACTATCTCCTGATCCCGAGCCAGAACCGAATCTGGACTTGACTGCTAATGGTGCACACAACCCCGAACCTGAACAGGAGCAATCTGCACCTCCTGAGATACGACGTTCTAGTCGATCTAGACAACCACCTACGAGGTATGGTGATTATCGCACTTACTGAACTGAACAGTTAAATTTTGTTTTAATGATTTGTGTTCATTTAAGAGGGAGGAATTGTAATAATTATTTACTTCCTTGTATCACGTTATTAATGATTATTGTATCATGCATGTATTAACTATTATTTCCTGTTACTGATTTTGTAGGGCATTGCGCCTTAGCGCAACCGGCCCCATTGTCTGTAGCGCCCTTGCGCATACGGACTCTTTGTTTTGTGTTTCTCATATGCATGTATTGTATGTATGTATCTATTCTGGCATTGCCATATCTTGAGTCTCAATAATAATATCTTTATGCTGAGATCGCCACCTAACTAAGCGTGCAGCTCGGTCGCTATAGGAACTAACAAACCTTACACTTTGCACATACCCATAACTAGTCGTGTTGCCAGGGGTTGCACGTGGATTCATTCTACCATGGGTAGCCACCCCATCAGCCACCTTCCATGCAAAATTTCTGGATCAGCGCCTGAGATAGCTATAGGTCTGAAGTTAGATGGAGACAGATTTGCATTGGTTCCCTTGGATTTGGGAATGTGAAGTTTTCCAAGTTGAAGGCACCTCAGCTGCAGCAATAGACATGTTGAATATTTATAATTAGTGAGGACAGGTACTTCTGGGCCACTGTAGACAGGAGCTATACTGACATTTTAGCATCTTTGCAGAAATGTTGTCACGGCCGCTGGATTTAGACGTATCTATAGTTCCTGTAATTACAGATCCAGAACTTCCTCTTCAGTGCACAACAGCTCTTCTGAGTTGAAAGTGGAATCTGTGACAGTATAGCCACCAACCATACATACATGTACAGTGTACAATACATGTAATATGTAAAAACTTTAAAATTAATGGTGAAAGTGTCCAACACAGTAGTTTTGCTCATATTTATCCTATCTGAAGCTTCGCGCTAGTATTATAGTATGCACATTAGGAAACATATGCCCCATCTCCAACATTAATTTTGACTATTAAAAAGGAGGGATATCACTGACAGGCTTCTCCCCAACTGGGTCTCAGAAGCCACCAGAAACAGTCTCAGAGGTTGTAGAGTTTAAAATTTTCCTGGGGAGCATACCCCCAGATCCCCCTAATGTATTATTCTAATATTCTTTATGGATAAAAAACACTGTAGTCCTCCCCCCCCTTTAACTCCGCAATTGTTGCGTTTGCCCCCCCCCCCCCTTGACGAAAATCCTAAATGAAAGCCTGTATAGTCATCCAAAAGTATGCATCTACAACCCCTGTTCAACCTTGAGTGAGAGAAACATCAATAGAATTCAGTAGAACAGAGAAATGATAGCCGTACATCCATGCTCACTACAAAATGGCTGTGGGTCCTTAGTCATACACAAGAATGCGCCTGTCCAATCTTGAGTGAGAGAAACATTGATAATGACAGCCGTACATGCATGCCCACTACAAAATGTGTGTGGATCATACTTACCACTCCCTGGCTGTGGATCCTTAGTCATACCAAAGTTTAAGTGTACACCTCCTATCCAACCTTGAGTGAGAGAAACAATCGGGAGAAGTAAAAAAGATGACAGCCACAGGTCCTGGAGTGTTCTTGCTGACATTAAAAACCAGGCTCAAGCTGCGGTTCCTTAGTCATCCAAAAGTATGCGTCTACAACCCCTGTTCAACCTCGAGTGAGAGAAACATTGATAGCATTCAGTAGAATAGAGATATGACAGTCGTACATGCATGCCCACTACAAAATATGTGTGGACCATACTTACCACTCCCTGGGCTGTGGGTCCTTAGTCATCCCAAAGTTTGAGTGTACACTCCCTATCCAACCCCTGTTCAACAATGAGTGAGAGAAACAATCAGGAGAAGTAGAAAAGATGACAGCCATAGATGTACGTCTACAGGAGTGTTCTACAAATTGCGAGCGGATATTAAGAACCAGGCTCAAGCTGCGGGTCCTTAATCATCTGAAATATGCGTCTACAATCCCTGTCCAACCTTGAGTGAGAGACATACTTCCTGCAAACAAATAGTGAACGAGTGTAGCAAGTATCACAGGTTTATGTATCTTCTAACTATATATGTAAGAGAATACTCACTCGCCTTTCTGTTGCGGGTCCGTAGTCCAAACAAGGAAGCTCGTGGTAGAAGAATTGTCAACGGTCACAGAAACCAAGATTTTCTGGCCTAACAATCTAGTGGAAGAGAAGCAATACATGTACACTCATCGTTCTCTATATGGGTCTCATGTCCTCACTATGAGCCTAGGGTGGCCCGGTGGGGACTATGACAATGGCATCATCATTGTGTAGCTACACTTGTTTTGCCATCACGGGTCCTTACTTGAAACACACGAAGGGTATTCTTGACAATGGCCACAGAAACTGGAAATATCCAGGCTAATAATCAACGCAGTGTCTACTGAGCCGGTACCGGAACTCGATTTGACTACCTTAAAGAGCCGGCATAGACAAATGCGCATGCGCACTTGCAACCTGACCGGACTAAGTTTAAACGGTTACGTCATTAGGTCCCACCCGCTTCACGTGGCGCAGCGCATCGTTGGCCCATGGCCCACTAGCCAGCCAATCCGAGAAGGGTTAAGCCGGGTACGAGGCTACTAGCGCTGTTGCCACCGCCAAGTTACGACTTCTTCCCTTGGCCTACACGTTGTTTCTGCAGTGCATCCTGCACACCAATATCCAGCTCTCCCTGTGCACACATTTAGTACACTGTTATTAAACGTGGAACTTACCATACTTTAATAAATTTATACTGATTGCTGGATTGGATAGGTAGTTATAATTACTGGCATGTCACTGTGTCAAGAAATTTCAAAGGAACGGTACCTATGGGGTGATGACCTTGATGAGTTGCTCTCATCACATGCAAAGGTAACTGTGACTAGCAATGATCGTCAAAAATCCCAGTCTGGAAATATATTGTTAGCGGAAACGAGAATATCCATACAGATACACAAAATAAGGTAAAAACAGTTTTGGATAGAAAATAGTCACTTTGATGTTCACTCTTTGCCAAACATGTCCTGCGTGAAGAGGAATTTCATAATATAAACTTCAGTGATTGTTTATGGAAGGTGCATTAAAGTAACATAACTGTTTATTAAGGACAAATATTCTGAATAGCCAATTATACTAAAATAACAAAATGTAAGGTACACGTATGCACACATACACGTACACATTCATGAAGATGTGTACAATTATAACCCAACTCAAGAGTATATACCTAAAGTGGTCAGCAATGGTACTTGGATGTATTCAAGTACATGTAGGTAAACAGGGGTAATTTCGTATGCGGGGCAATTCCGTATCCTTGTATCCCCTGTTCCACAATGCGAGCATCTATGAAATAAGCCGGCGGTATACCTAGTAGCTATTGGTAGCTATATAGGATGCCTGGAAGCGCAGCGATTACACGCGTTATGTAGCAGAAATAACGAGGATATAAAGTTGCCCCGCATACGAAATTACCCCAACACTTGGATGTATTCAAGTACATTACACTGCCATCATTGATTCATGTAATTGTTTAACTAGGCATACAATTTGCAAAAACTGATGACACTGCTACTGTAGAAATTATCTGCACCTCCACCTACCCCCACTAACCTTAGTAAGATGAGTGCACGTACAGGCTCTGGAAACTCCCTCCTGGCGTGAATATCCATGTTGTATCACTCAAGCCATGGCAAAACAGATAGACACATGGTATCCAACCTTCTCTAGCTCTGACTTCCTTTGTTGATGATGTGGTGTGCTTTATTTGGTGGTGTTGTTTATAATACTCTGAGTGGTTCAGGGTACAATTTGTGACATGTACTGCAATGCGCTGCGTGAAGGGGGTGGGACCCAATGACGTAACCCTTTTCATCTCGCGCAGGCCGCAAGTGCGCATGCGCATTTGTCTATGCCGGCTCTTTAAGGTAGTCAAGTCGAGTTCCGGTACCGGCTCAGTAGACACTGCGAATAATCAAATGGAAGAGAGCCACGCTGTCATCTCCCTCCTCCCTCTACGGTTCCACGAGTACTTGGTAGCGCAGACTTAATGATTTTAACCCGCTATATCCTAGTTTTGGAAATGGCGGGGAATGGCGTAACTTTACCCGGTTGCCTCTGATTTACGCCCATTTTATTGAGGCCGTACGGCTTAATGATATTCATATGTATATAGATCGGTAACGGGTCGCGATCGCGTTTGCGTTGTTACAGGCATTGCCCCCCCAAAATCCAAGCCAGTGATATCATTAAGTAGCTACTTTTCACAACAAATATACCAAAATACCTACAAAAGCTGCCTAGAATAGCTTCGAGAATCGATCACAGTGCACATTTCCCACCATTTCTTTGTTTCTGACAGTACATGCAGTAGCAGCACCACCGATCGACACGAGTGACCTTTGAACTTCAATTAAGGGGGCGTGTCCCCAAAATTTTCGCGCGCAATTGTTAATCTTTGCCCCCAGTCAAAGCTTCCTTCCGCCGCATATGTGTTAGGAGTTCAGAGTCACCAAAGGCACAACAAACTTAGCGTTAAAAAAGTGATTGGTTCTCTTCGTGGAGGCTCCGATATCATCGCTCGGACTTTACGAATCATAGGAGAAACTTCTGCAACTCCAGCAAAATCTGACAGCTCGACACCAGCCTTGGGGTCGGCTGTTGTTTACGCCGAGGTGGCAAAAATGAGACCAAAAATGATGTGTTCTCCCTATGTTAAGCACACATGTGAAGTCTTGTTGGAAAAATGTAAGGCAGCAGATCCACATGAGAAAAAAGGGGAGCCATTATCTTGTGAAGATTTCTTCTTGACACTCATAGAAGCAGGCCCCTCTCCATTGCTTCTATACAGTGGCAAGAGGATGGCCTCGATGCTACAAGGATTAGAAAAATATTCGCAAAGGTGAAATCCGAATTAGGAGAGGAAGACACACTGATGTTAAAGTCTGAGTCACATGTACAGGGAGCAGTCACGAAAACACTAACTTCTGCCGGTACCCATGGAAGTGTCACTGATCTCAACCACAGTACTAGTGGACTTAGTAGTCTGTCACTCTCTGACGACGATGTAGATATTTTCATAAGTTACGGTCGAGAGCAGAACACCACACCCCTTGCTTGTCAATTGAAGAATGATCTTGAAAGCATTGGATTCAAGGTTTGGATGGACCTCACCGACATATCAAGCGGATCCGACTGGCATTCTGCTATTGGTGTAGGATTGAGAAAGTGCAGGGCTCTTGTTGTCATAATAACGCACAAGTACATCCGATCCAAGTATTGTAGGAACGAGCTTTTCATGGCAGACTCTTTGCAGAAGGACGTGTTTCCCATTATTCTCGAGGACGTGACATTTGATTCCCCCGAAGATGCTGGTGTGCAGTATGTGATATCCTCCATTAACTGGGTCATGATGACGATCCAGGAAAGCTGACGTACAGTGAGGCATTTAAACAACTCTTGGATGGCATGATAAAGAAAGGTGTTACTCCATCAAGCAGTTCAAGTTCCTTGATCTCCACTGGTTCCATTAAGCCTCAGATTATAAAAGGTGCTGATGAGAATTGTTCCCTTTCAGCGGTTCGTAAAGGGGAAGAAAAATGGTATCATAAAATTTGAAAATTAAGTTTAAATCTGCATAATATTTTTATTAATTATGTATTCGATGATTAGACCTCATATTTTAGTGATTATGAGAAATTTAAATCTAAGATTAATTTTTTAATCACAAATTTAATGCTGATAATTAAATGCACATAAGTCAGATACATAAATGTCATGTTATTTTGGTTCAACTCTGTACCTGCTTGAGGGCATTGAGACTAAGGGACTGAAGTAGATCATCATTTCTCATTACGTTTGTAGCGCCACAATTGCAGTCCTTGATGGCGTATAAGATGTTTGGGGACCTAAGGGAACTGGCCATGGTGGAGATGAGGGATGGCACAATTAAACAAATTTTTATGCTATGCCACCTAGGGGGTCCAATGCATTCCTAAGCTTCTGAATCAAAATTAAAGTTCTGCCAATTCACAATTATGAGTTTGTGGTCTTGGAAGCCAAATCATGACAAGCTTTCCAGGTAATGTATTTCCTGGGGATTGAAATCCTATGACTTCCCTGCCTCCCAGCAAGTAACCAATACCAGCCATAATAACTATTAATTATGGTATTTTGGTGATTGTAGTACATCTGTTCACATCCTATAGTTTGACCACAATAAATCATTGGCTTCCTTAAAAAGGGTATTTCCAAAATTGAAGTTCTCTTATCAATTATTTTTCCTTAGAGACCAGCTAGTACTGTAACATGCAATAATTATGCATAACATGTGTTTTACACTAAGCCAAGCACTAGTGAATACCACTCAAACGTTGATAGCTATTGCATGTTGTGGCAATAATTATGATGCAGATCCATGGAAATAATTAGTGCGCATGCAAGGCATATTGATGTACATGTGTGATTAATTTTATAAGCAGATAGATCTAAAGTTTACTATTTTAACATTACGTTCTCCCAAGTCATGTTAGCCCTGCATGCCATGAGTACAGATTTTTCTTAGGTAAAAATATTATTCAACACACTACCAATACTTATTATTATTATCATTATTATCATAATAATAATTATAATTGTTATGTACTGGACTACTGGTATGCATGCTAGTGGAAATCAAGATAGACACAGATCTAGAGTAGGCAGAATTAAGGAACAAATTATAGTATTAGATCTTAGCCTTGTCCCCAGTCTCCCCGATCTTTGTTCAACGCACGCGAGAAAAAACAACAACAAAGATTGGGGAAACTGGGGACGAGGCAAAGATTCTCTGATAAATGCATCTCTTGCCAGGGAAGCAGAGCATATGGTTTATAGTGAATAGATGTATCACACAATGTTATGGCAAACTTAGATACCGACTGGCAATGATAATACTGTATGCCATAACCCCATGCAGTCCTACCAACAAATTCCTTTAGTGTCATGATCGTATGTGGCTGAGGTCACTGACAAGACCTACTTAGCTATAGGCTGAAATGAGTAAAAACAACCTTCTGCAATTACACAATACTGATGTTGACACCTAGTTTTAGAAGTTATACTTTGCCCTCAGGATTTATGCTTCTATACTGCACACAAATCTTGGTAGTTGGTCAATAACTATTAAATTTTCTACCCCATTGTTTCCAAGGATACAGTAAACAATGTTTTTAGCCCTTAAGAACTGTATGAATGTTTGCACTGGCCCTCAGGAACTATATAATATTAATTATTATGGACATGAACCCTACAAGGAGGGACTGTATAACCTTGTATGTATGTTAACACCTTTATGTACCATCATTCTACAATTCATCCCATGATACACTGAAGATACTGTCAATACCTGGATAATCGAACAACTTAGCTACTTCCTATTATTATTATATATATATTCTGGGAAGGATGGCTTGGTTGATAGGTTTGTGGGATATGGGAGCTGCTGTATTGTGGCAAGGTCAAGCCCTAACAAAGCTTGCCAGATAAGCACAGCTGCCACTTGGAGTCAGCTTGACAATGCCAAACCCCTCAACTGCCTAGTCCTAGAATGCTTATCTTAACCACAGAGGTTATAAAGCATACATAGGTAGTAACACTGTTACAGTATATGTTCAATTATACATGCATGCACGCCATAGCTATAGTACCAGTCTTGAATAACCCACAATACAATACTGTGTGGCAAAATCATTAGAGTTTTTGTTTATTGAACATAAATTTCAATCAGTTCAATTGGAGTGTCTTCATTAGTAGTGCTTTCTGTACCCATAATGCGTACTTCGATATCATCACTTGTTGGGCTACCGAGAGTCACACTGAACCATGGTGGAGTATTGGTACCAGTGCAGCATGTGCCTTCATGACTACACTGCTTTCCATCCCATAACTTATCATTTGGAAATACTTGACCTCGCCAATTTCCAGTTGGATTACCTGATTCGCAGTAGTAGTTGCTACCAACAAATGACTGAGGTTGAATGGCGCCGGAATAATCACATGGACATGCATTAAGGTAATGTGTAGTGATCTCACTGTAAGAACCAACATAGCTCCAGATATGGTGGCGAGGTGATCCACGTGTAATGCTTACACCATCTATATAGATCTCGTTTATATTGCGTATACCAGAATGAAATGCATCTGGACTTGCAACTTGAATACCAATGACTCTTCCACATACTTTGCTGTACTGACGATTGGTAGTATAAAACGTGGCAGGACTACTTTGACTTCCTGAAACTGGCCTTCCACATGCCCTGTATTGATCACCGCTGTACAGCCTCCAAGCTGATGGACACTGCTGTGAAGAATCAGCCATGTTGAGGTAGACAACTCGATACCATATCCCTTCTCCACACTGCGGAACTATGCTTCCATTGAACAGGTATTGGTATACATTATCTTTCAGCTTTTGCAAAGCGATATTTTGTTGCTCTGTTGATGGACAAATTTTTTGGCCATTTCCATATGTGATAACTGGAGGAATAGAAGCTTTAGTCACATCTTGAGCTGCTGCTACCTGTATAGCTAGCACTGCAGCAAAGATGATTAGAAGAACTGCCATGATGGTTGAGGTCGCTGTACCCGTAGCACGTCTTATATTATGTAAATTGCAGCAAGTTCAGTTACTAGGCAGATAATAGCTCAGTTTGTTTGAAGGGCTCATAAACAAGCACTGGGCAAAAATCTCAAAGTAATAGTACACAACCAGACTGTCAAGAGTACTGTCTTATATAGCCTTGTATCCAGCTAGGCCCTTCAAGAGGAGGAGAAAGGGCCTGGAACACATCCTCCTAGATCCTTCTCTTGAAGCGGAAGTGCCTGGGTACGAGGCTATGTCTTATAAAGTGCCTTCTTAGGTTACAGTTCAAGTGTTGTGTGTACATAATACCCAGGGCTGTGGTATTTGTCAATAATTACTCCGCGTGCGCGTGCGTGCGCAAGGATCGTTTACTCTTTTCACCCCCTGCATGTCGGAAGTACGACCACACCCACCAATTAACCGTTTGCTGCATGCATACTTGCCAAGTGTCCCGGAATTTCCGGGATTGCCCTGGATATGCCCCGGAGTCCCGGGAAGACTGCAAATTGTCCCGGATCTTTGCTCAATCCAGTTTGATCTTCAACCTTGACTCCATCCCCCCCCCCCCCCTCCCCAACCCCATTCCTACGCCTATGGCCGGCCATTGCACACTTTAATAGTTGGAGCTGCTTGCTATGAGGGGTGTGGCCTCTGCAACCGCTTTCATCTGCGCATGCGCACGGTACTAATGGGCAATCTTGCCCAGGCAGGATACTGTTTGTGCATGATCTGTGACTGTCGTCTATGTTGTGTGGATCTTGCCAGCCTGGTCTCAGCCTCTCTCTTGGTAGTTCACGCTGCCTCCCATGCACTACTCATAGCCATCACCGTAGCTGCAATCCTAGCTGGTATAACACTGGTGGCTTTTTTTGCTGTGACTACTCAATATGACTGTTGCAGTTGGAACTCTAAATGGACTGATCTTTCATGCTAATGTTGTACATGCAAATCAGAGTATTCTAGCTACTTCCATTTCAAACGAGAAACTTTATTATCATGTTCATATCATGGCTGAACTTACTATAGAACTAGGAATTTACACCTGCTACTTTTCGGGAATGGATACTTATATCAAACATGGCTACAATTAGCTTTTCCTGTCTACATCACTCTTCTCGTGGTTTTAGTCATCATTATCAGTTCCTACTCTACTAAATTTTCTAACCTCATTGGAAAGAAGGATCGATCCAGTGGCAACTCTGGCTACACTAGAATTCTGCTTTCCTATGCCAAGCTCCTTGAAATCTGCTTTATTAAGTCTCTATCAGTTGGCATTCTTGAGTATCCTGATGGCTCTAGTGAAATGCTGTGGCTTCCTGATGCAACTGTCAAATATCACTTCAGAAAGCACATTCCTCTATTCATTGCAGGTATTCTCATTCTCCTGGTTGGTCTGGTCTATACTAGCTGCTCTACTCTTCTCCTGGCAGTGGCTCCTCTACCTTCCAAGGTGGAGAATTTTCAAGTGGTCAAGGAATCCAAAGATACAAACATTCATTGAAACCTACCACAAGCCTTACATTCCTAAGCATCGCTTAGCGGCTACTGGACTGCATGGACTGCTGCTGATTGTTCGTGTTGTCTTGTATCTTGTAGCTGCCACAAAGTTGAAACGTTTCCAATGACCCTACTATTGCTCTTACAGCTATCAATTTTACAGTGTGTTGCATTTTTGCTCTTTAAGTTAGTAAACTCTTTGGCAGCAGATTGTACAGAAAATGGCCAGTGGATGTACTTGAGATATTTTTTAACTTGAACATCCTCTCCTTTCAAATAGTATAATGTTCATGATCACCTGGTATACTCTTGATAGCAGTCCTTCAGCTTTTTAGCTGTAAAGCAATACTATAATAATAATAATAATAATAACCCAGCTATATAGCAATCGGGAAGCAGCTGCCTACACTTCAGTCATCATCACATTCATTGCACTGCTGCTCATCATCCTCTATCATATCTACATGTATACCTCAAAGATTCATAAGACAAAGCTCGGTGGAATGATCGACAGACTGTTCACTGACGCTGATCCAAAACCAAAATCTGAACATCACTGGCCTGGAGCCCACCTCCTGATGATGATATTTACCGATTTTATGAACTTTTGGACGAGATTGACTGCCCCATTAACACTGATGACTATGAAGTGCAGTCGAGAGGCAAGAGCCTACCAAGTCTGTGGTGGAGGTGCACCAACCCCGCGACCTTGCAGTGCCAGATCCTGAAGAAGTGGCCAACTCACTACTGTACCTGGTGCTGCAGAGGCAGACCAAGTCGAAGAGAAGGAAGCAGCTATATAGCCAAGTCTAACGTAATTATTAGCCTTGAGTGAAATAATGTTGAAACATTTAAATTTATACAAAACTACATGTGTAAATAGCTACAAACAAAATAATAGATTGCTTAATGCTATTAGTGTGTTTGTTTTCTGCATGATAATTGAAGGGCTGAGAGCCATAGTGGGCTAACCCACAAATGTTGAATTAGCCCCCCGTATCTTGAAAATGTTTAAAATGTGTTTCATGAGCTGCAGAAAATTCACATTTCTGAAAATTTCAGCAACTTGGTAGAGTACAATGTATGGTTTTTAGTCCATTTTTGGGCTTTTTAGACAGTTCCCCACATTTAATTTGGGGTTAGCCCACTATGCCTTCATTATTATTATTATAAGGAAAGTTTTGTAATAGGCCTTCTTGAGATAAGCAGAACAACATCATGTAGCTAGTATAGTGCTCCATTTGATGTGATAGTAAAGCTTGTTTTTCCCTTAGCTATTATTTTACTTTTTGTGAAGTAGGCGCATGGCCTCTATAGACGGATGTGCAATGCCAGGACTTAATATTACTTGTGTTACTCACTGAGTTTTTGTTTCATTTAGCTAGTAATTATAAGTTGCAACCATTATCCTGCATTTTTGATTAAGAGATCTGTGTACAAGATCAGAAAAAAATATAGCATATCTAAGTTCATAACTAGACTGCTCCAGTTTTGCCACAATTAGCAGGCCGGGTGATGATGCATTAATATTATTGTTTATGCACTAGAGATGCACATGTAGATTAGGCCACTGTAACTTTAATACTTGTTTCCCGTCCTCTCCTATGCCTGGAGAGCATGCGGGCGGGCGGTCATTATTCATTATTCATTATGTATGAATATCATTATGTAACCACTAAACCTTGCCTACTTCCTGTGGTTTACAAGGAGCATGACTAGCTGGCTTGCTGTAGCAATGCATAATGAATTTTGAGGCGGCTACAAAATAAGCATGCGGGCGGGTGACGGAAACAATGAATCAAGTTACAGTGGCCTTACATGCAGTATTATTATGGGAGGCTAAGGATACTTGAAAAGATGGCGACCCTGTACCATATCCCTCTAGGACATACATTGTACATGTTGCTATGATTGTTGATAGTAATAATTACAATAATATTACATCCCGAGTCCCAATTAGAAAAAAAAATTCGGCCAATCTATGATGAAATTATGATGAAACCTATGATGAAACTTAAGCAGGACAACATCATGTAGCTATGATAATATAATAATTATTATAGTTACTTTATTTTTCCATTATCATAGTAATCCTCACCGCAAAGCGTATGTGGAGGGTTACTGCAATCGTTTGGCGATTTTGTCCATCCGTCGCAACCCTCCTTTGCTAAATGGTAAGGGTCGTCATAGATAAAGTACGCACTCTAGGTACTATACGTAGCATGAACGAAGAGTGGTCACGTTAAGTCCTGCCCAGTGCAGTAGTATAGTTGCAACTTGCCAGTCTGTGTTTACATAGCACCTACCTCAACTACATGACTGATTGCCATCCTGTGCTTTGCTGGTCAGTTGTCAAATGCCATGCAGTGACAGTGTAAACAGGCAGTGGCTCTCAAGTGCATAATTCAGTTGAAGTATGTCACAGAGGCTTTCAGTTTATATAGTGGCATAGCCAGGTGCCTTCCCCAACTCTTAGATCACTGACTCTGAGGAGAACAGCTAGTACCAGAACCCTGTTTAGGTGCAGGGTATCACGGTAGTTTAGTAGCCAAGTACGTACCACAACCATACCTTATCAACCCTCCCGATTTCCCGGGATTATCCCAAATTTTGGCTTCCAATCCCGAGCTCCCGATTTCAGCACTAAAAATCCCGAGAAATTCATCTCATCTGGGACTACGGCATTTTATAGCTAGGTAGACACTTCGTAGATGGGCTTTTATTACTAGAGTAGCACATTATAAACAAATTATGTCATCAGTCATGTGACCTTCATGATGCCTACAGCACTCAGCAGAGCTTCATAGCTACTGTTTTCAATTGGTATTTCAGTAAAATATTATTTTTTGATGACAAATATATGCTTAGTACTGATGATCCCGAGAAATCCCTAAAATCCAGAGAAATCTGGTATGAAATCCAGATATCTACAGCAGAGGGGTTGGTAAGTATGCACAACCCTGTTCAGGTGCAGGGTATGTAGTTCAATACTCCTTGGTATTGTTGCTGTCCTGCATTTTGGATTAAGATTTTTGAGTGATCTGAAACAACGTAACTTCACACCTAGACCACTCCAGCTTTCACAGGAAAAAAAGTGTGTTTACAACCATTGTAATGTAGAAATTTACAGCCAATTTGCTATCCTTGAAATTTTTTGCAACCTATGTATTTCTGAAATACAATAAAAATACAATGTAGGGGAAATCTGTAGGCAATTAGCACTGATTACATCCTGATTGGCACGTATTTTACAATGATTGTACATTGACTCTACAATCCATGTGTTTTAAATTACAACAATTTTACAATGTTCAGAGCTCTTGTGCCAAAATACAACCATCGTATTGGTACAATTTTGTTAAAATTTAGCATTGTAAAAGTATTGTATTTTTGGTCAATTTACATCAAATTTGGATGATATTACAATGGTTGTGAACTGAAAATTTTTCCTGTGAAATTTGCCACAACTAACAGTCATGATATTAATATCTAATACAATGCATGAGGGATCCAGGGCATCCACTCCAGTAGCCGCTCCAGTTCCACGTCACCCACATTCCCATGCAGGGTGCCTCCAAATTCTGAATGGACTGGTGGAGCACAGCAATATTGAAATTTTGCAGGATCCATGACCTCTGTACTTTTGCACCCTTGAGTCTAGTTTGCAGTTGTGACCATTTTGCACTCTTGAGTTTGCAGTTTTGACCATTTGCACTCTTGAGTTTGCAATTTTGATCTTTTGCATCCTTGAGTTTGCAGTTTTGACCTCTTGCACCCTTGAGTTTGCATTGAGTTGGATTTACATTATGGTAATTTTGTCACGTTTGGATTGCCATAGTAAATTTTTTTTATTATCCAGCTATTGACAGTATCTTCAGTGTATCATCATGGGGTGAATTGTAGAATGATGGTACATAAAGGTGTTGCTCAGTAAGGTATACTGTCAATAGCTGGATAATCAAACAACTTACTTCCTATTCTGGGAAGGATGATGACTTGGTGGGTAGGTTTGTGGGATATGGGAGCTGCTGTATTGTGGCAAGGTCAAGCCCTAACAAAGCCTGCCAGATAAGCACGGCTGCCACTTGGAGTCAGCTTGACAATGCCCCACCCCCAACTGCCTAGTCCTGGAATGCTTATCAACTAACCACAGCAATAATAATTAATAATATCTGAGATTACAAAGCACTCATAGGTAGTAGCAATAATAATGTTATTATACACACCATAGTACCACTCTTGAATAATCCACAATACTGTTACATGTACGTGGCAAAAATATTCCTAGAGCTTTGTCCATTGAACATAAATTTCAAGCAGTTCAATTGGAGTGTCTTCATTAACAGTGCCTTCTGTACCCATAATGCGTACTTCGATATCATCACTTGTTGGACTGCCGAGATTCACACTGAACCATGGTGGAGTGTTGGTACCAGTGCAGCATGTGCCTTCATGACTACACTGCTCTCCATCCCATAGCTTATCGTTCGAAAATAATTGACCTCGCCAATCTTGGCCAGGATTGCCTGATTCACAGTAGTAGTTGCTACCAACAAAGGACTGAGGTCTGGTACCAAATGAGGGGGAATAACATGGACATGCATTTAAACGTGTAGCCGTCTCACTGTACGAACTGACAAAGGTCCAGATGTGGTTACGAGGTGATCCATAGGTAATGCTAACACCATCCATGTACACACTGTTAATACCATTAACTGGATGAAATCCATCAGGACTTGCAAATTGGAGAGCTGTAACTCTTCCACACACTTTACTGTACTGACGATTGGTAGTGTAAAATGTGGCAGGGCTACTTTGACTTCCTGAAACTGGCCTTCCACATGCCCTGTATTGATCACCGCTGTACAGCCTCCAAGCTGATGGACACTGCTGTGAAGTATCAGCCATGTTGAGGTAGGCAACTCGATACCATATCCCTTCTCCACACTGTGGAACTATGCTTCCGTTGAACAGGTATTGGTATATGTTGTTTTCCACCTTTTGCAAAGCGATATTTTGCTGCTCTGTTGACGGACAAATTTCTTGGCCATCTCCATCCATGATAACCAGAGGAATAGATGCTATAGTCACATCTTGAGCTGCTGCTACCTGTATAGATAGCACTGTAGCAATGACAAGGAGAAAAACTGCCATGATTGTTGAGGTAACTGTACCCGTAGTACGTCTTCAAATTGTGTGCAAATTCCAGAAATTTAAATTCAGTTGCTAGGCAGATATGTTTGAAGGGCTCGTGAACAAGCACTGGGCAAAAATCTCAAAATAACAGTACTCAACCTGACTATGTCTTATGGTTGTACTATAATGCCTTCTTAGATTACAGTGATTTAACAGTTGTCTTGCTATATAGTAGGCGGTAGCTTCAAGTGTTGTGTGTACATATAGTAACCAGTGTTCAAGCCTCTGAGGTATGTTGTCTTTAATCACCCCGCGCGCATGCGCAAGGGGTAAAGCAATCGGTCGTGTACATGATTGTGCTTTGTGCTCATGCGCACAACTAATAGTATGACTGGTAACAATCGTCAAAATTGCTCGTGACATCATAGATGTATAATAATATTATTGCCGGGCTGAAATCATAGAAGACCTATGGAACCAAAATTATAATGTATTACAACAATAGGTAGTATCAGTTCATAATAATACTACCTATTACTGTAATACATTATGATTTTGGTTCCGTAGGTCATCTAAGATTTCAGCCCGGCTATAATTATTATACATCTATGATGTCATGAGCAATTTCGACGATTATCTTCCTAGTCTAGGTCTGGTGTACTAAGAGTGCTTTTAATTTTGTGCATCAGGACTACTCAATAGTCCTATTAATTTTATCTCTAATCAGTTTGTATAGATTGCGCAATGTGCGTGTGGGGTAGGTACTCTATAGACCTCTAGTTAACTTAACGATGCACCACCTGTACAGTCAAAAGACCAGTTAAGGACTGACCCTTGAGGGACACCAGAAGTTATGATTACTGGGAGGACGTGTGAATCTGATTCAATATTAGCTATAATTTTATACTCACATATTATAGCTACTGGCTTCTGCTTGAAAGATATATAGCTTATATAAATCCACCTTAGTAGGTAGCTACAGAGTTCAGATAACTTTAAGAGAATTAAGGGCCGAGTACGGTATCAAAAACTTTGGATACATCAAAAAAGACAACATAGCTAGCTACACTTCGATAATTATTATAGTCTCGATCTAGAGCACAACACAGCCAGTCATCAGCAACTCTGATCAGTGCTGACACTGTTACAGTAGAATGGGTAGACATGCACGAAGCTCATTATTTCGTGGAAATAGGCAAGTTCTCTCTTAGAAAATCTTTAACTACATGTATCGATTGTTTAATGGCGTTCAATTAGCTTTTTAATTGTTTAATAGAATTGAGGTCAAAATTGGCTCAAAATCTGCTATTCAATGATTATTCAGTTTATTAACTACAGTGAGCTAAGCAGTCAATTACCAAGCAAAGAACCACACTATAGCCAAAAACTATAACTCCTTGAATTGGTAGTTACAGTTAATGAGGCTGCTGCAACAGAGGACTCACAAAGTAGCTATAGCAACAGTCTGTATAGCTGGACCATGATCGATATCAGTGTATAGTCACTAATATAAGCACTTACTGAATCAGCGACCCTGATAATTACATGATATGTATCAATAAAGGAGTCCAGTCACGATAACAAAACTTTTGCTACAATTCACAATTGGTCCTATCATGGCCCTCAAACAATGATGATCACCGACAATACATTTATAATGCCAATTGAGTCACTTGCATTGGATGTTTGCTAGGTCTAATTCACACTAGCTGCAGAGAATGAATAATAGCTACACCAACCTTCATCAGATACGGATATACTAGCTAGAGTAAGCAATCAACTATCAGCCACCACATAATAATAATATTAGATGCCTGTATCACAGGAATGTAAAGAGCTATGATCACCATTCTGGCAGCCCTGGCAAATGCCGACCACCCATTCCTACCGAATTAGGGGTGTAACCATAGGAATGTGTAGGAGGGGTTCAGTTCAGTTACAGCGTGATGAAACCGTAGACACATCAGGCTGATAAACATACTGAGAAGATCAAGGTATGTGAAAATGATCGTCGAGACTATAGACGTATGTAACCTCGTCCCCAGCAACGCGGGGAGAAGGGGCTTGGTACGGTAGCTATAGTCTCATACGGTACCCAGGCCCTCCTACACACCCGGGGCTGGGCACGAGACTAATCGGTGGCTTGGACCTGGTTAAAAAGTATAGCCATGTGCCAGCAGCTCAATGGTGGGTGGCTGACTATAGCAATCTTTGCCATACCACCAGGCAACTCCAATAGTGTTATAAAAATTAATATTATATTAATTGGTATTATGTGGGTGGTATTAGTAGGTAGCTACGTAAGCTTATAGTATTATTATATTAACTACAGCTATCATTAAATGATAGAAAAATTTTCTCCTTGGAACAGCCTCTGTATGCTTAGCTACATCCGAGTCGCCAAAATTTATATTCCTACAGCTATATCAACCGTGAATGGCTTCCATCCCATGTTTAGAATCCTAGCTATTTTAGCTAATAAGTGACAATTCAGGCAAACTTTAAGTTTTCCTCATGGCATTGCATGATTGTTTATTTTAATGAGTGTCTGTTGATATTGACATTCATCACAACTACTTCCATACTGTATTGGCAAGACTTAGTAGAATTGGACGAATAGAATTATATAGTTGCATAGCTATATGTCACTGAGTGATGATGCTGTACCATCAGTATTATTATTGCTAGTTTGTATGGTATAATCAATCATCAGTCATTAATGAGAATTATCCATGTACAGATCACTGATTGTACAAGATCTTCTTTATTACTTCATTAATTTTTGTGATTACACAGAATTTTTTAAAAGTAAATTGCTACTGGAGATAATAATTATTATAATGAGTGCTGATCCAATCATTCAGCTATGGCCGTACATGTCCCAGGATCTACAAACCCGACTGTTAGGAGTTCACCAAAGGCACAACAAGCTTAGCGTTAAAAAAGTGATTGGTTCTCTTCGTGGAGGCTCCGATATCATCGCTCAGACTTTACGAATCATAGGAGAAACTTCACAAACTCCAGCAAAATCTGACAGCTCGGCACCAGCCTTGGAGTCAGCTGTTATTTATGCCAAGGTGGCAAAAATGAGACCAAAAATGAAGTGTTCTCCCTACGTTAAGCACACATGTGAAGTCTTGTTGGAAAAATGTAAGGCAGCAGATCCACTCGAGAGAAAAGGGGTGCCATTGTCTTGTGAAGATTTCTTCTTGACACTCATAGAAGCAGGCCCCTCTCCATTGCTTCTACAGTGGCAAGAGGATGGCCTCGATGCCACAAGGATTAGAAAAATATTCGCAAAGGTGAAATCCGAATTAGGAGCGGAAGACAAGATATTAAAATGTGAGTCAAATGTACATGGAGCAGTCACGAAAACACTGATTTCATCTGCTGGTACCCATGGAAGTGATCTCGACCACAGTACTGGTGAACTTAGTAGTCTTTCACTCTCTGACGACGATGTAGATATTTTCATAAGTTACGGTCGAGAGCAGAACACCACACCCCTTGCCTATCAATTAAAGAATGATCTTGAAAGAGTTGGATTCAAGGTTTGGATGGACCTTACCGACATATCAAGCGGATCCGACTGGCATTCTGCTATTGGTGTAGGATTGAGAAAGTGCAGGGCTCTAGTTGTCATAATAACACACAAGTATATCCGATCCAAGTATTGTAGGAATGAACTTTTCATGGCGGACTCTTTGCAGAAGGACGTGTTTCCCATTTTTCTCGAGGACGTGACATTTGATTCCCCCGAAGATGCTGGTGTGCAGTATGCGATATCCTCCATTAACTGGGTCATGATGACCCCAGGAAAGCTGGCGTACAGTGAGGCATTTAAACATCTCTTGGATGGCATGATAAAGAAAGGTATTACTCCATCGAGCAGTACAAGTTCCTTGATCTCCACTGGTTCCATTAAGCCTCAGGTTACAAAAGGTGCTGATGAGAATTATTCCCTTTCGGAGGTTCATAAGGAGGAAGAAAAATGGTATCATAAAATTTGAAAATTTAGATCTGCATGATATTAATATATTCGACGATCAGACCTGTGATTATGAATCTAAGATTAATTTTTTTATCACAAATGCTGATAATAAAAGTCAGATACAATGTCATGTTATTTTGGTTCATCTTTATACCTGCATGAGGCTAAGGGACTGAAGTAGATCATCATTTCTTGTTATTATGTTTATAGCACCACAATTGCAGTCCTTGATGCATGGTATAACAGAAGATGTTTGCATGGGAACCTAAGGGAACTGGTGGGAATGAGGGGATGGCACAATTAAAATGCTATGTCACCTATAGGGGGTCCCATGCATTCTTATAAGGAAACTAATTAAAAGCTCTGCCATTCACAATTATAATTTATTATGAGTTGTGGTCTTGGAAGCCAAATCATGATAAGCTTTCCAGGTAATGTACTAAAGTATTATTACCAGTATTTCCTGGGGATTGATTCAGAAGTCCTATGTCTTCCCCGCCTCCAACAATAATAATATTTAATTATTGTGGTCAAACTACAGGATGTGAACAGATGTGCTACCATCACCAAAATACCATTATTATGACTGATATTGATGGTTGCTTGCTGCATGGGCTTCCTTAAAATGGGTATTTCCAAAATTAATTGAAGTTCTCTTATATATCAATTATTTATCTTCCTTTGAGACTGGCTACTGTAATAATAATTATTATTATGCTTAACATTATGACATTGCATGTATTTTACACTAAGCCAAGACTCAGTCTAGTGTCTACCACTCAAACGCTGATATTGCATGTTGTAGCCATAATTATGATGCAGATCCATGGAAATATTTAGTGTGCACGCAAGGCATGATGAGGATACGTATACCATGCATGATACATGTGATCGATTTTATAGTGGATTAAAAACTAAAGTTTTAATTTACTATTTTAACACTACAATGTCATGTACATGTACAGTGTTCTCCTATTAATATTATTAATAAGTCATGTTGGCCCTATATACAAGCCATCAGTACAGAGAAAATATTATTCAACATACTACAATATTATTATTATTATCATAATAATTATTATTGTGTACTGCATGGACTACTGGTATGCAAGTGGAAATCAAGATAGAGATCTAGAGTAGGTAGAAGGAACAAAATTATAATTATATCAGATTCTCTGATAAATGCATGCATCTCTTGCCAGTGAAGCAGTGCATATGATTAGTGATCATGAATAGATGTATCATACTGTTAACAATGTTATGGCAACAGACACCAACTGGCAATGATAATACTGTATGCCATGACCCCACAAATTCCTTTAGTGTCATGATCGTATGTGGCTGAGGTTGCTGGGAAGGTCCACTTAGCTATATATATAGGCTGAAACGAATCAAACAACCTTCTACAATTACGCAATACTGATGTTGGCACCTAGTTTTTGAAGTTAAAATCTATACTTTGCCCTCGGGATTTATGCTTCTATACTGCAAACAGATCTTAATTGGGAGTTGGTCAGTAGCTAACTATTAAATTTCTACCCCATTGTTTCCAAGGATACAATAAACATGTTTTTAGCCGTCAAGATCTGTATGAATGTTTGCCCTGGCCCTCAGTAACTATATACTATGATTATTATGGACATGAACCCTACAAGGAGGGACTGTATCACCTTGTATATACTTTAGCAACACCTTTATGTACCATCATTCTATAATTCACCCCATGATACACTGAAGATACTATCAATAGCTGGATACACAAACAACTTATTTCCTATTCTGGGAAGGATGACTTACTAGATAGGTTTGTGGGATATGGGAGCTGCTGTATTGTGGTAAGGTTCAAGCCCTAACAAAGCCTGCCAGATAAGCACAGCTGCCACTTGGAGTCAGCTTGACAATGCCCCACCCCCCAACTGCCTAGTCCTGGAAGCTTATCTTAACCACAGAGGTTACAAAGCACACACATAGGTAGTAACAATAATAATGTTATTATACACGCCATAGTAACAGTCTTGAATAATCCACAATACTGTTACATGTATGTACATGTATGTACATGTGGCAAAATCATTCTCAGAGTTTTTGTTTATTGAACATAAATTTCAATCAGTTCAATTGGAGTGTCTTCATTAGCAGTGCTTTCTGTACCCATAATGCGTACTTCGATATCATCACTTGTTGGGCTGCTGAGATTCACACTGAACCATGGTGGAGTGTTGGCACCAGTGCAGCATGTGCCCTCATGACTACACTGCTCTCCATCCCATAGCTTGTCATTTGAAAATAACTGACCTTGCCAACTTTGGCCAGGATTGCCTGATTCGCAGTAGTAGTTGCTGCCAACGAAGGACTGAGGTCGGGTACCAGAGAAGGAATCACATGGACATGCATTTGAACCTGTAGCCGTCTCACTGTACGAACTAACGAAGGTCCAGATATGGTTACGAGGTGACCCATAGGTAATGCTAACACCATCCATGTAGACACTGTTAATACCATTAAATGGATGAAATCCATCGGGACTTGCAAATTGGAAAGCAGTAACTCTTCCACATACTTTACTGTACTGACGATTGGTAGTGTAAAGCGTGGCAGGGCTAGTTTGACTTCCTGAAACTGGCCTTCCACATCCCCTATATTGATCACCGCTGTACAGCCTCCAAGCTGATGGACACTGCTGTGAAGAATCAGCCATGTTGAGGTAGGCAACTCGATACCATATCCCTTCTCCACACTGTGGAACTATGCTTCCATTGAATAGGTATTGGTATACATTGTCTTTCACCTTTTGCAGAGCAATATTTCGCTGATCTGTTGACGGACAAATTTCTCGGCCATTTCCGTTTGTGACGACTGGAGGAATAGATGTTTTTCTTATGTCTTGAGCTGCTACTACCTGTACAGATAGCACTGTAGCAAAGATGAGGAGAAGAACCGCCATGATTGTTGAGGTCACTGTACCCGTAGTATGTACGTCTTGTGTGCAAATTGCAGCAAATTCGGTTGCTAGGCAGATAATAGCTTTTGTTTGAAGGGCTCTGAACAAGCACTGGGCAAAACCTAGTACACAACCACATTATCAAGAGCGAGCATTGCAATCTTATGGCTGCACTATATAATACCTTGTTAGATTATCAAGATTCCCACAGATACTGGTGTATGAATGAATCCTTACAAGTCAGAGGCTGATCTGCAGACATCCTACATGTGTAGTTTGCACAGGATGATGTTATCTCAAGTGCTTACTGGTATTACCCTTAAGTGTGTATTGTTGAATTGTGGTTGTAGTGGACCATCTGGTGCATGATATTGCAATGAGCAAACTCAATTGTTAAATCAGCTACTGGAACTAAAAATATGATACCCTTTTTTCATCGACATAGTATAGTGAGTAATTCAGCACAATACTGAATCAGAAGATTTGGGGCCAGAGGTGTAGCTACATGTATTTGTACAGGTACTATGGGATTGGCAACAAGATGAGGGTCAGTAAATTATTTGTCCATAGTGCCATGGCCGTGTGGCGGCAATTGAGAGTCATTAATAATAATATTATTCTACAATGTCATGGCATTGCATAATAATATTATGGTGAACAAGATAGTACTGGGGGTGCATTCGACCATACTTAACTGAGTCTCATAAAAATAATAGTTAGCTAGATACCGAGGATAAGGGATCTACAGTATTTAGCATCCTGATGGCCCTGAGCTGTGACACCCGAGCATAGTGAGGGTATTACTAAGGGGACAGAGGGATGCTAATTACTGTGGATCCCATTGGCCGAGGTGAGCTAACAGTTATTTAGAGTTTTACAACTGTTGCTATAGTAGTACAGCTATTTGCCTTGAAGCTCTCATACTACCATGGATCCTATTGGCCAAAATTTACAAGTAATTACCTAAGCAAAACCTACAAATAACTAAGCTACTTAGTTACCAATCAGATTACAGGAAAGTGGCAGTAAAATTCTAAAGTATAATGTTATGAGCAAGTGCAGCAGCATTGCATGCCCAAGATTGCGAGTAGTGTAACAGTTACTCACATGCATGGTTCAAAGGTGGGTGAACAATCTAGCTATAATAATTATAATTATGGTGGTGAGT
Organism: Cliona cf. orientalis; assembly: GCA_963930775.1. Classification (NCBI taxonomy): domain Eukaryota; kingdom Metazoa; phylum Porifera; class Demospongiae; order Clionaida; family Clionaidae; genus Cliona; species Cliona cf. orientalis. The sequence continues at coordinate 6,345,442 of OZ005699.1, read as the reverse complement.
CACTGGTGACATGCTATATAGTGTTCCAGCCTAACCATAGCTATGCAGATTCCATTTTTGGTTTACACAGTGATCATACATGTGGCTATGTGATTGCAGGTATGCTGCACAGTCAGTCTGGTCAGAACTACCACATCAAGGATAATAATTAATTCATTGACTGAGTTATCCCAAGCATACAAACCAGGAGTAACCACAAGAATGCACATTGCACACAGTTAATTGCAGAATACAGCTATAATATAGTAGCTACACTGGCCATACAGCAGCGCCACGTCAGCAGTTTATAAGCACACAGTAAAGAAGTCACTGCTAGCTAGCTAATTGGCTCTGGTATATCATGAGATGTAATCAACCTCTTTTGCTTGACAGTTAAAATTTGTCTGTGTATAAAATTGTACATACTGTAACATTCTTAGACTATGAGAAATTCAATTTCCATAGCTACATCTAATGTTTGCATAACCATAATTGTTATAATGGTTCTAGCTCTTATGATTGTACCCTTGGTCATTCACAACATTTCTTGCAACTGGGTCAACAATTAATGACAATGCTAGTCTTATACGAGTATTAGTAAACTTAAGAGGCATAACTTCCGTAGCAAGTAAATGATTACTTTAAACTAATACACTGTACAGCCGGCCATGCATGCATGGATGATTGCACAATCCAATCAATCCACTATATTACTATGTTCTAAATTTGCATAATAATTACCTGATTAACTAACAAACGGATGTATTACTGACACTACCTATGCTTTTTAATTCAAGCACTTAGTAGTATTGCTAACACTACCTGACAGTGGCCGTTAGTTTGTATTACACTACCGTCCTGTATACATTTAGCCAGCATTATCTGATGCGGGCTAGCTACAAATTCTGTGCTAACTGGTCTAACATCGTTTTCTAAACCTGTATGACAAGCTCACATGTAGCCATAGTTTACTTAACTTAAGACGATATAAAAGGATGGTTTGCAATTGTGTCAAGCACTGTGCGGATTTGTATGAGCTACATAGCTACAGCAGAGCTAGCTATAGCATGGCTGGATCTACGCAGAATCATAACAAGGAGAAAGCTATTGAGCAAATATGTATAGATCACATCAGGAATGGAGGTGATATGGAACTCCAGGAGAAATGGGTCAATCCCAACCTCGACATTCAAAGACAAACACTGGCTATGTTCCCTGAAGCTTGTCAAAATCACCGTATATTCTCTCAACATTCTGGACTGCGTCCAAAGCACACTGTTGTCGTTCGTTCTGTTTATGGAACAGCGTATGAACACTTACATGACACAGCTAATGTATCTATTTATGCTGGTGGCCCTGGTTCTATGGTGGGCGCTGCAATCGACAGTGTCACTTCATCCAATAGCAGTTCACCTCCTAGTGGGAAGTGTGGTGTTGTTAAGCCATCTAAAGTGATATTTGTCACTCAGAGCTTTCAACAATCTAATGCGAGTTCCAGCGGGTACAACTTCCACCTCAGGTGTAGCAATGCCCTTAATGCTGACCCGACTGTGCGAGGCCATCGAATACTTTACCACTTTATTCGAAGGAAGATCATTTCTCGAGACAAATTACTTGGTGAGGCTCGAAAACTTCCATACTTGAAGGTGGACTTGTCACTTAAGTCCATACTCTCTGATACCAACCATTGCCTGCGAACTGTCAGGGTCCTCAGTGGGGGTCTATGGCACACACTAAGGAATGTTGTGGTTGATAAAGTTAACCCCATGCATACAGATTGGGTACGCAACAGAGCATATTCACAGAATTCGGTTCCTGTCCTCCGATATTTAGAATCGTCTGCGAGTCAACTTGGAGTTTCCTCTGCAACTGAAACGAAGCCTTCTCTTCTTGTCGGTACTGAGAGTGATAGTGCAACTCCAAAGGCTATTTATGTTGCGTTTGATAAAGAAGGAGCCAAGCATGCTGAAAAGCACAACACTAGTGTACTCAAAACCAGTCAAATTAAATCTCGTGCCTTAACCGATACAGAGTTGGTGCAAGTTATGGGTGGTGACAAAGGTCAGATTTACAAAGCCTACGTGTATCCCGGTGAAGGACAGATAACAGCTGATATGAATCTCGTGCTTTGTGATATCGTTGAGAAATCTGGCCACAGCTGGCAAGAAGGAGTGATCATTGAGAGCGTCTTTGTGGACAGCAAAGGTGTTAGAGGAGTGGAATTTTGTGATACAGCTACCGGGAAAGTGTGGTACCAACCCTGCTCTAGTGCTGTCCTATCTCTCGGATACACTTGCTCCTACGAGTTTGAACAACCGCAGAAAAATCTGCTAGGTAGTCCGATGAGACGTATTGTATCATCACTTCAAAGGAAGGTAGGCATCCTAAAACCTGCTCCTGGAACAATCACTGCCGCTGGGTGCTCAGGTTACTTCCTTGTGAAAGGAAGGATGCCGATCATTGAAGGTCATATTTCTCACTGGACCGAAGTGGCTTATTCTGCAGAAAAGGATATTACTCTAGCCAAGCTCACAGGTGGAGGTAACATTGGATCTGAGCGAGTTCTAGCTACCTATGTGCTCAATAATCTTGAACATCTTCGTAGTCTCTTTGGAGATCGGTTGATCAGTATCTTGTCTATGGATAGCTGTCCACGAGCCATTAACTCTCAAAATGATGTCCAGTTTCATCAGGTTGCGCCTGGCCTTGCCATCTCCCTTGGTCTGGGTGGCACTGGTATGACAAAGAGTGGTGCTAATGGAGCACTATCGTACCTTCTTTCACATCCAGAAATCAAAGCTTCTGAGCTTATCCCTGGAGCGCCGCAACTGTTTTCATCCGTTAACCTGCAAAAGTTTGTCACACAACGCACACATTTCACTCAGCGAGCACTAAACTTGCGTGCAGACTACTCAATTGGAGAGGTAGTTGCTCTAGTTGGCATTGGTGTAGGAGTATTTTTGATGGGAGCGAGGCTGTTTAGCTACAGTGCCCGGTCATTCAGTTCTCACAAAAGGTCCTCCTTCCCCGCTTTTGCTAGGATCCCATCTTTATCTTCTCAAGGAACAGTTAGTGCTTCTAAGTCGTCTCATACTCCAGTTGTAGGATCACCTTTCTCTTCCCGTTCTCGACAGATTCATACTCACACTAGTCATCTTAGCTACTCATCTGGATGTAATCTGAGACTCTCATCCCTCTATCGGTATCACCTTCGTATAAAGCTGTAAAAATAATAACTCTTCAGGAAATAATTCTTCTGCTGTTAGCTATAATATTGAATATAGCTAGTACTTTTAGCGATCTGCTACAAAGTAATTTTGTATTTTTCTTATAATTTTATCTCATTTTATTTTATTATGCCTCATTTATCTTAATCTTGCTTTTGTGACTGCATGTGTAGTAGCTAATAATTTATGTATTATTGGTGCAATAGTAGTATATACGTATCTATTAATAAAGGCCTGCATGAGAGCTAGAGGTGGGCTACATTAAGGTGACTACTAAAGACTCTACATACAGCCATTGCGTGTGGAAGCTGGTTGGAGCATAAGAACAGTAGTATAATCTTTATGAAAACTAAATTTTATGACTCGAATATTACTATAACTTGATTGTAATACTAGACACATTGAATTACATAATATTGTCATCTGAGCATGCACTGTAACTTGACTACTGTCAGTAACTATAATTACAATGACAGCAAAGAAACATGAAACTTTCATTGAGTATATGTAATAGTATTTATTTTAAGTCCTAGCCAATATGTTTACAAAAAATTAACAACAAGTATCCTTTTTGAAGATTCTTTATATGTGGAGGTGGTCATTCGATTAATATGCTTTGGTGCTTCAAAAAGGATAACAAGTAATTTAAATTGACTCAATTGACTTGCAATTGTTTACCATTGGAGACAAGAGATAATTATTACGCCCTGAGGCAGCATCACCACAATTAACACAACAAACATCCGTGGATGTAATTTTAACCTTGTATTTATTTCTTCATTGAAATGGCTTTTATGCGGAGGAGGTTATTTGATCACATGAAGAGTAAACAGTGACATTAACAAGCACATAGGCAATATTTAACATTTTATAGGCTTAGTTTTCATGGTTGCACCTGAACTGGATTAGATATAGCTGCAGACCTATGTCATTCTCCTACTCCTCCGCGCTCTTCAATTCAGTACATGTAGGTGCATGGGATGCTTACTCAACCGTTAGCCACTGCATGCATGCAGTTTTAATTAACAGCCAATCCTCCACTGCATGGATCTGGATTCATCTGAAGCAAGTTTTTCCTCCATTGCAATGGCTAACTTTGAATTGCACAATGTCATGTATTTTGGATTTTTGCTTATTTATCTAGAATCCATTCCCAATTAATAATGATATCATCATGCTTATCTTGTGGGGAATGAATTTGTTAGCTGAAAACCACCAAAATTGGATCCTCGAAAGATTCCCATTGAATGGATACCATTGTTGATAGTGTTTGTGCCAAGGTGAAAACAAAAAAATTTGATATTATGTTTCCCATAGTACGTATTATTATGCTGAAATTCTACTGCTTGTAAAGGATCAATTACGTATCCCTATGATACGCAAAAGGAAGTATCATCAATATTATTGTGCATACTAATAATATTAATAATTCTGCACAGACTGATGGCAAAGCTAGCTAGGGCCTCTGTCTATATAAGGAAGATGACCGTCCCTTATCCACACACTCGATCAATAATTATTTCTCATTCAGTATTGATCATGAATTCGGCTGGAATTCAGCTTCTGCTCCTCGGGACCCTTATTGCTATTAGTGCTGCCCCATCAAAGGGAGAAGGCACTTGCAATGCATGTAATTGCCAATTCAACAATGTCCAAGTGCTCACTGAACTAATTAGGGAGGAGATTGCGTCCATTGTGACTACTAACGTTTCTGAATCAGATGGTGAGTTAAATAATTAAAGCACCAATAGTCTGTAATAATGTTATGCATTGAGTCTTGAGCATAAGCATGCAATAATCAGTAGCTTAAAATTATTTTGTTCATGTGTATAGAGCTCAGCTAGTATAATACATTTAATTCAGTGCATGTGCTGCAAATCACTGTTAGTAGGTATTCATGAAGTAGCAGATATTGAGCCTGCACATTAAAGTTATAGTGCTCTTGAAAGAGACGATTAACTTCAAGTTGGTGTATATCTCTTACTATAATGATAGACCGAATATGCAAAGAGTGGAAATTAACAGTCGACCTTGTGAATTGCATGCATTATGCATGTACACACAGTAATTACAGTAATAAAATCTATGGTTCAATAATTAATTTTGGTGGCCAGCTGGATATCGTATGCAAAATCAATGTAACCTACATTAAAATTAATGTAGATTAGCTATGTTGAATAAAATTTTTAACATACTCCGATGTATTAGGTGGTGCTGGAGTGACTTACACGAGGTGGGGGAAGAGTTCCTGCCCAGCAGATACTGGAGCACAGCTGGTGTACGCTGGAAGAACAGGCGGTACTCACTATACCAGTCGAGGAGGAGCAGCTGAAAAAATTTGCTTGCCTGAAAACCCAGATTATATTGCTGGTACAGCACAATTCTTAGGCTTTGTGAGTGTAGTTCACGGCGCTGAATACGAAGTTCAGCAAGGTCCAAATGAAAATCTCAATGAGCAAAATGTGCCTTGTGCTGTATGCTATGTTCCTGTAAGAGCTTCAGCTCTGGTTGTTCCTGCTAAGACTGCGTGTCCATCATCCTGGACCAGAGAGTACTATGGCTACTTGATGACCGAACGCGACCCACATTATCGATCATCATACAACTGCATTGATGTTAATGCAGAAGGCATTCCTGGTACTTCCACAAATATGAATGGAGCGCTGTTTTACTACACTTATACCATGTGCAATGGTTTCAACTGCCCTCCATATGAGAACAGGCGAATACTTTCGTGTGCTGTGTGCACTAAGTAACTCTCATGAACAGTGTGATACTCTTTAGATAGCATGATCAACTGCAAACAGAAGTTAATTAGTAACTATTAGCTATACAAAGTACAAATAAGACAGTAATTTATTATAATAATATTATTATGTATAGGCAAGTAGCTAGCTAATTTTGATGACATCATAATAATAATATTTTTGCTTAGCTCCAGCTAGGTAGCTATGTACTGTAGGAAATGAAATCAGTTGTGTAATCCACATGGAGACATAATAATAATTTTTTGATAATTTTCTGACAGTTTAAGCAAGAAACATCAGCTATATAGTGTACACTATAGCATTATGAATATTTAATGCTTCCAATAATATAATACCATATATAGTCCCGGGTAAGTGATCTGATAATACTACCAAACTACGGTCAAAGCCAGTTTGTAAATAACAAACAAGCATAGTTGCATGTACCACTAGTCCCATGAGTGTTATCAAATTCATGCATGTAGAGTAACTGATTCTCATAAACTGCCATGGCAACTTTGAGATAGTATCTGTAATTAACTGGATTACAAGAACTATGATCTATAGGAATTAATGTACAGTGTGATCATTGCAACTTGTTTTTGCTGTGTAGAAGCTGCTACATTGATCACATGAAATGGGCTTACCTGGGAGTGGGTGCTTGCCCGGGACACTACGGTACATACACTATCAAAAATAAGATGTGACCACCACTCAATTTGGGCCATAGCAATGCTATATATAGAGATGCCCAATCCAAATGCAGTGGCGTAGGAAGATGTTTTTGAGCAGGGGGGCTGAAAGTAAGCAGGTGAAGACTTGCTTTACGCGTGCATAGCGTGCGAAAGCTAGGGGGGTCTGGGGGCATGCTCCCCCAGGAAAATTTTGGAGTTTTAGACCTGAGAGCTTTTCTAGTGCATTTTCGAGGACATTCTGGACTCTTAGCTTGTCACATGTGAACACAGATCAGTAGTGACTACTGATCTGTGTTCACATGTGACAATTATTGATATCTACGCACCGTGGGGCTAAGATACACCACAATCATGAATAACTCAACCCTGATTGTGGTAACAGATGAAAAAGAAAAGTGCAAACCTCAGAGGGTGAGCCCCACCCCCTGGCTTGTACAGCAGTCTAAAAATCAGAGGGGCTCTGCCCCCCCCAATCTTATGACTGGGGGGGGGGGGGGCAATTGCCCCCCCCCCCCAGCCCCCCTGGTTCTTACGCCAGTGAAATGGATCGTTATTTGATCTTCCACAATCAACCATACTTAGTCTAGATCTATGATCAATGACAATAACAATTGTATTGTTAGCTATACTAGGTATATAGCTATGTATATCTTTAAAAAATACTACCGGTATAGCATTGTATAATTCACATAAATCCCTGAAGGAATTTCGTCTTGGTTGGATCCATGCGTGAAGTATGGTACATTTCAGCGTGACCCTTGAATGGTGTCTTCTTTGAGTCAGGCATTTCCCCCTGCACAATAATCTGTTTCACACCATCATACACCTCTTGATACGTTGGCCAGCTGTCATCAGTCGGATTACCAATAGGAAGCTTTTTGATCACGTTGTCCCGGATGTAAGTGGTGAAATCGGTTGTATCCGCTTCTTTTCTCACAATGGATGGTATAGTAGGACCTACTGAAGCAAGGGCTATTCCTCTCATACCTTTTTTGGTGTAGCTAAACATTGCTCCACTGAAGCAAGCATGGATAATAAAGGTCACACTGACGCTTGGATCAAGGGATTCAAAACACTCTTCTAGTTCGTTACTATAGATGACATCTCGCCCAGATAAGTTGTCGTCCAGAGTCTTCAGTGCACCACGATCATCATGAATATTAGCTCCATGGCCACAAAAGTAAAACAGCAATATATCTCCCTTCCTTGCATTGACAGCCATTTCAGTTAGGGCTTTCTGAACGTTTTTCTTTGTTGGTTTACCACATGTCACTCCAGCAGGAAGTTCGGTGTCACCCTTATCTGAGAAGAAGAGACACTCATTTGTCCGATAGAGTGCAATGTTTGGCATAGTCAGTGTCTTCATCATGGACTTAGCATAGAAGGAAGGAATTCCTTGAAGGTCTTGGCATTCTTGAACATTGGTGTAGTTGATTCCAACAAAAATTGCTCTAATAGTAGCTGCCATGGCTATAGTATTAATTTAAACACTCGTTAGCCTCGTTGGCTCCATGGGCTCTAATACTCGTGTCCCAGTTGCACGATCATACGAGCAGATCTCGTGAACCACACCCTCCTACTTCCGCAGCGCGAGAGTTGATGGGTGTGGTTCACGAGACTGTTCAATAATTAATTTTATAGACGGGGACGTCCCTACCATTCGCTCTGACCAACCAGGTGTGAGTGTGGTTTTGCACACGCCACGTAACAGCTAAACACTGGAACAACTGCATGATATGGCTGACTACTCTGTGTTGCTATGATCCTACATACAATCTGCATTGCTTCTACTGAATTTTGTGCTATGGACCAGAATTTCGATTTTCAGTCACTGATATTATTAAGTATCATTTATGAATCATGATTACGGCGAAATTTACTAGCCTAGTAATGCCAATAATCATAAGGATGTTGTAGCTACAATGTAAGCCTGGCACTAAGTTTATTACCCTGCGCACATGCGCAAGGGGTAAAGCATTCGGTTTGCCTAGTTGTCGTTGTCGGCACGAAAATCGCCAGATCTCGCGTTCTAGGCATCTGTGCGAGCTATAAGCACAAACAATCGGTAGATAGCTATCAGTGAAAAACTAGTTTATACGCACTTCGAATTGCTCAAAAAGGCTTACTAGTGCTACAAATCGTGCATTTTCTGTTCAGCATGCCTGTGGTTTATCGACCACACCCACGCTTTTAGCATAATAGTATGCTGATGTGAGCTCAATGTTGGAAAGGGTCGTCAAGTCATAAAACTGCCATATAGTGTTGCAATACTACGCTACAGTGGCAGAGCGCGCGGGGTATGTGCTCTACAGAGCTCTAGTTCAAAGTGTGCTTAGGTGATGAAGGATCATTAATACTGTAGCACTTGTATACAAATCCCGAGATTTTCTTTCTGGAAGAAGAAAACGCTGTGGCTATTAAACGTGCCGGTACCGGTACTGGAAATTTTGCGCTTCGAGTACCGGCAATTAGCCCGCCAAAAAACTTAGAACATTTTCTCAAGTGGGAGGTTACACACTAAGTAGAAAAAAAAAGATTTCCATTATTGGGACTCTGGGGAGCGGTTGGGACCGTAAGTTATATATTGGCACGCAGAATGGCTCAAATTACGAACCTTGATCGAGAGACTTTTTTGATTCACGCCCTAGAATTAAAGTTATGACTCTTTGAAGTTTGTGTAGGAAGCCATTCACTTGCAATGTTTGCCAAAAAAATTTTACGGGCACGCGAAATAAATGTTACGGGCGCGCAGGGTACGTTGACGACCCTTTACCGAACATCGTGCATATTGCTGTTTGGGTGCCTGCTTGCATTGTATGGCTCTACTATGCATCCAGCTCGACTGTGTGGTGATTTTCGGACCATTTTTTTCTGCTTAGTGTGTGGTCCCCTTGAAAAAAAAAAAACTCGAATATTAAATCAAGTGGGATTCGAACCCATGTCACCCGCCCCAGCCCTAGTCCACTTGTCCACCCAGCTCGCCGCTGCCAGATGCCGTTTTTTGCCACCTTTATACACCGTACCACTATAATACTAACCCTTGGTCAACAACCATAACCTAAACCCAACCCCCCCCCCCCCCCCCCCCGCCCCCCCTCCGGCTCCTAGCCTCACTTGCCGTCTAGCATTCAGTAGTAGCATGTTATAATAATATTATACTATATATATATATATGGGATTTATAGCTATTATAGCGTTGCCGGTACTCCAAGCACTAAATCTTGGGTACCGGTACCGGTACGTTAGCCACAGCGAAAAGAAAATCTCAGAACTTGAGTGCATGGGGATCGAACTGTGTATTGCATCACCAGCACACTTCGGAAAGGGGAGGGGTTTGGGTTCGAGAATATCCGGTGTGAGGTCCTACATATTTTAGTGTAAAATAGAGTTTTATGGCTACCTAGAGTAACTCATGGGACGATTTTACACCAGCAAAACCTAGAGTAACTCATGGGACGATTTTACACCAATAGCTACAACCTAGAGTAACTCATGGGACGATTTTACACCAGAAAAATTGGTGTAAAGTCCTGAGTATTTATTGTATGCCAAGCATATTATTAAGGGAGGATTTTACACCACATCAAAATTAAGGGGCTTACTCATGTAAAATTCTCCCATATAACTTACCTCTGACATATATTATAAGGGACGATTTTACACCAGTTCCCACCACAGGTATATACTGAAGTGGTGTAAAATCGTGCCATGAAATACTGATGGCTAACAGTAACTGGAGCAAAGATTTACATGTGAACTTTGACCTCACTTAAAATTCTCCCATAATAATTAGAATGCATACCCATACTCTGCTAAAACTTTAAGTGTGAACTGTGACCTGGTGTAAAATGCTCCTTTGTATATAGCCACTGATCCAGACTCAGGTAGGCTTTTAAGTGCATTCCGAATCCTCGCTTGCTGCACATGTGGGTATGGCTGAAGTGCACACACTTGGTGGGTGGGGCTATCTTGCAGCTGTGACAGCTACTTTGGGCTCCTGCTACCTATACAATACCAGAATTTCAAATGAAAATACTCTCATGGTCTCCAGAGCAAACTCTACTTTATGTAAATCTTAGAATAGCTCAATCCTTTCGATTCGTAGCTGCTATTGGAATACTGCACTACGTCCTATTAATTTTCATAGTTAAAGTATTAATATCATTTTTAGGTGTACACTTATATGGAACTAGCATAATAATTGCTAATAATTTGTATGTATGTTCACGGTATGTATTTTTCAGCAACAGAAATTAGAAAAATGTTACTACTAGGTGACGTGGGGCTCACCATGTGCACGAGTTAAAGTTCTTTGTAAGGGTATCTCTGCTTCATGCTCATGCTAATAGAATGGTAGGTGGGGCTCACTACATGCATGATTATTTGTGAAGCATGTCTGGGAGTAACACCATTGTGAATTGGTCGAAAGAATATGACTATGAGAAGGATAATTATAATTATGCATAGAGTACAAGACTTAGATATGAGATACTTAATTATTGACTGCTTTTACACAGTTATTTTAGAAATATTTATGTGGGGGCTTTTAAGGACTGCCTATGGCCTCTAATACATGGAATATCAATTAACTACTGAAAGGTATAATTTTTTGTGATTATTAGTATTGAATATAATAAATATTATTATGGGATGCCTGTCCCTATTATGAGACACCACCTTCCCACTGATAAAGGCAATTATCATAATTTAAACTTGATATCCTAGCCAAATTAGCATCCTTAAAATTGAGATTTGGTGTTGATGACAAAAAATAAGTAGTTTGATGTGCCAAATAAGCAAATTTGCAAAGTTGATATGTATACCAAAACCGAAAATCGTGTTTTACTACATGCAAAAACCCATATCAAAATAAGGTAGATAGCAAATTCAACTTTGCAGGCAATATAGTTCTAATTACGTATAATAATATAATGACCTTCAAACAGGAAATATCCATCTTAGTTAGTATGGATGTTCCATAATTATACCAATTGTCTCAAAATACCTACATGCATAATTATGCTCCATACCAAACACATGAGTGAGTTGTGCTGGTGATGCAATACACACCAGTACTGCGGAAATAAGGGGGTCTGGGTTCAAGACAGCCATGAGTGATTCCTGGCAGCAGCTATTAGTGATTTAGCTACATCTCTTTTTAATGTGATAGTTAGCCTCACACTAGGCTCTCCCGTAGGAGAGCCTGGCACGGAAAAAAGAGGCTAAATCCTTTTTGAGTCAAATGCGATTTAGCTACATAATATTATAGCTATATCTATGTAAAACACTATACCAAATAAAATTATAGGGTGCAAATGAGTGAGTTCACTCCCATGTATGTAGCTATATTATGGCATCTACTTTCCTCCAAGCAGACAAACTGAAGAGGCATTTTTTGATGATGAACACTTAGAAAATATAATTATATTGCAACAGTAGCATCCAAGTGAGAGAATGTATCTAGTTACAGAGTCATGATTAGTATCAACTCTAAAAAACTATTGTATCCATCAATTAAATTACTTCTTTATTGCTGTAATATCTATAAGTCAATGGTTATCGTATCAATTCTACCCTTATTATCCTTAACACAAAGTTGTACTGCAGAAATACCCCGACATGCTTTACGAAGAATAGTGAGCCCCACCTATATACCATTCTATTAGCACGAGCCCAAAGTAGCTGTCACAGCTGCAAGATAGCCCCACCCACCAAGTGCGTGCACTTCAACCACACCCACAGCAAGCGAGGATTCGGAACACATTTAAAAGCCTACCTGAGTCTGGATCAGTGGCTATATACAAGGGAGCATTTTACACCAGGTCAAAGTTCACACTTAAAGTTTTAGCAGAGTATGAGTATGCATTCTTATTATTATGGGAGAGTTTTAAGTGAGGTCAAAGGTCACATATAAATCTTTGCTCCAGTTACTGTTAGCCATCAGTATTACATGGCACGATTTTACACCACTTCAGTACCTGTGGTGGGAACTGGTGTAAAATTGTCCCTTATATACCGTATAGCGGGAAATTTTCGAGGGAGAAAACTTTTGCGGATCGGTTGGAAAGGAACATTTCGCGGAGAAAACTTTCGCGGAATGTTAAAACTGGTTGCATAATAATATAATGGGCGTGACATGCCTAGAATTTCGTGGAGAAAAATTTTGTGGATGGCTGAAAAATCGCGAAATTCGTGAAAGTTTTCTCCCTCGAAAGTTTCCCGCTATACAGTATAGCAGAGGTAAGTTATATGGGAGAATTTTACATGAGTAAGCCCCTTAATTTTTGATGTGGTGTATAATCCTCCCTTAATAATATGCTTGGCATACAATAAATACTCAGGATTTTACACCAATTTTTCTGGAGTAAAATCGTCCCATGAGTTACTCTAGGTTGTATTGGTGTAAAATCGTCCCATGAGTTACTCTAGATTTTGCTGGTGTAAAATCGTCCCATGAGTTACTCTAGGTATAAAACTCTATTTTACACTAACTTCTACAGGACCCCGGTGTGATTCTCTATCAGTTCAACTGTTGAGCTACCAAGCCCTTGAGAGCAAGCTGGTGGGAAGGAAGGGTATACAAGTGCTGGTTCTTGGTGCCCATATACATCAGGAAGTAACTTTCTTTTCAGTGCCAGTGGAACACCCCTGGCAGTGATGATGCTGTCACTGTGGCTCTTGGCTAGCCATCAGGCCTAACTCATCAATAATTCATTCCTGTAGCACTAGTATACAAGTCCCAAGTCCAGCACTTGTAGCTATACTACCTTTCCTTCCCACCAGCTTGCTCCCATGCAAGGGCTTGGTAGCTAGCTCAATTGGTATAGAGCATCACACTGGAGATGTGTCAGAGTGTAGGCTCGATCCCCACTCAAGTCCTGAGATTTTCTTTTCCCAGAAAGAAAATCTTGGGACTTGTATATACACCAAACATTTAGGCACATGCTTTGCATACAACATAAATTTTGTACACAGGCCTAAATAGCTATAGGAGAATTTCATAATCAGATTCTGTATCCCAAGAAGGAAGTAACTTGCTAGCTATAGCTACACAAGTCTGTACACTCGCTAAGTCAATTTTTCAAGACATAGAAGATGGCTATGTTGTTCTTTTACGCAGCCTTGGTGTGTATCATAGGCAGTGGAATGCTTGAGACAAAATCTCTAGCAAAGGATATTGTGCCCATATTAAGCGACACATGCCATCGAAAAGAACAAGATGATGGTGAAATTCTCCATAGTGTTCGAAACAAGATAAATGCTATCATAGATGGTTATTTGGCTATTCCTGAGTGTGGAGATGGGCTGTGGTCTCGTGTAGCCCATTTCAATATGACCAATTCAACACAACAGTGTCCACCAGTCTGGAGGGAGTACAACAGCAATGGTGTTAGGGCTTGTGGGAGACCGGTCACTTCAACTGGAAGTTGCCCAGCTACAGTTTACTCTGTTAACCTTCAGTACAACAGGGTGTGTGGCAGGGTTATTGGATATCAAGTCACTACTCCAGATACAGTTTGTTATGTATTTGTGCAGACAACTTTCATTATCTGTAGCTAATTGCTTATGATTTTGGTCAGTCATATCTCACGATCAAACATTCACATTCTGTCTATGTTATGGTTATGTTTTGATCTAGCCGATCTAGCCCTTAGAAAGTTCTTGTATAAAAGTCATTGGTTGTGTTGGCAATGTTCAGTTCGAAATGAATCATTATTATACCTATCGTGGACGCTCGAGAGTCTAAAATGAAAGAATAATTCTATATGGTCCTTCGAGCCGGATACCTCGAGTTGTCTGCGTGGTTGACGTTGTAGCGTTTGAATTTCGACAGTGCTGGCAGCTGCCGTAATACGTTCGAACTGTTTATTGTGGAGCCATGGCTGAAGGCTTGTCTAAAAAGAAACGAGTACGAGGCGGTCACAGAGCATCGGCCACTCGCATTATGAATGAAGCTGAAGAAGCGATAAGGACAAGTTGCGAGGCAGGCGTTACAGATAATGCAATTTTATCGAAATTGATCCAGTGCAAGTCATCACTCCAGGACAAACTGGACATACTAAATCGTCTCGATGAAGAGATTCTTGATCTCGTTACAGAAGAAGAAATTGAAAATGAAATTGAGCACGCTGATATATTTAAGGAAAGGGTGCGTGTAGTAATGATTGATGTTGACCGTGTAATGAATTCTCAGTCCATGACGCTGCCTACGCGCACTGACACCGAGGCCCTGATAGGTCCGACGCATGATGATAACCCTCCTCATCTCCAACCACACTCTCCAACTCATTCAATAGGTTCATTGCAGCGCTCTGTGGCAAGCTCTCCAGCTCCTACTGGATCACGTTCGCCATCACCCACTGAATCTATGACTAGTCATAGCCATATTCCTACGACTAGAGTGAAACTTCCAAAGCTTGTAATGAAGAAGTTCAATGGAGATTTCACCAAGTGGGCTACATTTTGGGACTCATTTGAATCCTCTGTCCACAACAACTCCAGTTTATCTGATGTTGATAAATTTAACTATCTCAATGCACAGTTAGAAGGACGTGCTTCTGAAGCTATAGCTGGGTTGAAGCTTACGTCTGCAAATTATGGCGAAGCTATTGCGATCCTAAAAAAGAGATTTGGAAACAAACAACTTATAATCAGTCGCCATATGGATGCTCTTCTCAACACTGATGCAGTTGCCTCGCCACACAACCTTAAGGGTCTGCGTCATTTGTATGACTCAGTTGAGACTCAAGTACGTGGCTTGAGGGCTCTTGGAGTACCATCTGAGTCTTTTGGAAGCTTGTTGTCGTCGGTACTCATGAACAAGTTGCCTCAAGAACTTCGCCTCATTGTTAGCAGAGAAATTACAGATGGAGAGCTCAACCTTGATGCACTAATGAGCGTGACAGAGAGAGAGATTGACGCCAGAGAGAGAGCATGCACGTCGAGCCGTTTGAGCCAATCATCAAGAAATCAGACCAAAGATACTCCAACCGCTGCTGCCATGGTGTCCGGTGCTACAACCCCCCAATGTTGTTTTTGCAGCCAGCCTCATCTGTCCAGTGCTTGTGAAGTAATTGAGGATCCAAGTGAACGGAAACGAATACTAATGAAGGCTGGCAGATGTTTTGTTTGTTTGAGGAAGTTCCACCGAAGCCGTGAGTGTCGGTCTACAATGAAGTGCTCAAAATGCAAAGGCCGACATCATGTCAGCCTCTGTGTACGAGGCCAGTCTGCTTCCCAAGGCCTCTCAAGGAATCTGACAACATCCAATTCAACACAACAGCCGAGCCTGCCCCAAACACACAGCTCACCACCAATCTCATCAGTTACCTATGTCAATGCACGAGTACCGGTCCTACTCCAAACAGCTAAGACCCACGTCCATAAGATTGAAGATCCATGTGCGACAGTGGAGGTCCGAGTCTTGTTTGACAGTGGAAGCCAACGATCATATGTTGCAAATAGAGTGAAAACTCACTTGTCACTCAATACAGAGCATATTGAAACAATGTTGATCAAAACCTTTGGCTCAAATAAAGAGAATAAGCAAGAATGTGGAGTTGTACGGCTTGGAATGGGCCTAAAGAATGGAACAACATTTGAAATGTCTCTATTCACTGTACCATTCATTTGTGAACCATTGTCCACTCAATCAATAACCTGTGCTGTTGAAAAGTACAGCTACCTATCGAACTTGGAGCTTGCAGATCCTCCTAGTGGAGATGAAGAATTGAATATAGATATCTTGATTGGCTCAGAATATTATTGGAAGCTGGTAACTGGTGAAATTATTCATGGAGATGGCGGACCAACAGCCGTACATACCAAGCTTGGATGGGTCTTGTCAGGTCCATTGACAGGAATACCACGGCAAAATGTGAGCATCAATCTCATTTCAACTCACTCTCTGAAGGTGGGCACACATCCCACACCTAGAGATCTTGATGATAGTCTCAAAAAATTTTGGGATTTGGAGACACTTGGAATCAAAGAGGACGAATGTTCTGTTTATGAGGATTTTGAAAAGAGCATATCCTTCAAAGATGGAAGATATGAAGTTTGCCTTCCTTGGAAGGAACCACACCCTGAGTTGACTGACAATTACAAATTGAGTTGCAAGAGGCTGGATGGACTACTGAAACGATTAAGACAGAATCCACCAGTATTACACGAATATGACAAGGTCATCAGGGATCAAGTTAACAGGGGCATTGTGGAAATCGTCAGTCAGCCAGAAATCATAAGTGGAAAAGGAGCACACTACCTCCCTCACCATGCTGTTGTCAGAGAGGATAAAACTACAACCAAGTTGCGAATAGTGTATGATGCATCAGCCAGGTCTGGTGGACCTTCACTGAATGATTGCCTCTATGCTGGGCCAAAATTTAATCAAAATATTTTTGATATCATTCTTCGCTTTCGGACACACCGAGTTGCCTTGGTTGCCGACATTGAGAAGGCTTTTCTGATGATTTCAGTGGCAGAGGCCGATCGAGATGTTCTTAGATTCCTCTGGATTAATGATGTCGATCAAGAATCACCAGAGGTTGTTGTCATGCGGTTTGCTCGAGTCACCTTTGGGGTGTCATCTAGTCCATTTCTCCTCAATGCAACCATCCAACACCATCTCAATCAATTTTGCGATACTCATCTAGAGTTTGTACAGATGCTGCTCAGGTCAATATATGTTGATGACATAAGTTTTGGAGCCGAAAGTGATGACAGAGCCTTTGAGCTGTTTGATAAATCTAAGAATTTGCTTGCAAGAGGGGGTTTTAATCTCCGAAAGTTTGTCACCAACTCTGAAGGCCTGCAGGAAAGAATCAATCAAAGAGAGCCTTGTACAGATTCTATGAAGAATATTAAGGATACAAGAGTCACTGCAGAAGATATGACGTATGCTAAAGATACTCTTGGGTCCATCCTTCTCCAAGGAGAGCATAAGGTGCTTGGTGTTACTTGGAGACCTGTTGAAGACCACCTTGTTTTCGACCTCGGCAGCGTAGCATCTCATGTGAGGGAGCTAGAACCCACCAAGAGAAATATTGTTGGCATTGCCACTCGATTCTATGACCCTCTGGGATTTGTGTCCCCAATCACAATCAGATTCAAGATGTTATTTCAGGAGTTGTGCGAGAATAAAGTTGGCTGGGATGAGCCTCTGTCCGGCAATCTGCTTAGTAGGTGGAAGTCACTTGCATCCAACTTCCAAGGGATTTCAATATCAATCCCAAGATGTTATTTCAATTCTGTTGAAAGGTCATTGAGCACTTGCAGCCTTCAAGGTTTCTGTGATGCATCAACTGGAGCCTATGCAGCCGTGGTGTACCTTAAGATCATAGCTGGGACAGAAGTCTCGGTGAAATTTGTGGCTTCCAAGACAAGAGTTTCTCCTGTGAATAAGCAGACTATACCAAGACTGGAGCTACTGGCAGCATTGCTCCTAGCTAAGCTTATTACTGCTATATCAGATGCCCTTGAGCCCGAGATTACACTGTCCGAATTCACCTGCTTCACTGATTCCAAGATATCCCTGTATTGGATAAGAGGTATGGACAAAGAGTGGAAACCATTCGTGCAAAACAGGGTCAACGAAATTAGAAGACTCCTGCCAGTGAATACTTGGAGGCATTGCCCTGGAAAAGAAAATCCCGCCGACATTCCGTCTCGTGGGGTCAGCCCTTTGGAGCTCTCTGGAAGCACTCTGTGGTTACATGGACCGGACTGGTTGGCATATCCAGACTTGAGCATCAAGGAGGAGGAGTTGAACATGCCAGATGAGCTGTGCTTACAAGAAATGAAAAGCAAAGATCGTAAACTGGTTCACAGTATGCTGACCACAGAGAAGTCGAGGATTAGCCTGAGCGAAATAATAGACTGTGAGATGTTTGGTGATCTTCATCGTCTGTTGAGGGTCACTGCCTATGTGCTGAAATTTATCAATCTGCTCCAGCATAAAATTGGGAGGTTGACAGCACCACTAACCAAGAATCTAACAGCCGCTGATGTTGCAGAAGTGAAACGTCTGTGGTTAAGGGAATCACAGCGCACACTCCCAGAGGAGAAGCAGTTTGAGGCCTGGAAACGGCAATTTGGATTGTTTATTGACAAAGATGGCCTCTATAGGTGCCAGGGGAGATTGAGTAATGCTGACTTGACCATTTCAGCCAAGCATCCTATTCTATTACCGAAGAAACATCACCTGACTGTACTATTGGTGAAACATTCTCATAAAAGAGTGATGCATAATGGTGTCAAAGAAACGCTTACTGAACTCCGAACGGAGTATTGGATTGTTCGTGGAAGACAATTTGTACGACACTTGCTGCATACTTGTACTGTTTGTCGCAGAGTCGATGGTATGCCTTACAGTTATCCGCAGCCACCACCTCTACCAGAATTCAGAGTTCAACCAAGCTCTCCATTCACACACACCGGAGTGGACTTTGCTGGACCACTATTTGTCAAGGCGGCTGGGGTGCAAGAGAATGGTAAAGTGTGGATATGCTTGTATACCTGCTGTGCAGTTAGAGCTGTACATCTTGACCTCGTCACAGATATGACAGCTGAAGCATTCATCCGAAGCTTTAAACGGTTTACAGCCAGAAGAGGATTTCCTCAGCAACTTATCTCAGACAATGGGAAGACCTTCAAGTCTGCAGCAAAAACCATCAAGGCTGTATTGAGCCACCCTACTGTCCAGCAGCATTTTATCAAAATTGGACTGGAGTGGTCTTTCAACGTGGAGAAGGCTCCATGGACAGGCGGAATATTCGAAAGGATGGTGAAATCTGCAAAAAGATGCCTCAAGAAGACAATTGGAAGAGCAGTGCTGACGTATGATGAACTATTGACAGCCGTTACTGAGGTCGAGATGATTCTCAACTCAAGGCCACTCTCATACGTATCCTCTGATGATGTAGAGGAGCCACTTACTCCTTCACATTTGCTGATTGGTAAGAGGGTTCTCAGTTTGCCTGATGCACTGCCTTGTGATGGAGATAGTGACACCGAAACACCACCCATGTGCCCAAATAAGCGAATGAGACACCTCAACCGAATACTTGATCACTTTTGGAAAAGATGGAAAACTGAGTATCTGCTGGAACTAAGAGAGTGTCATCGGTACAGTACGACAGGGAATAAAGGGGAAGGTGAACCGATCTCGGTTGGAGATATTGTGTCAGTACACGAGGAGAAGCGACCGAGAGGACTTTGGAGATTGGCGAAAGTAGAGACAATATTTAGAGGAAGTGATGGTCAGGCGAGAAGTGCACTTGTGCGAGTACACTCAAGTGGGATGCGATCAAAACTACTGCGACGACCTTTAAAATGTTTGTATCCACTAGAAGTTAGAAGTGATGCTAATCAGGCAGATTCTGAAGCAGATGAAAGTACAGTCGAGACGTCGAGGCCTGTGAGACGGTCAATAAGAGCAGCCGCACTCACCGCCAGGGAGAGGATTAAAGCATGCCTACAAGCATCGGACTCTGATCTGGACTGAACCATTAAAATTTTAGCGATTATCTCGGTTGACCACTTGCAAGGGTCAACGGGGGGAGTGTTATGTATTTGTGCAGACAACTTTCATTATCTGTAGCTAATTGCTTATAATTTTGGTCAGTCATATCTCACGATCAAACATTCACATTCTGTCTATGTTATGGTTATGTTTTGATCTAGCCGATCTAGCCCTTAGAAAGTTCTTGTATAAAAGTCATTGGTTGTGTTGGCAATGTTCAGTTCGAAATGAATCATTATTATACCTATCGTGGACGCTCGAGAGTCTAAAATGAAAGAATAATTCTATACAGTTCGTGCAAATAAAAACATCGATGATATCTACCTGGACGGTGTTAGCATTACTCATGGTTCACCTCGTAAGCATGTATGGAGCTACGTTGGAGCTTGGACGGAAATTCAAGGTGGTACAAATATATGCCCATGTAGATACTCCGATGCTAATCTATCGTGGCCATCTTTTATCGGTGACAACTACTACTGTGAGTCTGCTAATCGTTATCGGCAGTATATGAGCAGCCAGTTATTTCCCAATGATAAGCTATGGGATGGGAAAAATTGTGAAAATGAAGGTACTTGCTGCACCACTAAGTCTCCTCCATGGTTCAGTGTGGAGCTGCCTAATCCTACAAATGATGATATCGAAGTACGCATATGTGGTGATGAAGGTACTGATAATGAAGACACTCCAATTGAAGTGATGGAAATATATGTTCACTGAAAATCAATGAATGCATTATACTTTTGGAACAAGCTTTTGTATAGCAAACAGTGTGACACTGGATGTATATATTTCTGAATGAAATTTAATAGATAAGAAGTGTTTAGAGGATGACTATAGCTATAGCTAGCAGTAACTTTTATTATAACTATTACATGTATGCTGTGTTAGAACTTTTCTCGTTGCAGATCAATATTGAATGTAGCTATATTATTATTGTTGTAAACATTGCTTGAAATCCCAGTATTAATTATAACAGTTATGACTTCATTAATCTCATCAAAAAAGTTATTGATAAGGGAACTCGATAATAGAATCTTTGATTGGGAAATTTTATATAGCTATAGCTATAGCTATACACAAGCTGAAGTTAATATAATATTGACTCATTGATTTGTTGGGAAAGTTCATATCATGCTATAAACATTATTATCATAGTATATGAGCTAGTGCATGGTGTTGCCCTATAATGATAACTATTCTTGATGATGCATCAGGCACCCTGGCATAGCTGGCTAGCCTACAACCTTATATATATAGCTATAAACATGCATGCTAGCATGATTATTGCAATACAAATGGGTAACATACTTAGTCTAGAATTAGCTACACTGGACTATTATAGTCTAGTGCTAATTGGCAAATAATACTATTATAATATTCCACATATTAATCTGGCATTGAGAATGCAACTCTTGCATATTATTATTAACAAGTATAAAAACAATTGAATAAAATTGAAGGATGAAGTAGGGATGGTAGTGCCAAAAAGTACACAAACAAGATTTATAGGGATAAGAGATAATCACAACCACTATACATCCCTACGCTTGCCTTTCTACAGACCTATTGATGTCGACTTATCCAAGGCATGCTATACTTGGAGTGTTCTTGACTTACATGTGGGAGACATTTACCCTGTCAGTCATTTATGATCACCATGCTATTCAAAGAAGCAAGCGTAGGGATGTAAAGTGGTTGTGATTATCTCTCATAGTTGCCAAGTGTCCCGGTTTGGCCGGGACAGTCCCGGTTTTTGGCCCTATGTCCCGGTTGTGTCCCGGTTTACCTGATTTTGCAGCATTGTCCCGGAATCCAGCTCGATTGCACAAATGGAGGTGTGGCACAAGCATAAACTCAGTACACTATCGAATTTCAGTCCGTATATCTCGATGTTTAATGGGTGTGGCAATACATAATCGCCCGAAAGTGGGTGTGGTCATCCGAAAGTGGGCGTGGTCAATAAATTTTCGCGCGCGCTTCGCGCGCGTTAATTCTATATTATACGTTGTCCCGGTCTCCTCTCATAAACTTGGCAACTATGATCTCTTATCCCTAAAAATCTTGTTTGTGTACTTTTTGGCACTGCCATCCCTACTTCGTCCTTCAATTTTATTCAATTGTTTTTTATACTTGTTTCCGTTCCTTTTTTATTGCATGAATGCAACTATACATATACAGTAAGTATAGATGGGAGGTGCCGAAGTTCGCGTAGCCACGCCTCTCGTTAACTCGCCTAGCCGATAAACAGTAAAGCTGTTCCAGGCGGCCAAGTAGCGATGAGACTCTAGAACTAGTTATAGTATAGCTATTATCGACTATGTTTGTCACTACTAAGCTGGCTGTTACGCCGACTGTCGAGGGTCGTGCCGCGCCCGTACGCCCGTACGTTGAGGCCGTGAGTCTGCCCATAGATGGTCTGCCTATCCCAGCGCAGTACTAGCACTAGCCTCTAGCTAGCTAGGTTCGCTTTATCGCGCTCGCACTGGCCTAGCTCGCGTGGGAGAGCCTGGCGCTTAGCGATGGCTAGGCTAAGCTAGCTAGCCGCTTTGTTCGAGGCGCGGCGCTAGCTGGCTAGCTAGCTAGCCAGCTAGCGGCGGTGGCGCGCGCCGCTGACTACAGTCACATGACTTCACTATGGTAACACATTATGAGCATGCGCATTATTATGACAAAATGGCGTATCAGACACACCCTTTTTTTGTTAAGCGCCGTACACACCCACCATTACGTAGCTGTAGAGATAACGCAAAACTAGCGTATCATGGACCTGCGCGCTACAAAATGGAGTGGATTTATACTCAAACTAAGATGAGCGATCAAGGCAGTGTTGAGTTAGCCCTGATAATGAAAACGAAAGAAAGAAAGAAAGAATGACAAATGGCTATTTTTTTGAACATCTGGTTCTAGCATGTACAATTGTTTTGATGAATGATCTTGGTCTCAATAGATAGATAATTTGCTGGAGATTCTGATTTTGACACTTAGAAATTTCATAAAGTTACCAGTTTTGAGATATTTGGGTATTTGTAATGTATTATGTATATGGAATTTAATAATGTTAACTTATAGTTAGTGACCTTACCACTCAGTGGCGATTTTAGGTTTATATACAGAGGGGGCCTGAGTGAAGTACATCACATAAATATGATGCATAGAATTGAGTTAGAAATTCTAGCATAAGTGCAAATAAACACAGCATGTGACCAACAAAGGTACAATAACAGGGCAGGCCTGTGCCCCCTCAGGCCCCCCTTTAAACCCGCCACTGTTACCACTTCAGGCACACCTGGCCTGGACATAATGATATCTTGTTTGATGATGCCTACTACATGGATAGCCGTCGTGGTAATTCCAGAGCTAATACATGATGCAGAAAGTCCCGACTTCTGGAAGGGATGTATTAATTTTGTTTATTAGACAACAACCATAGTAGGATAGCAGAGCTATAGCTTTATGACATTATAATTCTTAATCTAAGAGGAGATCTAGAGCAGGGTTTCATCCAGTGGTGGGGAGGTGGGGGGAAGCTTCCCCCTCAAAACACCCAGCTTCCCCCCACCCCCCAAAAAGAAAGAAAGAATTAAGAAAAGAGGAAAAGGAGAGAGAGAGAGTAAGAGAGAGAGAGGTGCATGGTGGGGGAAGGGGAGTGTGTATAATATTTTGTGTCGCATTGCAAGTGATCAGTATATTGTCTCCTACTTCATGACTCAATTATTTAAGAGTACTAGATAAAACTATGCAATACCTCAGTGACATCAGAAAACACAATCATTAATCCTATGTGTATGCACTAGTAACACTACATGTTACTGTATTATTTCCCTGTAAAGGAGATGTATTATACTGGTTCAACAGGTTGTGCCCATGCATACAATGCCGATGAAAAAGCTGTAGCCACATGCACACGCCCGTTGATGATCATGATCATTACCAGATGTTCATGATAATATATAGCTTATACTAGCTAGCTGTTAACTCAGGTATTCAGAGTGCAGATGCTATGAAGTAGCTAAACGACAATGCTGAATATTTTTACATTTATTGGTATTCAGCATTCCATGTGCTAATAAATAAATATTATTGTTACTGACTATAGCTAAGTATAATAATAATTATAAAGAGACCATTCACAGTATGGCTATAGCTAGTATATTGTAATAAAAAGTCTAAGTAACATTCAATACAATTAATATAATTTACATCTATAGAGCTGTGCAGTAGAGGGGTTAGCTTAGTATATAGCTATCTAGTGTGACATCAAAACTTCGATTCCAAAATTTAGCTTTAGCAAAAAATTAATTGATTGTCAAGAATAATATCTGCATTATTATGCATGAACAAAACATCTAAATAATATTATAGGTATGAGGTAGTACACATGAAATCCTTAATATTATTTGTGATCTCTATACATGTTCATTACTGTACATAAATTTCTAGCAATTCTATCGGAGTGTCTTCATCGTTAATGCTTTGATCAGCACAAATGCTCACCTTAATTGCATCAGTTGTTGGAGCAGGAAGCTGTACACTGAACCACGGGGGAGAGTTGGTACCATTGCAGCAGGTACCTTCACACTGCTGGCCATCCCACAGTGGATCATCACGATAGAGATGACCTTTTATCAATGTGTCTGCTGGATTGCCCGATTCACAGTAATATCTGTTTCCAATGAATGAAGGAACTGTACTCTGTACTGTCGGTGAATTATTTGAACATGGGCAGCTATGTGATGTTGAAGTCTCACTCCAACTAGCTACATAGCTCCAAATATGATGTGTTCCATGTGTAATGTTGACACCGTCAAAAGGTATATTATCATCTTCTGCATACTTTGTGAAAGCATCTGGGCTTGTAACCTGGTAGCCAATAACTCTTCCACATACTCTGCTATACAACCTACCTATCATGGACAAAGAAAGGGACGAGCAATTTTCTCCAGTGATATTAGCTCGCCCACAAACTCGAATATTGCTGGTGCTATCATGGTATCCTCTCCAGGCAGATGGACACTGCTGTGAAGGGTTGCTCATGTTGATATGGGCTACTTGATGCCATACTCCATCTCCACAATGTAACTTAGTGATTTGAGCTTGCTCAATAATGGCAAGACTATCAAGCACATCAAGCTGGATGCCTAATTGCGATCCTATGCCATTGTTTGTTGAATTATGTTTGATGGAACCAGAAGCAATGAAACTAATGATGGACAGCACAATTGCTCCAAGGCTGATGAACAAAATCACAGCTAATAGCACAGCCATAAAAATTAACTTCATACTTGTCGTCTTTGGAGAACGTTTTTCATTTGGTAATGCTTCAGGGGAGCACTTATTGATTTGTGTTTGCTGAGCTATAGTGATCATTAACTCTCCATGGTTTTCCTTGTTGTCGGTGGTTATTGTTGAATATTCGTGTTCAACTTGCATATCACCAGACATGCCACTCATTGTCGTATAATAGTCATCCATTACAAAATTATGGGCTCTCAAAAAATGAAAAATTATGCTTCAAATTTAAAACTTAGTTCAATTTAGCTGTAGCTCATCTCTTTAAATGGTCTCTTGCATGTATACATAAAATGGAGAAGAGTATGTCTTGGTTGCATGCATGATCGGTGTCCACTGTGTATGTGCAAAGCCAATAATTAGTGTTCATAGTCCAACAGCATAATAATATTATATTATATATTACTAGAATTTATTAACTAGTCCCTTTCTTACACTAATGGAATAGTAGTTGTAAATACTACAATGTCATGCTTTCTTTCCTTGTAGCCAGGTTGTAAATGTATGGATTCATGAAGGAAACTTAGTCTTATTATGACATTGTTTACCAGACTACCGAATAATTCACGTAGTATATCTACGTAAGATGATCATGCATGCAAACGCCATTTGTGAGTAAGAATATACTTATTGAAAGGAAGTTTCAATAGAAAGCCTGTATGATATAAGTTTTCCTTTCGTTGGAAGTTCAATGATTCTGGAGTAAATAAGGACTCATGAATGAGTACTACCACAAACTGAATGTGAATATTTACAGAATTAAGGGTCCAGGATAGACGTCATATAAAGCACTGCATGTATACATGCAGTGCTTTAATTATATGACGTCTATTCTGCATGGGTTTATAGAAATTAATATGTATATCATGCCAGTGCCTTTGAATTATCTATATAGGTGATATTAATTTAATTTTGAGAAAATAATCATGTGCAATACAGAACATGTCTATAATGTAAATTTCCTACCCCAAACAATTGCGAGAGGGGTGTGCGACCATTATGCATGGATTATCTGCAAGCCAATCCATTATTGATAGTGTACGGTGTAATGTCGGCTAATCAGGTAAGTTAATTCATCACCCATACGCCATCTTTTTTAAGTACATAAAAAGCATGCACCACTTTTATGGGGACATTTCCTTTTAATTTAAATAGAATACCAATCTAGCTACGAATATATGCATAGATATGTGTACAAAAGTACCCCTGAAATGATGACACGTACATCCTTTAGCTAAATTAAATCAGGAATCTTAGCTATCTCAAGGATATTTTGAATAGAGGGGTAGTTAGCTACTATACTGGCAGAACACTGTAACTACGGGACATCTCTAGAGGCAATGCTAAGGGATTGGCTGGCACATATGCAGCATCATGCAATAACGAGAGGATACAGCAGAGTCTAATTGTGCTGCTGTGGTATGCATATAGTTGTCGATATCACTAGTGAGAGCTTTCTTGTTTTTAGTTTTAACTCACTGCACCCATGCACAGGCCACCCCTGCATTGTGATCAACAATTGCATGGCATTGTATGAAATACAGACAATTAGCTAAATTATTTTGTTGACTCTCTGCAGTTTAATAGCTAGTGCATTGTCGCTATAAAGTAAAGTATCAGACCCATGTAGCTGATGATTTTTTACTACGTAGTTCATAGGTACACGTCATCACTTTAATTAGTTTCATTTTCCAGAGCGTTTAAATGGTCGACATAGTACCTGCTGTAAAATAATACTGAGTCGGTATCAGCTGCATGTACTTATAAAAATTACAGATCTATATATTCTCATAGCTAGTCATATGATATATAATAAGACTATAAAAAAGCCCAATGGCATATCTCTTTTTAAGATCCTCTACATTATAATAACAGCCTCATCCCCAGGCTCCCCTCAAATTCTCAATGTTGCGGAATTGAGGGGAGCATGCAGGGGACGAGGCTACCTCTACACTGCTTTTTGTTCTGATTGAGCTAGGTGCATGTACTAGGTGAAGGAATACTTCCTTACAAAATATGAACCCAAATAATTATTTTGAGAGGAGCTGAAACAATGCAGGCTTGAATGTCACAACTGAGTGACTATATACAATCAAATTACAATAACAGTGACCCACTCTCTTTTCTCCTTCTGCTGAGGGGCGTGGTCTACCCACTATTGGAGGGAAGACAGCTCTGGGAGTATCGTCTCCAGCAAACCCCACCTTGCACCATGAGCTGCCATTGTCAATGACTATTGCTGTGCTGTTCCCAGATATAGCTACTCTAAATTAAGTATCACAACTAACCTGAACTATTATTAAGAGATTTTTTGAAGATGCACCATATTCTTTTCTGGATCTGTGCTCTCAGCGGCTTCATGCCTGAGGCATGTCAGATCTAATTGCAACTGGTGTCTACAAACCCTTTCTATTTCAATGAAATAATATTAGCTATTATGTAACAATTGAAAGCCTTTTGACAATCAAAAAAGGACTGCACAAAATTTTTAATCTATCCTTTCTCCATTATCTAGTATCAATTCTGAGCAATTCATCATGCAGTGATAGTTGACAGCTCTGAAACTGTTTGTAGCTAGTAGCTTACTCTAACCCACATAATTATGGCAGGAAAGGGATTGAATTATAGTGGAAGGTCAAAAATATCCCTCAGAATTAATTTTTATGGTTTTTGACTTTATGCTATGAATTTAAAAGCGTACCGAGCGCAGACTAGCTGTGATTTAGGCCAGGTGCCCATTTTCATTAATGCAAAGAAGTAAATTTATATGAAAGAATTATATAGTAGCTTAAAGTTGCATAAATTAAAATTTTTGTTCACTTATAGCTACCCTATGCCTAGCAGTTCTGAATGATAAATTAATTCCTATGTGATGGCTTAATTTCTCAGATTTTCTACAAATATCCCTGAATATGATATCTACCACATTATGGTAGCTACAATAAGGTTATTAACTGCTCTAATATCGATAGGTCTTCTTACAGTAACACACTCATCTAATGCCTTAGTCTCATCTAATGAGTTTTATGTAATCACACATTACTATAATAATGGATCTTAGACTAGCTAGTGGTTCATTACATAGCCATAATAGTTTTACTGAACATAAATTTCAAGCAGTTCAATTGGAGTATCTTCATTATCAGTGCTTTCAGAGCCCATGATGCGTACTTCGATATCATCACTTGTTGGGCTGCCAAGATTCACACTGAACCATGGTGGAGTGTTGGTACCAGTGCAGCATGTGGCTTCATGACTACACTGCTCTCCATCCCATAGCTTGTCGTTTGGAAATACTCGATTTCGCCAATCTTGGGTTGGATTGCCTGATTCACAGTAGTAGTTGCTACCAACAAAGGACTGAGATTGGTCACCAGACGAGGAATTACATGGGCATGCAAGTGAAGGATTTGTAGGGTGCTCACTGACAGAACCAACATAGCTCCAGATATGGTGGCGAGGTGATCCACGTGTAATGCTTACACCATCCATATAGCCCTCGTTTATGCCTGATCCACTTACATGAAATGCATCTGGACTTGCAACTTGAATGCCAATGACTCTTCCACATACTTTGCTGTACTGATGACTGACAGGGAAAATTTGGGAAGGTCGACTTGCAACACTTGAAACTGGTCTTCCACAAGCTCGAAATTGACTAGTGTTATACTCCCTCCAGGCAGATGGACACTGCTGTGAAGGATCTCTCATATTGAGGTGGGCCACACAATACCATAGTCCAGTTCCACAATGCATTCCTGGACCAATAGCTTCTTGTTGCACTGAAAGAGCAAATCTATAAACTACATCAAGCTGGATAAACAAGGAGGATATGTTCCTTTCTATAGTGGTAGCCACTATTGTTATGTTGCTATTGGTTGCATCAAGCTGAGCAGATAATTGAGTTATATATTCCTTTCTGCAGTTGTAGCCACTGATGCTATACTGCTGTTAATTGCATCAAGCCAAGTAGATAACTGGGATACGTTCTTCTCTACAGTAGTAGCCACTGAGGTTACGCTATTATTGGTCTCATCAAGCTGAGTAAACAACTGAGACAATATTATATTAAACTCTTCATGTGTAATGAAAACTGATTTTATATCTTCAATCTGGACAGCAAAATCGGATACGTTATCTGTGAGTTTGCTGATCGCTGAGTTTGTGTCAATCTTCAATTGTTCTATTTTTTGCGCATTGTAACTAAGGATAGAGAGCACAATTGCAGTGAGACTGATTGACACAGACACAGCCAGTATTATCAGTAGTGTGAGAATAATACCCTTTGTTGTCGTCTTGAAAGCACCTTCTTGAGCTTGCTTTTTGAATCCATGTGTGTCAGTGGAACTCTGGTTGATTTGAGTTTGCTGCTGAGGAGATGCCATTTTTTTCATTTCATGCTTCTCTTTGCTGACATTCATTGTTGCAGAGTGTTCTTGTTTCTCTTCACCAACATGCTCATATATGTTCAAATAATCATCATCCATTATGACATTGTTAAAAAAGCTGTTCAATATGAATATAAGCAGTCAACACAAACTCCTATCTTATATAGCTGTATGAAAACTGGCAACCATACGTGTGTATACATAAAACGGAAAAGAGTGTGTCTTGGTTGCATGATATCCACTGTATGTGTAAAGCCGATGATTAGTGTTTACAGTCTAAGAGCACAATGTATATTACTAACTAGTTCCTTTCTTACATTAATGGAATAATAAGGTTGCAAACATTACATGCTTGCTTTCCTTTGTATATATTATAGCCAGGTTGTAAACGTATGGATTCATGAAGGAGTACTACAGTAATTGATATATTATTATTACATGCATTTACCAGACCAGCTAGCTATATTATGTAAGATGATCATGCAAACGTCATTTGTGAGGAAGAATAATACTTATTGAAAGGAAGTTTCCAAACAGGCAATGGAAAGCCTGTATGATATAAATTTTCCTTTTGTTGGAAGTTTAATGATTCTGGAGTAAAATTAGTAAGGATTCATGAATGAGTACTACCACAAACTGAATGTGAATGTTTACAGAATTAAGGGTCACGTAATAATTATAATCAATTGCAAATTGATGGTCATTATACCAAATGTGCCTCTACCTACATGCAGTGCTTTATTTGAGGTCTATTCTGGATTTATAAAATATACTATGTTTAACATGTGCCTTTGAATTATCTATAGGTGATAATATTTTGTTGAAAAATTGAGAATAATATTATAATGTCTAAAAAGTATATTTCCTACCCCAAATAATTGCAAGGGGTGCATAGCCATTCATGATTATGGATTGCATGTCTGCCAATCCATTATAATTGATAGTGTACGGTGTAATGTCGGCTAATCAGGTAAGTTAATTCATCACCCATAGGCCATTTTTCGTGACACGTCACTATAATAAGCACATAAAAGCACACCTACATGCACCACTGAAATGGTGACATCTCATTTAAACTAAACACCAATCTAGCCACATACCTTTAATCAGGAATCTTAGCTGTCTCAAGGATGTTTGGAATAGAGGGGTAGTTAGGCCAGACCAATTAAATAAGTTGTTGCACAGATTCACTCGCTCCAATTTTTGGGCAAACTGAAAAAAAAAATTAATTAAGGTGGGTGGAACTTATGCACAGTAGAGTGATTTTTGTATTCTATCGTGATTCCCTGGTCCTAGATAGTCTCATTGGTCTGTCTTAATTAGATTGTGGTCTATAACCACACCCCAATTAATTGCTTTTTTTTTGCTTTTTTTTCGATCGCTCGATCCAATTTTTACCTCACAATATCCGAGCAACATTGGTCTGGCCTTACTATAATAATAATAGGTACTATAGTATGAATCCTGCTTCATGCTATAGCTACTGTAGCAGCTATAGCTACAGCTATCTTCTCTAGACTTGTAGTGTATTGTCTTGTATTTATCGTGACATTGTGAATATTCAGTGTATGCACGTGCGCAGTATGTATAATTGTGTTTTGATGGATTCTGAGCATATTGCATGTATTCTTAAATTAAAGATGGCCAAAAACAAGTGAGCCATGTTCTTAGCTGTTATTGGGGCCAATATAACATTAGCTATCATAGACTCTTCCACAACTTGATTTCTCCGGCAAAACCGGGAGACACGACTAACCAGGAGTTGCTGATAACGTTAACAAATTCAACCCGAGTCTCCTTCGGAGACCATGCAAAGATTCAAGTTCAATACCCGTATAAGGAAGTCAGGAGAAATCACTGAGTATCATTGCTGAGCTGCGGTGCCTGACAGAACACTGTAGCTACAGGACATCCCTATAGATCTATAGCCAATCCCTTAGCATTGCCTCTAGAGGCAATGCTAAGGGATTGGCTGGCACATAATTATTATACAGTATTGATAATGAGAGGATGCAGCAGAGGCTACTAGCTGAAGCTAAGCTGACATACGCAAAGCCCTGGAACTGATTATAGCTAATTGTCATCCTTCTGTATAACTATTACCCGTATTTAGATGATAAATTCAATGATGTCAAGAATGCGTCAGTATTTTGACAATCCTGACAGCTTTGATCCAACCCTAAGAATAAGCAGTAAACTCTTATATGGTTATGATGGTGTATGTATAGCAATAGTTACAGGTGATGTCAACCCAAATTAAAGCTGGTGACGCTAATTGGCTCATACTATCTGAAAAGCTTTGATCCAGATCTATAAATTAACATGGAACTTTACAATCTTTCTTTTAGACCCAGTACATTTGTCTACTTCCCATTTAGACTTGGTCATCGTTTCTGTATTGGGAAGCACTTTGTTCCGGTATAACATAATATAGGTGTATATGTCTGAACCTTTGGACAGTGAGTGAATTAGTTATGGCTCTTTGTGTCTGACTGCAGATGGAGGCTAAGTTGATCTTGACCAGATTTGTGCAGTCATTCAGATTCCCTCTCCCGTCTGACTACAAGCTGGTAAAAGTTCAAAGGACAACAATACAATCTAAAGACAATGTATACCCTGTACAGTTAGACTAGCTGTGTAGCTCATTGTTGAGCTGCTGTGGTATGCATATTATTATGGTTGTCGACGTCACTAGTGAGAGCTTTCTTGTTTTTAGTTTTAACTCACTGCACCCATGCACAGGCCACCCCTGCATTGTGATCAACAATTGCATGATATTGTATGAAATACATGCAGATGATACATTGAATGTCTGCAGTTTAAAATAATTTATTATTATAGATATAATATTGTCATAGTCATAATAATTACGATAATAAGACTGTCTATTAATTTTAGTAATTTTAAGATCCTCTACACTAGCCTCGTCCCCAGGCTCCCCTCAAGTTCTCAATGTTGCAGACTAGTGAAGTTTTTATAATGTAATATTATCATGCTAGAAACATTTACGATGAACAATGGCAGGACCAAACTCCATATACTCATCTTTAGTGATCACAAAGTCCTTAAATGTAGACAAAGAAGCCAATATAGAACCTCCAATCCACGAGGAGTACTGTATTGCGGGAAACACTTTGATCTTGGGTCCTGGTGGTAGAAGAGATGTCAGCTCCTTGTGCATACGCTCAGAGAATCCAGGAAACATTGTATTACCACCAGCGAGGACAATGGAAGTGCAGATGTCGTAGCGATTCTCACAGTCATATCCTATTAAGGAGAGTAACGAGTTTGAACAGCTCTCCAGGATGCTAGTGTCCATGTTGATGAGGCTGGGCTGGAAAAGAGCCTCAGGGCAACGGAATCGCTCGTTTCCGATGGTGATCACCTTACCGTCAGGGAGCTCATAGCTCTTCTCAATGGATGAGCTGGAGGCAGCAGACTGCATCTCCTGCTCGAAGTCCACGGCAACATAGCAGAGCTTCTCTTTGATGTCACGGACAATTTTACGCTCGGCAGTGGTGGTAAAGGAGCAGCCACGCTCAGCAAGGATCTTCATCAGATAGTCAGTCAAGTCACGTCCAGCCAAATGCAAATGCTTAGTGACGTATGTTAGCATATATCCCTCATAGATGGGTACAGTGTACGATACAGCATCTCCCGAGTCAAATACAACACCAGTTAAATGTCCAGATGCATATAAAGAAAGCACTGAGTGACAACAGGTATACATAGACGGCAGTTTAAAGGTCTCAAACATGATCTGTGTCATCTTCTCACGGTTAGCCTTGGGATTGAGGGGGGCCTCAGTGAGCAGGACAGGATGCTCCTCAGGGGCAACACGAAGCTCATTGTAGAATGTGTGATGCCAGATCTGCAGGGAGGAGAAAAAGAATAGATCTGTGAAAAAATAAGAAAAGGCAGCAAATATAAACTTGGACACACGCAGTATATGATAGCCCTTGATATCACAGGATTAATGTTACTCTTCCTAGGTCCATAAGGTGTCAGTACTTAATTGGGCCGGGGGGGGGGGGGCTCCACTTACAAAATTATGTTAAGCATGTACGAACTTCTACCTACGTACTTTCTCCATATCATCCCAATTTGTACAAATCCCCTGCTCAATAGGTGCCTTAAGAGTGAGGATTGGTTTCTTTGTGTAAGCCTCGTCACCCACATAGCAGTCTCTCTCGGCATACCCCACTCTCTTTTCTCCTTCCGCTGAGGGGCGTGGTCTACCCACTATTGGAGGGAAGACAGCTCTGGGATTATCGTCTCCAGCAAACCCCACCTTGAACCATGAGCTGCCATTGTCAATGACTATTGCTGTGCTGTTTCCAGACATACTCTAAAAATGCATATGTTCACACAGATAGCATAAAGGGAGGCAGATACAATTCAAACGGGGCATTCACTGACTACTCTTTAATATCTTCAAATCTATCCCGCTATTAGATTTTAATAAGATTACCGGCAGTCCTTTCTCGACTAGCTTTCCTCATTATAATTATTTCTCACTGTTTAATATGTTGTCGCTGTAGTGAGCAGATGAAGATCAGAGATTACTTACAGAATTGTTATTATTGATGACTCAGCATCTTCAGCCACGCCCATGTCTAGTTTAGTGACCCAACCCCCCTCTCCCCCTCCCCCCCCCCCCCCCCCCCCCCCCCCCCACCCAAAAAATGCAGGCGAGACTAGCCCATGCCTAGGCCTTGGCACATTATGCCGGCATAATTTTGAGCATAATAGCTCTCTTCTCTGACTTGAGCATAATTGAGCATAATAGCAACATTTTGTGAGCATGAGTCAATGTCACAATTAAAATAAATGTACAAAAGTTATAAATAGTTAAATGTAAATTCAAGCATCTCTTTTATCAGCCTCAGTATCCACTGGTGGTGAAGCTGAAGCCATGTCGCCATGAACACGTGCATGTGTACTGTACTGTGTACTGATAGCGAATTAAACTAGTACTGTTTTGGCCATTGAGATCACATGACAAGGTCAAAGGTCACTATAAATGAGCATAATGGGTTACATTGAGAGCATAATGTCCAGGACTAGGAAGCATAATGGTGTGATTCTTAGAGCATAGGAGCATAGCATAATACCTCAATTTTTGAGCATAATGTGCCAAGGCCTACCCATGCCACAGGTTGACCCTCAGCTCAAGCTAGATAGCTCTGTATCTTTTACAGTAGCTAGCTAATTCTGCAGTGCACATAGCCAAATTTAGGAGTCTTGACAAAGCCATGGCAGTGTAGCTAGTCGTGAAAGCACATGCTGCACTGGTAGCTACCAACACTCCACCATTCATTAGCCAGTGCCTGAACGATGCCACTGCATAAACGTTTTAGCTACCATAGGGTGAATGCAGTGCATCAGCATGGAATATTATAGCTAGATTATCAAAGTACTTCCAGTTACGAAGACCTTAAATCATTTCTAGTAAACAATGCGAGGATAAAAATCACTCCTCATAGCTAGCTACTCCATGTATAGTAGTGCACATGACTTTGTGGTTGATAAGTGATGCATTTTGTATTGTTGATGTAATTATTACCGTGACCCACCATGAATTTGATTACCTATATTCACATCAGTGTATATTAATTTTGTTTAGATTGCTCATATTAGCTAATTGCAATTGGTTTTAAACGTGTCTGAGTAAAAAAAAATCACAGAATGGATGTTGATACGAACATAAACGAGTATATTGGTGAAGAGAAACAAGAACACTCTGCAGCAATGAATATCAGTAAAGAGGAGCATGAAATGAAGAAGATTGGGTCTCCTCAAGAAATTCACCAGCAAACACAAATCAACCAGAGTTCCACTGACACGCACAGATTCCAAAAACAACCTCAAAAAGGAGCTTTCAAGATAACAACAAAGGGTATTATTCTCACACTATTGATGATAACGGCTGTGTCTGTGTTAATCAGTCTTGTAGCAATTGTGCTCTCTATTCTTAGTTTGAATGCTTTAGATTGCAGGCCCGCTGATTTAGAAACCAAGGAAGTGAATCTATCGGAGATTATTTTTCATTTCAATGCATTTAAAGCTGACATGGAGTATAGTTTAGAACAAGTAAAGATTGACACTGACCTAGCACTCAGTCAGCTCGCAGATAACATATCCAATCTTGTTACCCAGTTGAAAGATATCAGGTCAGTTGCCACTGTTGCAGAGTTTAATATAACCCAGTTGTCTACTCAGCTTGACGCAACCAACAACAACATGAAATCGGTGGCTGCCACTTTAAAGAGGAATGTATATCAACTGTCAACTCAGCTTGGCAAAACCAATGATAAAATAATATCCATGACTACCACTGTACAAAAGAACATATCCCAGTTGTCTACTAGGGTTGATGCAACCAACAATAGTATATTGTCTGTCGCTACCGCTGTGAAAGAGAACATATCATTGTTATCCACCCAGCTTGATTCAACCAACAGCAACATAATATCAGTGGTTACTGCTATAGGAAGGAACATATCCCTGTTATCTACTCAGATTGACACAACCAACAGTAGTATAGCATCAGTAGCTGCTAAGCTTGATGCAACCAACAGCAACTTAACATCAGTGGCTACCACTTTAGAAAGGAATGTGTCTCAGTTGTCTAATTGGCTTAATGCAACCAATAGCAACTTAATATTAGTAGTTACCACTATAGAAAGGAACATATCCCAGCTATCTACTCAGCTTGATGCAATTAACACCAGTATAGCATCAGTAGTCACCACTGCAGAAAGGAATGTAATATCTTTATCTCAATTATCCACTCAGCTTGATGCAACCAATAGCAACATAGCATCCATAGCTACCACTTTAGAAAAGAACGTGTCTCAGTTATCTAACTGGCTTGATACAACCAACAGCAATATAATGTCAGTTGCTACCACCTTGGAAATGAACATATCATTGGTATCCACCCAGCTTGATTCAACCTACAGCAACATAATGTCAGTGGTTACTACTGTAGAAAGGAACATGTCTACTTTACTTGATGCGATCAACAGCAACTTAACATCAGTGACTACTACTTTAGAAACGAACGTATCTCAGTTGTCCAATCGGCTTGATACAACCAAAAGTAATATTAAATTGGTCGCTACTACTGTAGAAAATAATGTATCTCAGTTATCTACTTGGATTGATGCAACCAATAACAACTTATTGTCAGCGGTTACCACCTTAGAAATGAACATATCCCAATTATCTACTCAGCTTGACACAATTAATACCAGTATAGCGTCGGTAGTCACCACTGCAGAAAGGAATGTAATATCTCTATCTCAATTGTCCACTCAGCTTGATGCAACCAACAGCAACATAGCATCCATAACTACCACTTTTGAAAGGAACGTATCTCAGTTATCTAACTGGCTCGATACAACCAATAGCAATATAACGTCAGTGGCTACCTCCTTGGAGATGAACATATCACTGCTATCTACTCAACTTGATTCAACCTACAGCAACATAATGTCAGTAGTTACTACTGTAGAAAGGAACATATCCCTTTTGTCTACTTTGCTTGATGCGACGAACAGCAACTTAACATCAGTGACTACCACTATAGAACGGAACGTATCTCAGTTGTCCAATTGGCTTGACGCAACCAACAGTAAGATAAAATTGGTGGCTACTACTGTAGAAAAGAACGTATCCCAGTTATCTACTTGGCTTGATGCAACCAACAGCAGTATAACATCAGTGGCTACAACTACAGAAAAGAACATAACTCAATTATCTACTCAGCTTGATGCAACCAATAGCAACATAACATCAGTGGCTACCACTTTAGAAAGAAATGTATCTCAGTTATCTACTTGGCTAGACACAACCAACAGCAACATAATGTCCGTGGCTATCAATGTAGAAAGGAACATATCCTCTGTATTTATTCAGCTTGATGTAGTTTATAGGTTTGCTCTTTCAATGCAACCAGAAGCTATTGGAATACATTGTGGAACTGGACTGTGGTATCGTGTGGCTCACCTCGATATGAGAGATTCTTCACAGCAGTGTCCATCTGCCTGGAGGGAGTACAACACTAATCAATTTCGAGCTTGTGGAAGACCAGTTTCAAGTGTTGCAAGTCGTCTTTCCCAAGTATTCCCTGTCAATCATCAGTACAGCAAAGTATGTGGAAGAGTCATTGGCATTCAAGTTGCAAGTCCAGATGCATTTCATTCTATGCGCAATATAAACGAGGTCTATATGGATGGTGTAAGCATTACACGTGGATCACCTCGCCACCATATCTGGAGCTATGTTGGTTCTTACAGTGAGATCACTACATATTACCTTAATGCATGTCCATGTGATTATTCCCGTGCCATTCAGCCTCAGTCATTTGTTGGCAGCAACTACTACTGCGAATCAGGTAATCCAACTGGACATTGGGAAGGTCAAGTATTTCCAAACGACAAGCTATGGGATGGAAAGCAGTGTAGTCATGAAGGCACATGCTGCACTGGTACCTACGGAAGCCGAGAGGTGCAATCCGCCGCAATCCGACATCATCGCCGACGTTGTCGCCGACATCATCGCCGACGTTGTTGTCGCCGACATCGTCGCCGACGTTGTCGCCGACGTTGTCGCCGATACCATCGCCGATATTGTCGCCGACATCATCGCCGACGTTGTCGCCGATACCATCGCCGATATTGTCGCCGACACCGTCGCCGACACCATCGCCGATGCCTTCGCCGACGTCGTCGCCGACGGTTATGTAGAAAATGGCGTATTATAGGAAATATTTCCCTTAGACCTACTAAAAGGAACATTTTACGCCAGTGTTCCTTTTATATAGACCTAGCTAAAGGGCCTGGGGAGATTTAAGGCCACATTCGCCGTTTTGTACATAGCGGCTACATTTTACGCAAGGTATTTTGGCGCATATCTGCCCTTGTGTTTGAACATTATTATAACATAATAAAGGAAAGATTTTACGCCAACCATATGAGTAGCGTAAACGCTTCTCTTTATAATACTAAACAAACACAAGGGCGAGTGTATGTGCTGCGAACTCGAGGCTCTTAATGCGGTGGGCGGGGCTGAGCATGCGTACTTTTTGTACATTAGTTATTGTGGGTGGAGCTGAGCATGCGCAGACGTTCAATTTTTAGACAGCCGCGGATAGCGATGATGACTTCGAACTCCCTTTTCTTCCAAGAGAGAAATTAACAGAGGATGGGGAAAATTTGCACAAGTAATATCTCGATCTGTGTATTTATACTAGCTATTATTATTGAATTGGTAAAACACATCACAATAGATGCAACACAATTAGTGCATGCATCCCCGCTACATGATGTAGCTAATATCCCAGTATGACATGCCCGAGGGAGAGACCACATCTTCCGAAGTACATTATTGTTGCATAATAGATCTACTTATCAATACTATCAGCGACGTAGTTACGGTGCTGCTGTCTACCGAATGGCGATACTATCGGCGAAGATATCGACGATGGTGTCGGCGAAGGTGTCGGCGATGGTATCGGCGATACTGTCGGCGAAGGTGTCGGCGATGGCATCGGCGAAGATATCAATGATGGTGTCGGCGATACTGTCGGAGATGGTATCGGGAAGGCGTCGACGATGTTGTCGGCGATACTATATCTTGCTGCACCTGTTGTGGTGTGTCTCATCAAATCAATGATAAGAATAATGACCATCGGCGACGACGTCGGCGAAGGCATCGGCGATGGCGTCGGCGACAACGTCGGCGACAACAACGTCGGCGACGACATCGGCGACGATGTCGGCGACAACAACGTCGGCGATGATGTCGGCGACAACGTCGGCGATGGTGTCGGATTACGGCGGATTGCACCTCTCGGCTTCCGTAGGTACCAACACTCCACCATGGTTCAGTGTGACTCTCGGTAGCCCAACAAGTGATGATATCGAAGTACGCATTATGGGGTCTGAAAGCACTGCTAATGAAGATACTCCAATTGAACTGCTTGAAATTTATGTTCAGTGAATAGCATAATAGAGCACTAGATCTATAATTAAGTGTGTGATTAATGTATGTACAGACTCTATAGTAATTAGATGTATTAGTCTTATTGAATCTATGATTATAAACTACTTATAGGCCTAGCTATATGTAGGTTTATCGAGTCCACTGGCATTAGGATAATCTTCAGTGAGTCATCAAAAATACAGACTGAATAAAAAAAAACAGATGGGACAATTTAGTTAAGGAAACTGTTTCACCTGCACTCACTGACAAACATAGTTTCTCCGCTACTATAGTGATGACAATGTAAAGTGTATAATTTTGGACTTGGCATTGTTATTGCTAATTGTATAGTAGTGGAGATAACACTTGATTGAATGATCACGAGCTGCCCTTGCATTCCCGACAAGTGTTAACAATGATTATTGTTCTCTCCACTACGTATATACATACCAAGTCATGTGACATTATTGATGCACTTGACATTTTTGTGGTAGTAGAGATGTATAATAGTGATTACCTTATTAATTTTATCAAGATCATGATATTATTGTGAAGGGTACTGAAGCACATTCACTGCTATACAATGTACAAATACTATGTATTATGATCATGATGAAGTGGAGAGAACAATAATCACATTGTTAACGCTTGTCAGAAGGGAATGGCAGCTTGTCATCATTCAATCAAATAGCTATTACTATTATCTCCATTACTATACAATATTATTATACTATACAATGCCAAGTCCATAATCATACACTTTGCATTGTTATCACTATAGTAGATAGTGGAGAAACAATGATTGTCAGTGAGTGAAAATTACTGAGGTAAACTAGTTTCCTAATAAAATTTAATTATCCCATCAGGTTTGATTTTTGGTTTCTAATGTGATGGCTCATTGAAGATCATCATAAAGACGTAGGACTTTAGAAACATTCATGTATACGTACCTATAGACCTAGCTATAAGTAGTTTACAATCGTATACGTTCAATAAGACTAATACAACAATGATTAATAATAATAACCAATCCTTATTATAGAGTAGCATCCTGATCTGTACATTACACACACTTAATTTTAGATCTACTGCTCTATTATGCTATTCACTGAACATAAATATCGAGCAGTTCAATTGGAGTGTCTTCATTATCAGTGCTTTCCGAGCCCATAATGCGTACTTCGATATCATCACTTGTTGGGTTGCCGAGATTCACACTGAACCATGGTGGAGTGTTGGTACCAGTGCAGCATGTGCCTTCATGGCTACACTGCTCTCCATCCCATAGCTTGTCGTTTGGAAATACTCGACCTTGCCAAGCTTGGGCAGGATTGCCTGATTCGCAGTAGTAGTTGCTACCAACAAAGGACTGAGGTTGGTCACCAGAGGAGGAATTACACGGGCATGCAAGTGAAGGATTTGTAGGATGCTCACTGACAGAACCAACATAGCTCCAGATATGGTGGCGAGGTGATCCATGTGTAATGCTCACACCATCAATATAGCCCTCGTTTATGCCCGAATTTCTTCCATGATGAAATGTGTCTGGACTGGCAACTTGAATTCCAATGACTCTTCCACATACTTTGCTATACTGATGACTGATGGGGAATATTTGGGAAGGACGACTTGCAACTGTTGAATTTGGTCTTCCACAAGCTCGAAATTGACTAGTGTTGTACTCCCTCCAGGCAGATGGACACTGCTGTGAAGGATCGCTCATATTGAGGTGAGTCACACGATACCACAGTCCAGTTCCACAAGCTTCTGGCTGCATCGAAAGAGCAAATCTGTAAACTACATCAAGCTGGATAAACAAGGAGGATATATTCTTTTCTACAGTAGTCGCCACCGAGGTGATGTTATTATTGGTCTCATCAAGCTGAATAGACAACCGAGATATATTAAACTCTTCATTTGTAATAAAAACTGATTTTATATCTTCAATCTGGACAGCTAAATCGGACACGCTATCTGTGAGCTTGCTGATCGCTAAATTTGTGTCAATCTTCAATTGTTCAATTTTTTGCGCATTGTAACTAAGAATAGAGAGCACAATTGCAGCGAGACTGATTGACACAGACACAGCCAGTATTATCAGCAGTGTGAGAATAATACCCTTTGTTATTGTCTTGAAACCACATTCTTGGGCTTGCTTTTGGAATCCATGTGTGTCAGTGGAACTCAGCTGGTTGACTTGAGTTTGCTGGTGAATTTCTTGAGGAGATCCAATCTTCTTCATTTCATGCTCCTCTTTACTGATATTTGTTGCTGCAGAGTGCTCTTGTTTCTCTTCACTAACATACTCATATATGTTCAAATAGTCATCAGCCATTATGACATTGTGATTTTTGTTCGATATGAATATATAACCAATCTACACAAACTCCTATATCTTATAATATCGCCATACGAAAACTGGTAATCACATTCATGGTGGGTGTGCTAACAGTACAAGGGAGTGTCAAATTCTAGTATCAGATATAGCTACATGATTTCATAATCAGAACAATTGCACAAAATCATGACATTGTAGTCACAAAAGAAGTACATGTAGCTATTAATAGTCATCAAAAATTATTATATGCTATATAGCTAGCATGAATACAATTTCTGTTTTTGTGGTAGTGGAGATTACCTTATTTCTCAAGATTACGATAATTATTATTGTGAAGGGTACTGATGAAGCGTATTCATTGCTATACAATGTATAGATACTATGTGATATGACTACTGTAATTTGAGCTGCTGCAGTGTAGCATAAAGCAGGATTCACTGACAATATAATACTGTACCACTACATAGTAGCTATAATATTATACTCCTCTATTCCAAGCATCCTTGAGACAACTTGAAGAGTCCTGATTAAAGGAAGTGTCCTCATTTAGGGGTACCTCAGTTATGCACATCTCTATGTAACTAGATAGGATCATGGGTATACATATACATGGTGTCCAAGAGAGCTAAGATATGTCCCCATTCAATTATAATAAGTGACATGTCCTTATATCAAGGGATTCCACTGTACGTGCCATGGATAGAGTTTGCAAGCCTGCATAATATTATTGCAACAATATTTTTTCATACTCGGATATATTCACATCTGATTCAACCATGTCAGCCAATCATGTGTAGCTAGTTAGGTTACTGTGTTAACTTTATGGTAACTAAACGCAAGATCTAATTAGCACAAGAAAGTTCACATTCTATAGTATAGAATTTTTCGTAATAATATTATATCAAGTGTGTGACGACTTTACTATATAGTACCATAAAATTGCACGAAAGTTAATTTAAAAATCGTATTTTATTACTCTTAGACTAGCTTGCGTTCTATTTGCATAAATATACAGTTATATTATTATGGCTAATTATAATATTATAGCTCTAACCACATGAGCATAATCATATTATTATCATCTACATGTACATTAATACAAATGTGGACCTTCATAATATTCATTCATATCTGAATCGATAGCAGCCAAACTGTAACAATATACCACAGATCTTTTGCTTATTCATAGCGGCTACGCTGTTTATGCCATGGCCTAATATCGTGGGCAATGAACTTAAAATTTTAATAATTACCCGTCTTGGACTCATGCTGGGAGATTCAATTTGGCTGGCATTACAACATACTAGTCTATCAATATATAGTGGCCACCCCTGGTAAGGGGTGAGAAAATGCTTCGTGTGCCCATGATATTATACCTATTCCAAGGTGTATGAAATGCAAGCACAAATCCAGAATCATATAAGCACTATAGGTAGAAACTGATTTGGTAAAAATTATTAATGACCATGCATCAATTTATATAACATATGTGACCATTAATTGCGTAAACACATTCAGTTTAGTAGTAGTACTCATGCATGAATTCTTACTAATCAAGGGCAGGTCATGCAGCTCCCATGCTATCTGTGGTTTCCTGAGCCACTTCGCAAGTTTAAAATTTTCCGGGTTATTTAATTGCAAGGTCTTATGTAACCTACAGTACCTTCAGGAGGGAGATACATATGTGCCACCCCTTGCCATAATCATTGAGCAGCCATGATGATTGAGTTTTATTTCATCTACTATACTATATATAGTCAGTGCCAAAATAAACATTGCTATACCATGATAGCTATTATAATATTATTAGCAATAACAAAGCCAACTCCACGATCATAGTGGAGAAATGATGTAATTGTAATATTGTTAGACTCTAGTTGTCACAAATACTGTGATTTGATTGGATAAAAACCTTAGAACCCCTCTACTTAGAAAGCTATAGTTCTTTATAGGCAACAACATACAAGAAGTTACTATATATAAGCAACAGCATGCTATAGAGTCTAAACAAGTTAGACACTTCAGACAATATGGGATCTACAGTCTTTAGAATACTTCAGACACTTATAAGACCCTCAGACTTCGCCTTCGGGATTTGTCTTCAGTATTCTAAACCTTCAATTAATTGGCTTAATTCAGTGTCTAACTTAAATTATATATAGTTGCTTAATGAACTGTACATGTACATGTCCGATCAGTTTTGATTCCATATTATTATGATAGCCCTTTACGTTATGCTGTGGCATGCATGCATGTGATACATTGTGCATCAGTATACTGCAGTCACTATGGTGTTTGTGCAGATCCAGATTAATATACTTATTAATAATGATTATTGTCCATGGACAAGAAGTTGACAATGTATACATAATATTATTATGATAATTATTATGCATGCATATAATATCTATTACAATTGAGTACTGATGTCCTTGAGGAACTACTTTTAATTAGCTACTTTATTACAGGTTAATAGTTCACTGGACATAGAGTTCCAGCACCTGAATTGGAGTATCTTCATCTCTAGTGTATTGAT
This sequence comes from Cliona cf. orientalis, assembly GCA_963930775.1. Taxonomy (NCBI): domain Eukaryota; kingdom Metazoa; phylum Porifera; class Demospongiae; order Clionaida; family Clionaidae; genus Cliona; species Cliona cf. orientalis. Next base: position 6,300,728 of record OZ005699.1, on the reverse strand, counting down.
CATGACAAATACGCACCTCAATATCATCACTTGTGCGCTCAGAGAGATCCACATTGAACCATGGTGGAGTGTTAGCACCAGTGCAGCATGTGCCCTCATCATTGTCACACTGTTGACCATCCCAGAGAGGATCATCGGGAAAGAATCTATCGATAACATAGCAGTCGGTGACACCAAGTTTATACGCTGATTCACAATAATAATTATTCCTAACATATGATGGTGGTTTACGGCCACCATTACAAGGACATTTAGAATCAGAGCACTCTTGACTAACTCTGTGCTCATTTGAACCAGCAGCATAGCTCCAAATGTGTTGTCGAGGATGACGACCATGGGTAATACTTACGCCTTCAACATAGACTTCGTCAATTGTACGATCCTCGACAGCTCCTAGTTCAAACGCAGATGGACTTCCAAATTGATAGCCAATGACTCTTCCGCAAACTTTGCTGTACTGACCACTAGCATGGTAGAGGACACCGGGACAACTTCCTTTAGTAGAAATTGGTCGTGCACAAACTCTTATTCCATCCATTGTGACTTCCCTCCAGGCGGATGGACACTGATGTGAAGGGTTACTCATATTGATATGGGCTACTTGATGCCATATTCCATCTCCACAATGTAACTTAGTGATTTGTGCTTGCTCAATAATGGCAAGACTGTTGAGTGCATCAAGCTGGATGCCTAATTGCGATACTATGCTGTTGTTCATTGCATCAGGTTTGATGGAACCAGAAGCAATGAAACTAATGATGGACAGCAAAATTGCTCCAAGGCTGATGAACAGAACCACAGCTAATATCACAGCCATACAAAATATTAACTTCATGCTTATCGTCTTTGGAGGGTGTTTTTCACTTGCATCAGGGGAGCACTTGTTGACGTGTGCTTGCTGAGCTTCAGTGATCATTAATTCTCCACGGCTTTCCTTGTTGTGGTTGATTATTGTTGAGTATTCATGGTGCTCATCACCAGCATAGGTAGACATATTCACTGTTGCATAATTGTCACCCATTAAGAAATTTGGGCTCTCAATGAATGAATGAACTTCTGATTTAGAACTTGGTTCGATTTAGCTGTAGCTCATCTCCTTAAATGCTCTCTTACATGTATACATAAAATGGAGAATAGTATGTCTTGGTTGCATGATGTCCACTGTATGTGTTAAGCCGATGATTAGTGTTCATCAAGGGTGCATGTAGACAGGGGGAGCTTGGGAGGGGGGGGGGGGGGGGGGCTTTAGCCCCCCAACATTTTGAACAATACTATATATATATGGGATTGTTGAAGTTAGATGAAATTCTAGTTGTATTCACTGACAGTGTAATGATAGCCAAAAATATGCAACAAATTTGAGATAATAATAATATTATATATAATAGCTAGAAATAGCTGATTTTAATGGTTCTGGACACAATAATATTATAGTATCAAAATTTTTCACGCACTTATTGTCACAAAGCCCCCCCCCCCCCCCCCCCACTTTGAAAATCATGTCTACGCCTTGTTCATGTAGTCTAAGAGCACATTGTCTTAAGCACTAATGGACTAATTATTATTTATTTTGATGGAAAATATTATATGCTCGGCTTTCTTTGTAGCCAAGTTGTGAAGACATTATATGGATTTATGAAGGAGTACTACAAACTGAATGTGTTTACCAGACTACCTGGGTTAACAGTCATGTAGTACGTAAGATGATCGAATGTCGTTTGTGAAGAAGAACACATGCAATCAACACTAAGTGAATTTGAAAGGAACTTTCAATGGAAAACTTTATAATAGTTTTCCTTTTGTTGGAAGTTCAGTGATTCTGGAGCAACTATATAAGGATTCATGAATGAGTACTACCACTAATTTAAAAGTGAATGTGTTTACGCAATTAATGGTCACGTAAGCCATAAGATGATCAAATTGATGGTTATTAAAATTTTCACCGAATCAGTTTCTAGTTCTGGATTTTTGCTTTGCCTTTGAATATAGGTGACATGTTCAAAATTGGAGAAAAAATATTCATTGGCATATCTATTAGTAAGAAATATTTTCCAATAAAAAGCGGTGGCCATTATGGATTGTCTACCAATCCATTATTGATGGTAATGTCGGCTCAGCTTAATAATCAGGTAAGTTCATTACCCATAAGCCATTTTTCGTGACAGTATCTACATAAAAAGCGCATGCACAGCTATAATAGGGTATACCACTTAAATGGGGATATCTCCCTTAATCAGGACACATACGTACCATCCATGCATGATCCAATCTAGCTAGCTACATAGCCTCGGAGATGTGTACAAATTTAAAGTACCCCTGATTCAGAGAATGATATGTCACATCCTTTTATCAGGAATCCTAGCTGTCTCAAGGATGTAGAGCTATAATAATTGTACGTATGTAGTGGTACAGTAGTATGAATCCTGCTTCATGCTACGTGCTGCAGCAGCTCCAGGTATTATACCACTTCTAGATCTGTAGCTATTATTATCCATAATAATAATATGGTATACACGTAATATTGTATATTCTGTAACAATGAATAATAACCATAAACTATAACATTGTTACAGCATAGCAATGAATATGTTACGCTACTTTGGTTCCCTTACAATAATAATCCTGAGAAATAAGGTAAGCACCACTATACATCTCTATAATTATTATGCTACACATACCACAAAATCAATGCCAAGTGCATCAATCATGTCATTATTATGGTCATGATGTAGTGGAGAGAACAATAGTGTTGTAAGCAAGTGCAAATTACTATAAATTATCCCATCAATTTTGATCCTGTATTAATTCGGTTTCTAATGCGATGGCTCACTGAAGGTCATCTTTAAGTTAATGTTAGTGGAGTTTATAGAAACCTACAAGTGATGATATCGAAGTACGCATTATGGGCTCTGTAAGCACTACTAATGAAGATATTCCAATTGAACTGCTCGATATTTAAGTTCGGTGAATAATAGAGCACTAGATCTATAATTAACTGTGGTTAATTAATGTACAGATGAGGCTGCTACTCTATAATTAGAACAATTAATCGTTGTGTTGGGTTGCCGAGATTCACACTGAACCATGGTGGAGTGTTGGTACCAGTGCAGCATGTGCCTTCATGACTACACTGCTCTCCATCCCATAGCTTGTCATTTGGAAATACTTGATCTTGCCAATCTTGGGTTGGATTACCTGATTCACAGTAGTAGTTGCTGCCAACAAATTAAAGGCCTAGCACGGGAATAATAATCACATAGGCATGCATCAAGATAATATGTTGCAACCTCACTGGAAGAACCAACATAGCTCCAGATATGGTGGTGAGGTGATCCACGTGACTGTAATGCTTACACCATCCATATAGCCCTCGTTTATGTCTCATCCACTTTTATCGTAAAATGCATCTGGACTTGTAACTTGAATTACATGCATGGTTCACTGAAAGAAAACAATAATTATTTAGCTATAGCTGTCTTTTAATGTGCCACCAGGTCCTATATCAATATTGTCCCCCACTACCCCCTGTACGGACAAGGGTGGGGTGTTACATAGCCCCATGGCACCCTTGCCCATATATACAGGGAGTAGTGGGGCATAATATTGATATAGATGCATTAGTAAAGGAGCTGGCGGCCTTTGCTTATAATTCTGAATCACTGATTCAGAATATCTTTTAATCAGTACATGACTAACTATAGTATTATGCATGCATGTTATTTTACAGCTAATAATAATAATTAATTATTTACATTTTCCCATAATATATAGCTAATAATTAGTATAGCAATGCAAACAAGTGGTTAGGATGGAAAAACTAGTAAAAATAATTGTATTATTAATATAGCTCTCTATTCACTACCCTATATATGCCTAGCAGTTTAATGATAATGATTAAAAACTTAAATATTAATATTCAAGTTTTCTACGAGAATTATAATAATAAGAATTATTATTATTGTTGCAAGTGTGGTGTCTGAGTCTGACCACAGCATGCAGGTCTTCTTATACATGTTATCAGAGTGACATACTCATCAGCATCTAATGAGTTGCTTTTAATTATACATTGCTGCACACAGTAAGTCTCATCTATAATGAGTTCTAGATAATCACACCCTACAAATTAGATACCGTAACACTGAGTGCTTCTTAAAGTTTACGTATGTATTCATAAATCCTTACTCAACTTACTAGCAAAGGTTTCATTCAAACTTCCTTTCAAATTCAGATTTTACAAAATAATTAATGACGTTCGATCATCTTAATCTAAATTATACATTCAGTTTGATATATACTCCTTCATAAATCCATACACCTTTACAACCTGGCTACAAGGAAAGCCGAGTATGTAATATTTGCCATCAAAATAATCATAGCTAAGTAGAAGAAAATTTTATACATGTAAGTCTAGAGTGTGTAATATTATTGTTATTATGTATACGTATACAATGATGATATGTTCTTATAGACTATGAAAAAATTTAATAATCATCGGCTTTTAATTACTATGATTCAATGACATACAATGGACATCATATCTTAAAGGACTGTGGTATGCAAAGCCTTGGTGCAAGACTGAAGTACACTACGGCAATGTCCAATACTTATTGCAACTCACTTGAGCACAAGCACTGCAATGCCATGACAGTGGCATACAAGCCAGAGAGTCAAAGGGCACGACACACTCTATTTATACGTTAAGTCATGCTATCGCTAGCTGGGGAGAAGTCAAGAAGCTATAGAATCAGCAAATGATGCCATAACTGGCGAACAAAGCGTTTTCGGAGAAATGCACACAAATCATATGCCTTTGAAACGCCATAAGGAACCTTAGAATCCTGCACTTTGAACTCACAAACGTGGTATGTATAGCAGTTAGCTTGGTTACAGACAGACAGACAGACACACACACACACAGAATGATTATACCGTAACCCTGCGGCGCATGCGCCGAGGGTTAATGACTAAAAAATTGAAAATTAATTTGTAAATAAAATTGATGGCCTTTTCAAGTTTTTTTTTACGAAATATTAATAGCTAATAATAGTGTGGTGTCTGCATGAGTCTGACCACTGCATGCAGGTTTCTTACATGTTATCAGAGTGATATACTCATCTAATGAGTTCCTATTATACATTGCCACACACAGTGAGTCTCATCTAAATGAGTTCTAGATAATTACACCTTACAAATTAGATACTGTAACTGCTAGCACTTCATTATGTAGATATCGTTTTACTGAACATAAATTTCAAGCAATTCAATTGGAGTGTCTTCATCATCAGTGCTTTGAGAGCCCATAATGCGTACTTCGATATTATCACTTGTTGGGCTGCCGAGATTCACACTGAACCATGGTGGAGTGTTGGTACCAGTGCAGCATGTGCCTTCATGACTACACTGCTCTCCATCCCATAGCTTGTCGTTTGGATATGCCTGACCTCGCCAATATTGGTTAGGATTACCTGATTCACAGTAGTAGTTGCTGCCAACAAAGGATGGAGGTTGAGTGGCACTTGAATAGGTACATGGACATACATTATCACTGACCTCACTGACAGAACCAACATAGCTCCAGATATGGTGCCGAGGTGATCCACGTGTAATACTTACACCATCCATATAGCCCTCATTTATGTGTGATCTTCTTCCATGATAAAATGCATCTGGACTTGCAACTTGAATGCCAATGACTCTTCCACATACTTTGCTATACTGATGGCTGATGGGAAATATTTGGGAAGGACGACTTGCAACTGTTGAATTTGGTCTTCCACAAGCTCGAAATTGACTAGTGTTGTACTCCCTCCAGGCAGATGGACACTGCTGTGAAGGATCACTCATATTGAGGTGAGCCACACGATACCACAGTCCAGTTCCACAAGCTTCTGGTTGCATTGAAAGAGCAAATCTGTTTTCTATAGTGGCAGCCACTGACATTATGTTGCTATTGGTTGCATCAAGCTGAGCAGATAATTGAGTTATGTTCCTTTCTGCAGTTGTAGCCACCAATGCTATACTGCTGTTAATTCCATCAAGCCAAGTAGATAACTGGGATACGTTCTTTTCTACAGTAGTAGCTACTGAGGTGATGCTATTGTTGGTCTCATCAAGCTGAGTAGACAACTGAGATATATTAAACTCTTCATGTGTAATGAAAACCGATTTTATATCTTCAATCTGGGCAGCAAAATGGGATATGTTATCTGTGAGTTTGTTGATCGCTAAGTTTGTATCAATCTTCAATAGTTCTATTTTTTGCGCATTGTAACTAAGAATAGAGAGCACAATTGCAGCAAGACTGATTGACACAGACACAGCCAGTATTATCAGCAGTGTGAGAATAATACTCTTTGTTGTTGTCTTGAAAGCACCTTCACGAGCTTGCTTTTGGAATCCATGTGTGTCAGTGGAACTCTGGTTGATTTGCCTTTGCTGTTGAATTTTAACTTCTTGAGGAGATACCATTTTTTTCATTTCATTCTCCTCTTTGCTGATATTTGTTGCAGCAGTGTATTCATGTTTCTCTTCACCAATATACTCGTATATGTTCAAATAATCATCATCCATTATGTTACTTTTTCAGTTGATAGAAAAATTTAAGCTGTTCAAAACGATTCCAGCAGTCTAGCTAGCAACACAAACTCCCATAGCCAATTATATAGAACCCGGTAACCAAATTCATGGTGGGTCCCATGTTCTAATTCAATTTATCAATTTCCGCATCATCCACTAACTAGTTAGAACTAGCTAGTCATGCATGTTAATTACTATGATATTTATCGTATTGAATTTTTTAATACTGTCACATGTTATTTTGAAATGCCATAATCTGAAGTTAGTCTTAATAGGCCTGGGCACTGAGGGCCCAAGTTTATTGCAAGTTCAGATTTTCCAGGTCACTTTTTGGCTGATTCAATGATTAAGATTATTAAGATGTTGGGCACTAGCTAGCTATATTATAGCTAATAATATAATCTTGGCTAGTTATTTTAGTGCTGCAAGCAAAGCCCCCACCATGGCCCGGCTTCAGTGACTCCTCCTGAGCCTCCTGGCACAATGTTTATTCCAGTTAATACATTGAAGGATACACCCCTGTGGAGGAAGGTTGATTTGTGCTGAAGGGTTGATGATTTAATGAAGTATTGGTGATATTTTAATGAAGTATTGTAGGCACCATTCAGTGTGGATATTAATGAAGTACTGAGGGGATATGGCAGCGAGTACTGTGACGACTCGGCCAGGGTAGTCTAGCTCATCCAGGCCTGGGTGTGGAGGAATTAGCTAAGTTATCGGTTTTAGCTATAGGGTAAAATGGGGATTTTGATTAGTTTTTAAAATCAGAAAATTAATTAGTATCGATGATCATTTGGCAAATTTAAGGGTACAAAATGCAAATCTTTTTCTCCACTGTATGCATGTCACAAGTTCATCATATGGAATAGCCCAATCTACCTACGGAGTAGCTAAGAGCTGCCGTACTAATAATTTTATGCCAGAGTTATAGAAACTTGATGCGGTGTTGCTAAACCACAGCTTCCTTTTTAAATCGACCACTTTTTTGTGTCCAAGAATAAAATGCATAGCTACATACAATTTAGTAAGTGGTCAGGATCTCAACTGGAAATGGTCGCCATAAGATTTTAGTGCGATACGTTCCACCGTGAAATTGTGTATGATTCTCATGCTGTGTGAGTAGGTCTACAACAATGTCTGAAGGAAGGAAACGTCGTTTGTTTCTGTATGGTACACTGGAGCCTAAAGACCATGATTTGGATGAGGTTAGTTGGAGCATAGGAAAGGTTCTGTAAGAGTGGGCTTTTATTAGAATAACATGAACCGTACACACACACTTACATGAGCACATACATTCCTGATTGCACACTTTTACATGATCATACTCATGATAGTGTCTAGAGAAGTGCTATGGAGACTTGAGTGGGGTTATGTCTCGACTTCGAGAGAATGAACTGTTGAATCATCTCAATGATAAGCAGTGTTTCCCCCAGTATAGCTACCTACTGCAATGCCCTGTTGCTATTCCAGGTGATTAATGAAAAGCTGTGGGTTGTGTGTGCAACAGCTTGTCATGCACAATTCAAGCACAAGTTGTAGTCTGTGCATGACTAGTCTGGAGATCTACAAAAATTTAATGATATTCATAAGCACAATGAGCATACCAAACACCACACTTGTAGGACTTTACCCCCTATACCCTAGACAGTGTAACCACCAAAATTAAATTATCTATAGTCACTGCTGCCCTATATAGCTGCTAGGGCCTATATAGCTACCAACAACCACCAAGTGTGCACTCATTCCTCTACTGTACTTCCAGCATCATTAAGAATAATTGTTGATGGCTGCTAAAAGGTCCAGTGCCTCAGGATCAATGAAAATAACTTCCTTCTTCTCCCCTGAAGTCCGATGAAGAATCAGAAACTCCACCACGTATCAATAGCAATAATATCATTTAGTTTCCTGGTAATTAAACACCGGAAGTGGGCGTGTCTGCTCCAAATTTTACATGGGTCCATACTTTTAAATAACTGCCACCCTACTGCATTTTTTTTCTGTGGGAAACACTGATGATAAGGTGAGAATCAACAATAGTATTATGTAGCTACCGTATCTGATCTAATTGTTGCGCCATGAAAAAATAATTACGAGTGCTGGGTGGCATGCCATTAGAGCGTGAAAATTATCCTTCGCGACCAGGTGGTGCGCAAAATTTGTACACAAAAGTATAGGGACGCGTGGGTGGGCGCATTTAAATAGAGCGTGAAAATTGCACTTCAGGCCGAGGTGGCGCATCTATTAGAGAGGCATGTTAATTAGATCGGATACGATATATTATTATTGTATACCTTTGCAAAAAGGGCCAATTGGAGGTGCATCTCACCGTATTGTAAGGGATTGTAAACTGACTCCTGTGACCAGGAGCAGAGTGAGATCAAGCAGTCAAGCTGTAAAATTGGAGATGAATCAAGCGATCAAGACGTCCGTTTGCACTACTCAAATCAAGGTCAAGATCGGTCTTGTCCTTTGACTCCACCCACTCCTGCCCACACCCAGTTGGCAATCAAGGGTCAAGGCTCTTTTAGCGATGCGGTCAAGGTCCAAAAATGGGCCCGATCAAATTTTGATCCCGGTTGCAGGTGTCAGTACAGCAGGTACATGTATGTATGTTACCACCCCTTGCATTAGACCTAGACGGGGGATGGGCTGATATCACCCTACACTATACTATGTGTACCATAATTAGCTAATTTTGGTGAAATTTGTGATAGCTCACATTGGTATATACATGTAAGAAAGAGCAAAAGAATACTCTTGGCCCGGAAAGAATAAAATTAATGCAATGATCAATACCAAGGCTGTATGGAACCAAGATATAAAAAAGAACCTAGAGCTCTGTAGAGCACATGCATACACATACACATGTACACCCTGCGCACACATTGCATTCCGTAGATCTACTTTAGTGTGCGTAGTTACCAGAATTTGTGTAAAAATATTATATTTCAGCTTGCATCATCTACATGTACTAGCATAAACATGGTACATGTATCTTACCTTCTGATTTGGTTCTACATGTATATTTTAGTCAGTGGATGAGAATAATATTATGTTGACAATCGTTACCATTAATTTTCATATACTAGGCCACCTACGTATATATGTACATGTACATGTACATGGACCGTGTCTCTCCAGTTAAAGTATACTGAAGCCAGTTTTTCATCAAATTTGATAGATTTGTTGTGTTTAAGAGTCACTTAGATGCCCATATCTTGAGATAATGTGGTGATTTTAGTGCTATAAATAATGACGTATTGTAGCCAACCACAGATACTTTGTACCATAATTAATCGAATACAATGTATGATCCAATTTAGCATAAGAAATTAGTATACGCCAATGCAATAAAGATCGTTGGTATATCCTCTATGCAAGTAATACATTATGATTATAATCACTGTAATAATAATAATATGTGATCTGCTCTGAGAAAAGGGACCACTCGCGATATTTCATAAAAATTGAATTTTTAGCATTGATTTATAGCTTTATGTGTGCTGAATCCAATGGTGCAAGTTTCATGAAAAAATATCAATCACAAGTGGAATTATGACCATTTTTATACACGCAGGTAGATATATTCGTTTTTCGGAAAATGCACATATTTAATCAAATTTTGTATTAAGTTGTATGTGTCCGAGCAATTGTTTGCACCCAAGCATTACGATAGTATACAGCAACTACATAAACATATTATATAGCATATCAATATGAAACTAAAATTCTACATTTTCTGGTAGACTAAATACAGAAAAATGATAAATATTTATTTTCCCCACATTTTAGCTATTATTGTAAAATGAAATTTTATCCCAAGTGGTCCCTTTTCTCAGAGCAGGTCACATATTATAAACATATCCAGGTTAGTCGCAGTGCCCAGGATCATGAGGATGTTAGTATGGCACTACTCTATACCATTCTCACTGAACCATCTTCAGCAGCTAAGGTGACTTCATCAATAATTGCAACTTCTTAAATTCTTGGTGGCGGGCGCCATATAGCTATTTGCATAGTGCTTAAGGCTTGGTGTATATTTACAAATCCATCGCTATAAGCAGCTTCTCTATATATTGCAACCTAACGAAAATTATTTTACATTTCAGACATATACCACTCTGAACCTGGTATCTCGAGACAGCCTGTCTGCAGTGACCTCCCAGGCTGAGAGGATTATCATGGAGAAAACTCCACACCTAGCTACTGGATCACACAAGGGTCCAGGTAAAGCAGTGGCTTTCTTTTTAAGCTTCCCCTCAGGTTTACCACCATTGTGACTAACGAGCCGGAGGCTAGTCTGAACCAGGTCCCCCGGGACCGACGGCTTTAAATCCCCTCCGAAGAATGCGGTGAAAACACCTCCTCATTTTGTGGGATAGAGCTTGAGTAGACTCATGGGAAATAAATGAAACTTAAGTGCCCTGACACTAGTGGGACTCGAACTCATGACTTGAGATCAAGAGTCAAGGTCTATAACCACTGCAGCCTGGTCCAGGGGAGAAGGGGACGGTATCACTGGGGAAGGGATAAAGGGAGACCTACATGTACATTACATGTACATGTACCCTGTACATGTGTTTGTATAGATTTATTCCCTATTGTGTTAATATACAATGTAGACTCAGGTGCATTAAGGACTGTCTAGGCATCAGTCAGCACAAAATTGACATTCCGCGGTAACCGCATTAACCACGCGTTGGTGCTTGTATTGCACCTATGTGGGTCAAAGTTCAATTGCACTGCTTAGTCAGCAGAAATGGCTGCTTCAAAGGCAAGAGAGGTAGATTGAAGAGACGGCGAGGAAGACGACACCTGAAGCTTACCTCACGGACATAGAAAGGTTCTTCCTGATGTACTGAGATAGTTTAACGGAGCGCTTGTTTTGAAATACTTCCCATCACTAGTTATAAGCCCTAATAGTGGGTTCTAGACCCCATCAAAACGACCTTTTCAGTTGCTACTCCTTTCATGGGCTAGCTATCAAGAAGCGCTCCGTTCAGAAGTTAGTTTAGGTCATTGAGAAAGTATAGAAGTTGATAAGGCAGGCTCAAGGGATATAAAAGTGGGCCGTCTCTGCGAGAGTAGGGCTCCGTATAAAGTGTGAGTGACGTCATTTAGTGGGCGTGACTGCGGTTTTTGGACAGAGCAAGGCTACTGTTGATACCTTCACTTTCAATAAGTGATGCTCACAAGTGGAGATACTAGGATCTGGAATACTCCTATAGTTGTAGCCATTGCTGCCCTTCCCAGTCCTTAATGCACCTGAGGAAGGACTATTATAGTGGGAAGCTTTGGTATACCTGCCTGGGACCTACACAATATTATGCGCATGTGCTTCATGATACAGCTCTAAATCCAGTATCTAGACATACATTGTTGACACTGTATCATAAGAAGTGTATGTACGATCCCGCACCCTACTGACATTCTACCAGTAATACTAATTACAAATGCACCCTTACTCAAATATCATCAGTACTCGTTGTGGCAGGGTTTTAATTTGGCAATTTGGCAAATTCAGTATAATAATATTAATATTATTATATGTCATTGTATACATCACATTAATAAACTCGGTATTGGACGTGTGCCTAGGCTATCACAGTAAGCAATAAGATCACCATAATATTTAAACTTTGCCAATACCAATGAAGAGGCATTTCACCAAATTTAATGCTCGCCAATATTACCCGCTAATACAGTTTACATGTACATATATATGTATAATACATTGTTGCCTCATGCTTATTAAAACTTCACTGAAATTTATGGGAAGGCCTATAGCCTGTCACGGTAGGTTTATTCCTATACTACATAGTATAATGATTATCAGTCAGCTGGAAATGTACATGTACGTAGGTACATGTAGCTATGCTAGTTAAACGCAGTTTTGAATTATGAATAGTTGAGTCTTTGTTCACTAGGAGGTTCCTACACAGTAAATGTGTAGCCTCATAAATGTTGGAGTGGCCTGGGGACAAGGTAAGCCAAGAATATTAATTTTTGTTGTTAAAATATTTTCGGACAGCCTGGCTTATGTGAAAATCTATACGTAACATTAACGATAATGCTATACAGAGTTGTTTGTCCAAAAATTATTTGACATGATAATATTATTCACAATTTATGATAAATGCATACTCAAACTTTATGATCATGTTGTTTGCATGAGGGTTAATCATGTACTACATTATTATTTTTAGTCAATCTTTGTAACAATTCTATGTAGTGTGTACTATTATTTTGCTATGAGGGAGTAACATTGTACATTGTATATGTAGATGTACGTATACATGTATGACATTGCAAAATTAAATCACAGTACATGTACATACTCGAGCATAAATAGTTACTACTACATGTACATGCATTTTGTCCTACATATAATTTATGTGTACGTGTCTAGTTTCTATACTACACATAATAAATACATGTATATGGGACATTGTACATGTAGTACAGCCACTATTGTTATTACTAGTTTCCATGGTTATGTATGTGTAATAGTTTTAAAAAAAAAAAAATTAACATAGGAATGCCCCCTTTACTAAAAAAGTGATAGTGACTAGAAACTAGAGTCCTTTTACATTTCAGTTGTTCCTATGCGTAAACTACTCAATATAATGCATGTAAACTGTTTTTTTTATTATGCAATTTTTATAGTAATAACTCTGTGTCTGAATATGACGAAAACATTAATTTTGTTACATATGTATGCATGCAAGTGTACCAGGGATAGTCCTTCAATTGTACTAGTACCGGTCACGTTTGGTCCACCTGTGTGTACTGCTTACTATGAAGGAGTAACATCTTTTTGTACAAATTGAATTACATAAAAATTAGTTGAACATGGATTCAGTTTAACTGAGTTTTCATATCACTACACAACAAGACAATAACTGTACTTGTTGCTTACCAGGTGGTCTAGGGGGATAGGAATTACTTAACTTCCTCAGATTATGCTTCGGCTAGTAAACTACAACAAACCACTCCAAGTCTTCACAGGTGTGGTGGTCGAATTTACTGACCTTTTTCTTTTCTTTTTACCCCTTGTCAAGTGTTCCAAAGTGAGCTGCAAACCACTGTATGCCCTAAGAGTGCACCAGGCTTCTAGAATACATGGTATTTGTAGTAGCTGTTTTCCCCTTAAAGTGCACATCGCTTCATCATAGTACAAGATGGATACATCACTCAGAATAGAAGTTTAGTATTATGGTGCACCATGCATATAAAAAAATGCTATCCATGAATTTAAAGTAGTATACATGTAAATACTGGAACATGTTTGATTTCTCCCTGCTAATTAATAAACCTTATTACCTATATCAATCCTTGACTACCCCTCTGAAAGTATAGTATACAAGAATAAAAAAACAATGAAATTGAAGGATGAAGTAGGGATGACCGGGTCAAAAAGTACACAAACAAGATTTGTCGTAGGGATAATCATATACACCATACATCCCTACGCTTGATTTTATCGTGTGCAAAATGATTCCTTCATGTAGTTATATCTTTGATGATTGCTCATAATAACAAGGCCCGTTGTGAGCTTTTGTTAGCTATCTCAAGTATATCATGGATTGGTGAATGCATGATATTGCATGATATTGTACATATTCCTAGTCTTGTTTTGTTATTAGACCCATGTAATTGTTAGCTACTGTGATTGATTGAGTTTATTATTATTACTCACAGAGATTGACACTACTGAGAAAGATTAACTTGCAATCATAAAGCTACATTCAGTTTCCACCTATTATGAGGGTTCAGTGCTGCCGACTCATGATCACGGTCTGAAATCAAGTCTGATATCGATGTGAGCTGGGGGAGTGGCTATGCTATTGATCAGATACCTCATAATTTTTTTATTGAACCATGGTAGCCATTAGTATTATATTATGGTATGATTTTACACCACTTCAGTACCTGTGGTGGCAACTGGTATAAAATCATCCCTTATGTAATATAGCAGAGGTAAGTTATATGGGAGAATTTTACACGAGTAAGCCCTTAATTTTGATGTGGTGTAAAATCCTCCCTTATAGTATGCTTGGCATACAATAAAATGCTCAGAATTTTACACTAATTTTGCTGGTGTAAGATCATCCCATCATGAGTTACTCTAGGTTGTATTGGTGTAAAATTGTAACAATGTCCCATGAGTTACTCTAGGTTTTGCTGGTGTAAAATCGTCCCATGAGTTACTCTGGGCATACAACTCTATTTTACACTGAAATATGTAGGACCAGTTGAACAGGAGCCTGGGCTCAACTATTAGAGGACACTTAGAATGGGTAATGGTCGTCAAACATCCGGTCCATAGTCCAGTCCAGGCCACGGTCCAGTCCACGAGTCCACAGTCCAGATTTTTAATTTGCCCTTTCAATGCAAATAATTTACCTCATAGATTACATGGTCATAGGAATCAGGGGTGGCCACAGGGGCCAGGCTAGCCTCGTCCCCAGGCCTGGGGACGAGGCTAGGGCCAGGCCCAGGCCCCCCCCCCCCCCCCCCCCCAAAAACACTTTTTGAGCTGACATTTCGCAGTTCAGAATGAGATCCAATCCAGCTAATTTGCAGTGACTAGGAGTGAATGTGCCTCAATTGGTTCCAAATCTATTCCATTCGACTTACAGTTCATTTTTTTCATCGAGAAACTTGCAGTAGCAGTCGCGATTGTGCAAAAAAATGGGCGTGGTTTGACACAAAGTTGGCGTGGTCATAAAAATTGACTGTTGCCAGTAAAATGATCATTGGCATTGCTGAACTGAGTAGCTAGAGACACGTTCTAACCATAGTTTCCACTCCCTCGAGTCAATCATAAAATTAATTCCCAAATTACATGTGTATTTGTACTTGTGTGGGGTTCACCCCACGGAGGCTCGCCCAATTGATGTTTACATGGAAATGGTCGCTACGGGGATCTCAAATGGAAATGGTCGGCGCCATAAGACATTATCGTGACCACTATCAGTAGATTCTCTTGCGTTGAAGTACAGCAATGTCTGAAGGAAGGAAGAGTCGTCTGTTTCTGTACGCTACTCTGGAGCCCAAAGACCTCAGCACTCCATGAGGGCCCACCCCCAAATCACTGTGTCATTATTGGATTTTCTATGCAGGGTGAGTGCTACATGTGTGTATGCAACTAACATACTATAAGCGAATGTACCATGTGCTGTAGTTTCTTGCTGCTCAAGTTGTATCACCATGTGGTAAAGGGTCGGCAAGGATACATGTACAAACTTGCCCTCATGTGTATACGTAGTATTATATGTTTCTGTAGATGTTGCCCATTGAGCTGATAGTGGGGCTGGACACTATGTTGATGCATGCATACACTTACATGCACATGCACATGTACATGTACATGTGCATGTACAATACACATACTACATTTACCTTACTGTCTACATGATAGTTATCTTTGTGCCATGACTGTTTGGGTAGCAATAACAATAGTACAGTTATCATTCATAGCACAAGCAAGTGTGCATTGCAGGATAATAGAATTCTTACATGTATACAATGTACTATGAAAACATGAGAGTTGCCTTGCCTTGCGTTAACAGTCATCAGGTTCCCTACACACTAGCCAAGTTAGCCAAGTTAGCTGTTTCACTGTATCTTTCATTTTGGCTACTGCTTTTTGTGCTGAGTAGCTATTTTTGCATTGTTCCTTCATAAAATTTTTTGGATCAACATTGATCGGTAATATTAATTTTATGGGAAATGGCTACAAGATTTTTCTAACCTTCAGGAACCCGTTGGTATAAATGTTCTATGTATACACAATTTTCGGCCTATGTAGCGTAAGATGCCATTTATCAGCCGGTACCAAATATCGGCCAGCTGTGAACGGAATCATTTACGGAGAGTTTACTATTGCCCCGCCTACTCGCCGCTCAGTACGCGCGCTTCTCGAGAGCAAGACTGGTGTCCATCCACTGTCTTTTCTTTGTAAGTTCATTTATAATTGATCCACTCTCTTATATACGCTAGCAACTTCTGTCTTGTGTGTCAGACATCGTCATTTTTACTATTTCAGGTCGCTGAAGCCCGAAGTATAGCTACTTCGATCGCTCGCACGTGTGCTCAGTAGTCAGTGAATCTACGGTTCATAATCTCAAGCTCAGTCTTCCAGTCACAGTAAGCTTATTGCTCCTTCCGAAGTCTAGCATGCTGAAATAGTGTGAAAGAGAGAGAAAGAGAGAGAGAGAGAGAGAGAGAGAGAGAGAGAGAGAGAGAGAGAGAGAGAGAGAGAGAGAGAGAGAGAGAGAGAGAGAGAGAGAGAGAGAGAGAGAGAGAGAGAGAGAGAGAGAGAGAGAGAGAGAGAGAGAGAGAGAGAGAGAGAGAGAGAGAGAGAGAGAGAGAGAGAGAGAGAGAGTATACAGTACAAATTTAATATTATGTTTTAATATATTTTTCATAGCTATTGTACACTATGCCAAGTCTAGTAAGGAAAAAAATATTTCGACGTAAAAAGAAGCAAACTCCTCCCATCTTAAAGAACACTAAGAAACCTCGGGTATCGGTCAAGCGAAAGCAGTGGACGGAGGAGCAAATGCATCAAGCAATTGAGTGTGCCAGAACTGGAGCTACTAGTGCCAATAAGGCGGCTGAAATGTATGGAATTCCAAAATCGAAAGATTAAGTGGTCATGTCCAACCTGGAAGATGTCATGGTCCACGCCCATACCGACAGGTGGCTCTACTTCTATGGATGGCTCAAATTCTGAAGCAGGTTTCAAAAGCACTCCTGCTGGTATCCCTGCATCTAAAACAAGTTCTTCAATCTCATCTACAAGCTCATCTGAAGGTACTAAAAGCTTTATTTCACGTTTCTTACCTTCTCTTCCGGACACGACCCCATCTCGGCCCAACACAAAAAAGCAGAGTGGTGCCAGAGTTCTCACTAACAAGGAGTGCCTGGATTTATAAAGGAGAGGAAAAAACAAGAAGAAAAAGAGAAACGTAAATTGGAAAGGGAGAAAAAGAAAGAACGGGAAAAGGAAATGCAAAGAAAAGTAGAAGCACGAGCACAAAAAGCGGCAGCGGAGAAAGCAAAGAAGCAGGCTGAAAAGGAGAAGAACGTCCGAGAGAAAATTGCGGAGAGGCTGAAAAAGACTCAAGAGAAGGCAGCTAGGGTACCAGCGACTCATAAAAGAGCAAGATCTATAGCATCTTCAACTAAAGAAAGGGCATTAGACAAGGAACCGAGGTCAAAAGCACCAAAAACAACTGATGACACCATAGATTTTGACAAGTGTTGTCACGCGGCCTGCTTTGGATTGTATGTACATGATGCTGGCGCTGACCGTGAGTGGATTGAGTGTTCATACAGCCGGTGGATCCATGAAGAATGCGTAGAGAATGTGATACATGATGCCAACGGCAAGGAATTACTCTGCCCTGTGTGTTTGTCGTTAGTGTAGTATTTCTAGTGGTTTCAAAAAGACACATTATGATCCTTTATGTACCATTGATTTTATGCTTAATAGTCGTCTATTGTATTACTGTAAGTAATAATGAGTGCCCCTTACCCAATTTCGTGCGCATTTATATTGCGCTGTCCAAAAATGTGCGTTTTGGTCGATAATTGATGTATGGAAATCTATAGGCGGCCGATGGATGGTACCCGTGGTCGATAATCAATATTCGCGAGAAAGATTCTGCTGAATTCGCGATCGCGAACGATATGAGCTATTCGAACGGGACCTTCGCCAAGTTGTAGAGGACACTTGTCTCTATCGATTAGTGGCAAAACAGTCGTTGAAGTCCTTCCATGAGGTGAGTTATTCTTTGGGGACAAAAGTATGGCCGATAAATGGCATCTTACGCTACATAATTATTTCACTTACTATACAGATCTAGAAATAGACACCCTCATCCACATAACACTATAGTGATATGGGGTTGGGGGTGCCCCAAAACTGGGTCCCCCATATATATCCCTGCTACACTGGACTTGCAGTCCGGGTTGTATCACGTGGAATCGGAATGACCCTCTTGACCACCATAAGTAGGAAATTTTAGCGGATTTTAATTTGACAGTTGTAATAATAATATACATCGCCAAAACGCCAATTTGGAAATTTTAATTCCCGCCAATTTTCCGGCTATTCATGCAGTATTATCATCCCACGCAATCCATATTAGTGCATTCTTGTGATTACTCAATCACTACAGTAGCTATAATAATAATATTTTTTATTATGAACATGAAACTGTATGCATATAATCTATTGTAGCACTAGCACTTGCAATCTAACTACTAACAATATTTATTTTAGTTGAGTGTGAATATCTTTGAGAAATTGCTTTTACTTCATTACAAACTTATAAGTTCACTGGACATAGAGTTCCAGCAGCTGAATTGGCGTGTCTTCATCTGTAGTATCTTGATCATGACAAATACGAACCTCAATATCATCACTTGTGCTATCAGGGAGATCCACGCTGAACCATGGTGGAGTGTTGGTGTCAGTGCAGCATGTGCTCTCATCATTATCACACTGTTGACCATCCCAGAGTGGATCATTGGGAAAGAATCTATTTATAACCCAGCAGTAATCTTTATGCGCTGACTCACAATAATAGTTATTTCCAACATAATAAGGTGGTTCATAGCCACCATTACAGGGACAATTAATCTGGGAGCAACTGTCTCCTTGGTTTATCTCACTTGCACCAGCAGCATAGCTCCAAATGTGTTTGCGAGGATTACGACCATGGGTAATGCTTACACCTTCAATATAGGCTTCATCAATTGTAAAACGATAGATAACTCCGTTTTTAAAAGCATCTGGACTTCCAAACTGATAGCCAATGACCCTTCCACAAACTTTGCTGTACCGATAACTAGCATGGTAGAGAACACCGGGGCAACTTCCTGCAGGAGAATTTGGTCGTGCGCAAACTCTTATTCCCTCGATTGTGACATCCCTCCAGGCGGATGGACACTGCTGTGAAGGATCAGTCATGTTGAGGTGGGCCAACGGATACCACAGCCCAGCTCCACAATGCATTCCAACAGCTTCTGATTGCACTGATAGAGCAAACCTATAAATTATATCAAGTTGAATAAACAAGGAGGATATGTTCAACTCTGCAGTAGTGGCAACTGATGTTATGTCATCAATCCGGACAGCAAGATCCGATATGTTATCTGTGAGCTTGCTAAAAGCTAGTATGTCATCAATCCGGACAGCAAGATCCGATATGTTATCTGTGAGCTTGCTAAAAGCTAGGTTTGTATCAATGCTCAATTTTTGCGCATTGTAACTATGGATAGAGAGCACAATTGCTGCAAGACTGATTGACACAGACACAGCCAGTATTATCAGCATTATGAGAATAATACCCTTTATTGTTGTCTTGAAAGCACCTTCTTGAGCTTGCTTTTGGAATCCATGTGTATCAGTGGAACTCTGGTTGATTTGTGTTTGTTGGTGAACTTCTTGAGGAGATACCATTTTTTTCATTTCATGCTCCTCTTTGCTGATATTCGTTGCTGCAGTGTATTCATGTTTCTCTTCACCAACATACTCGTATACATTCAAATAATCCGAATCATCCATTATGTAATTTTTAGTTGATAAAAAAGCTGTTCGATATGAATAAGCAGTCAATCTCATAAACTCCTATCTTATATAGCTGCATGAAAACTGGCAATCAAATTCATGGTGGGTGTGCTAACAGTACAAGGGAGCATCAAATTCTAGTATCAGATATACATGAATTCATAATATTATTATTGCACAAAACTATGACGTATTCACAACGAAGTAGCTATTAATAGTATCAAAATTATCATGCTATAGATAGTCGTTGCTGCAGAGTGTTCTTGTTTCTCTTCACCAACATACTCGTTTAGTTTCGAATAAGCATCCATTAAATTAAAAGTTTTTTAGTTGATAAAAAAGCTGTTTGATACGAATATAAGCAGTCTACACAAACTACTATCTTATATAGCCGTATGAAAACCGGTAATCAAATTCATGATCAATTTGTATAATATAATGCACCAACCTCATGCATTGTTAGGTAACTTACTATTAATATGCATGTGCAATAATTGCTGCACTATTTGGGGTGCATGATGAGATGCACGATCAAATACACCCCAATTGAGGTCGTGACTATTTTTGTTGGCCCATGACCCCTGTTCATCTTTGGCCTACCCTATAACGATCACCAACACCCCCCCCCCCCCCCCCCCCCCCCCCCCAGAAACTGTTTGCTGCTATGTCCAACCGAGCACCATGTTGATGGTTGGCGGTAGCTCCTATCAGGGTATCGTTTGGTACGGGCTGTAGTCCAGGTTCGATGCTTACGTCATTGCAAACCTCGGTAAGCAGTACGGCGGTCAGGTCACGGATCTCATTATGTCTGATCGATGGGAATCCACCCTTAGCACAGGATAGTGCGTGTTCAACTGTGAACTTGCTTCCGCAGGTGCACGTTGATGGCATCTCCGATGGGGTCTGTAATGAGTTAATTAGTCCCCCTACACAAGTGGTCCCCCAGGACCACTTGAGTCATCATAAATGGTCCCCCCGGACATCCTGTGTGCGTCATAAGTGGTCCCCCATTACAACACATGCGTACTAGACTCAAACACTGGCGGCAGCAAAGCTGTCGCTAATGCCAATGGTCCGGCACGCCAAAGCTTGGTATAAAAGAAGGCTTCTAGTCCTTATCTTTCGTGTATTGACCATGGCAAAGAGAGCTAGCTTCAATAGTGACATCGATTATCACGCGGAGAATTTGGGCAACTCGGCATTGCATTGACAACAGGAGGCGGCATCACCGACATGGGAATAGCTACAGTTCTCTGAAAGGGAGGGGGACCATTTATGTTTGAGGAGGACCACTTACCACGACACAAATTGTCCTAGGGGGACGACTTGTGGCAACACAAGTAGTCCTGGGGGACTACCTATGACAACATATGTGGTCCGGGGGGACTGCCTCTGTGGGGGGGACCATTAGTTGCATGACAGGTCCAACCGTACCTGAGGGCAAGGGTGTCGTGAAAGTGTCGGAGGGTTACCGCTATCGTTTGGCGATTTTTGCCTGTCCGTCCATCATTTGCTAATGGTAAGGGTCGTCATAGAGAAAATACGCATTCTATGCATACATGGCATAAAGGAAGAGTGGTCATGTTAAGTCCTGCCCAGTGCCAGTGGAGTAGTAATGTGCAGCTGTGCAACTTGGCAGTCTGCATTTACATGGCACCTACCTCAACTACATGACTGATTGCCATTCTGTGCTTTGTTGGTCAGTTGTCAATGCATGCAGTGACCGTGTAAACAGGCAGTGGCTCTCAAGTGCATAATTCAGTTGAAGTATATATATCACAGGGGCTTACAGTTTATATTATAGTGGCATAGCCAGGTGCCTTCACTCAACTCTGACTCTGAAGAAAACAGTACCAGAACCCTGTTTATAGGTACAGGGTGTGTACCGTATTAATCTGGAACTTTTCGTTGTAAAAATATTTTCATAGTCGATGGCGGCTACGAAAATTAATCTTACGAAAATTAGAATGCACTATTAACGCTAATGCGGTAAGGTGTCTTTCCTACAAAAAATTTTTTACACGAAAATTTATCATACGAAAGTTTCTTTACACGAAAATTTCGAGATCTACAGTAGTTATTAAAATTAATAGTACCAGTACCCTGTTCAGGTGCAGGGTATGACATTGTAGTTCATGATACTCCTGATCGATCTTGAACATGCACAGTAGTATACACAGTGAGCCATACTCTATGTATGCATGTAGCGGTGAGGGTTCTGCACTCCTGTCAGTGCATGTGCATTCATTAAATACATGCTCATGCATGCATGCTAGCCACATTATCCCATGATTGTGACATTAAACATACTTGTTATAATTATTAATTGTTTGAAATTCACTACAATAAATACCGTAAAGCGACATTTTTCTGCGCGAGTTTTATTTATGCGAATTATGCGAGTCAAGCGGCAGTCGCATAAATTTGTATCCGCATAAATATTATCACGACATAATATTATTATGTTTGTAATGCATGCAACGTTTAAACGCATAAATAAAAATCGCATAAATTTTTCAAGAGGCCCGTTTTGACCAATTAGCATAATTTTTTCACGCGCAGAAAAATATACCTTTATGGTACACAGCAAAAAAAAGGGAGGAAATTTCACACCAAAAGTAGTGGATTCAGCTCGTCTCATAATATTATAGCACCTGGTTTTTGGTGGTTACTGCTCTCCAGTATTACTGGCAAAATTGCAGCTTAATTTAGTGGTTCCTATCCCCCCCGAAAGCGTTTGATTCACACCAAATAGTGGTTTTCACCCCCACAAAAGGTGTATTTATTGCACATCAAAATGGGTATAATAAAATACGAATGACATAGCTAGTAACACATAAAAATAAGCATAAATCAAAGTGAAATAAGTGCAATATCAGAATGCAATGTTGATGGATCCAGGAATGTGATGTTGCTCAGTCAGTTGCTGATCTTAAGTCATCTCTCCATGTTCCGTTTTGGATTCAAGCGGATTGATATACCCTATATATGTTAGTAGAAGTACCAATGTACGCTCATACATCTCTCTCACCATACATTGTTGTCTCCCCCACCCCCCACCCCCCACTTCCCCCCCCCCCCGAAACAAATAACTATAAGAAATCCTACATGACATTGTGTAGCCCATAGATAAAGTTAAGTTAATAGCCTCGTTCCCAGGCTCCCTCGTATTCTCAATATTGCACGCAGAGAAAGGAGGGAGCTTGGTAAAATTTATCACGTGCATGATGTAGGGATAGAAGCAATTTGGAGTGCAGCGCGTGCTAACCATGACTCAGCACTTTTTGGTGGCAATCATATAACAGTGAACGATCGACAATCTGAGTGTATCAATGATTGCCCTGCAAATAAATCATCTTTGCTGAATATTGAACTACATTTGGACGGATGTTGGTCCTTGGAATGATTAGTGTTCCCGAGTTCCCAGAGCGATTCGTCAATCAAAGGTGAGGCATATTAGTTCTACGTTTAGCAAAATTAATTTTAATGATGGCCCCAGGTGATCTAATCACAAAAGTGATTGTTGGCACGCTCAGATCATCGATCGTTCACGATTCCTTCAACTGCCATCAAAAAGTACTGAGTCACAGTTAGCACGCGCTATACTCCAAGTTGCTTCTACCCTTACATCACACACGTGATAAATTTTACCAGACTCTCTTCTTTCTTTGCGTGAACACTGAGAACATAAGGGAGCCTGGGGACGAGGCTACCAAGTTAAAGAAGTCGATAAGGAAGTGTATGTGTGCATGCGAAAATCTTCCAAGCTTTTACGCTAGCATGGACATACTTAACAACTTTTATTTTAGGTTACCAACTTACATTGTGTTTATTGTTGTCCATTGAGGTCAGGTAACCATGGCGCCCCTCATATTCTCTGACAATGGTGGAAACTGTAGCAAAATTATGTTATATTGTGATCAAGCTTTGCTGTATACAAATGTGAATGTATCAAATAAAAAGGAAACTTAAAGCATAAATCAATAATTATTGTTAAAGAAACATTTCTGCTTATTACCTCAATATCCAACTTGCATGCTTTCTACAAATTGTGAGTATACTTGTACCAGAGTAGCTATTAGAGTAAATCCACTACACAGAGTACATTGCATGGTACATAATAATGTTTAAAGCTACATACTACCAACTACTACTTTTATACTATAATGTAGTTGTGAGTGTACTATTTGTAGCAGACCAGTGTAGCTTTAGCCATAAACACATGTATAATATGTGACCCGCTTTGACAAAAGGGACCATTCATGTTATATAGTATGAAACAAGATCAATTTTTATCATGATAATGTCCAACTTGCTTTCTACAAATGTACTAGTGAGTATACTTGTATCAGCGTATTGACATCAACATACCAGCGGATACACCTACAAAATATACATTATACTCTATCCATACTAGTACAAGCTACATACGACAAACACGAAGTCCCAAATGGTCCCTTTTCTCACAGTTGGTCACATATAGAAGCATACTGCAGCTGCACTGACAATTGATCCCACCCCGCCCCCCTCCGCCCCCCCTTCACATGAAACATTGCTTATTTTTATGGGGGCTGGCAAACTACTCAGGATGATTATTAGCTATATATCCCTTCTGACTGAGAAAAGAGCATACTTGATAAGATGTCCTTGACCCTAGCTTGTACGTATTATAAATACTAAGCAAACAAAGAGCTGACTCTCCTGTCCAAAGAGATAAAGGACAAAAATTAATGGCTAAAACGATTGACATAAACTAAAATTAATGTTATATAATATGTTTTGCATTAGCTATTATTTCCAATACCCTGGACTACCAGCAGTGATATACATATATACCATAATGTGAGCAAAAAATGACTGTTACTGTGCTATTAAATAATAATTTGTGACAAGCAGGATCATCAGCAAGGGGTAGTCACCGCTATGTACCCTATACTTCCATCTGCGACGGCGATCAAAATTTTTGATCGCCAAAATTTGCTCTTGATCGCTTGATCCTGCTTTGAAGGATCCCTTGATCTCTTGATCGACCAAACTTTTACGCTTGATCATTGATCGAGCAAGTGACCACACCCATTGGTTACGCCCAGCATCGCATGTGCAGCCGTACTATAGAACCATCAACAAGCCTGTAAACCACGCCTACTAATACGCTCACGTACTACAGTGGAACCCCTCTTAACGGCCACCCCTGATGGGCGGCCGCCCTGTCTATAACGGCCACTCACCTTGGTCCTGATTGCGTCTTTGCCAGGCTATTATTAAGGGTACATATTTTTTGTGTATTTAATACATTGAGAGCTTACCTAGATCAGAAAATTAAGTATAGTCCTTCCATTAGACATGTCAAATACAGGTGCCAAGTTCTGAACCTGGTAGAAAGGTCATGAAAGATAATATCCATGTGGTAACATACAGTATAGCTCGAACTAGGGGCATAAACTTACTTATTTTGCAAAAATAAATACTTAGAAGCTCCATTTGTCACTTTTGCATCCCATGGCTTGACCAAGGACCTTCCTTTTGACCGCTTTCAAACAGAAGTTCACTCAAAAAAAGCGCAGCTGCTTTGCTCCACTTTTAAATTAAAGTCACATGCTTATCACATGCCTACTTAAGATCATGGTTATCAGAGCTGACCACCAAGTACTGGTGGTCACTGCACACTCAAATCGGTGTAAAACTCACATTGAAATCCTTGGCTCCTCCAGTGGGTGGCTGATCGTTGTAGTAATCAGTAATAATACAATTTAAAGTAGGGTAGCAGCAACAAAAACCACCAAAACAAGATGGAAAACTAATACTAGGAGACATTCGATACTACATAATCATTAGAGCATAGTCACTAGCTAATTGACTTCATAACAATAATTAATTTGTGATACATCCTCACAAGGGTCATTAGGTATAGGGCAAGGGGTCATCTGCGGAGAGATAATACGGGCTTAATTGATATTCTTGGTGAGATGATGTCACAATACCAGCATAAAAGAATTATAGTCTTATTAATAAGCCATATCTAGCTACATTGTAATGCATGAAACATTTTAATTTACAATTAGAAATCGTGTAAATTCTTCAAGAGGCCCATTTTGATCGATTTGCACAATAATTATCATGTATTAATGGACCAGATAATAATCTAGTGTTATAGTGCTACCTATATTCTGTGTAGTAACTATGTTGAACATGACAATGTACATTGTCGTGTGTACACAATGTTCCATGGAGGGATAGTCCTTTCATTGTTATTCTAATATATTATAGCTAGTCACATCTGATGCACCTGTGCATATATAGCTACTACTATTTATTGTACCAGTGTTTATTATCCACTGCAGGACTGCTGTTATGACTAAGTATAACTACTGATTATTGAGCATCAAATTAATACAATTTCCTATCCCCATAATATAGGCCACCTGATCAGCAACAATTATACAGTCACTGCATGTCCGCACTGATGTTCAAGTTTGTGTAGTTGTAGCAACATACAGGTGCATCAAACTGACTATCAATGAAAGAATTATACCCAGTACACTGTGCACATATTATAACAAAAGTGTAGGGGAGCATATAAACTCACTGACAGCTATTTATAACACAAAAATATGACATTATAGTAAATTTTAATAAGTACACCTGTGACTATATATTATTTCACTGTGTATAATAATGTTATTATTATTATGTGGGTAAAATATTATTATAGTGTCAGGAACAATGCTACAAGCTACTCATGTCTGTTAGTAATATTAATTAGATGGAAAACATACAGCTTAATGTGGTATCTCCCTATGCCAAGTTTATAGTATAGCTCTACTCATGTACATGTAATAATTATGTGGATTGTTATTATTGAGTTCGATGACTACATAGCCCTAGCCTTAAGCTTCCCATGAATTTCAGCACGAAATTTTGAAACAACTGTGTAATAAATATGAAACACTCTTCATGTACACACATATTATTTCTTTTCTCCCATAATTATTAATCCCTCATTCCTTTATTATTCCCCACAGTACACAATATTTTGAAATTCAATCCACATTCAATTTTGTGTAGTTTGTAGAAAAGGTTACTCTTTGTAGCAAAATTTAATAGTAAACAGGATTTCATCCAGAATAAAATTTTTGGGGGAGAAGTGGGCATGGCAATTTCGTGTAACCTCCCCCATTAACAATTAAGGTGTTTATTTTTTGGATGTCACTGAGGTATTAGCTACGCTGGTGATTCATCTAGTGCTCTTATAATTAAAGATTACTTGCACTGCAGCACAAAAAATAACACGCTCCCCCTCCCCCACTACCTCTCTCTCTCTCCTTTCCCTTTTTTCTTCTTTCTGTCTTCCTTTTTGGGGGGGGGGGGGGGGGGGGGGGGGGGGGGGGAGGGGCAAGCTTAATTCCCCCCTCCTCCTGGATGAAACCCTAGTAAACACAGGTGCATTAAAGTGGTGCATCAGATGTGACTATAATATATAGCTATTAGTATACTATCCCTGCATACATACAATAAAAATTAATGTACATCGTCATATTATGTTCAGACATACTATATATGTACATAGAATAGCTAGCTATACTATTAATACAAATTATACTATTAAGCAACCATGCATGCATTAGCATGTGACAAATTGTTGCGAATTGGTCAAAACGGGCCTCTTGAAGATTAACTCTCACTGCGAAGCATAGATGGAGGGTTACTGTAATCATTTGTAACTGCCAGGGTCTTAGGCAGCCGGTAGATTCTGCATGCGCTCAGACGTAACCACAGAGAGTACTTCGTAAAATATCTCATGAGGGGTCTGAACTCTATAGTCAGCCCTGAACACCAGCATTTTATACACAATACAACATACTAATTACTTCCTGCTACATAAATCAGGGCTACACACATAGTTAATTAAAACATTATATCACATTTCCTCCCACTGAGGTAGGAACTCGTCCTCGAGTGGCTTAGCTAGTACACAAATCAAGCAAATTACATAATTATATTCAATGTTCTAGATTCTTTAGGTGCTTGACTGAGCTTTCTTGGTCATTGAACGAGTTACCGGTCCAGAAGTTCTAATTGGCCTCTGTGTTTCCTCCTGCATGTGTGATTTCTTTTCGTTTCGTTTGTGTTTTGCATCGCCACACCAAGAAATGTCGGGTAGTTCTGGATAACATGGTCTTATTCTGTTCAAGGAAACGAAAATCGATTCAGCATCTGGCTTGTCCACTGGCTTCACTTCTAAATTGGTAGGTGTTGTGGTTAGGACTCTGTAGGGTCCATAAAATGGTCTGGCAAGCTTCCATGCTTTACCTTTCACAGCACCGGGCATGTACACCATTACTTGGTCACCGATTTCATACCGGCTCTCCTTGGAATATCTATCATAATTTCGTTTTTGTTTTTCCTGAGCACTCCTGATATTTTCTTGTGCTGTATTCCAAGCTTCGGATAATGTGATGATCATAGTGGCCTTGTAGTCATCCACATCAACTACATATGGGCTTGCAACATGATTCAGAATACTGTCGGTAGGAAGTCGAGGATCTCTTCCATACAGAAGGTAAAACGGTGACTTTCGAGTTGATTCTTGCACGCTTGCACGATAAGCAAATAGCAAAAACGGTAGATGTCTGTCCCAATCACTCCCATTCTTCTGCGCACATTTAGCAATCATGTGTGAGAGTGTACAGTTGAAACGCTCTACTAGCCCGTCAGTTTGTGGGTGGTAGCCCTGAAGTGTTCACTTTCTTGATGTTTAACAGCTTACAGACTTCCAGGACTATTTCTGACAAGAAATTTGCGCCTCGATCTGAGAGCAATTCCTGTGGAGCTCCATGGCGACAGAAAATCTCTTCAACATATAGTTGGGCAATTGTTACTGCACTCTGATTGGCTACAGGAATACTTCAGCCCATTTTGTGAGATAATCCAGAAATACTATAGCATATTGGTTGCCGGATTCCGTAAGTGGTAGTTGCAGCACATCTACTCCCATCCTGTGGAAAGGTCCTCCAACGGCAATGGGTTGGAGTGGTGGCCGTGAGGCTCGTCCAGTGCCTTTTCTGGTAGCACAAGTTAAGCAGGACCTACAATGCCTCCGCACAGCGGCTCTCATGCCTTTCCACCAACAGCTCTTCTTTAGAGTGTCATACACTCTTCGCTCCGCAAAATGCCCTGCAAATCGTCCAGAGTGTGCTTCTTCAAGGACATTCTGCTGCAATGACTTTGGTACGACAACTCTCCAATAACCTGGATTAGCGGGGTTCTCATGATGCAAGATTTCATCATATTGATCTTGCTCCAACACTAGCTTTCTGGCTAGCTTCTCATCAGGTGGAAGTGTTCCACATTCAAGCAGCTCAATCATTTGCAGAAGGTCCGGATGACTTCGCTGAAGTTCACCATCAATTTTCTTTTCTATGATCGTTTCAGCTTGCTGATCTTTGGTACTGTTGGACCTTTCTTCCTCTCCAGCGATTTCTGCTGTGGTTGAATTTACTTGTGCCTTGCTTGTCTCTGTAGGGGAGGATGGATGGCGTCAGCACTTGCATTGCTCTTTCCCGGTCTATGTTGTATATGCAGATCCATCTCTTGAATGATCATAGCCCACCTAGCCAGCTTTGCTGAGGGATGGGGAGTATTCAATAATGATGTACAGGCAGAATGATCTGTTAACACAGTGCACTTGTGTCCAAGAATGTATGCTCGGAATTGTTTCACTGCCCATACTAGTGCTAGAGTCTCTAGCTCGGAGATGGCGTAATTCTTTTCGTGAGGATTCAGACTTCTGAAAGCATATGCCACTGGATGTACAAATTCATCTGCTTGCTTCTCAGCTAGCACAGCTCCAAGACCTTCTCCACTGGCATCCGTCTCAAGTATAAATTCTTTATCCTCACCGAAACATGGATATGCCAGAACAGGAGCCTGCGTTAGCAGCTCTTTCAACTTTTCAAATGCTCTTTGGCAATCTACAGACCAGTGGAAGTCTACTACTTTCTTTGTTAAAAAGTGTAGTGGGTGAGCAAGCTTTGCAAATCCTGGAATAAATCTGCGGTAATAGGATGCAAGTCCTAAGAACTGCTTCAATTTTGTGACATCGGTAGGAACGAGGAAATCCTTGACTTTTTGAGTCTTGGACGGATCAGGTGCAATTCCTTTTCTGGAAATCACATGTCCAAGATAAATCACTTCATCTTGCAGAAATGAGCACTTTTTGGGCTTGAGAGTGAGTTTAGCTTCCTGCAATCGGTTAAAGACTTGCTGGAGATGTTCCACGTGCTCCTCCAATGTCTTAGAGCACACTAGTATATCATCAAGATACACAAAGCAGAAATCCCATTCCATTCCAGCTAGCACTGCTTGCATCAATCTTTGAAAAGTGGCTGGGGCATTACACAAGCCGAAAGACATGCATTCAAATTCAAATAGGCCAGCATGTGTTGTGAATGCAGACTTATCTTTGGTGGCTGGATCCATTCCTATTTGCCAATAGCCCGAGGCTAAGTCTAGTGTGGAGAAGTATCTAGCTTGACCAAGAGTATCCAGGATATCATCAATTCTTGGCAAGGGGTAGACTTCCTTCTTGGTTATCGCATTAATTCTTCTATAATCCACATAAAATCTAAGATTTCCATCTTTCTTTGGGACCAAAACAACTGGGCTCGCCCAAGCGCTGGTCGACGGCTGGATCACTCCTTGTTTTAGCATGTCATTAATGAGTTGGACAATCTTTTCTCTATGCACAAATGGTGTCCGTCTTGGTTGTTGCTTGATGGGCCTATGTTCTCCTGAGTCAATTTTGTGAGTCACCAGGGAGGTTCGACCAAGCTCTGACTCATCCAGTGCGAACACATCTGTATTGCTCAGAATACAATCTTCAAGTTTCTTGTACTGCTCGGCACTCAAATCTGCTCGAGATAAATCCAACTGTTTCTTCAACTCTTGTCTGCGTTGATGCTCAGATTCTTGCGTGTTGGCTTGGACTCGAGTACAAGTAGCTGACTCAGTTGGAACTTGCTTAGCAATTGATTTGCTCCGAGGGTCTATTTCTTGCTTGACCAAAAACTCTGCAACACCAAGTGGTGTACCCTCTTCAACATCTATGCACTCCCTTGTGAAATTCTGAAGTGGGACAAGCAAAGTTCCTTTAGAGTTGATAACAAATAGGCATTCTTGTGAGCTGAGGCCTTTCTCTCCCAGTGCAGTACTGTCTGGTTCAAACAGTAGCTCTTGGCCTTCCTTAAAGTGATGGTCAGCTGTAGCTTCCAAGAATCGTCCTTTTCTACCAGGTACTGTGGAAGCTTGTGCAAGTCTGATTTCCACACTAGCTGGATTGTGATTGACTGGACTGTGTTCTCTGCATCTTTAGTGGTTTTCCATCTGGTTTCAGAATTTCAGTCCCAAGATTGTTGCAGCATTTGTTCCCAGCAGGCAAGGTTGCTCGCTGCTAGGCTGGATGAACACTGGTACAGTAACACATCTGTTATCTGTCTCAAGGGTCAACATGACTTGGGCAGTGATGTCCAATTCTGGCTTTACACTGTTGCACTCTTTTCCAAACAGTCGGGCACATGGTGCTTCGAGTTCTGGAATTGGTCTTCCTTGGGCTTTCAAGCTCTTGGCTATCTCGTGTAGCAATGCCCGAGATATGATAGTTGACTGAGCACCAGTATCCACCATAGCTTCAACTTCCACTCCCTCAATATCCAAGTCAATGTATATGGTGGGTCCAACTGCACCTCCAACCATTGTTGGCTTGGCTGTAATTGTATCCACGGAGCTCTGGGTCTGCATCAGAAGCTGCTGCTCCTTGGCAAGTCTCTTTTGATTCAGAAGTGCTTCCAACTGCTCTTCTGTCAGATCTTCAACTTTTGGATCTGGAGGCTGTACTGTTGCCGTTAGTTGAGCTGTTCTAGACACTTGATGTCCTGATCTTCCTGATGCTTCTGCTCTGGGGTGTTTGGTACAGTTTCTAGCAAAATGATTTAAGCTACCACACAGCCAGCATCCTCTTCGGTGCTGCTCACTCTCTTGTTGTGTGGAAGCATGCGACTGCACAGTAGATCTGATCGGCTCGTAGAATTCTGTGGTGCATTCTGTCTCTTTGTCGGCTTGTTTGCAACCTGTTGCTGCTTAGCATGAGGCTTGTCAGTGGTGGATGCTTTAGGATCACCTCTGGCTGCTGCAGAAGCAGATATCTGTTTCTCTTGTCTCTCTACTGTGTGAGCTCGATCATACAACTCGTTGAATGTTTCACTTGTCTTTGGTGCACCAACTTTTCTCTGCCATTTAGGGTGTAATGCTTGGAAAAAGCGGCCTTTTAGCATCCGATCAGGAAACGCTTTTCTTCCAAGGCGTTGCAGTTCTATTCCAAGCTGCTCAACTGTTTGTTGCTCTTGCATTAATTGATGAAATTCGAGGCCTCGCAACTCTTCTATATCAACCGGTTTAAATCTCTGCTTTAATGCTTTGATAGCTTTGTGGTATGATGATTTCTCTTCCACAGGTATCATTTCAAACACTTGTTGAGCTGTCTTTTCAAGATGGGCTTTAAGCTGGCACAACTTTTGTTCATCTTGCCACTTTGCCAAACGAGCTCGCTCTTCAAATCGTTCAATCCATCGATCAAAGGTGTTATCTAATTTATCTTGGCTTTCCTCTCCACTGTAAAGAGTCAATCGGGGTAGTGTTTGCACTGTAACAGCTTGGGCCTGGGCTGCAAGCATTTGAGTCTGTGCTTGTAGCAACTTTGTCATTGACTCAATCAGGTCACTCTGAGTAGTGCTAGTATTATCATTCATTGGCAAAAGTGGTGGTGGTCCCAGAGTCTGGACCGTTCCGGTTTCCATGATTGGATTGTTTCCTATCACATTAGTGGTGGCAGTAGCTGTGGTATGATCCACATTACTTGTGACTGCTGAAGTATCAATGTTGCCACCTTGATTGACATTACCGACATTTGCATATGCATTTGCCATGGAATTTGCACTGCTATTTGACATACTGACAGGTACCTGTCTTTGTACACACTTTGTGTCAGGATGTTGCAGTTGCTCTGGGTCTGCAATAGAGTCTAAACTCTGAGTAAACATGTTAGGTAATGGAACAAGATTTTGTCTGCCAACCGTCGGTTCCAATTCAACATTGCCAGACACAGAATTATAACTGTTGTCAACAAGGCCATGATGTTCAATAACATCGTTATGCTCTTGACAAGGGACAAAAGCAGGGCCACGAGATTCCAGACAAAATTGCTTTGTTCCTAATTGGGGTCGGGGTAAACTTTCGGGGTGTAAATGCAGATCAGGGCCACCCTGTTCACTGGAATGCTCCAACTCTCTTTCAGGTGAATATCTCTGTTTTGTAAGGGCCAATTCTGACTCGAGGCTCTGAATTCTGATTTTGTACTGCATTTTCTCTGACTCAAACCTTGATTTAATCTCCTCTACCCAGCCATCAGCCCTTTCACGCTCTCTTTCCCATTGGCAACGCTCATACTTGAGCTGTTGAGCATGCTCCTGCCTAAGGGCTTCCATCTTTTGATGCTTTTCAAGCTCATAATGCATTTCCACATGCTCCAGATTTTGAGCTAATCTCTGAATTTCCTGCTTCCCTACCCTCACCTCCTGTATTGCTTGCTCAGCTCGACCACGGGCTTCCTCCAGCTCCTCGTCTTTCCTTCTGCAATCAGCTTCAGTGGTAGCCAGCCTTCTCTCCAGCTCCTGTATTCGCTGTAACAGCTCGCGGTCAGACACTGTATTGCTGACTCCTCCGCCGAGAGAACTATCCATAGCTACTCCTTGTACTGCTGCCCAAATTCTCAAACGCTCGAAGTCTGAGAGTTTGCCGTCGAGTTCGACCTTGGCTTGCAGATCTAGAACCAAAGTTCTCTGACTCTCTGTCTTGAAGCAGGGCTCTTAGTTCCCTCTTTGACATACAAGCACTTTTGAGCAGAGGCTACCCGGAGTGAGTGGGCGTTCAGTTCAGGTCGGGGTGGAGCTCACGCACTGCGCTGCTCAGAGGTAAGTAGGTTGCTGTGGAAATCCTGGCAGGGTCGCCAAATGTAACTGCCAGGGTCTTAGGCAGCCGGTAGATTCTGCATGCGCTCAGACGTAACCACAGAGAGTACTTCGTAAAATATCTCATGAGGGGTCTGAACTCTATAGTCAGCCTGAACACCAGCATTTTATACACAATACAACATACTAATTACTTTCTGCTACATAAATCAGGGCTACACACATAGCTAATTAAAACATTACATCACACATTTGGCAATTTTGTCCGTCCGTCCATCCAAACCCTCCCTGCAGGGTTGTCTGATAGAAAGTAGCTATTCATTTCATGTATATACTCGTGTAAACACCAGCATAATGGAATGGTGGTCATGCTTAATACTTAATAATTATTGTCCATGGACAAGAAGTTGACAATGTATACATATAATTATTATTATGCATAATAATAATATTATAATATTTATTACAATTTTCAATGAGTACTGATGTCCCTGAGCAATTATTTTAAATTACTTCATTACAAGTTAATTCACTGGACATAGAGTTCCAGCAGCTGAATTGGAGTATCTTCATCTCTAGTATCATAGTATTGATCATGACAAATATGCACCTCAATAAGAGCCCTATATTTTCTATGATACAACCAAAGGCTTATGGGATCTATAAGCCCTTGATACAACCAAGTAGCTAGCAACAAAAGCAGATCTAGCTATAGATTGCGCAATATGCACGCGGGAACCTGGGTATGTGCTCTATAGAGCTCTAGTATTACATAAATTTTCCTATAACAGGGGAGGGGGTAGGATCATATAATATACTAATAAAGTCTCGGAAATGAAATTGGCATAATTTTTTCCCTTTATATGTACACACATTACATTGATTGCATGCAAGGGAACTTATATGCATGCACTGAAATTCTTAGTGTAAATATTCCTGTTAGGTACCAGCTGAATGGGAATGATGGTGTATAATCTTCCCTTTAGCTATAGGTAGCGTAAGTCCTCAATTATCGGCCGGTATCTATTATCGGCCCCCTCGACATCAATCATCGGCCCGTGCATATCCGAAGCATAAACGGACCATAAACGGAAGAATACGAAGTTGCCCGCGTAGCCGCTCCATGTGAGTCTCTCCTCGATATCGATGTGCTTGTTTCTCTTCTCTAACGCGTCGTTTCAAGGTTTGTTAATGGTAAACGATCGTGGATTGGTATCATTTCTGTCATTTTATAGGTTAGGCTGTGAAATAAGATGCCAGGAGGGCGTAAATCGGGTAAACGATCCAAAAGGAGACCGCGTTCAAGTCCGGCCCCTGCCGTGTTGAAAAGTCCAACTAAGAAGAAAAGGAAGCAATGGTCGAATGAGTCCATGCTTGCCGCACTTGAAGCTGCTAAAAAGGGAATGCCTGTTAGAAGAGCAGCCACCCAGTATGGCGTCCCAAGGTCTACACTTCAAGATCGTGTTCTAGGTAAAGTAGTCCATGGAAAGAATCCTGGTCCTAAGCCATACCTAGTTCCAGCTGAAGAGAATGAATTGTCACAGTTTTTGGTGGATGTTGCTCAAGCAGGCTATGGCAAAACACGACGGCAAATTATGACCATAGCGGAAAATGTTGCACATGAAAAAGGGACCCCCAAACCTGGCTGTAGGATATCACGCGGGTGATTTGAAAGGTTTATGAAGAGAGAGCCGCTCAGCTCTCACTACGTAAAGGGGATGCAACAGCTAATGTACGCATGGACTGTGTCAATAGGGATGCCTCTGGATCACCGTCCGCCCAAGATAGTAACCCAGAGAGGCCACAAGAAAGTGCGATACCGGACAGCTGGGAATAAGAGCCAGATTACTATTATCGGGTGTGTTAGTGCGACTGGACATGCTGTCCCCCCGTTTGTCATATGGGATGCAAAATCGATGAACAAAGAGTGGTCAGTCGGTGAGGTCCCTGGGACGACTTCGGTCTCTCTTACGATGTGCCCCCAAAGCAATTGCCCCAAGCACAACAAAGAAGACAAAAGTAGCTTCAAACGCACCAGGTGATCCAGCTACTGCTGGTGAACCATCGACTTCACTTACCTCTTCACCTGAAGCAGAGACAGCTACATCATCCTCCAAACCTAGTCGTCAGAGGAAGGCAGACCACGAAGAAGGTGGTGACAGCTTTGACGAGAACCAGTGCTGTGTATGTTTCCGGACTTACGAAGAGGATGTTGTCAAAGACACCGGCCTTGATTGGCTACAGTGTGCATGCAAGAGATGGCTCCATGAAGAGTGTATTGATTATGATATATATAGGCCATAATGCTGATGGCAATGATCTATTGTGTCTATTTTGCTGTGTTTAACTGGATTATTGTGTATTATGATGTCTATAGCAATTCCGAGTTTATAATATACCATTATTTCAAGTAAAATAACTCACAAATAATTCTTAAATTCTGGATAAAAACAACACTGGGCATTAATAGGGATCATAAGACACACATATGCATGCAAAACCGATAGTCTGTTGTTGAACGGTTGACTGTGGAGCCAGTAATACTGCCTTGGGGCCGATAATCGATGTAGTACCACCTATAGCGGGCCGATAATGGATGTCGGGTGACGATAATTGAAGCCCGCGTGCTTCGATACCGAAGGTCGCCGCTCATACAAGTAAGCAGATAATCACATGAAAGGTAGTCAGAGTACTAGTGCTTCTGACGACCTCCGTACTGATCCAAGTTTCATGTCCTGGAAGCGTTCCTGGCCAGTGCTACAAATCGTGGAAGTTTATGGGCCGATAATTGATGACTTACGCTATAAAATGCAGCAATAGCCTATCTTAGTTTATGGTTTTATGCCATAATGTACATGATAGCTAAGTTGTCCCGGCTTTCAGTGTAGTTTCAGTGCAGTCCCAAGTTCTGATCATTATGACTCCAGGCAGTTCAAAGATTTATGAGAATCAAAAGCTTCACCCCTACGGTGAGGTCAAGAAGAGTCCCCCAACTGGCAATCCCGTCTTCCCCCACCCTTGCCCGTACTGGTGACATGAGAGGGTCCGACCGCAGAGTCACAGTGGGGCACAATATTATTAGCTATAGCCTTGTGCCTGGGCATGACTCCGAGGCTGAGCCCGGCTAGGTATAATATTGACAGGTGCGGCATAAGCCTGGCACAATCTAGAGCACCATACATCTGTATTGGAGTTACAGTGGTGGTCAGTACCCATATGGAAATGGTCGGTACGGGGATCTCAAATGGAAATGGTCGGCGCCATAAACATTGTGCCATCAGTAGATTCTCTTGCCGTTGGAGTACAGCAATGTCTGAAGGAAGGAAGAGTCGTCTGTTTCTGTACGCTACTCTGGAGCCCAAAGACCATGATCTGGATGAGGTTAGTCGGAGCATAGGAGACCTGGTTCTGCAAGAGTGGGCTTTTATTAGAACAACATGATCCACTGCTTTGAATTGTTTACACCATAGATAACAGCTAGGTGCTGATCCAGAAAGCTTGCATGGAAGGTGGCTGATAGGGTGGCTACCCACAGTTAACTATACTGGTGCAAGGGGGGTTGCTGATTGATAATGTTGGATGTCTCCAGTACTATGTTGCATAACAGAACTAGTGAAGGGGGGTGGCTAGCCACCCTATCCCCCCCCCCCCCGATCATCCCCTGGATAATCTATGTTTGCGCTCGGCGCACAAACTCACACGCACTTGCATGCACACCATTCATTGCACAAACACACATTTACATGGTCGTACACATGATAGCGTCTAGAGAAATGCTATGGTGACTTGAGTGGGGTTATGTCTCGACTTCGAGAGAATGAACTGTTTAATCATCTCAATGATAAGGTGAGAATCGGCAATATGTATATTATAGTACGTGTACATTTTAGTCAGCAGATGAGAGCATGTCGATTTTTACTGGTCATTTTTTTCGTATATGTGCAATAACTGTCATTGGTATATCCTTCTATACAAGTGACACGTTACGACTGTAATCACTATAATGATATTGTATTGTCCAGGTTAGTCGCAGTGCCCAGGATCATGAGGATGTTAGTATGGCACTACTCTATGCCATTCTCACTGAACCATCTTCAGCAGCTAAGGTACACTGTAACGTGTGTAACGTACATGTACTTCAACAATAATCGCAACTTGACAATATTTTCGTTTTACATGTAAACCCTTGGTGGGGGAGCCATACATGTATATTTGCACAGTGTTTAATGCTTGGTGTATGTTCACAGAATGTGTCGCTTTTCTATATTCATGATATAATATTGCAACCTAACGAAAATTGTTCTATATTTCAGACGTACACCACTCTGAACCTGGTATCTAGAGACAGCTTGTCTGCAGTGACCTCCCAGGCTGAGAGGATTATCATGGAGAAAACTCCATACCTACTGGATCACACAAGGGTCCAGGTAAAGCAGTGATCTGGGAGAGGGTATCGGGGGGGGGGGGGAGGGGGGGGGAGGGGGGGAGGGGGGGGGGAGAAGAAGGTAAAGAGAGAGGAGAAAGAGTCCCTACATTACACATTTACATGTACATGCATTTATGGGTTTTTTCCCTAATATGTTAAAAATGAAGGACTATAGTGGGAAACTTTGGTGGGATTTTAGTTCAATAATTTGGCGAATTCAGATCGCGTTAAAAACTCGCCAGTGGACGTGCACCCACGCTCTGCAATAAGCTCTCAGATCACCATAAATAAATTTCGCCACTACCAATGGAGCTAATGCTCGCCAAAGTTGCCTGCTATGCAGCATATAAATGTATATCTGTATATGTAAAATAGTTCATTGTTGTCCCGTGCTTATTAAAATTTCATGCTGAAATTCATTGGAGAGCCTACAGTGCAATGCCACATATACATGTATACATGTACATGAATAGTTACCGTAGTGAACTCCATCAGGATTTCATCTAGCAACAAATATTTGTGGTGGAAGTGCGATAAATGAATGAGCATACATGTACATACATGTACATGTAATATGCCAAGTTCCTTGGGATGTATGTGTTGTCCATTATAGCCACGCCTATCGATAGTGCCCATCGATGCATGTATATGCATGCCCATAGTGCTTTCTGCTCATACGCACTACTAACAAACGTATATGACTGGTAAAGATCGTCGATGTTCTAAATAATGCTCGTGACGTCTATAGTGACTAAAATCTAAAGCCCCATGGAACCAATCAGTATGTAAGATAGCTATACTATTATTACAACAGAATATAGGTACAAGTTCATGTCTTCCTAGTCTGGGTGCAGAGAGGTCCGGAACAACTAAGCAGCATTTCCATTATTTCTCTCAAATTTACAAAATTATAGCCATGCACCGAAACTTGTAATAAATCTATAGATTGCGCAATGTGCGCGCGGGGTATGTGCTCTACAGAGCTCTAGTTGTGATAATATTATTATGATGATTAAAGTTAAGCTTTTAGGCAGAGTTGGGGGGGGGGGGGAACCTAGGGAGTTTGGAACGAAGCTTCTCCCCACCTGGTTGAAACCCTGTCTATATAAATTATGAAAAAATAATAATTATTGAATATGGATTCAGTTTAGCAGAATTTTCATATCGCTACACCAGATGACAGTGACTGTACTTGTTGCTTACCTGGCAGAGATTTTAGTTGACAAAAACTCCACTTACATGTAGTATAACAAACTATACCAAGACTTTTTTAATATGTAAATACTGAAGCATGTTTGTTTTCTCCCTGGCCTGCTAATTAATAAACCTCGTTATCTACCTTAAGGATACTTAGCTTAAGTACACTTTGTTTGTGGGTACTAAATTTAGCGATAAATTTAGCGATTTGCCCAATTTTCACTAAAAATTGTACCATGAATATTAAAAATTTTCAACATTTTCGAATAAATGGAATGTTAGTTTTGAAAATTCGCTAACATGAGTACCCGCTAAACACACTATTTCCGAAATTCGCTATTTTAAAAAAATTGTACCCACAAATACTTGTAGCCCTGAGGTAAATGTATATCAATCCCTGACTGCCCCTGAACATGCATGCATGCGTTCAGGTTCTTTGGTTGACTGGTGAGATGGTGAAGACAGGAGTGGCTGGAGCTGACAAGCTCTGCTTTGCTCTCCTCAAGCAGCTTCCTGCCGGCTCCACTCAGCCTGGGGAGCTCTACATAGCAGAGAACCTCATGCATATACTGCTGGACAACAGGTCAGAGGAGCAGGAGTAATAGTTATATTATTCCTTGTATACAGAAATTCATAATGCATACCGTATTTCCTCGATCAGACGCCGCGGCTACTATTAATTTCAGCTCTGCTGGAGTGCGGCTACTAATCGAGGGCGGCTTTTATTAATTTGAAGCAACACCTCTTGGTGACATTGACACAATAGACTCGATTTTTTGGGACTGATTTTCGAATGTTCGAGATAGATGATCGATAAATAAGCAGCAGAACCAAGCCAAGGACGTTTTCTGCCATGTTCTTGCCTCGAACTAACGATCGTTCATGGCTTGCTATCGTGTGCATGCGTGCGGCTACTATTTAAGGGCGGCTACTATTTCTTTCCGCAGAGCTCCAAGTGCGGCTACTATTCGAGGGCAGCTACTAATCGAGGGTGGCCTTTATTCAAGGAAATACGGTAATAATGTTTTGTCACACCCGTCAAGATATTGTAATTGAGAATTAGGGATGTACATGTACATGTACATGTACATATACATGTATATGAGCATTTTACCCTCAGTATTACAAAAATATAAAGCAGAGCCGACCATATTGTATATGCATGTATAAACTTTATATAATAATTATTATACATGTATAATCTTATCGCACACTGTTGTACACATACATGTACTACAAGTACATAATGTTACATACATGTACTTGTATCATAGAGAGTGGATGGACTCTCAGCCTGGTCTGATCAGCAGTGTTGTATACACATACCTGTCCCTGGTCCCCCTCCATGCCGGACCCAGCCTGGCCAACCTCAGGGAACAGGAGACTCAAATGACTATCTCACTCATAAGAACTAGGGTACTAGTTTAACTTTTTTACACAAACTCTCTCTTCCCCCCCCCCCCTCTCTCTCTCCCCCCTCTCTCTCAATAGTCATCAGATGTTTGAATGTTGATTTTCTGTCTCTAACAATACTTGTATTGTTACATGTACATGTACACGTATAAATTTTGTATGCAGTTCACAGAGTGTGTACAGATTGGCAGGGACCTGATCAGGCTCCTCCAAGGTGTTGCTAGGATACCAGAGTTTACTGACCTCTGGCGTGATCTTATGCTCCACCCACAGAAAATCGGACCTCAGTGTGTGGGTGTGGCCCAGTTGTTGTCTAGACGAACGTCAAGGCGTTTCATAGCCGGCAGGATCCTAGTGGATGTGGAGATCAAGTTGAACTTTCTATTGTCAAAAGTGAAGTTTGGTCAGCATAAGAAGTATCAGGAGTGGTTTCAGAAGAAGGTACATGTACATGTACATGTTAATGAGTAACCACAATATTATGCACATGTAAAGGTATATACACTATAATTATTAATAACAATAATTATGATGCTGCAATATCATGATATAAATTCACTCTCCCTATTTCTTTCCCTCTCTTCTCTTTCTCTCCTTCTCTCTCTCCCTTCCTCTCTCCCTCCCTTCCTCTTTCCCTCTCTCTCCCACTCTCTCTCTCTCTCTTCCTCTCTCCCTCCTCTCTCTTCAGTATCTCTCTACTCCTGAAAGTCTTCATCAAATTCCAGAGTTGATTCGTTTCATCTGCTGTGTCATTCATCCGACCAATGAAGTTCTTGCGTCTGACATCATTCCTCGCTGGGCTCTGATTGGCTGGCTCCTCTCTCTCTGCCAGACTAGCCCTGTCGTCTTCAACAATGCTAAGCTTGCTCTGTTCTATGATTGGTTGGCCTATAATCCTGACTCTGACAATATTATGAACATTGGTATGTGTCTACCTTTGTATGTGCGTGTATATACCGTATAGCCGGAAATATTGGCGGGAA
This sequence comes from Cliona cf. orientalis, assembly GCA_963930775.1. Lineage (NCBI taxonomy): Eukaryota > Metazoa > Porifera > Demospongiae > Clionaida > Clionaidae > Cliona > Cliona cf. orientalis. Next base: position 6,258,527 of record OZ005699.1, on the reverse strand, counting down.
TTAAATTTGGCGGTTGAGCCCCAAATTGCTATTGTAAGAATATTAGCGGATTTAAATTTGGCAGTTCGGTACAGGATTGCCATACGTATATATGCGAGTAGGAAATTTTGGCAGATTTTAATTTGGTGGTTATACATGTAACATAGACCGCCAAACCACCAAATTTAATTTTCTGCCAAATTTTCCTGCTATACGGTAATTATACATGTACACGTACATATTTAATAATCCTTATGGAATGTTATAGTGCACGCATATGTATGCTATACTAGTGGGTGGACTAAGCAAATCCTTTGATCCTCAATGAAGCCTACATGTACGTATAATGTGAGTTGAATAAAGATTTTTTTTACAAAATCTTCAAGTGCTTTAGGACTACAAGCTTACATGTATTTAAGAAGCCACTAGGCTCATTTAGGCAGCTGGCCAATGTAGTGCTGCACTGCACTGACGAGGCTCAATTAGGCTGGAAAAAGCTGTCTGCAGTTCGCACTTTTTAGCACCTACTCTTTGATATTTTATTGGCATGCACCTACATGCATTACATCATCATGACATTGTGTCTTTGGTTTGTCTCTTTCCACAGAGCCGGGTATTTTGCTGATGCAGCACTCCATGAGGGCCCACCCCCAAATCACTGTGTCATTATTGGATTTTCTATGCAGGGTGAGTGTTACATGTGTGTATACAACTAATGTACTATAAGCGAATGAACCATGTGCTGTAGTTTCTTGCTGCTCAAGTTGTATCACCATGTGGTAAAGGGTCGGCAAGGATACATGTACAAAATTGCCCACATGTGTATACGTGGTATGCTATGTTTCTGTAGATGTTGCCCATTGAGCTGATAGTGGGGCTGGACATTATGTTGATGCATGCATACACTTACATGCACATGTACATGTACATGTACATGTACGATACACATACTACATGTACCTTACTGTCTACATGATAGTTATGTTTGTGACTGTTTGGGTAGCAATAACAGTAGTACAGTTATCATTCAAAGCACAAGCAAGTGTGCATTACAGGATAATAGAATTCCTACATGTACACGATGTACTATGAAAATAACATACAAGATAGGATTAGTTGCCATGCCTTGCGTTAGCAGTCATCAGGTTCCCTACACACTAGCCAAGTTAGCTGTTTCACTGTATCTTTCATTTTGGCTAACTAGTACTGCTTTTTGTGCTGAGTAGCTGTTTTGCATTGTTCCTTTATAAACTTTTTTGGATCAACATTGATCGATAATATTTATTTTATGGGAAATGGCTACAAGATTTTTCTAACCTTCAGGAACCCATTGGTATAAATGTTTTATGTATACACAATTTTCCTATGTGCATATTTCAGATGGTTGCTAACTACTACCCTGGCAGTGATCAGGTAGTGGAGACTGGAATGAAGGCTGCTTTAAAGGACATCTTACAGAAAGGAGTCTTACAGTAAGCTATGAGTTTACATGTTAATTATACATGCATATACATATGTATACCAAAGTTGCTATCTGCATAGAAATGACGAAGATTTTCTGTGGATAACTTAATATCTGTTTGGTAAACTTATCAATGTTTCGACTACATGTACAAGTAGATATAGATGCCATAGTTGTCTTAACTATATATACATGTGTGTAAGTTCACAACAAATACCGTATTTTCTCGTTATTAGGCGCATCTCGCTTATTCATTATTAAGCGCATGCCATTTTCCTGACCTAAGTACTTGTTGTTAGGCACATTTAGTTTTGCGTATAAGCACATATGTGACCCTTGACCTCGATATCTGCATGCTTTCCTGCTAGCCAAAAGTTCCAGTCGTTTCAGGTTACTCGAAATCATAATGGCTACTATCGATTCTCAGGTTCTTCAAGCTATGAGCGCCATTTCGAGCTGGGCGGAATGCAGCAACACGAATGATTGTGCGATCAATCGATTGGCCACGCCCCTACATGATACCGCGAACGCGCATGCGTTCTTGGATGCAGCTATTCTTTGTTAGGCGCATCTTGCTGTTAGGTGCACTTCGCTATTAAGCACAGGTTTTCTTCCTGTGGAGATATAAGCACATGCACTTAATAGCGGGAAAATACGGTAATTAAGTTGTCCACAGAGAATCTTTGTAAAGACTAAAGTCTTTACACGCCCTTTTTTAATACCTATTCTAATAAAGTTGTTAAATTATAATAACTTTGTGTTCTGTGTACAAAGCCTGGGTGACTGCATCTGCTCAATTACATGTTCACAGCTCGTTGGAGCCACTGTTTGAGAATTCTCGTCTGGATGATGAATTACGGCAATTAATTAAGAAAACATTTCCTGAATTTTGTCGGCAAGGTACAGTGTGTCTGCATGTACATTGTACATATATACTTAATCATTATTCTAGTCTACGTGTATATTACCATAGATAATGTGTCAAGTTATATTATGTATACCGTAAACTCTGGTTATTAAGCACACATTATTTATTAAGTACATGCTCTCTTCTCGTTACAAGTTATTGTTTATTAAGTGCATGCGCTTAATAGGCATGGCATTGTGACGCTTGACCTCAACAACAGGCTGGAAAGTATGTGGAGTCCAGATATGTTTAGAGATATGATGGCCACGAATAACACTCATGCAAGAAGATTGAGTCTTCAGACAAATCGCCAGCACTCATAATCTTGAGCGGCAACTGTAAATGCTAAAGTACTTGATCGATCGAGCTAGCTAGCGCTCACATCCATCACATGCCCAAATGTTTGTGGGCTTGGTTATGTGTTGAATAAGCGCATATCCTTTATTAAGCGCATACTGTCATTCTGTTCACCACTATAAGCGCATGTGCTTATTAACCAGAGTATACGGTAATATACATGTAGGTGCAGAAATAACTATTTCTTCTTCCTCTTAATTGCCTATAATTATCATTTTTTATTTCTGGGGAGGGTGATGCTGAAATAGCTATTTCTTCTCACTCTTAATTTGCCTATAATCATCGTTAATTTTTATTTCTGGGAGAGAGGAGGGTGGTGCCCCCACCAGGGATCATGTACTGTGACTGTATATCCAGAACCATACACCATATTATTATCACACGAGGTGTCAATCTGAGATATGAATAGCGAGTTATATTTTTAAGTACCCATGGGCACTAGCTTACCTGGGAGGCTACGATAAAACATCTGCATTGTATATGTACGTGTATATATCAGTTTTGTATTTGTATGCCCCTTAAAAAATTGGTATGGAACTGTAGCAGAATCCTGAAGCAAGCTACATGTATGCATTATCATTGTACATGTACTTTTTCTATGCACATGTAGCGGGTAGGAGCCCAGTTCCAGAATCTCAACTGGCCACACCCACTTCAATGGAGGTGCTGGAGATGGGAGGGGGTGTGGCTGATGAGGAAGAGGGTGTGGTCTTGAGCTGGGGTCAGGGAGGAGGGGGATCTGCGAGTGATCCTCTCGTTATCTCAAGCAATGATGACATTGAGGGGGAAGATTCTGAAGTGATCACTGCATTTTCCGGTTAGTGTGTGCATGACACATTGTTCATTAACTGTAGCAAATCTGGTAAAGATCATCACATTTATATATACATGTACATTATATGGGGAATGAACTCTCTAAAGCACATACATGTATCCTGCATACATTGCATCGACCTTTAACGATATACATGTATGCTAGGTTGTGCGCATGAGCAGTAAGCAGTGCTATGGTTAGGCTATAGAGCACATGTACATCCTGGCTGATGTGACTTTGTCAATTGGCTATATTCATATAGCTAGAGAAACTCGTTAGTAGTGTTACAGCTTCACTTGCAAGGGCTCCCAAGAGAAGACGCTTAGAATGGAGTTGCCTCCCTCTGAAAAGCACCTGTGGACATCCAGACTGTTGCTCTTTTGCATTGACCAGGCCACCATATGTACTAAGTGTACATGTACACTTAAATCTAATTCTGCCCAGCTATCGTTTTGAAGCAGCTTGCTTTAGTCACTGCTGGGGCCATAGCAGCCGTGTCAGTGGGCTATCCATTGTAATGCCCCCAAGTCTTAGACTAGCAATTCCAAGAAAAAGCATTTTAACTTGGGTCGCATGGTTTTTAATCACCTCCCGCTCGTATGCACACACATACAACATGTACATGCACAGACTGACAAATGTGATCTTTGTATAATGATGAGCACATGGTGACACTCACATAAAACATTGGCGTCATTATTATAATTGTATGGCTTTCCCTCAGAAGTGTGGGTATAACTTGTGGTACATGTACGTTTTGTGCATGTACATGTTACATGCAAACTCACACAATATCACAGTAGCAATTTATTTTTTGCTGTGGTATGTACATACGTGAGGTAATTATGAGGTAAACATGAATTAATGCATGAGGTAAATACAAGTAAAGTATCATTATTGAGCTGGCAGTGTACGTACAGTATGTCATGCAGTTTATATGTACAACGTAGCATTTAAAGTTACTGAACATAGATGTCGAGTAGTTCAACTAGAGTGTCTGATTGGTCACTGCTGTCGTTGCCACAAATGCGCACTTCAATGTTGTCAGTAACAGGATTAGGAAGTGTTGCATTAAACCATGGAAGCATTTCACTAGTGCAACAGTCCCCCTCATTATCACACTGCTGACCATCCCATAACTTGTCACCGCTGTACAGGAATCCAGGATGTTCAATTGCGTCAACTGGATTTGCCGATTCACAGTAGTAGCTGTTAGCTACAAAACCTGGCGTTGGTCTTCCAGATGAGTTCGAACAGGGGCAGTTTCTGCGTCTGCTGACGGTACTATTTCCCGTCAGTGCCGCTATGTAGGTCCAGATGTGTTGGCGAGGAGACTTGCTGTATGTTATGCTTACGCCATCAACGTAGCTCTGTCCTATTGACCTATTAGTGAACACACCGTGCACACTCCCTAGTTGGTATCCAACGGCTCTACCACACACTTTGCTGTACCGTCGACCAGTGGGGTAGGATGTACTCGCACAGCTCGGTGGATTGGTGACTGGTCGTCCACAAGCTCTGACTGAGCTCTGGTTGTACTCCTGCCATGCAGTAGGGCATTGCTGTTGAGGGTCTGTCATGTCCAGGCTAGCAACTGAATACCACTTTCCATCTCCACACTCTGTCACTGTGACGCTTACTAAGCGGCTCTGGATACTATTCCTGAGGCTCTCAATGGTGGCTTGTCGCTCCTCCAGTGATGCACATGAGCCAATGCTGCCTGTTTTTATCACTGATGGATTGATGATCTGGCTGTGTAGTTGCTCACTGCAGTACAGGAGGATGATAATTACCCCTAGATTCATCATTATTTTGTGAACCACTATTCCGGACAAGATTCTTTGTCCACCTTTTCATAGGCTCTTGAATATATACAAATCAGGTGCAGATGTCACATGATGTAGAAGGAAATTTAGTATGCTTTCAAGTTATTGAGTATCACTACCTATACATGTACAGAGGTAGCTAAAGTCCTGTAACCATTAGTGCACAAAGTGACGTTTGCACAGTAGAGTTTGTATTGCAACAATGATGTGTGAATTTGTTCTTTGTTCTGTGGTTAATTATTATACCCTGAAACCTTTTGAAGACATTACATGTAGCTGAGTTTAGTCATCTCTCTGCCACATGTCATTTGGCAGGTTCACTACCTGCAGAGGTAGCTAAAGTTCTGTAACCATGCATTAGTACACAGAGCGACATTCGCACATTAAAGTTTGTATTGCAACAGTGATGTATGAATTTGTTCTTAAAATTTGGCACAAACTAATGACAGGAGCATACAAGGCAGCAAAGGAGCATGCAACTACCATGCACGCCCGGGTGCCATCGAAATACAAATTCAAGCGTAATACTTCCAAATATGGAAAGTGCACGTCTATTGGAAATGGCTATTGAGTGTACATTGTATGCATGGCAACATCTACTGAAAATAGGGAAAGTGTAGAGAGCATCAAAGAGTAAAAAAGTTCTAAAGATTCAGTTTAGCAAGAACATGGATTTACACAACACACTGTGTTTATGCTAAGACAGGGGCTGATCCAGGGGGGGTGGATAGGGTGGCTAGCCACCCCCCTTCACTAGTTCTTTTATGTAACGTAGTATAGGAGATGTCCACCATTATTAACCAGCCACCCCCCTTCCACCAGTATTAGTTTACTATGGGTAGCCACCTTCCATGTAAATTTTCTGGATCAGCGCCTGTAAGATCTAATTAGCGCAAGAAAATTTACATTTTAGGACGTTTTATGTTTCTATGTGTAGAGTATGACGATCTTTACCAGAAACCTAAGGCTTGTATTTATTCATTGAGCCACTCATGCATACACGTATATACATGTACGTTATGCACACTATATCCTACAAGGTTACATTCTGCTACCTAAAGTTTGATGAATATTTAATTAGCCACTGCAAATAGATGACATTAACCATTGTTACTTTAAACGTTATGCATGAATATTTGCTCTTGCAATGTACTAATTGTGTACGCTAATGTCTGCTACTATGCATGGAAAGTTAATATGGGAATCAGAGATCAACAAAGGACGGTTGGTGCATCTAGAACGACATTGTCAGCTGAGCATTAAAATTATCAGTGGCGTCTCTAGCTATAGTTGTTTAACTGGGTGCAAGTTATCGAAAGTAACTGCACAGGTGCACCATGGATGCATAAAACTGGCCCGGAAGTGTTGTACTATTAATAGTTGTACTAACCTAGCTAGGTACTATTCCTTGTTACAGTAGACAGTCTATGTATGTGTAGTGATATGTACAATGTCATGACATTACATTGCTGGCTGTGACAGTGTAGTGAAACATGCATACTGTGACAGGCTATATAGGTGAATAACAAAACTACACAATGTCATGCATAGGATGGGTGCACAGGTGCATGGATTGGGTGCAAATGAACCCACATACATGTACATGCACCCCCTGGCAATACCACTCCTGCAATTCCAAGATTAAGTGAAACCAATAATTTTAAAAGTAAGCATAGTGCAACCAAGCCCAATCATAAACTAGAGCTCATAGAGCACATACCCCGCATGCCATGGCAATATCGTCCATGGCCATGCCTCTTGTTAGAGACCTCTATTCTTTGAAGTTTAATCTCTTGCTACTCATGAACTTTTTCGTTCCCTTCTGAGATCCATGATCACAAATGACATTAATTTTGCGCTAGAAGTATGCTGTAGAGCAGATCGAGCATGCATAGTAGACTCCCTAGATTAGCTCGAGTATATAATATGCGCAATAGACTTCATGTGGTACTACTACCCTAGTAGGTGGGCGTGTCCGATATACTCGCACGATTTGTAGCTTCTCTGGATCTCTTGCTACTCATGAACTTCGTCGTTCCCTTCTGAGGTCCACGATCACAAATTTTGAGCTGGAAGTATGCTGTAGAGTCGTTCGAGCATGCGTAGTAGACTCCCTGGAAATAGAGAGCAGCTCGAGCATGCGCAATAGATTTTAGGAGGTACTACGTGGGCGTGTCCGAAGTAGGCGTGTCCGACATACTCGCACGATTTGTAGCTTCCCTGGGTATTGCCTAGTGTTAAGAATGAGACAGAAGGTGTTTTTTCGCTGTCTTACATCATTTCATCCCATTTAGTGATCCTACTTTTGCCTAAATGTTGAGATTTGCCGATTTTTGTGCGGACAGACAACAGACAACAGACGACAGACAAACCGATTGCTTTACCCCCTGCTGCGCATGCGCGCACGCGGGGTAATTACTAGCTGATAATTCGTATTACGTGTATCTCTATCTTGTATGAATTTGTGGTGCATTCACGCATTGATCGATATGATTTGTGATCTGTACTAGCCAGCCAGCAGTCTATTGCATCGTAGGAACCAAAGTTCATGTATAGGTAGTGTTGTTAATGGCCCACAACACTATGTTCTGGCAATATGACATAAGCATACAGTTGGTGACACTTGTCCTGGTGTATTTTGCAGGATCTGACGAACATCATATAGTTGTAGCTGCTTTTTTTGCTTGTGAAGTGTTGAACTTCCTAACACATAAAAGTAATTAACACTATTTGAGTGCCATTGAATGGAGCTAGCGCTTGTATGATGAATAAACTTATCTAAGTTAGCAGTGTAGTGCAACTTGAATAGTTGATTTGTATTTATATATACTTGATCCCACATACATGTATATAGTCCCATGTACATGTAGGCTTTTATCAATTTACAATTCATTGCAGTTGACCAATTTCATATTGCCGTATATATATGTGAAAATTGCTGCTGGATAAAAATTCGCCAATATGGTAAGGGTTGCCATGCATATATATCCTCTAGCCTCGTCCCCTTGCTACTCCCACGTTTTCAAGGAGTGGCCTGGGGATGAGGCTATACATATACCCTATGCAGTCTTGAATGCAAGACAAAAAAATTCTTCTGGTGAAAGTTTCTACATAATATACGGTATTGCACTCTGATAATATGCATGGGCTCTTCATCTTTTTATCATCCATCCAAGCTTCACAAGTTGACACGTTGCCCATATGTGGGACAAAATGCCTGCTAGTCTCACACACTGCATTAGTCAGTCAAAGTGAAGGAGAGGGAGTATGCATGCAGGAATTCGTTCCACTGTCTATATGAATTGCATGCATGCATGCATAGTTATTCATCAAAGGGTTAAATATTATCGAGCAGTGCATGCATAAATAATTATTATAGGATGTTCATGTAAGCTTAGAAGTTGGTACACTTAAATAATTCCTATTATAATTATGGTGAACAAGATATTTCAGCAAAATGTGGTGTCGTTATAGTGATAAGTTTGAGTAGACGATTCAGTGTGACATGCAGGTGACATGTACTCTAAAGTTATGTGACTATCGTCATTGAATGTAAAGATCCAGAATTTCAATTGGAAAGTCTTCCTTTTCTGGGCTGTTGTCGCTACAAATACGTACTTCAATATCATCACTCGTAGCTTTGGGAAGCTCCGCGGTGAACCATGGAACAGTGTTGTTGCAGCAGTTACCTTCACACTTCTCCCCATCCCATAGCTTATCTTCGCTATAAAGGAATCCTGGATTATCGAGGTTGCCAGATGGGTTAGCCGATTCACAGTAATAATTATCACCTACGAAAGATGGTGGTATTCTACCCAGGATCATGTCTGAACAGAGACAGTTTCTTCGTCTAAAAAGTGTACTGTTTTCAGTCGCTCCAGCGATGTAGGTCCAGATGTGTTGGCGAGGATTTTTACCGTGTGTAATGCTTACTCCATCAACGTAGGTTTCTGAATCATCTATCCCTTTAAAACGAAAGATGCCATGTGGACTTCCGAATTGATAAGCAATGACTCTGCCACACACCTTACTGTACTGCCGATCAACAGTGTAAGACACACTTGCACAATCTGATGAACTATTCAGTGATCGTCCACAAGCTCTGACTGACTGATTGTCTTCATTGAACTCTTCCCATGGAGTAGGGCACTGCTGTAGAGGGTCTGTCATGTCTAGGTTAGTAATTGGATACCACATCCCATTGCCACAATGGTTTGCTGTGATAGGAATATTTCTTTTGATGTCGCTGAGTATCATCTCAATAGCAGTTTGTCTTTCCTGCTCTGCTACGCAAGAGCTGGGATCTCCACCTGATGCTACAACCGCATCAACAGCCAATCTGTCTGCCAAGTTTTCCATAGTCTGCAGTTGTGTAGTAATACTGAGGATTAGAACAATAGCCAACATTGCTGGCATATTTACTTTTTGTTGCTGCATTTGAAATTATACAGTTCTTAAACTATTTGAATTGTTGAGCTATGTCTGCTATTGTTGTGTAATTCTATACCTATTCTTGTTATGTAGATTGTTGTGAGGTACTACTGTCAGTGTTATTCTGTAGTGCAGTGTAAACGATTTATCGTGAGAATTACAAATTGTTGTACACATTGTGGAATGTACGTATATGCATGGTTCCTTCCTTGACGTATAGGGATGGAATGTACAAATTCTATTGTATTGCCGCATTCTCACAAAAATATCCTTAAGCGTAGGCTACGAATTTGCACCTCAAATTTAACCTCCTCTACCGTAACCATGCTTATACTGGTTTTTCTCATCCTATACATGACCATCTACGGGGTCTACTCTCGTTTTAGTTCCAGTATACGTTTAAGAACTCGAGCGTTAATGTTGGCGGCCAACTCTGTGTGACTAATAGCTGATTGATCGAATACGCTTAAGAACTCTAGTGCTAATATTGGCGGCTAAGTCTGCGATGCTGGTAACTGGGTCATCATGTAGGTGAACCTCTTGGGAATATTTCCCTGTTAAGCTGAATGTCATATTGAGCTGACATAATAAAAGGGGATCATTCTGCTCGAACTATGATAATGGAGTTCTTATTGATCAACAATTTGTTGGCAATGCAATTTTTGATGTTTTTAAGCAAGGACAAAGTACCGATGCAAAAACTTAGAGATCAAGGAGGAAAATGGGGTTTTTCGTAGGGAAATACGATAATATTATATGATTTTACAGCAATAGTAATTCAACGGCATCCTCTCATGTCTTTCTACAATGTTACGGTATAGTTATTGGTTACAATTTTCCGAATAACGTGAGGGGGCGAAAGACTTTCAAGCCCCATCGTGATCTCCCTTCCCTATATAGATCCCCTAAATTAAAATTAAGCCTATATTATCACTAGTGACATGCATGCACGGCATGATGTGAGGCTGGCGAGTCTGAGCTCCAAAGGTTTCGGTACTCTGTATGTTGTTCAAATTTCTTTCCAGGCCGTGCACATGCACTACCAAGGGGAACCATGTGTACGTGAAATTTTGTATTGGTGGCCCCAGGAAGAGTAGCTTGCTTGGCCTAGGGTTTATCATTGCCAAAAAATATCTTCACTACTGGTATCGTTATTAGTATGGTAGTATCTATCACTAGCAAATACTTGTGAATATGTACATTGTACAATTGGAATCGGTAGCTGCATATGTCTGAATATCTTGGCAAAGATCCTTGCCATAGTATGTTATTCGTAACTGAGTCGCCATACCCATTGACCTTGCCCTCTAAATCTGTGTGCAGGTCCTGTCCCTTCTGCTCATGCATATGCAGAACTAGCCTGATATGATAGATAGAGATCATCAACATTACTTGCACTGCAGTACTAGGAATGGATGCAGGTGCAAGGCACAAATGGGATATATGCTCCACAGAGCTCTACTTATTGAATTAACATGCTACATGATCCAAATACTATAGGGAAATTAATAAGATATATTTTTCCTGTTAACTTATGAATTGTACGCATTGTGTTTGATCAAGCTTGAACATACAAAGGATGACAAACTTCTGGCAAATACCGGCCGTTTTTGTACGTTTTATCTATAGTATGTCTCCACAAAGTTTAATAATTTTGGCATTGCTGTTGTAGCCATTAATGCACATATGCCTTATATGCAAAGCAAGCATGACTGATAATCAATGAAGTATGAAAGAATTTATATTGTTTAACCTAACCAACACAATGGCCAAGAAGCGCGAGAGTTATGGTGGATATGATTCAGAATTCATTGATGATGTGCCAGATCGTTTCATATGTCAAATTTGTACTAGAGTTCTCCGTGATCCTCATCTAGCTGTGTGCTGTGGTCAGCACTTTTGTGAGTCCTGTCTGAATAGGTGGTTCAAGAAACAAGCTAAGAAGAGCTGTCCTCATTGCCGCGCCCAGGGTAGTACATTCAACTATGTGATCAACAAAGGAGTGAGGAGTGAAATAAGTCAGCTAAAGATAAAGTGTACGAATCATAGTGAAGGTTGTGAGTGGAGCGGTGAACTTGGTGACTTAGAATCATATCTAGAGTCTGATTATGGATGTGATTATGTCGTTGTACCCTGTCCTAACAAATGTAGAAAACATACAACTTCACGGTGTTTCTATTCAACAGTGCACTCCATGATGCGCAAAGATCTTTACGAGCATCTCGATAGTGAGTGTTATCTTCGGCAATACCATTGTGAATACTGCGATCGCAAGAGTACATACGAGGCAATTATGGGCCGAGATGGCGGTGGTGGTCATCAAGCCAAATGTCCTGAAGCACCCTTAATGTGTCCCAATAAATGTGGATCTGACAGCATCAAGCGAAAGGATATGACGACTCATCGCAGTCAGTGTCCTCAGGAGCCTGTCGAGTGCCCCTTTGCTGATGCGGGATGCAAAGAGAAGCTTGTGCAGTGCCAGTTTGAAGAACACGTGAACTCTAGCCAGCAGCAACATCTTCACTTGGTAATGAAGGACTACAGTGAAACAAAGAAGAAGCTTAAGGAGACTAACAGTGAACTTTCAGAGACTAAAAAGGAACTTTCTGAAGTGAAAAAGGACCTTTTTGAAGCCAAAAAAGAACTATCAGAAACCAAAGAAGGAGCCTCAATTGCAAGGAATGGTGTTTTTAACATAAATAGTAATCTATGTGAAGTCAAAGGAACCCTTACCACAGCAGTTCAACTTTTGAGTCAAGGACTTAAACAAGCAGATAAGGAAACAGTAGACACTATCATTAGTTGCTCTTCAGGATTAAAAAACATTGGTGACTCTGTAAAGGTAGTCATGCCCAAGTTCTCGGAGTATCGTCGCAGTGGAAAGGTCTGGCAGAGTCCTTCATTCTATTACAGAGAAAGCTACAAGATGTGTCTTGAAGTATATGCCAATGGGATTGGAGAGGGTGCAGGTACTCATTGCTCGGTTTCCATAATATTACTTGAGATAAGACCTGCGTCTGAATATCTGCCCTATACAGATTGTCGGTATGCATTAAGTTCAGCAGTTGCTGACGTAGACGGTCATCGGATATTTAAGGTTTGTTTTTGTCAGCCAGTAGAAATGTTCATACAAGTATCGAAGCTTAATAGAAGGGATAGATTTTGTTCCCATAACAATCATTCTCTCTATTTAGTCAATGATACTCTCACTTTGCTTGTTTCGTATGTTTCACCTTGTCGCTTTCTTATACACAAGTATAAAAAAGAATTGAAAATTAAAAGATGAAGTAGGGATGGCATGCAGGGCCAAAAAGTACACAAACAAGATTTGTAGGGATAATCAAATCCACTATACATCCCTACGCTTGCTTACCTTATCATGCGTGCACCTGCTTATGTTAGTCAGTAAGTGGTCTAGAAGCAAGCGTAGGGATGTATAGTGGATTTGATTATCCCTACAAATCTTGTTTGTGTACTTTTTGGCCCTGCATGCCATCCCTACTTCATCTTTTAATTTTCAATTCTTTTTTATACTTGTTACTGTTCCTTTTTTTTTACTGCTCTCTGGGCAACTAATGATTCGTATGTTGTTTCAGCAATTATACCACCTCGTATGGTTTGCCCATTCAATTATTAACTTCATTGTCAATGGTTAAGACTACCGTAATCAGACTCAATCTCAATGTTTTCTTTCTTTCCTGCATCTTGTATTGGTCTATGATGTGTTAAGTTATATTTACAATGTGTGCGAGTAGTGTGTATGCTGTGTGTAATAGCTATAGTTGTGTTCAGGAGAATCGGGCAACTTTGAAGCATAATAATATTATCGTTCCTGCATACACCCCCATCAGCATCAAAAGGTTGGTCTAGTACTGCATCTATAAACATACCTTTGATTTCAGGTTACAGGACCGCCGGAAGACCCTGGACTGCATGGTAGCCCAAACATTAATTTTAATACTGATGGTATATATTGAACTGACTGGACACAATCTAGTACCATGCAGGCTAGTATTTATGCATGACTATGAACAGAACCCGTGTTGAAGAACAAAGGGCACATGCTGGATTGATATCACTATACCATGAATTTTATTTCAATGCCAATAATAATAAAAGTATTAGAGGGTTGAACAAACGAGTCAAAATATCCAAGTGGCCTTTATGATGAAGGTATCAGTGAATTATTTGTATAGTCAGAATGAGGGATGGGATCTAGCATCGGACTCGGCCTATCAAGTGCAAACCCAGTCTTTTGATGGGATATCTTCATTCAATGTATCATATCATATACAATTGAACATGCATCAGTACAGTGGGACTCTCGAAAGGCATAGCTGCAGGTAACCAGTATATTTACCCATTGGCTAACTCATTTTCTAATGCTGCAGGTAACCAGTATATTTACCCATTGGCTAACTCATTTTCTAATGTCTGATCTCGTAAGCCTTTTATCACATGCTGAGATGTCTTCAGTGTTACACATTGAATTTGTTGTACTACAATCATTACTCCTGACAATTGTTACGGGTGTGTGCCATAGAGGGAATGATACTGCTATAGATATTTACATTGATAATTAACCCTCGGCGCATGCGCCGTAGGGTTGCTGTAGTCATTCTGTGTGTCTATCTGTTACCACGCTAACTGCTACATACCTCGTTTGCGAGTCCAAAGTGCGGTGTTATAAGGTTCCTTATGGCCTTCCAAAGACTTGATTTGTGTGGATTTCTCCAAAAACGCTTTGTTCGCCAGTTTTGGCATCATTTGCCGATTCTAAGCTTCTTGACTTTGCCCGAGCTAGCGATAGCATGACTTAACATATAAATAGAACGTTGTGTGTTGCGCCCTATATACGGTATGCACGTCCATTAACCCTCAGCTTATGCGCTTTAGGCATGGTCGCATCAATCCCGCCACCTTCCTCACTCAGTCCACGGGTGAGCTCTCGACGATCGTGGGATGACAGTGGCTTCTTTTCAACTCTAAGGCTTAGCTACCAATTGCCATATTATGTATTCTTGTGGTACCCTTTGACTCTCTAGCTATCTAAGCTTGTATGCATGCATGGTATTACAGTACTTGAACCAATAGTGAGTTGCATATTGGACATAAATGTACAAGCTCAGTGTACTTCAGTCTTGTGCCAAGGCTTTGCATCGTAGTCCTTTAAGATGTAGCTAGCTGAGTCCCCAAAAATTGGAGGTTAGGCTACAGTGAGGGAAGTTATCAATGAGTTGATGTTGGCACCACAGTATGGAGCTCGATACAACACACCAGGATTGTTGCTGCTGTGAGCCGTTAAACCTTAAATAACACTGCTGTGCAAGTATAATATTAGCCTTGTCCCCAGTTCTTAATATTATAGTGGCCTCACCCTGCCATGGCCCCGGCCCTTTATAGCTACCCTCTTTTCTGCATGCAACTGTTGAAGCATTTAGCTAATGCCATGCAACGTATCGATGGTTTTATGCTTCTCTTGTAGTTACTTTATCACTGACACACTTTGTTGACTCTGTTTTCTAGGAGCTGGGCTTCCTATTCAGTAGAATAAACCTTGTCATTTGAAGCCAAATTTATTTAGAGCTATAGCTACATGCTGCTCTGCATGAGCAGGTATCTCATGTCTGAATGGGATACAATTAATTTGTAGCTGAACCTATAGCAATTTGTTACGGACGACTCCACATCAAGGTATCTTCCTGAATGGCTGCAGGGATGTTGGCTTCTTCCTCCCATCACTTGGATCTCATGCTGCATGCAGCTTTAAACCACAAATGAATCAATGTTTGTTGAACACTGCTTTTGAGGAGCGTTGTGTTCATTATCATTACTCAAAATTAATATCAGGGCATCGCTATAGATAATAAATGGCTTAAGTACATGTTGTAGTGACTGCATGGATCGAAGCTAATAGAGTTTTTCTCAAATACAATCCATCACATGTAGGCTAGTGAACTGTGTATGAAACAACCACTACATACGTCACTCTCTTTCTGTGCATTGCAGCTGACAGTGTTTGCCACAAATTCTAGATGTGAACATGCACTAACATGATAATAATTATAATGAACATGCAGAGCTGAGCATGATGCTTTCAGATTTGACTAGCTTAATAATATTATGGTCCCTTCATTTACGACCATAATTATTTCTATGGCTACATGCACTGGTAAGGCACACGTGATAACGCTACATGCTATATGTTACGTAATCACGTGCAACATGTATTTTTAATCTTTTGGTTACTCCTTTGGCTCTTGTTGAGCATTGATGTGCTTGGATCCAATGCTTATGAGGAACTTGCGGTATTAATATTGGACAAGCAATTATATTGCTCAGTTCATGCACTTGCACTGAGGGTTTTGCACTGTAGTACTTTATTGATTCTATAGTGACAGTGCATGCAGCAAATGCCTAAACTCCGGGTGTAATCATTCAGTAATGCCTTACAACTGATGCATGCATACATGTATATCAACCAGCCATGCAAGCTTCATTACAATTTCCATTTCAATTTGATGAACGAAGGTATATAATTGTCATTTTGAATTAGTACATATTACATACTGTATGTTTAATCTGTTGCAATAGGTAACATGTTCCAAATTTATATGCATGTCATATATGTGCAAATTACTGAACGTAAAGGTCCATAACTTCGATTGGAAAGTCTTCAATTTCTGGGCTGTTATCGCTACAAATACGTACTTCAATATCATCACTAGTAGCTTTGGGAAACTCTGCGATGAACCATGGAACAGTGTTGTTGCAGCAGTTACCTTCACACTTCTCCCCGTCCCATAGCTTGTCATCGCTGTAAAGGAATCCTGGATTATCGACGTTGCCAGATGGGTTAGCCGATTCACAGTAGTAGTTATTGCCAACGAAAGCTGGTGGTGTTCTACCCTCCATATCCGAACAGGGACAGTTTCTTTTCCTGGAAGGTGTACTGTTTTCAGTCGCTCCAGCGATGTAGGTCCAAACGTGTTGGCGAGGATTTTTACCATGTGTAATGCTTACTCCATCAACGTAGTCATCTATCCCTCTAGTGGGAAAGATGCCATGTGGACTTCCTAGTTGATAAGCAATGACTCTGCCACACACCTTACTGTACTGCCGATCAACAATGTAAGACACACTAGCACAGCTTGATGTATCATTAGTTGGTCGTCCACAAGCTCTGATAGAGTTTTTGTTGTACTCCTGCCATGGAGTAGGGCATTGCTGTTGAGGATCTGTCATATCAAGGCCAGTAATTTGATACCATATTCCATCTCCACATCCCTTTACTGTGAAAGGAATATTGTTTCTGATGATGTTGACTATCTTCTCAATGGCTTCTTGTCTTGCCAGCTTGGGTGCACAAGAGTTGGGATCTCCACCTGATGCTACCACCACATCAACAGCCAATCTGTCAACCAAATTTTCTGTAGTCTGCAGTTGTGTAATACTGAGTAATAGAATCACAGTAGCCAACATTATCGACGGATTAAATTATTGCTGCAGCATTTGAAATTGCAATTCTTTGCTCTCTCTGCTGTTGTTATGCAAGCTGTTGTGAGCACTTTCAGTGATGCTGTGTAGTACATGCAGAAAATTACCGTGAGAGGTACAAATTATTATACATTGCGGAATGCACATATCCATATGGTTCCTTCCTTGAAGTCGGGGTTGGGTGTACAAGTTTGTAGTACCGTATCCTTAGCAGCAGACATGGGCCAGACTGGGGAGACGGCTTATTTTCAAATATGCATAACGTCCGATTATAAGTACCCCTCTATCTGACAACCTTGCTTCTAACTTTCTTCTCCTGCCTGGCAATCTGCAGGGTCTGCTGTATTTTAACTTCAGTATAGTTGCAAAAACTAGTGTTAGTGTTGCCAGTCTACTATCCAGACAGGTAGCTAGGTACTCCAACAAAATTTTGGGGTTTATGCCATGTTTTAACCATGATAATTAGCAGAAAGAGCTAGCTGACAAGTGAAGAGATCAAACCATTTAGACTATGAACAAGCTACGAATTATAGCATTCTTGTCAATTTGTTTTTGCTGATGATGCAACTTTTTCAGCATAGGGGCGAGATAGAAGTACCAATGCAAAACTCGAAGATTAAGGAGGAGTAGGCCTTTTTTTTTCTGAGAGGAATATGGTACTTACATAGATTCAGTATGAAAATACATGTTGGTTACAATAGTTTTATTATAGTACTTTTACAGTTCCGTATAGTCAGCCAGCTGTGGACATACATAGTTATGAACATATACAGTTAATATATTATGTAAGCCATAGATCTAGATCCAATAAGACGACTAGCTTATCACTGATTATAGCACACTAGCAGATAAGCTTCTTGACTCTCTGTGCATGCTAAAACTGCTGACACAGCACTGGTATGGAAAACGTGATACCGCTGCATATTATGCAATCGCATGCAACATGCACTTGTATTCTTATGGTTGCTTGTGTGGCTCTAGCTAAGCATAATAATATGCATGCAATATTGATGTGCTTGGACCCATGCATGTGAGGAACTTGCAATAATAATATACCATATAGCGGGAAACTTCAAGGAAGAAAACTTTCATGGATCGGTAGGAAGGGAGCATTTCATAGAATGTTAAACTGATTGCATAGATGGGTATGGCATGCCTAAAATTTCGTGGAGAAAACTTTCGTGGGTGACTGTAAAATTGCAATATTCATGAAGGTTTTCTCCCTTGAAAGTATCCTGTTAAGCGGTATCTATTGTGGTTGTTCAGTGCACTTGTGCCAAGGTTTTCCACTAGAGTTCTTAATAAGTACATGTACTAACATGTACAGTTGTGTTCTGATTACTGTATGTAAATATCTAACAATTCAATTGGGGTGTCTTCATTGTCAGTGCTTTCATCTCCACAAATACGTATTTCAATATCGTCAATTGTAGGATTAGCAAGATCCACGCTGAACCATGGGGGAGACATGGTCGTACAGCAGGTGCCTTCGTTGCTGCACTGCTGACCATCCCACAGCTTGTCATTTCCATAAAGACCACCATTAATGTTTTCAGCATCAACATTACCGGATTCACAGTAGTATCTGTCACCAACAAATCCTTGTGGTTGATCAGCACTAGGGTCCCAGCAAGGGCAGTTATTTATTGCGTGCACTGTACTATTCTCAGTCACTCCAGCTGCATATGTCCAGATATGTTGGTGAGGATTTTTGCCATATGTTATGCTAATACCATCAACGTAATTTTCATCTATAGTTCGGTCAGCGTCACGAAAACCGTCTGGAGTAGACACTTGATATCCAATGATTCTGCCACACACCTTACTGTACTGACGACCTGTGCTGTAGGATACACTTGCACAGGTTGTTTCTAGTCGTCCACAAGCTCTGACTGAGCTCTCATTGTACTCCCTCCAACCAGTAGGGCATTGCTGTCGAGGATCTGTCATGTCAAGATTAGCAACCGAATACCACAATCCAGCACCGCATTTTTCAACAATATTAGCGATATTCGTAATAATTAACTGCATTCTCAATGCTTGCAATGGCATGGCATCTTGTCTTGAATCAGCTGTTGCACACAAGTCAGAACCATTACCCGGTAATGTCACTGTATTGTTAGCATTTGCTGCTGTCAAGTTCTCCACTACCAACAGTTGCATGGTACAGAAGACTACAAAAACTGCCCAACCTATCATCATAATTCAGAATCAATCAAAATTTGGTCTGTACTCTTTTTCTCTTTCTTGTAATCTTATCAACGGACTTGGTTGACTGTTACAGTCATTGTTTCTAGGAACTAGGCTACCTATATACATATATATATACTGTAGACTAGACGTTTTCCTTCAGAAGCCAGGTTTATTAACCCTCGGCGCATGCGCCGTAGGGTTACGGTAGTCGTTCTGTGTGTCTGTCTGTCTGTCTGTCTGTCTGTCTGTCTGTCTGTTAACTCTGTAACTGCTGCATACTTCGTTTGTGAGTCTCAAGCTCGTGTTATATGATTCCTTATGGCGTTTCAAAGCCATGTATTGTGTGGATTTCGCTGAAAACGCTTTGTTCTCCAGTTTTGGCGACATTTGCTCAGGCCCCGCTACCTTCCACCATAGGACCATCCTTCCACGCACCTTGGCAGCTTTTCGATGGACAGAATGAACAATAGTAGACTTCTTTCTAGGTACAAACTAAGTAGTTCCAGCTACAACTCCTGTAAAGCTACTGCCTGCCTGCCAATAGTCAGCGAAGTATAAACTGCTTAGCTTCTTGACTTCAAGCCACACCCAATGCACTTGTCTCTATTTACACGCAAGTTATGCTACCGTATACATTATACTGCACTCTCTAGCCAGCTGTTTTTCACTTGAAAGGCTGCCCAGCAGCTGGTAAGGACGTTTAATAGTACTAATATGAAATTCAATGTGCTTGTAGCCTTGTACCCAGGCCCTTGGAGGGTACCTTCGGTTCTCTACCACCCAGTTCACATGCAACACTTTCTGGGCAGAGTTATTGTATTTTGTGATTTGATTGTGCCTCCAGTCTGCAAGCAGTGTCCTAAATATTCAGTGTTCCATGGCAGAAATCTGTGTGTGTGTGTATGTGTGACTTCCAGTTTATTCCACTGGCCTAAGGAAAGCAAGAGAATGAGCAATAGTATCACTGAGAATCAGCAGATAAGATTGCATTGAGGCTAGTCACGGATAGCACCAGAAAAGCACAAAAGTGAGCCTACACAGAATACAGCCCACTTGAGGGTTTTGGGCTCTAGAGAGCTCTAGTTTTAACTGTATTAACACCACTGAACTTCTGACAGCCCCTGATCCCTTCAGTAGAGTTTATTTCCATCCATTCTTAAGATGGCATGGTGAACAATGTTGCTCATGTCCAGGTCTGCCACGTGGTGCCAGTATCTTTGCCATATTTGGCTCGAAGTTCAATAAAATTTAATGACAAGAGTGTTGGGTATTATGTGACTGCATAGATCTGCAGTGAGTGCAGTCGAAGACTGAGAGTTTCCCTGCCCAGTATTGTACGTCACTATACTATGAATCTCACAGCGCCGAGGGTTTGGCACCAATGGTGTTCATTATTTTAGTGCTACACCAGTAATATGATACTTTGCATGAGTAGGAAATTCATGTCTGAATGAGATAATTTCTAAAACTTTCTGTGCTATGGCTGCAAGTTGGGTTCTCTTTCCCACTCTGACCTCCCGTTCAATTTGTGAATCACGTAACTGTAAGCCACAATTGAATTTTAGTGGATTACTGTCTACGAAGAAACTATTGTTTAGCATAAAACATTGAAAAACTAGGAGGGGCATGGAGAGGAGGCTAGGCAATACGTACTATAGACAATGAATGATGCAAGCCACCACTTGCGGATTAATTACTGTAGTATTCCAGGTAAGCGCCCATGGGCACTTAAACATAACTCGCGATTTTGGCGCTTACCCGGGATAAAAATTTCATACATTTATATAGAAACTGCTACAGTGGCCCCTTAAATTAAAACAATAGACATTGAGACTGAGACATCCCTCATTTTCTGTGCATTGCAGCTAAAGTTACTCATTGTTTTTTGCTATTTAACAGTATAATGCGTGATAAAATATTATAATCATTCTTCCTATACATGTACTATAGTCCGTATCATTGTACATGCATAGAGCATAAAGTTGTACTCTCAGGCTTGGTGTACTTTTTGATCGTGCTAAGCAGGCAACCAACACAGTGAATGTCTAACCTTTGATAATGGAATATTAATGGGTCATCCTTTACACAAGTAGGAATTTTGTCCATGAGTTAGAGGTTGAATCCCACATCTGAGATTACTTCATCGAGGACTAGTGTTAGCTTCTCATTCCCTCTTGGGTGTTCCACATGTACAATGAAATACCAAGGCAAAACACAAGATTAATGAATTTTAGTGAATCATTGCTTATTCAAATATATATGTACATGTATCAGATAGATGATGAATGGCATCTAGCTGTTATGCTAAAATTAAGCCGGTTAGAGGCATCCTTATTAGAAATATCATTGTAAAAAAACTGTGTGCTGGCTATTTTTTACTCATAATGACAGTATTAGTCAAACTTCTTCACACACCAGACCTTCGTCATTTCTGTTGCCCTGATGAGCCTAACTATGTTAGCCAAAAAGCTTTGGTATTTGCTTTGGCCACATTAGTTTTAGTCTAATTATTAAATTTCTGCTACCCTTATTTGGAAGTGGATGTTGTCATTAATTAACCATAATAATGTATTATTGCACGTGCTTCTGAATATCCATGCATGCATACATACATGTGCAATTGTATATGTACAATATACATAAACTAAAGTGTACACACTCCATGTTCACAATTTTAATTAGAACTGTCACTGAATGTAAATTTCCAATTGCTCAATGGGCGTATCTTCATTTCTAGTGCCTTCATTACCACAAATGCGCACCTCAATATCATCCGTTGAATCACTAGGCAGATTCACACTGAACCATGGAGGACCAGTGCAGCAAGTGCCTTCACCACTGCACTGCTCTCCATCCCAGAGCTTGTCACTGCTGTAGAGAAATCCAGATTGGAAACTTGAGGATGGGTTACCAGATTCACAAAAGTAATTATTTCCAACGAACGATGAGCAGCATGGGGATCATAAATGACTGACAGGGTAAATGTCTCTCACATGTAAATAAAGATCACTCCAAGTATAGCATGCCTTAGATTAATCGACATCAATAGGTCTGTAGAAAAGCAAGCGTAGGGATGTATAGTGGTTGTGATTATCTCTTTTCCCTAAAAATCTTGTTTGTGTACTTTTTGGCATTACCATCCCTACTTCATCCTTCAATTTTATTCAATTGTTTTTATACTTGTGTACAATATACATAAACTACAGTAGGGGGCATAAAAACGGTGACGTTTCCGTCCCGTCCCGTTCCGTTTAAACGGAAACGCGTGCCCGTTCCGTTCAACAAAAAACGGGAACTGAACGGGAGATGGAGCAGATGACAGATGATGCTTAGCCAACCGTAGCTAGCTCGAACTACACGCCAGAGGAGTCCAACAAAGCCGAAAGGAGTACTACTTCAGTTGATCTGCTAGTTGTAGATGCGATTTGAATCGATCAGCGATCCGAGGTCGATCGATCGACAATAGCGAAAATCGCTCGCAGTCGAGCGGCGATCGCAAAACACACTAAAATCAGAAGAGCGGCAGTAGCACAGTGTCCCAGTGAAGTTTAGAAGACAGTGGAAGTGTACAACCATCGATTCTAGGTTCACGAGCGAACGAGCTAGCTCTGGTTCCTGACACGTTGGTAAGACACGCCCAACGTGTTAATTGATCGCTTGCGCACGCAAAACGGGAACTGAACGGCCTTTTTCTGAGAGGAATATGGTACATACATAGATTTAGTATGAAAATACATGTTACAATAGTTTTACTATTGTACTTTTACAGTTCCATAATATAGTCAGCCAGCTGTGGACATACATAATTATGATAGGGTTTCCACACAAAAAAAATGAAGTTTTTCAAAACTTCTCAAAACTCTGGTAGGATGAAGATGTTCTTGGACTTACACTAATTCTCCCTCCAGGTCACACCCCCATGTTCATTTGCCGAGATATCGAGACTTTATATATTCTCCAAATTTTGGCAAAATTCGCCAAAACATGGGGTACCATCGTTATACAGTATGGTAAACGCTTCCTCATGCAATCACTGGATGAGGACAATCAATTTAGTAAGGCAGCTACAATAAATCACAGGTTAGAGCATATTAACCATCTGGCGCGACAATTTCGCCAAAAAACACCAAATTTTGTATCTCCACGTAAGAGTAATTTTGCACAGTATCATTCGAGATTTAGGGACCGTCCCAGTAGGCTAACTAAATGCCGCAAAATGAGCGGTTTTTGGAAAGTTTGATTTTTCATTGGATACCCTAATTATGAACATATACAATTATATGTAAGCCATATAGATCTAGATTCAACAAGACGACTAGCTTATCACTGATCATAGCACACTAGTAGATAAGCTTCTTGACTCTCTGTGCATGCTAAAACTGCTGACACAGCACTGGTATGGAATACGTGATACCGCTGCAAATTATGCAATCGCATGCAGCATGCGCTTGTATTTTTATGGTTGCTTGTGTGGTTCTAGCTAAGCATAATAATATGCATGCAATATTGATGTGCTTGGATCCATGCATGTGAGGAACTTGCAGTAATAATATACCATATAGCGGGAAACTTCAAGGAAGAAAACTTTCACAGATCGGTAGGAAGGGAGTATTTCATAGAATGTTGAACTGATTGCATGGATGGGTATGGCATGCCTAAAATTTCGTGGAGAAAACTTTCGTGGGTGACTGTAAAATTCCAATATTCATGAAGGTTTTCTCCCTTGAAAGTGTCCTGTTATATGGTATCTATTGTGGTTGTTCAGTGTACTTGTGCCGAGGTTTTGCACTAGAGTTCTTAATTCTTAATGAGTACATATACTAACATGCACAGTTGTGTTCTGATTACTGTATGTAAATATCTAACAATTCAATTGGGGTGTCTTCATTATCAGTACTTTCATCTCCACAAATACGTATTTCAATATCGTCAATTATACGATTAGTAAGATCCACACTGAACCATGGGGGAGACATGGTCGTACAGCAGGTGCCTTCGTTGCTGCACTGCTGACCATCCCACAGCTTGTCATTTCCATAAAGACCACTATCAATGTTTTCGGCATCAACATTACCGGATTCACAGTAGTATCTGTCACCAACAAATCCTTGTGGTTGATCAGCACTGGAGTCCCAGCAGGGGCAGTTATTTATTGCGTGCATTGGACTATTCTCAGTCACTCCAGCTGCATATGTCCAGATATGTTGGCGAGGATTTTTGCCATACGTTATGCTAATGCCATCAACATAATTTTCATCTATAGTTCGGTCAGCTTCACGAAAAGCGTCTGGACTAGACACTTGATATCCAATGATTCTGCCACACACCTTACTGTACTGACGATCTGTGCTGTAGGATACATTTGCACAGGTTGGTAATTCACTTTCTAGTCGTCCACATGCTCTGACTGAGCTCTCATTGTACTCCCTCCAACCAGTAGGACATTGCTGTCGAGGATCTGTCATGTCAAGACTAGCAACCGAATACCACAATCCAGCACCGCATTTAGCGATATTCATAATAATTAACTGCATTCTCAATGCTTGCAATGGCATGGCATCTTGTCTTGAATCAGCTGTTGCACACAAGTCAGAACCATTACCCGGTAATGTCACTGTATTGTTAGCATTTGTTGCTGTCAAGTTCTCCACTACCAACAGTTGCATGGTACAGAAGACTACAAAAACTGCCCAACCTATCATCATAATTCAGAATCAATCAAAATTTGGTCTGTACTCTTTTTCTCTTTCTTGTAATCTTATCAACGGACTTGGTTGACTGTTACAGTCTTTGTTTCTAGGAACTAGGCTACCTATATACATATATATACTGTAGACTAGACGTTTTCCTTCAGAAGCCAGGTTTATTATTTTAGTGCTACACCAGTAATATGATACTTTGCATGAGCAGGAAATTCATGTCTGAATGAGATAATTTCTAAAACTTCCTGTGCTATGGCTGCAAGTTGGGTTCTCTTTCCCACTCTGACCTCCCGTTCAATTTGTGAATCACGTAACTGTAAGCCACAATTGAATTTTAGTGGATTACTGTCTACGAAGAAACTATTGTTTAGCATAAAACATTGAAAAACTAGGAGGGGCATGGAGAGGAGGCTAGGCAATACGTACTATAGACAATGAATGATGCAAGCCACCACTTGCGGATTAATTACTGTAGTGTCCCGGGTAAGCGCCCATGGGCACTTAAACATAACTCGCGATTTTGGCGCATACCCAGGATAAAAATTTCATACATTTATATAGAAACTGCTACAGTGGCCCCTTAAATTGAAACAATAGACATTGAGACTGAGACATCACTCATTTTCTGTGCATTGCAGCTTAAGTTACTCATTGTTTTTTGCTATTTAACAGTATAATGCATGATAAAATATTATAATCATTCTT
Source organism: Cliona cf. orientalis (assembly GCA_963930775.1). Lineage (NCBI taxonomy): Eukaryota > Metazoa > Porifera > Demospongiae > Clionaida > Clionaidae > Cliona > Cliona cf. orientalis. Next base: position 6,232,654 of record OZ005699.1, on the reverse strand, counting down.
CCTATACATATACTATAGTCCGTATCATTGTACATGCATAGAGCATAAAGTTGTACTCTCAGGCTTGGTGTACTTTTTGATCGTGCTAAGCAGGCAACCAACACAGTGAATGTCTAACCTTTGATAATGGAATATTAATGGGTCATCCTTTACACAAGTAGGAATTTTGTCCATGAGTTAGAGGTTGAATCCCACATCTGAGATTACTTCATCGAGGACTAGTGTTAGCTTCTCATTCCCTCTTGGGTGTTCCACATGTACAATGAAACACCAAGGCAAAACACAAGATTAATGAATCATTGCTTATTCAAATATATATGTACATGTATCAGATAGATGATGAATGGCATCTGTTATGCTAAAATTAAGCCGGCTAGAGGCATCCTTATTAGAAATATCATTGTAAAAAAACTGTGTGCTGGCTATTTTTTACTCATAATGACAGTATTAGTCAAACTTATTCACACACCAGACCTTTCGTCATTTCTGTTGCCCTGATGAGCCTAACTATGTTAGCCAAAAAGCTTTGGTATTTGCTTTGGCCACATTAGTTTTAGAATTATTATTAATTTTCTGCTACCCTTATTTGGAAGTGGATGTTATCATTAATTAACCACAATAATGTATTATTGCACGTGCTTCTGAATATCCATGCATGCATACATACATGTGCAATTGTATATGTACAATATACATAAACTAAAGTTTACACACTCCATGTTCACAATTTTAATTAGAACTGTCACTGAATGTAAATTTCCAATAGCTAAATGGGCGTATCTTCATTTCTAGTGCCTTCATTACCACAAATGCGCACCTCAATATCATCCGTTGAATCACTAGGCAGATTCACACTGAACCATGGAGGACCAGTGCAGCAAGTGCTTTCACCACTGCACTGCTCTCCATCCCAGAGCTTGTCACTGCTGTAGAGAAATCCAGATTGGAAACTTGAGGATGGGTTACCAGATTCACAAAAGTAATTATTTCCAACGAACGATGAGCAGCATGGGGATCATAAATGACTGACAGGGTAAATGTCTCTCACATGTATGTCAAGATCACTCCAAGTATAGCATGCCTTAGATTAGTCGACATCAATAGGTCTGTAGAAAAGCAAGCGTATAGGGATGTATAGTGGTTGTGATTATCTCTTTTCCCTAAAAATCTTGTTTGTGTACTTTTTGGCATTACCATCCCTACTTCATCCTTTAATTTTATTCAATTGTTTTATACTTGTGTACAATATACATAAACTACAGTAGCGGGCATAAAAACGGTGACGTTTCCGTCCCGTCCCGTTCCGTTTAAACGGAAACGCGTGCCCGTTCCGTTCAACAAAAAACGGGAACTGAACGGGAGATGGAGCAGACGACAGATGATGCTTAGCCAACCGTAGCTAGCTCGAACTACACGCCAGAGGAGTCCAACAAAGCCGAAAGGAGTACTACTTCAGTTGATCTGCTAGTTGTAGATGCGATTTGAATCGATCAGCGATCCGAGGTCGATCGATCGACAATAGCGAAAATCGCTCGTAGTCGAGCAGCGATCGCAAAACACACTAAAATCAGAAGAGCGGCAGTAGCACAGTGTCCCAGCGAAGTTTAGAAGACAGTGGAAGGGTACTAAATCCAGTGATTGCATGAGGAAGCGTTTACCATACTGTATAGCGATGGTACCCCATGTTTTGGCGAATTTTGCCAAAATTTGGAGAATATATAAAGTCTCCATATCTCAGCAAATGAACATGGGGGTGTGACCTGGAGGGAGAATTAGTGTTAGTCCAAGAACATCTTCATCCTACCAGAGTTTTGAGAAGGTTTGAAAAACTTCATTTTTTGTGTGGAAACCCTATCATAATTATGTATGTCCACAGCTGGCTGACTATATTATGGAACTGTAAAAGTACAATAGTAAAATTATTGTAACATGTATTTTCATACTGAATCTATGTATGTACCATATTCCTCTCAGAAAAAGGCCATTCAGTTCCCATTTTGCGTGTCTTACCAACGTGTCAGGAACCAGAGCTAGCTCGTTCGCTCGTGAACCTAGAATCGATGGTTGTAAGGCAGCTACAATAAATCACAGGTTGGAGCATATTAACCATCTGGCGCGACAATTTCGCCAAAAAACTCCAAATTTTTGTGTCTCCACGTAAGAGTAATTTTGCACAATATCATTCGAGATTTAGGGACCGTCCCAGTAGGCTAACTAAATGCCGCAAAATGAGCGGTTTTTGGAAAGTTTGATTTTTCGTTGGATACCCTAATTATGAACATATACAATTATATGTAAGCCATATAGATCTAGATCCAATAAGACGACTAGCTTATCACTGACTAGCAGATAAGCTTCTTGACTCTCTGTGCATGCTAAAACTGCTGACACAGCACTGGTATGGAATACGTGATACCACTGCATATTATGCAATCACATGCAATATGCACTTGTATTCTTATGGTTGCTCTTGTGGCTCTAGCTATGCATGATAAGATGCATGCAATATTGATGTGCTTGGATCCATGCATGTGAGGAACTTGCAGTAATAATATACCATATAGCGGGAAATTTCAAGGAAGAAAACTTTCATGGATCGGTAGGAAGGGAGCATTTCATAGAATGTTAAACTGATTGCATGGATGGGTATGGCATACCTAAAATTTCATGGAGAAAACTTTTGCGGGTGATTGTAAAATTGCAATATTCATGAAGGTTTTCTCCCTTGAAAGTGTCCTGCTATACGGTATCTATTGTGGTTGTTCAGTGCACTTGTGCCGAGGTTTTGCACTAGAGTTCTTAATTCTTAATAAGTACATGTACTAACATGCACAGTTGTGTTCTGATTACTGTATGTAAATATCTAACAATTCAATTGGGGTGTCTTCATTGTCAGTGCTTTCATCTCCACAAATACGTATTTCAATATCATCAATTGTAGAATTAGTAAGATCCACACTGAACCACGGGGGAGACATGGTCGTACAGCAGGTCCCTTCATTGCTGCACTGCTGACCATCCCACAGCTTGTCATTTCCATAAAGACCACTATCAATGTTTTCGGCATCAACATTACCGGATTCGCAGTAGTATCTGTCACCAACAAATCTTTGTGGTTGATCAGCCCTGGAGTCCCAGCAAGGGCAGTTATTTATTGCGTGCACTGGACTATTCTCAGTCACTCCAGCTGCATATGTCCAGATATGTTGGCGAGGAGTTTTGCCATACGTTATGCTAATGCCATCAACATAATTTTCATCTATAGTTCGGTCAGGTTCACGAAAAGCGTCTGGACTAGACACTTGATATCCAATGATTCTGCCACACACCTTACTGTACTGACGACCTGTGCTGTAGGATACACTCGCACAGCTTAGTGATTCATTTTCTGGTCGTCCACAAGCTCTGACTGAGCTCTCATTGTACTCCCTCCAACCAGTAGGACATTGCTGTCGAGGATCTGTCATGTCAAGACTAGCAACCGAATACCACAATCCAGCACCGCATTTTTCGCTGACTGAAACAATATTAGCGATATTCGTAATAACTGCATTCTCAATGCTTGCAATGGCATCTTGTCTTGAATCTGCTGTTGCACATGAACCAGGACCATTACCCGGTGATATCACTGGATTGATAGCATTTGCTGCTGTCAAGTTCTCCACTACCAACAGTTGCATGGTACAGAAGACTACGAAGACTGCCCAACTTATCATCATAATTCAGAATCAATCAAAATTCGGTCTGTATTCTTTTTTCTCTTTCTTGTAATCTTATCGACGGACTTGGTTAACTGTTACAGTCTTTATTTCTAGGAACTGGGCTACCTATATATATAATTATATATATATATAATGTAGACTAGACGTTTCCTTCAGAAGCCAGGTTTGTTATTTTAGTGCTACACCTGTAATACGATACTTTGCATGCATGAGCAGGAAATTCATGTCTGAATGAGATATAATTTCTAAAACCTCCTGTGTTATGGCTGCAAGTTGGGTTCTCTTTCCCACTCTGACCTCCCGTTGTGAATCATGTAACTGTTAGCCTTAATTGAATTTTAGTGGATTACTGTCTATGAGGAAACTATTGTTTAGCATAAAACATTGAAAAACTAGGAGGAGCATGGAGAGGAGGCTAGGCAATACGTACTATAGACAATGAATGATGCAAGCCACCACTTGCGGATTAAATACTGTAGTGTCCCGGGTAAGCGCCCATGGGCACTTAAACATACGTAACTCGTGATTTTGGCACTTACCCGGGATCAAAATTCCATATATTTGTGTAGAAGCTGCTACAGTGGCCCCTTGAAACAATAGGCATTGAGAACATCACTCATTTTCTGTGCAATGCAGCTAATACTACTCATTGTTTTTTGCTGTTTAACAGTATAATACATTGATAATGGAATATGAATGGGTCATCCTTTACACAAGTGGGAAATTTGTCTATGAGTTAGAGGTTGAATCCCACATCTGAGATTACTTCATCAAGGACTAATGTTAGCTTCTCATTCCCTCTTGGGTGTTCCACATGTACAATGAATCACCAAGGCAAAACACAAAATTAATGAATTTTAGTGAATCATTGCTTATTCAACTAGAGCTCTCTAGAGCACAAAACCCTCGGCGCGTTGCATGGCATTAGCTACACAAGCCGGCAATAAAATGTTATTATAGTGGCTTCCCTTTACCCACTTTTAATGTTGCAGGTAGAAAAGGGTATAAAGGACCAACTGCATGAGGGCTGGGGGTGAGGCTAATGTGTTGTTCAAGGTTTAATAGCTATCTCACAGCAGCAACAACTTGTGTTGTATCGAATTCCACACTCTGAGTGCCTACATCAAGTCAGCTTCCAGCCTCCAGGAGTCCTCAAGGACAATGACCATATGCAAGCAAATGACTGTCATGCTGGCTGCCGCCACGGTGCTCCAATCAGTGATGAGCTAGTCATCTTGTTGGACACACAATGTTCTATTTATACGTAGAGGCATACCAGCGGTAGCCTGGAAAAGTCAAGAAGCTTAGAATCAGCAAATGTCACCAAAACTGGCGAACGAAGTGTTTTCGGCGAAATCCACACAAATCATACGTTTGGAACGTCATAAGGAACCTTACAACACCGAAAATTGGACTCGCAAACGAGGTATGTAGCGGCTAGCGTGGTAACAGACAGACAGACAGACAGACAGACGGACCGATAGACACACAGAACGACTACCGTAACCCTACGGCGCATGCACCGAGGGTTAAATATATATGTACATGTATCAGATAGATGATGAATGGCATCTGTTATGCTAAAATTAAGCCGGCTAGAGGCATCCTCATTAGAAATATCATTGTAAAAAAACTGTGTGCTGGCTATTTTTTACTCATAATGACAGCATTAGTCAAACTTCTTCACACACCAGACCTTTCATCATTTCTGTTGCCCTGAGGAGGCTAACTATGTTAGCCAAAAAGCTTTGGTATTTGCTTTGGCCACATTAATTATATATATACAACGAAAAATATTTTTCAGACGATCAATTTTCTTATATAGTCTGTGTCCTAACCTGGAGGGCATAAAAGATGCGCTCTCCTACAAGTTCAGAAGACTCACGATTGGTCAGAATTGTTGTGCCGTGTGCACAAACGAGGTTGCCAAGGCCTAGGGGCCATAGAGATGCATTCTCGAGCTCGAGCGAGCGGCGCAAGCGCCGCGCGTTTCGACAGGCCTGCGACAGGCCTGCGAAGCGAGAGGCGATGTCTGCTCTTTGTCATGGTCTGGTGGTAGATTCGACGTTCGAGCTGAGTGAGAACTTCGCCATTACATTGTATTACACGGTGAGTTTGATCAATTACTCTTGGCCTCCAGTGAGGGGTGTGGTCTTCATCTGCGCATGCGCGCTATACTAACTGGCACTCGATTATACTATAGCATGCTGTTAGTAGTGTTCAGTCACATTATCCCATGATTGTGACATCAAACATACTTGTAATAATATTAATTATCATGTTCCTTTGGCTTGCGCAATTGCCCTTTATGGGTGTATGTGTGCATGTACAACATGTGTACATAGTGACATGTATACACACTAAATAGGAATAATTTCAAATAAGGAAGGATTTCAACCATGTCACCTTTGAATTTTATAGACTGTATCACATCATGCTGTCAATTGCAGTATGAATAATAATAAGTATTATGCCTGCATTCAAATTTCTTAAGCTATTCGTGATTGTTGTCATAATTATTGCACAATAGTTATTACTCAACAGAACAATGATAAAATAATTATTATTATGACATAAATAATATTCAATTATACAGCACTAGATCAGTTAATGACATAAAACAATTATCATTGAAAATAATAATTTATGATTATGATCATGTTAAGATTTCATAATTGGGAAGCTAGTCATGATCACTGACTCCTATGCCAACCCCAATAGTCAGATGAATATTGGAGTGGAAAAAAACTCAAGAGAATAGCAATGAAGTTGAGTCAAAGTTAAGGATGACGAATCGAGCTGGTTTTAGTCTAATTAAATTTCTACTACCCTTATTTGGAAGTGGATATTATCATTAATTAACCACAATAATGTGTTATTGCACGTACTTCTGAACATGCATACACATACATGTGCAATTGTATATGTACAATATACATAAACTAAAGTGTACACACTCCATGTTCACAATTTTAATTAGAACTGTCACTGAATGTAAATTTCCAAAAGCTCAATGGGTGTATCTTCATTTCCAGTGCCTTCGTTACCACAAATGCGCACCTCTATATCATCCGTTGTATCACTAGGCAGATTCACGCTAAACCATGGAGGGCCAGTGCAGCAAGTGCCTTCACCACTGCACTGCTCTCCATCCCAGAGCTTATCATTGTTGTAAAGAAATCCAGATTGGAAATTTAAGGATGGGTTACCAGATTCACAAAAGTAATGGTTTCCGACAAACGATGGGGGTTGTTTAGCACTGGAGTCCCAGCAGGGGCAGTTGTTAACTCGATGGAGGGGACTATTTTCTGTGACTCCAACTCCAAATGTCCAAATGTGATTGCGAGGGTTTCCATAAGTCACACTCACTCCATCCACATATGGTGAATTGATAGTATTGATGGGATTCGGCCTTTAATATCATTTTGGATCCTTTCGATGGCAGTCTGTCTAATCTCTCTTGAAGGGCATGTGCCAGACTCTCGACCTTGTGTCACCACTGGTGCAATGGTGGATGTGTCCAGCCTCAAGCCAGCTGCTACTGTTGCTTGCAGCAGTGCAGTGTAATGCTGAGCAGAAAAGCAGAAACAACAAATATTGATGACATTCCGTTATAACCGTACGTTGCTCCGTCAATTAATGTGAACTAGTCATACTGACATGCATATACATGTGCATGTAGAACTGACATGCAGGGCTGTGGCACATGCATGGTATCATATGAATATGCCGGTTTATCTAGCACTTAGTTCTATCACTCTATTAATAGTATACTTGTACTTTGATGTGTACAAATCTTGTATACCAATTACAAGTATTACAAGTGAAATAGGCACCTGAGTTTGAAATACCCTTCTGAGTTGAAATACCTATCTGACTTTGTGTATGTATACTATTAGCCTGTGATAGTGAGGTTGTATGTTAAATTTGGATAAATAGCACTCCGAAATAGGCATTTGGTTCATCAAATTGTACTCGCTATCGCTTGTACAATTTTTGAACCAAATACCTATTTCAGAGTGCTATTTTACCCAAATTCAATATACAACCTCACTATTACCTATACTAATCCCAGTTAGGCACAGACACATAGCTATAGACTATAAGGCTAATTAATGATACTCCAGAAAAAAAGTCAAGCTATCACAGCTGGGAATCGAATCTGCAGGTCTCTCACTCATTCAGCTTGGTTAGTTTTGTCGTGGAGGGTCACAATTAGATAATGTAGCAGTGCTTCATTATGCAGCTATCATTTTATTGAACATAAATTTCAAATTGCCATGGAAGAATAATAATACCCAAGGGTTCTATTATGAGTTCTAGGATAGCTACACTCACACCTTTAAGTTACAAATTATAGATACTGTAACAGTGCTTCATTATAATAATATGTATTATAGTTTTACTGAACATAAATTTCAAGCAATTCAATTGGAGTGTCTTCATCACCAGTGCTTTGAGAGCCCATGATGCGTACTTCGATATCATCACTTGTTGGGCTGCCGAGATTCACACTGAACCATGGTGGAGTGTTGGTACCGGTGCAGCATGTGCCTTCATGACTACACTGCTCTCCATCCCATAGCTTGTCGTTTGGATATGCCTGACCTAGCCAATATTGGTTAGGATTGCCTGATTCACAGTAGTAGTTGCTGCCAACAAAGGACGGAGGTTGAGTGGCACTGGAATAAGTACAAGGACATACATTATTACTGACCTCACCGACAGAACCAACATAGCTCCAGATATGGTGGCGAGGTGATCCACGTGTAATACTTACGCCATCCATATAGCTCTCGTTTATGTCATTGTGTGATCTCCTTCCATCATAAAATGCATCTGGACTTGCAAATTGAATGCCAATGACTCTTCCACATACTTTGCTATACTGATGACTGATGTGGAATATTTGGGAAGGACGACTTGCAACACTTGAAACTGGTCTTCCACAAGCTCGAAATTGACTAGTGTTGTACTCCCTCCAGGCAGATGGACAGCTTTGAGTTGCATCCTTCATGTCAAGATAGGCCACTCGATACCACACTCCTTCTCCACAGTCTCTGTTGATCACTGGGATTCGGCCTTTAATATCATTTTGGATCCTTTCGATGGCAGTCTGTGTAATCTCTCTTGAAGGGCATGTGCCAGATTCTCGACCTTGTGTCACCACTGGTGCAATGGTGGATGTGTCCAGCCTCAAGCCAGCTGCTACTGTTGCTTGCAGCAGTGCAATACTGAGCAGAAAAGCAGAAACAGCAAATATTGATGACATTCTGCTATAACTGTATGTTGCTCCGTCGATTATAAAATATCAACTAGTCTATTATACTGACATGCATGTACATGTGCATGTAGAACTGACATGCAGGGCTGTGGCACATGCATGGTATCATGTGAACATGGCGGCTTATCTAGCTCTTAGTTGTATCACTCTGTGGTATCGAGTACTCACTAACAATTATGCTATTAGTGTCTGCCTTTGCCACATTTCTCATGTCGGACGCTGGACAAAGTGGCAGTATGGTTTTCCTAATTCCCCTCTTAGACTAGTGGGGTTTCTCACATCTGGTGATGGTGATGGCCATACAAATTCAGCAGTGGTTGTGGTCAAGATTAGTGTAGCTTGTCCATCTGTTCTGCTCATCCAGGGCAGGTTTCACGTTCTGAGTACAACAATGTCATGTAGGTTTTAGTGTGTGCATGCATGTGAGGGTGTCCTGAAAGATTAATCATTGTAATAATAATATTATTTTGAAACTGGTTGTGTACTACATAGTGGCTAGTACTGTAGTAACATTATAGTAACATTATTTTTTTTTAGCTACTTACATATTAATTTTAATGGCATAAGAATTGAGCAACCATAGCTACATGTACAAACAAATGCTTACCATATATGTATATGCACATTTTGCTAATCAAATTATTTCACTGCTAATACCGAATTGGATGTCATTCAAGATAGGGGGAGGGGGACTCTATTGACAGTAAAAGCGTCATAGATGGTTGTTTTTTTTTGTCTGCTTTTTATGATATTATTATCTATAATTCCCTATACCCCATCCCCTCTCTCCAAGAGGATGGATATGCTGCATAGTACATACTATCAATTATTACCCTATTAAATATAACTATGTGCCTTAATGAGTATCACAGACTGTAATTGTTAGTCTGTATGTGAATTATGTGTGTGCACTATGGGTAAATGCATTATGAACATTACATCTTGTGTATTGCACATGTATATAAATGCATATCCTTTATTAAACGCATACTACATGTACCTTTTCTGTTTACTGTTATATATAAGCACATGCACTTATTAACCAGCTAGAGTGTATAGATATGTACATCATTTATAACATATGTATGCCCTCATTCATACGTGTGCACGCACACAAACCAACAAATCACAGATCCTGAGGATGAAGAAGATGAAGAAAAAATTGCTGGCTCAGCACTCAAGCCTCAGAGGCCAAGTCCTGAATTTACTACCACTAATAGCCAGGGGTTCCTCTCAATCTCTGCTGGGTGGGAGGAGGACCAGGACTCAAGGGAGAGTAGTACCAGCTCCTCTACGCTTTGGTCCAGGGTGGAGGAGTTGCCTGAGCCACTCAAGGAGAAGGTCATCTTACTCAAGACTGAAAGGTAAGGCTTATCATTACACCTTTGTGTAATCCAGCTACACATGCAGTTATGGCCTACTATAATAACAATTTATATTTTGTGGCTATTAATTAAATGCCACGAGGCTATAGCCATATGCATACCAGGGTTTTATCTGGCCTAAAAATTTAGGGGGGGAAACATGGGAGAAGTTGAAGTAATCGGCCGCCTTGGTGGCCCAAGGGGGTGGGTGCGGGAGGGGGATGTGCCCCCTCCCGCGCAAAGCGCGGGAAGCTAAAGCATAAATTAATATTAATGTTCCCATTAAGGCACCTAAGTAACACTTCAACATAATTAGTCCAGGTTTTAATTAATTTTTTGAAAATTTTTAGGGGGGGAAACAGAACCTCTTGGGGGGGAAACATACCCTGCTGGGCTCTATGCAGAAAAACCCCTGCATACAACATTAGCAACCTTTACCAATCGTTGTGCTAAAGCAGGCGAGAGAGAAGTGTAAAAAAATCAGGATCCACATGCATATAAGTTAATTGGGGTGCAATTTGTTCCTGAGCATGCATGGCATTGCATGTACAGTTTGCTACATAGGATGTATGCTTGTGATGAACAGATGTTCATGTTTAGACTATAACTACCTCTTCTTTGATGTGGTAGCTACTGTGAAGGATGAAACCATATTATTTTCTGTTATAATGGAAGGGAGGTTACCATGTTAAGCATAGATTCTATATAGAGAGTTTTGTTTTACTATTCAAGAATTTCATTTTTCTTTGTCAATTAATTAAGAAAACACATAATATTATGCCTTAGCTTAAGAAGCAATCGATAATTTTCTGCATACCACTAAATTAGTATTATTTGTAAAGCACTTTATATTTAAATTTGTTAGGACTATATCAGAGTTGAAAATTAGTCATGCAATCCTAATCGACATCGGCTATAGCAATTTTAATGATGTACTTGTGTGACTGCCAATAATCCACTTATACTCTGCGCTATAGCCGAACCAAAGCTATAATTTTGGTGGTGCACCTCACCTTGGTCTCAAACTCTGTGCAAATAGTGTGCAGCCTGGTGGTGTAACGTCCTTGTACTGCCCCCCTCCCCCCAATATTTCAGAAGGGGGGGGGGGGGGGGGCTGGCCCCCCAAATAATCAGGATTGATGCATAACCCTTACGTATGTATTCTTACAATTTTCATTATGTATCAGACTTTCTTCATAAAAGTCTGGTTTAAATTACTAAAATACGGCCTCTGCAAAAGAATATTTGTGGCCACAATCAAAGCCACACCCACAACTTGTATCGGTGGCCCCCGCAACAACACGCAGTTACTTCCTACTCCACTATTGAATCAGTTGCACCTTGTATTATGTTACATGTGTGTAAACCAACATCCTCCAGCTTATTGAGTAATCACTATTTTGCCATGCTTGCACCAGGTGGAGTGTGTGTGGTTTAGACCTTAGCAGGAATCTTAAGTGGAGCCAGCTGGGGGCCGGGATGAGCAGTCAATCCATAGTGGGACCTCAGACTATGATACAAGAATTGAATATAATGATACTTATACTGTAATAATATTATTGTTGCTGGACAAACATTTCCCAAGCTCAGCTACCCTTGTGTTCACTACAGAAATATCCAGTTAATAAATAATTTTTTTGACAATGCACTAATTTAAAGAGGATGTGTACACTTTTACACACTTTTGATGACCACGCCCATTCTAATGGGCAGGAAAGAGTGTACCCCCACACCCTTTCCTGCATATTAAACGGAGGCAGGCATAGTCTAAATTTAAAGTGGGGGGTACACTTCGACCTTGCCTCCATTTTTTAGGCAGGAAGGAGTGTTTTTTGCCCAATTTGAATATAATGGGGCAATGAAGAGTGTGGGGGTACACTCTTTCCTGCCCATAATTAAATTAAAGGGGCAGCAAAGAGTGCGGGGATACACTCTTTCCTGCCTACTATATTCAGGCAACAAAGAGTGTACACTCTTTCCTGCCCATAGTTAAATTTTAGGGGCAGCAAAGAGTGTATGTGAGTTAATCTTCCTGTCCATGCATACATAACCATGCCAACTGAATTTAAAGGGACATCAAAGAGTGTAGGGGCACAATGACATCCTTTCAAACTTTCCTACCTATTAACCAATGTACCACAAACGACAAGGAGTAGAAATAGCTATCATAATCGGTTACGTAATTATTATGCATGCACATGCATATTATAATGTATGCAAGGCTGCAGCTGCAATAGGTTAGCCACTCTCTTTGATTATAGTTTAATAATACATGTCACCTGTTTGTCCTTTAATTAGCTTGAATCATGTAGATTAGAATGAATAAATAGGTGCATGACAGAATTAGATTAAGATTGTGTGTATAGCTATGTTGCATGTTAAGTTTCAAAACTGGGTGTTGACGTAATTAACTATGTACACTTTTGGCAAGTCCAGTCGGCTTCCTCTAAGGATCTTGTGTCAATGTTAATACTAGAAGTGTGGAACCACTCATCACATTTGCTACATTGGATCATTTCTGATCCATCATCCGTGAGTCTACAAATACAGTACATATGGACTCGTTGTGTGACTGGCTTGTCTGGGGAGTGCTGACCCACTATAGGAAACTCAATTAGTTCTCCCGTGTCTAGACTATGATGTAAATGATTTCTCATCGCTTTTTGATCATGTTTTACTTGACTCGGGTTTTGACCATGACAACGTTGTAGCGTACGCTAAGGCAAAACATCCAGTCACTGCCCCCTTCTTGTTGCTGTACATCCTCATAAATCACTGCTGTGCATCTTTTTTGGCATTGCAGGATGTCTGCAATTACCTTCTTTGTTGTCTTTGGCAGTCTTCCACCTAGACTATCGTACACTTTGATGGAGGATGAACCACAGCCAATATTTGAAACGCTGAGCCAATGGCTTTGGTTTACATTAAGAATCTGGATAAATTTGCAAGCCTGCGGCTCCATTGAGAAGTTTTACGCTAGTAGAGTACTTTGAAATCCGCCTATGTGAGGATGTTGCTACTGTAGAAGGGACTGTGCAGCACAAATCACCAAGTCATCGAGCCATGCTCCAGATTTGATCATAGCTTTATGACGCTGTTTCAGCTGAACTGTATCGATCTTAGTCCAATTTTTGCAAGATCTACCTACTGCTCTATCTGGTGACTCATGCTCACTATCTACCTGTGTAAGGTCGACTGAGGCCAAGACATGCACCGAGTTGTCATTTGTGCGCGAGTGTCCAACATGGCACTCAGCAAGACAGGGAAGTCCTAAGGATCTGCAAGAACTGCGCTTAGTACTACTGCACCGAGACCTGCAATTACAAGGGACTCTTGGTCGCATTTTGATGCTCTGACATAAGACAGGGTTTATCCGATGATTTGATGTACTTGAGGGGAGACTTGTCCAACGATGTGGTATTGAGGTGAGGTTTGTCTGACGATATGGGCGTGACAGGAGGTTTGTCTGATGCCTTGGACTTAGGGGGAGGTTTGTCCACTGCCATGGACTTGGGGGGAGGTTTGTCCAACGCCGTATTCTTGACGCACTCAAGGGGGGGGGGGTTATCCGATGACTTGGTGCACTTGAGGGGAAGTTTGTCCGATACCATGTTCTTGCCACACTCAAGGGGGTGTTTGTCTGATGACTTGAGGGAGGCTTGTCCGACACTGTGGACTTGGGGGGGGGGGAGATTTGTCCGATGACTTGGTGCACTTGAGGGGAAGCTTGTCCGACTTTGTCCGATGCTATGTTCGTGCCGCACTCAAGGGGGTGTTTGTCTGATGACTTGAGGCGAGCCTTGTCCGACACTGTAGACTTGGGGGGGGGGGGGGGGGGGGATTTGTCCGATGACTTGGTGCACTTGAGGAGAAGCTTGTCCGACTTAGGGGGAGGTTTGTCCGATGCTATGTTCGTGCCGCACTCAAGAGGGTGTTTATCTGATGACTTGAGGCGAGGCTTGTCCGACACTGTGGACTTGGAGGGGGGAGGTTTGTCCAATACCGTGTTCTTGCCGCACTCAGGGGGGGGGGGGGTGTCCGATGACTTGGTGCACTTGAGGGGAAGCTTGTCCAATGTTAGGGGAGGTTTGTCCGATACCATGTTCTTGCCGTACTCGGGGGGGGGGGGGGGGGGGTTGATGACTTTGTGCACCTGAGGGGAGGTTTGTCTGAGGACGTACACTTGGGGGGAGGTTTGGTACACTTGATAGACATTGATACCCCAGAAGATACCTTGGATAATGATGATGTTGGTTTGGGTTGAGCTTGTTGTTGCACTGTACTTAATGAGAATTTTAATAATAGTATAGGTACATGTATTTATGTTTCAAGCAAGTCTTTAAGCTAATGCAGGAAATTGACTACATGTATGTGTACTAACCATTCTAAAGTCACTACATTAGCTTTAGCAATGTGGCAACGATGTTCTGAACATTAAACTTGGTCATGCAGTACCATTAATAATATTATAGCTACCAGAATTTAAATACTTGATGATGTCACAGGTAGCTAAGCATACCGAAGTGTCTGCGCTTATCCGGTGGTCCATCCACATCATCATCTTCTCGCATTCGTTTCATTCTTGTTCTCTCAGCTCTTTGATTTCTGATACAAGGTGTTAGTTTCTCGTAAGATGTTGGGATGTTTTTGGTAGCTGCAATGTATTCTAGAGTTGCTGCCATGTCTACTTTATAGGTAGACTTAAGTGCAACCTTTAAAACATCTGCATATTTTCCTTTGGCTCCTCTGTGTAGCAATTCAACAGCATAAATTTTGTTGAGGAAGGTAGTGCTGAAAAGGTAGAAGGCTTCATAGACCCAACACTTGGTGATAGCATATCTGTAAAATACATAATGTAGTCTGACTCAGTGAAGCATGTAGCGTAAGTCATCATTAGTCGACCACCTTTTATTGTCGACCGATATCTACTATACGGTGGTCTCGGGTGTGGTCGCGTTTTACCACACACTATGAACGTATGGCGATGGTATTAATTTCGTGTATCCTGCATATATAAAAGTTTCACTCGATATGAAAACTTGATATTTATGATAATAGTAAGTAATAATCATGATGAAATTATTATCTTAAGTATCTACTACTTGCATGCACATTTATTATAAAAATCGGCCATCGGTCGACATTAGCGCTGTTGCAAATTACTGGGCGGTCGACAACAGGTGGAAACGGTCGCCAATTCATAAAATCATGGGTCTAGCATACTCGCTCATGGTGACCTGCAGAAACGAGATTCATACATGGTAAGTGGTCGTGTAATAGACAAATGAATTATCTATCGAATGGATTTTGTTCGAGGTTCATAGCACATACAGAGCCCGAGTTACAGTCCCGAACGTCTTAGACGGTCGAGAGTTGATGACTTACGCTACTATTTTAAAAGAACAAAGCAGATAGTAATTTTAATGCTAAGTGGGCTATTCTACATAATATCCCCTATGCATAACTCTAACAGTATGAAACTTAATTCCATCCTTCATGAAAAGATCATAACACTCTTGGTAGACCTACTTAGATGTCTAGGCCTTGTCCACCATTCACTCCACTTGGTGGCTGGTTCCCAATTTGTACGCTTATGCTGTGGAGCATAGTTTTGAAGGCACTTTGAGGAGGTGAGGTATAGCATAGCGTCATCTACTTCAGCACTTCCATCAAGAACAGAAAAGAGTGTTTTTATTTCATTTTCTGACTGTGCTTTTAGAATGTGATATCCAATAGCTTTGAAGGCGTTGTAGGCTAGAGTACATTGTGTATGCTACTCTCTTCATTGACCTTTTGAAATGACAGTGATAATGATATAAAGATTTAAGCTCCTCTGTAAGATACATAACATAGTCAGTGAACTATATTCAAAGAAAGTAAGTTTTAGTGCTAAGTGGGGTATTCTACGTACTAATATCCTCTATGCATGATGGGATCCATATACTCTATGCATGAATCTGTAATGGGATACATACCGTGATATAATTAGTGTCCATCCATTTGTCTATCTGTCTACATCGATCCATCCATTCATTGTAGCTATCCTTTGGTCAAGCCAATGCTACCACATGAAGTGCTGCTACAGAGCAGTATTTTATGCACAACACTACTAGAACAGCAGTGCTGCTGGCAATCTTGCAAGCAAAATGCTGCAAATATCGACCCATAGATGCATGCATACCTGGCATTCTTTTACAATTGATTCAGCAACATCCTTTCCCACTGTCAGTTCAAGTCCTGAAAATTGTTGATATGAAAGGAAAAGAAAGAGTCTACCCCCGTACTCTTTGCTGCCCCTTTAATTTAACTATGGACAGGAAAGAGTATACCCCTGCACTCTTTCCTGCCTGAATGTGGTAGGCAGGAAAGAGTGTACCCCCACACTCTTCATTGCCCCATTATATTTAAATTGAAAAACGAAGGCAAGATCCAAGTATACCCCCACACTAAATTCCGACTATGTGTACCTCCGTTTTTCAGGCAGGAAAAAGTATACCCCTACACTCTTTCCTGCCAGTTAGAATGGGCATGGTTTTCTAAATTGTGTAATTTTATCCATGCACACCCCACTAAAGATCACCATGTTATCTTTAGATAATAAATTCCACCAGTGAAATACTATTCACTGATGATATCTTTATATTAATGCTACAGTAATGTGGAAGTCCAAAGCAAGATCCTGAATGATGTTCTAACTCTCTTAGAGGAAATCTGTCAAGAGGTCAGATACTGTTATGGTAGTTCAATGTTTTATCTATGAGATGGGAAATTGTAGTAATTATTATATCTCTTCAGATAATGCACACACATGGAGGGTAGCATGAATAGTAGAAAATTCTTCAAATTTATTTAATAGAAGTTGCATAAATTAGAAGCATGCATTCATGGTAGCTCCTAAGCAAAATTTCAACATAAAGGCTTGTTACTAATTCGCATAGCAAGTATGCTTGTTCTTGTTACACCAACACTGCCAGAATAGAATAATAATAATAATATTCTTGCTTACAGTTTCAACTGCTATGCTGCAGTCTTCTTCAGGGTAGTAATAAACAAGCAATACACAACACTAGCTATATATACAGTTCAGTCGTGGGTGTGGATTCTCCGTGTCCACTGTAGCCACGATGGTATAGACGCTACAACGTCATACCGTGGAATATTATATGTGTGTAATCATACATTCCATAATTTCAGGATGCAGAAGAGAGTCAGTCGACCATTGATATCCTGGCGGCTCCATTGAGTGTGTACCTGGCTGAGGAGCTGAGCGAGGGGTGTGAGGAGAGGGAGGGAGAGGAAACTTCTAACACTGCCCTTACACACTGTCTATTCAGGTTAATGCAAATTGTCCTAATAATTATGTGAAAGTTACTATGGTTAATAACATGAAACAAACGAAGATTCATTGCAGACAACTTAACTGTTTGATAAAAGTTGCCGATGTTTCGACTAGATGCTCTAGTCATTCTCCTTTCGCCCTGAGGATGACTAGAGCATCTAGTAGAAATGTCAGCAAGTTTTACTGAACAGTTTAGTTGTCCGCAAAGAATCTTCGTTTGTTTCATGCAGATAGCAACTGAGAATGATGTCACTTCAAGTTTAATAACGATAATTATTCGGTGATAATAATGTTAATGATGTACATACATGTGATAATATGACATTCTTCAGGTCTATGCTGGCCACACCTCCACCTGACTCCGCCCACCCATTGGCTGTGGCTCTGTCGTCCAATCAGCCAAGACTGGGCTACTTTTACCTGAATTATCTGAGCAGACATACTACAGATGGCAGTTTGGAACCTTATTCCACGTTTGCAGAGATATTTGAAGATTTGAGCCTCAGAGAATGCTTGGTCAAAGATTTAAAAGTGAGTTGTGCTACTTATTTTTTGTATAGTTACCAGGTATGCTATCGTTACATTAAGGAAATATGTACATGTATCTGTGCATGTCACATTCTTGGAAATTTCTGTATACTATATTACCATGTACCTTATTGCATGATATCATTATGCAAACCTTTTTTTTCTTCATTCCCCTCTCCCTCCCTTACTCTCTCTCTCTCTCTGCCGCCTATTTCTCTCTTGTTGTTTACATACATGTAGGTATGCGTTGAACATGAACCAGGAGTTTTCTTTTCTCTACTTCCCTCTCTCTATCGTTGCTTCTCAAAGCATTTATTTGGCTGTCAGGATGTGCTCTATCTTATTGTGTCCAACATAGATCCTGCTCAGGTTGGTCTAATTTTCCTAGTATATCCACTTCATTAATTTTAGAGATACAATAATGCATGGTAGTGTGATTGTGTACACTTCTTTTCCTCCTATGGCTGTGTTTCGTACAGTGAGATGGCTACTACTGATAGGTTTATGTAGGAATTATCAATTGAATACCTGAGTCTGTCATCCCAACGATCGTCAAACAGTGGACTGTTGATGCAACCGCGCATGCGCTGAGGGTTAATAGACATACATACCGTATATAGCGCACAACCTATTTTTACGTTAAGTCATGCTATCGCTAGCTCGGGCAAAGTCAAGAAGCTTAGAATCGGCAAATGAAGCCAAAACTGGCGAACAAAGCGTTTTCCGAGAAATCCACACAAATCATGGGTTTGGAACGTCATAAGGAACCTTACAACACCGCAAATTGGGCTCGCAAACGAGGTATGTAGCAGCTAGCGTGATAACAGACAGACAGACAGACACACAGAACGACTACCGTAACCCTCGCGCATGCGCCGAGGGTTAAATATTATGACCATAGGCATTAATTTTTGTGACTTCCAAGTCAACCACAAAAACAACAAAAATTAGCACCCCATACAGGAAAATTATCCATCATATTATGATAATATTATACCAATTTTTGCGCCTGCTTTCAAGAACCTTAAAAAGTGGACCCGGGGAAATTGCCTGCTATTATGTGTATAATGATAGATTAATGAATTCACAATGTCAGTGACTTATAAAACTGTTGATAAGTAGCTAGCTAACTGGGAAGAATTGCCCTGAAGTACATATGTAGAGTTGAATTGTTAGCAATTATAAATACGTAATAATTAATGTTGTAACTATCACTAATCTTGAGGCAAATAGTGCACCTACGGTGAGAAAGTTGCAGAAACAGGTTACCTAGTAACAAAATTAATAATACTCAATACCTAACAAAAGTATGATACTGTTAGTTACCGTCAGTATGTACTATTTTTAGCACTGCTTGTCACTGAGTCGGACACGCGATCTGATTCATTGTCTTTTGATGCAGTGTATTCTATTAAGTGATGACTATCACGATCAAAATCGTCCAAGTAATCGCTGTCACTGATTCTCCTTTCTCCACTGCTATTGAAACTTTTAAGAAAAGCCGATACTTTATCTCGGAATAGCAACACTAAAGTGTGATATGCAACAATAATGATGAACGTGGTGAAAACAATGGCTAGTGATATGTTTGCCAAGACAAGCTGATTACCACTTCCCTCCATGATGTACATAGTCGAGGATGAAAACAATATAAGATTAAAGTGAATCGTTGATTCAAGAATATCCAGAGGCCAGTGTTTATATACTCCTGCAATTATTCCTTTATACACCAACAAGGCAGTCGTGAGAATCACTACAGCAAACAAGTTAACTGCTGGATTTCCGGTGGTATTAAAGGCCGAAATAAAATACTGCACCATACTAATGAGAAGTAATAGTCCAGGCCAATAGCGATGTCTAGCTTTATATGGAGCATGGTAGGCATCCATAAGAGACGACAGCCTTGTGTTTCTAACCCAACATAGAACTTTAAACTTTGATAAGCAAAGAAGCCATTGCCAGCACAGCAGAATTAGTATGTACACCATAGCTACAATCAGAACGAATAAGGATACCAAGAAGAGTGGAATATGCTTCCCTCTCAGGTAGTGAAGGTTACCATCTGGAAGCCACAGTGACACAGGCTTTTGGTTAGGATAAGTTAGGTAGGTGAAAGATACCACTGAGAGGATTGTACGAAAGTATTTAGCATTACTAAGCCAAACCAGAGTTGCAAGCGTTGCAATTGGGTTCCGTCCCCTAAGCATGTTGGAGACTTTCTGTGAGTATTGACAGATAACAATGATAACAAGTACAAGTATAAAGATGTATGTTGGGAAAATAAACTGCAACCATGCTTTGACGTAAGTATCTAAACCATCAACAAAACAAGTTTCAATTCCCAAGTCAAGACTAAGCCAAGAGATAAACATGGCCAAGAAATTGTATTTTTCAATTGGGACTAGGATTGCACGATTTGCAATAACAATGTTGGAGTAGAAAACGACGCTATTGAGAGTCCCTTTGCTAACGTTTATGTCCATAATCAATAATGATATGACCAACACTATTCCAGCTAAGCAGAAAGGTATCAGAAGAAATAGCCAGTAATTTGAACATTGCAAGCAATTTGAACTTCCCAGTGCTACACTAAATGTTGGTTTACAAGCACCACATAGTATACCTGAACGATTAAAAGCACACTGTGCATCAGCCCCACCTTCCACACTAAGGTTAATCTGAACCAGAGAAGATGCTGGTAAGCAGTAGTCATAAGGACAATGACGGTGCACTAGGTAACCCTCTGTAGTGTTCTTACTGCTGACAGTGTCCATCCAAGCTTGTGAGTTCCTGACTAAAAGTAAAGAAGAACTATTGCATCCTTTTAAGTATGGCTGTAGCTGCTTATGACAAATGCACCTGCAATTCCAATTATCCTCTAGGGATACCATGAACCCTGCTGGACATTGGCAGTCCTCGAAGTGTACGTGAATTGATCGTGAAGAAATGTTTGCATTCTGACATGGTCCTTCAGCATATAGGACCAATTCTTCAGAAGGGTTGGTTGAGTAAACTTCGTAAGTTAGTGCAGTGCAAACGTTTTGCGCTGGTTGGCTTTGCTGGCCCAAACCTACTCGACTCTCTGATGAAGAAGTCAAAGCATTGATGGTAGCAGCCAGCATATTATTTACCTGGTCCACTGCAACAAGCTCTATGATAAACTGTTGTCCCTTTGTGACATTCCTCTGACTTGGCTGGTAATCACAGTCTAGTTGGTTATTTCTGCAGAAACACACCCGAACTGGCTGTGAAGATACTGACCACGACACTTGCTTGATATTACTGAACGATAGTAAATACTTTGCTGATCCTAACTTCCCGTGATTAAATAATCTGTATATCGGAGTGCACCTATCAAACAGTCCACCATACAAATCAGGGCCACCACTGACTGCCTCATTCAAGTTGAAATACATGTACTTTATTGGTGTATTAATACTACTGATTCGAGTTACTTGAAAGAAGCATTCATTCTCTAGTCCTGCTGATAGTGATTCGGGATCAGATTCAGCTATGCAAGAGAGCGGATTAGCATTGTCATCAATGTATATACCACCACCATGCACAGCAGCTAAATTGTGAATGAATCTAATTGTTATTGTCCATGGAGTTTCAGTATCTATACCAGGACCTGGGATTCCCTGCATGTTAATCTTGGAGCTTCTTGTCAAGAATATTCCCCCACCTAGTTGAGCACTATTTCTCGTGAACAGTAGTGATCCTTGAGATGATATTCTAATGAAAGAATTTCGGAAGTGCATTCCACCTCCACTAATACTAGCATTGTTGCCTGTTAAATAAAGATTATGCTTACAGAGCAGGTCACTTTGGTAAAGGTATATTCCACCACCTCTGGCTGCAATATTGTTAAAAAATCGAGTATCACCAAGTACATGGATGATACCATTAACTGAGTAGATAGCACCACCATAACCACTAGCTCGATTTTGCCTAAAAATTCCTTGACCACTGAAAATTATCACGCTTAAAGTAGCAGTAATTGCACCTCCCTCCTGCTGTCCTGTGGAGTTTCTGTTCTCATTTGCTGTAAAATTCATTTTTCCACGAAAACGAATCTCACTTTCCATACCGATGATCACTGAGCCTAAATTTTTATGAAAAGTGATTGTACCAGAATAGCTGATCCTAGAGTTGCTCAGCAGTACTATGCCTTGCTTAGAAGCAGCATTTAAAGCAGCATATGTATTAGAAACTTCAAGGACACCTCCAGAAATGTGCATTACTCCTCCATTTTCAGCTCGATTTCTTCTGTAGACATTGTCACTATCTTTGATGACTAATTTGTTATTGTATGGTTTGTAATAGACTCCGCCCTTGCTCTCTGCTTCGTTGCCATAAAAATTTGATTGCTTTATATTCACTATGCTACTGGCTGATATTTGCCTACTATTCAGTTTTTTATTGTTATTAAAGTAAAATACTCCCCCGTCGGTATCAGCTATGTTGTGGTGGAATATGCATCTTTCCACTTGCATTCTTTGGTTGGTGCTATCTATATGCATGACTGCACCAAATGTAGCAGAGTTATTGTTAAACTGACACATTTTGGCTGACCACCCAGATTTTATTTTTGCGTAAATCACACCACCGTCCCCATTAACGCCACTCGCTGAATTTTTAACAAAGGTACAGTTTTGAATATTCATCGTTGACTGGCTCAAAAGGATTACGCCACCTTTATTAGTAACTCTGTTGTTAAAAAATACACTATAGCTCAAGTTGAGTGAAGAGTTCACTAAGTACAATGCTCCACCATGCACTGCACTATTGCTACTAATGTTGGTTTGATTAAACTCACCTCGTGACTCAGATAAGTATACCACAGCACCATTATCTGCCATACTGTGGACAAGCACACTTCTGACGATTTGAATCATCCCTTGGTGTACAGCCACTGTACCACCTAACCTATAGCCATAGTATACAACATTTTTGTCGAAGTATGAATCAGAAACGAATACCAAGCAGTTATTTGTGGCATAGAGTGCTCCACCAGCAGCGGTTTGCTCCAGAATATCTCTGTAAGAAGAATTTGCAGCATTGTAGATGAATTTTGTTTTGCTTATGTTAACTCTAGTTCCATTCTCTGCATATATCGCACCACCAATTTGAGCTCTATTTTCTGTGAAGTTACCTTTAATGATTGTAACATTGCTATGATTTG
The DNA here is from genome assembly GCA_963930775.1 of Cliona cf. orientalis. Classification (NCBI taxonomy): domain Eukaryota; kingdom Metazoa; phylum Porifera; class Demospongiae; order Clionaida; family Clionaidae; genus Cliona; species Cliona cf. orientalis. Next base: position 6,209,232 of record OZ005699.1, on the reverse strand, counting down.
CAATTAACGCTCCTCCGATCCATTTCTCAGTCCTGTGCACAGTAGATGTGCTTTGAGGTACGTTAGTAACAATCCATCGATATGTTCCGTAGAGGAATCTGGTGAATGAGCAATCGTTCAAAAGAGCAGCGCTGTTTATAATTTCCAAACCTGAACCACTAGTTACATGTACAGAGCCAGTGAAGCTATTATTTGATAAAAAGGTATTCTCTGTGTTCATCACTGTACTTCCAAAACATTCCAAAAAGTTAACATTTCTAATGTGGACAGTTTGAATTGTGTCAAAGACTAGTCGTATATTCTGACCGCACTGGAGAGTGCATGTCTTACCAGACATAATATAATGATTACAACTCATAGTGAACATTGCTACATTAGATACGACCATACCTAGAGTAAGCATGTGCCTTCCAGGCTGCAAGGTCAAAGTTGTGCTATCATTGAGATGGTGACTTACGTTGGTAGCAAATTCGTTGAGTGTCAAACAGTTGTAGCATGACTGGTTCTTCTGGGTGGTGCTGTCTGGAGTGATGGTGTAGCTACTCTGACTCAGTGATGGGCTGAAGAGTTGAAGTAGGATCAGCAAACCAGTTGTTGTAGGCCGTAGCATTGTCAAGACTTAGTGCGGCTATTACCTACAGATCAATTTTCAATCGTTTGGTATTTACTACCGTACTGTGCAACTGTCGTAATAGTACAATGGCAATCTATATACCTTTGTTATTTGCTTCACAATAAATTATTATGAGCTTTTCCCTGAAAATTACGCATGTAGCAACCTTCAGTTATGATTTACAACCAAAACTGTTGTGCATTGATGAATAGCAAGCAAAATTAATAAATCTTGATATAGTTGAGTAGCAGATAAGATATCATTATACGAGTGTTGACTACTGTACTATAGCTATAGTGTTACAACATAGTTACAGCTAGTTAAGGTAGGGGGTGTGGGTATAAATACCAATCAGATTTGGGAAAGAGTTTATCATGCAATTTTAATCTATAATCTGTCAACTTTAGTGTGTTGATTTTCCTACTGGGGAAGCACTGCCAGCTAGCTACTTTAGTGGGGTAAGCCTAAGATATTGTAATTAAATGGTTGTGTCATCACTGTACTGGGATGTGTTTGCATGTAACACCTGAACTAGAGGAGCATGTATCATGAGCTTCGGGCAGCTCATAAGCTCCTGGTGTATCAAGCATGTTTTGATTTGTCCCCTCAGCCCTCTCTATATAATTTATAGTATTAATATGACATCATTGGCTATCATTTTCAAATACAGTTATATAATCTTATTTTTCGCTTGATGATGAAAGAGTTTCAACTTTTTGGAAAGCAACCTGCTGACATCAAGAATCTCATAGGTCAGTTATACATGCGTTAAAGTACCTACACACATATAATATAATTGAAGGTGTGTATTTGTATGCATGCATGCAAATTTGGACCAGCTTAAACACCCGTACATGTATAGCTGATACTTTCCTTCTCTGACAAGATTCCCCCATTTTGGTATGCTATAAGTACTCTGCTACATGTAATGAGATGTACATGTACATGTATCCACTTTACATGTGCAAATGTACGAGTATGCCTTGGCCAGTTGAGCTATATAGGCCAGTGTGGTTGCCAGGGAGATCAGACTTCATATTGTACTTAATGGAAAAATGTTTTTTAATTTTAAAAGTATGCACTTTTCTGGTAAAGGTCATCAACCGTTCCATATATGAGAATTCGTAAAAATTAATGCTAATTTCTTACATTAAATTGGGTCATACGTTGTATTCACTTAACTACAGTAGTTTTGATACACTTTATACATTTCAGTTGCCAGTCTGCAGTGGGACTCCTTTGAGCAGTTCTGTGTTTGGCAGTTGCTGAGTGCCGAGGGCTCAGACCCTGCCCTCATCATTCCTATCCTGGCAGACTTAAATGCACAAGGTCAGCACTGTTCACAATCTGTGTCAGTTTAAACATACGTGCAAGCTTGTTGATAACAGAAGATGGCAGAAATAGTTTTTTGGCCTAACAAAAAATTAATGTTTTCATATTTTACATACGTAATAGTAGGAGTATACAAACTTGTTATCAATAACACAGGAATAAATATGAATGTATAATAAATGATGTGGTATGATCTTATCTGTTCGTGAAAACTGTATCGCGGGATATTTCCGTATGGTTCAAATTTTCATATACAGTACCTCGTGGACACCCCTGAAATGCCAATATCTACATGTATGACAATCCAGACACTTTTCCTGATCTAAAACTTTCATACAACCAGATCACCTGTGACCTTTCTATTCTATAAAGCGAACACTTGGCTTGGCCCTATAAGTATCACTGCCCATACACACTTTCCCTCATAGCGAACACTTTGGTGAGAAATTCATAGACTCGCTTACAAAACAAGAAGAGCTCATTAATTTGCACTAGACTGCTAGTCTATGTGTCATTAGCCTTGAGTAGCCTCCATGTGCTTCACTTGTGAAGTCACAGATCACATTACATCATACTATAGTGCATTAGTGAAGTACTAACCACAGGTGACCCACCTCTGATATTACGTTTCATATACGTTTGTCTCAATATAGAGCATCCTGAAGCCATGTCAAGTGCACTATTGTACCTGAAAAATGAATCGTAAGCCATTACTTCAAATCCTTAACGATGATCAAGTTAAGATAAACATTTTATGCTTTCAGCTCTGGCTATGCAGCAATCAGCACTCTCCTCTCTCTACCGGCTCAGCTCAGTGAGCTTGTAGATGCCATAGGCAGTAGGTGGCTCACTGGCAGACCTACCAAGTGTGCAAAGCTGCTCTCACAACACTTAGAGAGCTTGGATAAAACTGGTGATGAGTAAGTAATTATTGTGTGTCACGTACATCCCCATTGCATATTGAAGTGTATATCAGTGTAATAATAGTGTATAGTACTCCTTATAGCATGGTTTCATCCAGTGCCCCCCCCCCTCCAAAATGGAAGAGAGAAAGAAGAAAAAGGGAAAGGAGAGAGAGAGGTGGTGGGGACGGGAGTATGCTTGTTGTTTGTTGTTTTTTTTTGCGCTGCGGTGCAAGTGATCAGTGATAACTTAAATTATTTAAGAGAGACGAAATCATGTAGTACCTCAGTGACATCCAAAAATACATCTTAATGGTTAATGGGGGAGGAAAGGGGACACGGTGCATGAAACTGCCACACCCACTTCTCCCCAAAAAGTTTTTTCTGGATGAAGCCCTGTATGATTTCTATCACAATCCATCTACCTGAAAATAATCCACTAATTTAATAGCCCTGATTCCACATACAACACGGGCTTAACCTAACTGCTTTGGAAAGTGCATTAATCACATTTACATACGTAGACCCTTAATCAAGCTTACGTAAGCGCCTTAAGCCAGCTCAGAGCTTTTATGCATGGACATTTTGTACGGCAACATCCTAACCACCCCCCCCTCTCTCAGATGTGATTTACTAACCAATTTAGAAAGTGACTTATAAAGCAGCGTAGTGTGTTTATACCAAGCCAGTTTAAGAGTTAGTATTGTACTAATGTGGTTCATGGTGTGTGGCTCATTATCAGTATACGTGACAAAACTGAACCATCCTTTCTTAAGGGTTATAACTGAAAAGAAACCTGGGTGTTCACCTGTGTTGTATGTGTTTGCTCGTACATAGGGAATCCCGTGAAGCCATTAGGACACTTCTGGGTCACTTACAACGGCTAATAAAATCAATAAATAGCAAGCAAATATTAGAAGGTAAAGGAACATTCCATTGTAATAATTATTAGTGTGTTATTGTGTCAACAATTATTATTTTAGCATCGGAATTTGCTGTATCGAAAACCCTGCATAAGCTTTTCAAAAGTGATTCAGATCTAGCTTCAGAGTAAGTTGATGATATTAAAATTATTGAAATAGATTATCATTAGTGTTATGATTTTTAGCTTCTCAGATCTCAACAAGGCCATTTCTACAGCATCAGCTGAAACCACCTCAAAAAAGGTATGATGAGAACTTAGCTATTATTTTGCTGTCCTATAATTTTAAATTTAATAGCTAGGGATTTAAATTATGACTATGTGCCATCACTAAAAAGACCCCACAATAGAATATTGACCCACCTCCCACTTTCGTGGCGTAAGAATCAGTGGGGGGGGGGGGGGGGGGGGGGGGGGCCGGGCCCCAAAATTGAAATTCCTCTACCCATGTATGTACACCTAACCTAAGGTCTTGGATCAACAAGTGATTATGATTTACAGTAACTAGTGGTGATGAAAATCATCTGTGCAGGGTGAGCCTTCACAAAAGTCAAAATTTCTTTGAAAGTACATAGGCATCACCAAACAAATAGTCGGTCAGTTGCACGCCGAATAGGCCTGAGAAGCTACTATAATATGCAAGAGTACCGTGAAAGTACCTTAGCTTGCTAGTAGAAAATAATAGTGTCAGAGTGAATAGTGTGGTCTACATGCTAGTTATGACCATCATGAGTCCAAATACCTGTTTCTGAGCAAGGGGACAAGCTTCCATGCAGTGAGTCACCTTCATGCTAAGCTTTAGTAAAGTATATCTACCGGTGATATTAATTGTGGACCTGAGCCTTGCCAGAGTGGTCCAGCCTTCACCTTTGTCTTTGCCTATGTTGTATAGGTCGTCTCAGCATGCCTATGCGCGTGTATGTGCATGACGACCATTACCATACGCCTTCAAAATTTAACTCTCTCCTCACTGAAATGATCACCCCTGCACAAACATTCCTGTCTCTCGTGTATTCGGGGCTCGCTCAGGCTCGCCCCGAATTCACCAAACAATTCTCTGTGGCATATTAGAATGCAAAATATGCATGTAGCATCTGTGCACGTGAATTTCTATAATGGCTGCCACTGGTATTTTGGGTGAGATAAGGAATTTTGCATGTTGTCACAGTTAGCTGAACTTGTCCCAACATAATAATCAGTGTTTCATTTAGGGGGGGGTGCCCTGGGATTCCCCCCCCCCTAGTGACCAGTTTCCCCCCCCCCCCCACCCCCTAAAATATTGAGAAATTTTAGTATAATATACAATACTAAATAAACAAATACCAAGATTTAAATTAAGGTTAAAGAGTAATTTGTCGGTTTGACTGTTTGAAAATGTCTAATATCGAGTCTGTGCACTATTTGGGAAAGTTAATCTATATGCACTAATTTCACACTTACTTAGTGGGTATGTATTTGTCAACCACAATCTATCAGCACTAATTTTTGATCAAAATAGGCCTAAGACGCAATTCTTTATTGCTGGGGGGGGGGGGGGGGGGGGGGGGGGGGACCGACATAATATAGTTCCCCCCCTAACAAAAAATCCTGTATGAAACCCTGATAATTATTGTTAATGGTGAAAAGAAGCCTCCCATAGCATTTGTGACCAGCTGTGAAAAATGGATCCTTAATGATGACTTTGTCTTTGTAGTATAATATATGTGGTGTAGGCACCGAAGGGGGGGGGGGCGTTGGGGGCTTTTTCAGGCCCTACATTATATTTATTGGGAACAATTGTTGACTTGTATCAATTATTGGCATTTATCAGTCTAAAACCTCTAATTTTACACTACCAAATTGATGACAATTTCTCCTCAAAAGTGAATTTTCATGACATTTTTAATAACAGGGCAAAAAATTTTCGCGCGCTTCGCATGCAATGATCATCAAGCACCCTAGCCTCGTCCCCAGGCCCCCTCTCGATCTCCCAGCTTTTAATGTTGCACGCTTTTTGCATGCAACATTAAAAGCTGGGAGATCGAGAGGGGGCCTGGGGACGAGGCTACAAGCACCCCCCCCCCCACCCCACGTTGTAATTGTGTCTGTGCCCATGATAATATTATACTAAGCCTGCAATTGTGCTATATTGGGTCCGTGCTGGAATGGCAGAGCTTAGATATAATTTCGACAAGTGAAAAAAAAATCAAAGCATAAAGCGAGATTTGAATCCGCTACATTGTGTTCCACACACAAGAGCCCCAACCACTACACCACCGCTGTTGTCGCTGCTGCCAATCATTATTTCCTCCCTATCATAGACAAACCCTAAAGGCTAACCCTGCTAACCATTGGCAACCCATCCCATCTATACCGCGTATACAGATATTAGTATACATGAATGAACCATTGTTGCGCGCACCTCCCTATCGGCATTCCAGCACGTCGCACGGAGCCATTATGGCACGCTACACTTAGCCCAAAACAGTGTCTATGGAGTATAGATGTGTCCACTCTATAATAATTATTGCATGGTGTTGATTTACTGATACAAGTATACTCACCACTATGTTTGTAGAAAACAAGATGGACATTATCATGATAACAGTCATGGTTTTGTTCGTATACTTGGTCCCTTTCTCATAATAGGTCACATAATTTTGTGCTCAGAATGCATCCGAGTCACTCTAAGGAGATGCAAAAATCTAAAATTTCCTGGGGAAGCATGCCCCCAGGCCCCTTTATACATTGTGGCGGGTGCTATTTAATTACCAATTCTCTGCTCCCCCCTCTTTCCAACTCCAAAACCAAAGCATCTTTTCACACCCCTGAAATTAAAATTTGTGGCTCAACCATTCTGCAAGTTTGTTCTAATCAATTATTATTATGCACCCATACAATGTATGCAGCCATCGGTTTGTTCAGCTATGCTGACCCTGTTCCCCTGTATACCCTGGCCCCACCCCACAATAAATGTAAGGTGTACCCCCCTCCCCCCCACAATTATAATTAGCTCTTTTTTGCGAAGGTACGGTAATTGAGGATACAATCAGGAAATTCGAATTCAGAGCTATCAGATTCTGTTATACATCGAGGGGTGTCTCTGTGAGGTTCAACAGTTACTGTGCTATTACACATCAATATTATTTTTTTTTGTAGCTATTAGCTATTGGGAATAAACTTTTCTCATAGTAGGTCACACACAATAAATTTAATGGTTCTAATTTGCACTTGAGTAGTTCACTGTTACTGTAGGAGGGAACAGCTCACAAGAGACAATCATCAAGTTCCAGCACAAGTAGTGTGTTATCATCAGGAGAGAAAACTACAAAACACAGTGACCAGCCAAAGGCTAAGAGAAGAAGAGTGACTAACAAAGATGACCTCATTGATAGCTAATTAATTCAGAATAATTATCATCATAGTAAAAAATAATATTATTTTTAGTACTCGAACACAATGTGCACCATTGTTATAATAATTATTAGTTATTTTTGCAGCATAGTATTATTGTTATTATAGCTAATAATCATTAATTTTCTACTATTATAGTACCTGTTAGTACTTCATAGTTAAGAGGCTTGTCCAAAGTCCTTGTGGAAAAATTAACGTCATTATGACAACTTTATATAATATATATTATTATTATACCCCCACCCCCCTCTTAACGTAATTGGTCCATGATGTTTTGCAACATTACTGCATTGTCAGCAGACTTGAACTTTAGTTGTGATTATGCATTCGATTCTAAGATTTATGGTTAAACAAGTCTAGACATGCCTCCAGTAATGTCAAAATTTGCATTTTAGTGACAGCTGTGTCAAGCACTACGTAACTATAATATACAAGTGTACACCTATATAGCTACAGGCAAGAACTATCAAATTAATGCAAAGAAGCAATAATATTATAGGTATGCAATGAATCCATGAAGACATAGCTAGCACTGTAGAATACAAAAATTAATGTACATGCATGTGTAGGCTAAAATTAATGGAGCAGATCAGAGTTTCAGTGTTGAATCTATGTATGTTGAAATGCTGTCCCTTGACATCATAATGACGTTAATATTATTTTTCCACAAGGACTTTGGACAAGCCCCCTTAATCCTACAGGACCACTTCATCATAATTTTTATATACCTATTACAAAATGCTGCTATGTATTATAGCATTAATTATTATGCTGACCTTTGAATCTGACATTATCACGTGATCTACTAAAAATTAATTTTAATAATGTGGAATTAACATGCAATTCAGCCATCAGTGTGTGCAGTTAAGTTAGTGTAGTGTAGTTAAGCTAACTTATTACACTGCAAGAAGTGTTTTTCAAACATATGACATTGTATACCCTTGGATGATTGGTAGCACCTAGCACAAGAGCTGTAGCATGGTCCCATACTACTCTTGTGTAAGTGCATGGAATGTAATAATTTTATTACGTTGTGAACCGCAACTCAAGTGGCTGCTAACCATGGAAAATCATCGCGCACGCGGCAATGATCTTACTGGCGCTGTCATCACAGACATACGTAGGGACATGCATAATTATGCGCATGGCAGTCACACGCTAGACCACACTGTGATCTGATTGGCCATGTCCACATTCCAGACATGAGCACAACGCGGTGTTTAATACCAGATCAGACTTTGCGAAGTGGCTGGTATTAACTCTGTGTAATTTTCATGGGAGTGCCCAAGGGACGAAGTTTCACGTTCTGCCTGCTGAATCATGTCAGAAGCTTCTTCGAAGAAGATAGATGTGCAGAATAAAGTCGCCCTGATCACTGGCGCAGCGCGAGGGATTGGATTGGCCATTGCTAAAGCTCTGCTTAAAAATGGAGCAAGGGTGAGCAGAGTCCCAGTAAATAGGGTTGTAAGTTTAACTTAATACGGTATTATATTTATATCAGGTAAGCATTGTAGACCTTAATGAAAAGACTGGTCTAGCAGCCTGCACGGAACTACAGAAGGAGTACTTTACTAAGAGTGTCATGTTCACTCATTGTGATGTTACTAAGCCAGACGAACTGGTGAGCCATGCATGATGGCACGGTAGCTACTTGAAATGGTCATCTGATACGTTGTGCACATAGCTATGTATCAAGTAGCTATGGAAAGTATAGCTGGGCTACGCAGGCCGGCGCACAGTTCCTGATATAATGGACCTACTAGCCACATCAGTGTCTATAAATCTCTGACAGAGTGATATGTGGCTAGGAGGTCCAGTCTTGAATATGCCAATTGACAGACCAGAGACCTCACTCGAAATTATAATAATTATTTTTGGTTCACACCTTTTCTCTCCGCAGAGAAGTGCATTTGCACGGACCAAGGAGGAGTTTGGTGGCATTGATATTGTGTGCAATAATGCTGGAATGTTGAATGAGGAGCAATGGAGATTGTTGGTGGACTTACTCTTGGTACTTTGGCAGCTATATTATTATGATATAATTATTATAGACTGCGTATTTTATAATTTTACAGTGTGCAGTAATTGAGGGGACTTACCTTGCGCTGGAGTACATGTCGACAAAGAAAGGTGGAAAAGGTGGCATCGTGATCAATACTGCTTCAACAGCAGGTATCCACTGATGATAACATAATAGACTATGTTTGCTTAAACCATCAGACCCCTGGCCACCCTTTAGGAGATAAACTGGTATCATAAATTAAGAGGTTGTGGGATGCATGCAAGCATGTCATTAAATTTAGTAGCTAATGCATGGTTTCAGCATGGAAATACATCAACTGCTCTCACACACGAACTATTAGTCTCATCCCCAGACCCCACCCTCGCGGAAGGAAAAGCGTCTGGTGAATTTGGGCTGAATCCTTGGTTCTCGCTCTATGGTATGCGCCGACAAGGCCATGCAAAGCTTGGTTCTAATTGGTCGCTATAGCTGTATTTGCATGTGATAGTGAAGTAAACGTTGAACCTGAATGGTCAGCGAAATGGAATAGCTTATATAGCTATACAGCGATGTTGCACTCCTGTGGTAAGCTTGTCATGTGACTAAGCAGAGCTATGATCTCATTGGCGCGTGGAAATTCCTCAGCACAGGCCCAAGGATTCTGCCCAAGTTCACCAGACCCTTTTCCTCCTTGGAGGTGGGGTGTGGGGACAAGATTAACAAAATTATAGATGGCTATTATAGTAATTGTATGTAGTGCATGCAGTATCATAATAATATTATCATGATGTGATAATCATAAGTAAACCACATGGCATGAATGTACAATAGCTAGCCCTTGACAATACAGATATTGTTGATCTCATGATTAATCCATGCTCAGGGATTGACCCAGAAAAAACATTCCCTGTCTACGCTGCTTCAAAGCATGGTGTGGTGGGGTTCACAAGGAGCCTAAAGGACCGCTCTGAATCAGATGGCGTGAGGATCAATGCTCTCTGTCCTGGAATTGTTGATACCAAGATGGTTAAGGACTGGATGGGCACGCTACCTGAAAAAATTCAGGCATTTCTTCTCACCAAAATGACAAGGTACATGCATTGTACTACATGGTAGTAGCTATAATTAGGAGTGAGCTCGCTTTGCTCACTCACTCCTTTATCTCTGTGCTGCATATTATTATGCAAGTGTGGTCGACGACCTTTGTATCTACGTGTTTGTGCATGAGCGGAAAGCAAGCTAGTGAACGTGCATGTCCTACCAACTTTGTCAATCAGCTAGCCAAAGAAATTCGTTAGTTGTCTTGCAGCTTCGCTCACAAGGGCTCCCAAGAGATGACGCTTAGAATAGAATCGCCTACTTCTGTAAAGTACCTGTGGGCAACATCGACTCTAGAATGTCACCCTTTCCATTCTCCATACCACCATAATAGTGTAAAGTTTAATCAAATTCTTCCCTTCTGTTGTCTCACTATAGTTGCTGCTGAGGCCATAGCCAGCCGTGTCAGTGGGCTGCCTGTTATAACATCCCATTTCCAGCGATACCGACAAAGAAAACTTGTTAGCTCTGATCATCGGACGAATGAGTTCCGTTCACATCCCACTCGTACACATGCACGCACGCATACATGGACAACTATAATCTAAGTATAATGATCAGTATTGCCAATCTCTGCTGTTGCCTGGGAACAAATAATACTTGAAAGCTGTAAGGATAATTACTCTCTCTCATATTCATTGCAGCATGGAGACTGTGGTTGAGGGAGTACTAGATCTCATAGCAGACACATCCAAGTCTGGAGCTATCCTGATGGTCACCAAAGAGGAAGGGCTGAAATATGTTCACACCTAACTCAGGATCAAAATTAACTAGGCTGTACTAACAATTAGGGGTATAGGTAAATAATGCTAACTTTTTGGCCTATAATGCCATTCTCAAATGCTCAAAGAATCCCTAATAATGCTCAAGAAGTGCATCTATATAATTACCAATACGTTGCCCATTATGCTCAAGTTGAACCGACTACATGTATAACGTTAACAAAAACGTATATATATAAGTATAAAAACAATTGAATAAAATTGAAGGATGAAGTAGGGATGGTAGTACCAAAAAATACACAAACAAGAGTTGTAAGGATAGTGACGTATCACACCCACTATACATCCCTACACTTGCTTTTCTCGATAATTAATATCATACACTTCTGATTATATATATACAACAAAAAATATTTTTCAGACGATCAATTTTCTTATATAGTCCGTGTCCTAACCTGGAGGGCATAAAAGATGCACTCTCCTACAAGTTCAGAAGACTCACTATTCAGTCTGCACGAAGACCCCCAATTCTCTTACGCACCCGGAAGTGAATCACGCATGCGGAAGTTACGTTTACACAATGGGGATTTTGCATAGGCGAATTCCAACATGGCGGACAAAACAGCTGGTCAACTGCAGTCGACTCTACTTGTCAACAAAGCCAGTGCGAATGCTTTTGAACCAAGAACTAGATGAAGTTATTGTATTTTAGCTAAAATATCGTAGTCTAAACTTGTTTCCTCGTTTATTTTCGTCGTAAGAGCTCGAAGACTACCGCCACTACCTTCCATGTTCGAGTGTCTGAGCCAACTTCACAATTTTAGTGCATGCACTAAATCACCTGCAATAATCTCGAAACTTGGTTTATGGGTGCAGTACCTTAGGATCTTCATTGAACATTTATTGTTCAAGTGGGACTACCGCTCTCCAGATCAGAACTATACGAGGTATAAAACTAAAAATATTTACTATGTTCAGCACGTTGTAGCCCGACTGGGAAAGAGACTTAGTTTATACTGGGGCTGAGCACTCGTACTTTCACTACTTTAGTTGTAATTTAATCTTTCCCTGTCCTCTATTTTTCTGTAGCTCTGGAGATATACCTGAATCTGCAACACCATTTTTTGAAGATTAGTGTCTGGCGAGTTTTTGGAATTTTAGTGCACGGGGAAAGAAATCCTTGAATCCCTCGAGAGTTACCATTTGAAGACATTACCACTAGTAGTAGGCATGTCAGAATCACAAAAAATTTCCTATAAAAAACCTGCACACATTTAAATATTATGAAGTTTCAGGGATCATAACTGCTCACTACAATGTGCTACGAACACCAAACTTGCACCACAGGCTTCAGCAAAGATAGCACTACACTGCAGTATCCAAAGTGTTGGGTTGTAACCATTTCCGGCATTGCAGGGCTTCAGGAAAACTCCATAAAATACCACATACTCAACTACCGTGGCACACAAATATTGCTAATGGTAACTTCAATTTGCTCCATGCTGCTCACTTCTCCAGGGCATTTTATGCTTCTAGGGGTACTTCAAGGTGCTGATTTCAAAATTTTCAGTAGTTTCAACCATTTTTGAAGTGATCGGTCGAAAAGAGCTCAATCAGCATTTTACTTTGTGTAAAATAACATGTGTACACATGAGAAAATGCGTTGAAAATACGAAAAATGAAATTTTTGGCTCAAACTACCCCTAGCTAGACTATTTCTGCCAAAAAATATGCTACATAGAAAGTGCACGCACTTTAAACTCTTTGTTGCTTCTAAGGAACTCGGGGCTTGTCTTACACTTTAAGAATAGATTCCACTTCAGAAAACAATATTAATATGTGCATAATGTGCATGTACATGTGTGAACATGTGTGTGTACCACTGTGAGAGTTTATGTATATGTTTGAGTGGACATCTAAACTAGAAATTTCAAAAAATCATGCATAAAGTCAGCTTCTGAAATTCTGAGGCAGTGAAATATTAGCTACAATAGCAGTCAAACAGGTATGCATACCAAATTTTTTTTATCCATTAATGCATGTTAAATTCATCAATACAATAAGCAGAGAGGTACTTACATGCTATATTTCAAGTTTGGAGTCAATCAGTAGTGTAGTTTTTTTAGTTATAGGCCTCTAAAGCAATCAACATGTTACATGCCATTCCCCTATTGGAATAGTACACACAAGCCTGGCAGAAAAATTGTGATGTTTAGAAATATTAAAACAGCCATATTTCCGCAGCCACTCAATGAAATTTTACGGAACAAAGACTAAATTGTATCTTGAAGCCTCCTTTATTATTATGTGTAGCAAAGAAAGTGTAAGGGATAATCTAAAATTTTGATGTAATATGCCTACTAGTAGTTCAATATATATTGTAGATGTCTCTTATCTAGATAATCTATGAGAGTTATTTCTCTCTCAAATATTGATTTATGCAATGATGTGTTGCTCACCTCCATGACCTTCTGTTAGCCCGATGACCTTTGGCGGTCCCGCCCCATACGCAGATATTAGAGTTGACCAATATAAACGCGCAGTAGTAGAGTAGATGCTGAATATGATGTGCCCACAAACATGATAAAATTAACGCGCATGCCTTGAGCGCTCGCGCGCCGGCGCATGGCATAGCACAGTCATAGTAACAAAGTAAACACGAACTTCCTGCATGTGTGGGTAAGAGAATGTATGGAAAACGTGGGGTCTTCGTGCAGACTGATTGGTCAGAATTGTTGTGCCGTGTGCACAAACGAGGTTGCCAAGGCCTAGGGGCCGCCATAGAGATGCATTCTCGAGCTCGAGCGAGCGGCGCAAGCGCCGCGCGTTTCGACAGGCCTGCTCGGCAGGCCACCGAGCCTCGAGCGAAGCGAGAGGCGATGTCTGCTCTTTGTCATGGTCTTGTGATAGATTCGACGTTCGAGCGGAGTGAGAACTTCGCCATATACGGTGAGTTTGATCAGCTACTCTTGGCCTCCAGTGAGGGGTGTGGTCTTCATCTGCGCATGCGCGCTATACGAACTGGCACTCGATTGTACTACAGCATGCTGTTAGTGGTGTTCAGTCACATTATCCCATGATTGTGACATCAAACATACTTGTTTAGTATGTAAAGTATCGCTATCCATGGGTTTACGGTATTGATTTTCCATTCCTGCATGTGCCCCATAATTATACATTATGTGTGTGCATGGCTACTCAAAAAGCAAGCATAGGGATGTATAGTGGGTGTGATACGTCACTATCCCTACAACTCTTGTTTGTGTATTTTTTGGCACTTCATCCTTCAATTTTATTCAATTGTTTTTTTACACTTGTTAGTGTTCTTTTTTTAGAGCCCTCGGGGTAGCTCATGATTGTCATTAATTTCATCAATGCCACCTAGCTGACTAATTTCGTGGGGACAGAGGCCGGGCATGATATCATGGTGACCTGATGTTATGGTTTGCCTATTCATTGTTATTTTAATATAAATGCTTAGAACTAGCTACAACTTCTTTTTTTCTTGACCAAGGTACATCCATAAATAAACGAAGATTCTTTTCGGACAACTTAACTGTTCGGTAAAACTTGCCGACGTTTCGACTAGATGCTCTAGTCATCCTCAGGGCAAAAGTGAAGCGAGGTGCGAAAAGGGTGGTGCTCTTATAGGCGTGGCTACTGCGCTCGCGCGCCCATGCGGCCGGGTGCAGAGGGTGGGGCGCCGGCGCAATTAGCGCTAGCGCGGTTGCCCCCGCCCCCTAGAAACTCGCTTCACTTTTGCCCCGAGGATGACTAGTCGAAACGTCGGCAAGTTTTACCGAACAGTTACGTTGTCCGAAAAGAATCTTCGTTTATTCATGCAGAGCAACTGAGAACGATGTCACTTCAAGGTACATCCAACTGTGCTCCGAAGTAGGTACACCTGGACCACTGATTCAGCATGTTTGTGCGATCCTAGCCTTTGTGTCAGGCCTGAGCTATGGTACCACAACACACCGTGATTTCAAACTTGAATATTCCTGTAAGTGCAAATCCCAGGCAATCGTTTGATAGCTAGCTAGGACGTCTTCTTTTGCATCACACACTAGCTATTGAACATACGTCAGTGGGATCATAGATTGTATAATATATAATCTATGGTGGGATTCTCGACCTGCGAATGAAGCCACGCCCCTCGTTATCTCGATCCTGAAGCTGGCTGACCGGCGAACTTGAAAGAAGGCCGCTTAGAACTAAGTAGCGACGAAAATCTTCTGTTTCGGGAGCGTATTCTATAGGCCAGTAAGTTTACTGTTGGTAGTAGCCACCATAATCTTTAGTGATGAGCTGATCGATCAGCTGAGAGCTTGAGCACTCGAGCAGGTCCCGGCGCATGCACACCACTGACATCGGTCACATGACTTCACCATGGCAACACCGTATGAGCATGCGCATTATAAGACAAAATGGCTAATTAGACACACCCACTCGCAAAATGCCCTGTAAATCGCTGTCCTGATAACATAAAACGAGCGTGCCACAGACGTGCGCGCTCCAAAATGGAGTGGATTTATACTCGAACTAAGGTGAGCGGTCATGGTAGTCTTGAGTTAGCCCAGGAAAACAGAAAGAAAGAAAGAAAGAAAGATTGAGAAAATGGCTATTTTTTGAACATCTGGTTCTGGCATATACAATGGAGTTGATGAATGATCTTGGTCTTATTAGATCGATAATTTGCTGTAGATTCTGATTTTGACACTTAGAAATCTCACAAAATTACCTGTTTTGATATTTGTAATGTATTACATATATGGAGTATCCGTGCCATCCCTACTTATTGAGTCTACCGACTCTATGATAATTATATGAGACATGAGGAGACTTGGTTATACTATCATCGAGTGTAGTCATTTCAGTTTTAGCTACATGTGCTCGGATCAAAGTGGGCACCAGCTGATTGATCGATCCTTTACCACTCCATTATGTAGTCCAGGCATTGAGACAAAGGTCAATCAACAGCTACTCGCAATTGTGTGCCCTAAAATTCTCAAAAATATTATTAATTATGCCAATTGATGCCTATAATGCTAGCATAATTTTCAAACATTTACACATACCTATTATGCTCAAAATTATGCCGGCATAATTTATCTGCCCCCACTGAACTATAATTATACTACAGCAAGTAAAGGAAATGATTATTATTGTACCATTAATTTGTGACCTGCTCTGAGAAAAGGGACCACTCGATCGGGATATTTCATAAAAATTGAGTTTCAAGTTAGCATGGATCGATAGCTCTGTGAGTGCTGAATCCCAATGGTGCAAGTTTCATGAAAGAATAGTGCTCATAAGACTTAGTGTAGTTTTATATATGACCATTTTTATGCCACTCGGGTAGGTACATACATTTTTCGGAAAATGTGCATTAATTTGTTAATTAAACTTTGTATTAAATTGTATGTGTCGGAGCAATTGTTTGCGCCCATAACCATAGTTTACATACTACAACTATATAAGCATAGCATATCAACATGGAGCAAAATTTCTACATTTTCTGGTAGAATAAAAAAACAGAAAAATGAAAATATTCATTTTCCTCACATTTTAGCTATTATTGGGAAATGAAATTTTATCCCGAGTGGTCCCTTTTCTCTTTATTCAGTTTACATTATGAAGTATTAGCATAGATTATCATATTAAATTAATACGGTAATCTATGCTTATACTTCATAATGTAAACTGAATAATTCAACCTCTGATTTTTTTTTTTTTTTTTTGTCTATAATAGTTTATGCAACGAAGGCAAAGGATACACATTTAGCAATATGCTAATATAAAAGTGAACCCAGAAATAATAAGTAAGTAAGTAATTATAACTTAGTGTAAATGACTAGTAAATAATTCAGATGACAATATTATATAAAATGAAGCATGAACTGTGCAGACATAAAGTCACAAAGTTAAACATAGTTAAAAATTAAAAATTGTGAGTATGTAATTTTGACTTAAAAGTACTTAGAGAAGGGGCATTAACAAGTTCTTGTGGGAGCAAATTCCAATATGATACCGTATGTGGTACAAAAGAATATAAGTATGAATTAGTACGAGCAAAAGGCTGTATGAGAGGGAGTGAGTGAGTTGACCGGGTACTACAGATCAAGGGAGTTTGTTCTCTGGGTAGTATAACACCTTGAGGAAAGAAACATAAATTATGGATAATTTTGAAGAGGTGTCCAAGCTTGAGTTCCAGTCTCCTCCTTTCTAGGGTGGGAAAATCCACTAGTGATAGCAGTTCTTGATAGTTTGCCTTCCAGTTATGAGAAACCATTTTGCACGCAAATGTTTGTACTCTCTCAAGTGCTTGAATATCCTTAGTTAAGTGAGGTGACCATATAGGGGAAGCATATTCAAGGTGGGGACGTACCAAAGATATATAGAGTTGAATGAGAGTATCAGAGTTAGAGAAATTATAAAATTTGCGATACAAAAGTCCGAGAATTTGCCGTACCTTAGAGCATATTGCATGGATATGGGGTGACCATGACAGGCTATCTGAGAGCAGAATACCAAGATATTTAAATGTGCTCACTTTACTGAGTGGAAGGTTATGAAGTAGCAAAGGCACATTGGGAAGTGTGGGTGATCTCTTCCTCGAAATTAGCATGTATTTACATTTCGATGGATTTAAGGTGAGGAAATTATCTGCAGACCACTGTTCCATAGCTGTAATGTCATGCTGCACATACTCATAGTCTGTTGAACAACTGATCGATCTGTAGATGCACACATCATCAGCAAAAATCACATTGCAGGCCCCTGGGGACAATGATAGGTTGTTAGATTGGATCACAAAATTGTGTATGTGTATGATAAAACCTATGGTGTACTTACGTAATCTATGAGGTAATTATGAGAAACTTGATTCAGGGCCTCAATGGAGCCTTTCTGAGACTTGAAAATCGGTATGTATGTATGTAGAGTATCTGATGTCTGTATCCAGTGAATACATTAAAAGCCGAGTGCTACTTTCTCCGTCATGTACCGCTGGCCAAACTTCACACATTTTCTTGGCTGACGTAATCCCATGGATAAATAAATAAATTTTCTATACCACTTTCTGTATGATAACAGTTATACAGTAATCACACAAATAGCTATTTAATGGCTAACTTTAATTGATGTGCACCTATAGTTAGATAGTATTATGTTATTGATGTTTCAGTAATAACTTCTTAAAGGATATAGTTTACATTGGTCAAATAAGTTATCAGAGGACATGACCATGCAAGAAAGTAGCACTCAGCTTTTAATAATATACTTGCTGGATGTCTGTCAGACAAGTAATTGCTAATCCACTTTCGAAGGTATAAGGATTGACATTGATTGATCCAACAGCGGTAGCCGGTGTGGGACGCTATCTAAGGCTTTGCGCAAATCAAAAAAGATGATACAGACCTAGCTCGTACCCATGATCAAGTGCACTGGCCCAGTCATCAATTACCTGGATAAGAGCGGACATTGTGGAGCAGTCTATCATGAATCCCCACTGCCAGGCTTAGGAATCGGAACCATCCTGACCATCTTCCATTGTCGAGGGAATTTGCCTTTAGAGATTGATGTTGATAAGTTTAGAAAGTAGCTATTGGTGCAGTGCTATATCAGCTGTCTGTTATAGTGGAGCCCCTCTATAAGGAAACCCCTGAAATGAGGACAATCAGGACCGTGATACATGGTCCCAGTGTATAAACTATAGCTACCCCTGAAATGATTATACATGTATATATTATAATCAGGACACTTTAAGCTAGGTATCTCAAGGGGGTTGGAAATTAATGGCTAGAGGGGTTCCACTGTGCTTTAAATATTATTGAATTAGTAGCCGAGTGCTATTGCCAGGTTCTTCCAGTCTGGGGCCACTCTTTCAATGACTCGAACTTTCCTTCCATCAACACCTTCCAGCAACTGTAGTGCATGTAGTTTGGGCCGGTCACCTATGATTGAAGCAAAAAAATGCAATACCTCTCATGATGTACATTGTTATAGCTATTGGCCCAATTGGATGCAAGCTAGGATACCGCACATCTCAAGCTAGAATGCGTAATAGTATTGTACAGTACATTGTGTAGGCGAGTACCTCGTACATACAATGTACGCACAGAGTGGGTACACATACCAATCTGTAACAATTGTAAGTACACAAGTATAAAAACAATTGAATAAAATTGAAGGATGAAGTAGGGATGGCAGGATAAAAAAGTACACAAACAAGATTTGTAAGGGCTAATTGCATCTACTATACATCCCTACGCTTGCTTTTCTTTATTATTACGCACCTATTAATGTCATGAAACATATAGCTACTTGTCGAGTGAAGTAGCTATGTGGAATACATTCAGGTTATTCCAAGCTAGTTGTCACGATGGTGGGATGGTCAGTTTGATTCAATCACATGCATTAATTATTTCTGGTTATTTTTGCATCCCTCAACTTGAAAGCAAGCGTAGGGATGTATAGTAGATGCAATTAGCCCTTACAAATCTTGTTTGTGTACTTTTTTATCCTGCCATCCCTACTTCATCCTTCAATTTTATTCAATTGTTTTTATACTTGTTCCTGTTCTTTTTTTTTTTTATTGCACATAGTGCATTAAATTTTTATCAATGCCATCTACATGGCTTGCTGTCCAGTGTAATTAAGTGGACGATGGGAGGTGCCAAATTTTCGTAGCCACGCCTCTCGTTAACTTGCGTTCATATGCCTATGCACAGTGATGAAGCAGGCTGATAAAGAAGGCTGTTTTAGGCTGCCCAAGTAGTGATGAGACTCTTCCGTTTAGGGAGAAAACCAAGTTCTAAATTTTAATATTAGCAGCAGCTACTCGGCATAAATCTACGATCTGTCTGTACGCCACCCGCGCTCCTCGAGCTGAGCCGCCTTGCGCCTTCAGGCGTATGATATCTATGATCGTTCCAGCGGAGCATTAGTGCTGCACGCGCTAGCGAGTAGCTCGCCTATGCCTAGCGCCTTCTTATCCATGATCGATCCAGCGCGCTGCTCCACGCGCTAGCGAGTAGCTAGCTCGCCTCGGCCTCGGCTCGAGCGCTCGAGCTCGCCTGTGGCGCATGGCAGGGGGCGCTGTCACATGACTTCACCATGGCAACACATTCCGAGCATGCGCATTATATCACAAAATGGCGTATCAGACACACCCGCCATTCGCCGTACACACCCACTATTACGTAACTGTCGAGATAATGCCAAACTTGCGTGCCACTGCACTGCGCGCTACAAAATGGAGTGGATTTATACTCAAACTAAGATGAGTGATTAAGGCAGTCTTGAGCTAGCCCTGATAATGAAAAAGAAAGAAAGAAGAAAGAAACCTTGACAAATGGCTATTTTTTGAACATCTGGTTCTGACGTATACAATTGAATTGATGGATGATCTTGGTCTTGTTAGATAGATAATTTGCTGGAGATTCTGATTTTCACACTTAGAAATTTCACAAAATTACCTATTTTGAGATATTTGGATATTTGTAATGTATTACATATATGGCATATCCGGGCCATCCCTACTTATAGAGTCTACCGACTCTATGATAAAGGGTGGGTTAATAGCTTACCAATATTGATGATAGAAGCATTTCTATCATAGTCCTGACTCTCAGTAGCTATCACCACAATAAGCCAATGCTATGAAAAAGATAATAGCTAATATTATTATAGCTAATATGAACGATTGTAAATTATAGGTATAGCCTCGTACCCAGGCCCTTTGAGGGGGAGGAAAAAAGGCCTGGTACCTTTTGCACATACATACGCCAACTACCCCAAGAAAACCTGGGGTACCGTACCACTAATGACTGTACACTTTCGGAAGGAGGGTGAAACAGCATACAGTTAACGTTGTTAGTGGCACCCCAGGTTTTCTTGGGATAATTGGCGCATGCGCGTGCAATAGGTACCAGGCCCTCTTTCTTCCTCCTTCCAGGCCTGGGTACAAGGCTATAATATTATAGCATAGGTGTAGCTAGCTACATACCAGTGCAGATAGATGTGGTAGAGTCTGACTCATGATACTGGCTGACATGCTGGTCTGCATGATCAGTTGAGTTGGCGGCTGATTCAGCTACAGCAGGTGATGTTCTGCCTGCACAGTTAATTGAGGGAGCAGGCAATCATGTATAATTGCACACTAAAATAAAATCTAATTAAAGCAGTGTTGTGGTCATCAGCATTAAATTTTAAGATAATAGAGCATTTAAGAATGGTACTGTGACACTCCGTTACTCTTTAGTGACTTTCCTCGTGTAAAGGCTTGTATACTAACAGTACTTAATCTACATAAGCAGTTACTGTAGCACTTGTAAGAGAAGCTTATCTAATTAAGGTACCATTAAATTGCGTGGGCGTGAGGTGGGGGATATGACACCTAAACCACATCAAAGTCATTAGTGAGGTGCATGTTGTGTAACCACGCCCTTTTAATTGCACAGGTCTCAGGGGTGTGGCTGCTAGAGCCGGAAGTGTTCATTTAATATCCTCCATGGACCGGAAGCCGAGCCGGAAGGGAGGGGCCAGGCCACGCCCAAAACAGCCCCACCCTGTTCCCCAAGGACCACCATTCTCAATCAAGTGCCTACTAACCACCGGATGTCCACCGGAAGCCCACAATCAATCCCAATTAAAACACACAGCTTCCTCAAGGCCAAAACACACACAAACACTTGGAGGCCGTTCTGCCACACCGCCCACGCAAGAGCTCACCTCATTTCCTGTGTGGGCGGAGTAACAACACGTCATCGCAACCACATCCGCTTCAAACCATCGTCAGCTTCCGTCCAGCCGTACAGGCCCCTCGATCGCACCGCCGTACAGTGCCTCATTAACAGACATGGCCTCACCCTTGACCTCCTGCCACGCCCCCAAAGCCTCCTCGCGGGGTTCAAAGGTCACCACCGCTTCCGGGACACGCCCACCTATCGCCGAGGCCAAGTCCCAGGCGCCGATGTCCAAGCACTGGCCCGTGAAGCCACGCCCAATCGGAAGCAATAAAACCTGCATTAACGCACACGCACACACTCCACACAGTGCCAGGAACACGCCCACACGCTTAATTAGGCCTAATAAGCTTTTTTTTTTTTTTTTTTTTTTTTTTTTTTGTCGTTGCGGTTAATAGTTATGAAAGAATGCTTTGATCTTGCTTTGATGTGGGCAATTACCGGCCTTTTCTTCAGGGGCCACTTCCGGTCGCTAATTACACGCGCATAATCATCCCTGGCCGATTCTGGACACGCCCACCTTCGACCAAAAGCACTCGTATGGCCTCTTCGGCCACGCCCCTTCACGATTCGCTAATTGAATTAGCCATTCCTGACGCTCACGCCCACGCAATTAAATGGTACCTTAACAGTACATGTGTACTTACGTGTGATTAGCTCAAATAGATTTCTCCCGGTAAAGACACTGAACTAGTCTAGCTTCTTCCTAAAGTTCTTTCGTGTTTTCTCCTTTCCCATCCTGTCTCTCCACAGTTGGAACACCTGTAATAGCCCACAGGTACCCTCCTGGGAAGCACACGCATCTATTCCTTGTTCAAAGATACCGTAGTATTCATCCATGCTCTTGCATGAACACTTGGAAGCAACATCAGTTAAAACTTTATCCGTGATTTCTTGGGCTTCTGTGCTATCTTTGCTAAAAGTTGTTGAAGAAGAGCCACTCCTAGGTAAGCATAAGGCTCGAAGCAAATCAACTTTTCAAGCTCGACTTTTTTGTTCTTATCATTAATTGCAAACTCCTTTCGTTCTGCGATGGTCGCTGCTACCTCAGTGATGCTGACACCAGTCACCTCAGTCCTGGGGTCAAGAGGGTACACAGAAACGTCTTCAGGGAGAATGAGTGACGTTTGGACAAGAACTTTTGAACAGAACTCCTCCTTTGCACGGACAACTGTGTTGATGATGGAAGAACGAAGCCTCACTAGCTCCATCTTCTTGAGTTCAGAGCGAATGATAACCACAACCTGTCGCAGATTGTTGACTTCAACAATGGCCTCTCCTCCAGATTGATTGACCAAGTAGCTATAGATCCCATTCTTCCACACACTATACTTCCTGTGCAGGGCTAGATGATCACCAGTGGAGGGATCGGTTGGAGCAAGAGCAAATAAAAAAGCCAATCAAGGAGAAGAACCTGAAGAAATTGACTACTGAAGAACTGCTCGGATTTTGAACACTGGAGCACCCACCAACTGTTGTAGTCAAGCTTTGAGGCACCAGACTCAATGACATCTCGAGGTGTATCAAGATGTACAAGACCTGGAAAGAAAAAGTATCGCTTGCCAGCTGTTGGAGTTGACTGGCCCTCAGCTACTAGCATAGATGTAAGTTTGAGCTCTTTAATCTCTTGGCAGAACTCCAGGTGGCACAAAATTGAGTGATCATATCTGAATTGATGTTTGGACAAAGTGGGGCAAGCTTTGACAGTGGCACCACTCCAGTGCTGGTGGAGATATTCTGATGTTCCTTGAATCCCTCAGGGGCAAAGATGACTCCATTGACTTGAGTAAGGAGAATTCTCTTATCGAATACAATCCAGCTGCTGTCTGGATTCTCGTTATTCTTCATAAGAGAATATCACCTCGTTTGTTCAACATTGCACAAACTTTGATCAGGTTGGAAATTTCAAGCAGTGAAGGAAGCTAAGCATATTCATCAAATTTAAGACTGCTCGCCATTTCAGTTGCTGCTATGCTGAATCTAACAGCTGCCTGATCTCCAAACAAAAACACTAGAAAGCAGTGATGTGCGATGGCTATCGTCTCAGAGCTTCTCAATACCTTAGCTACAGCTTTGCACAAGAATTGAGCGAAGTTGGGATATGGATGATGATTTGGCATATCGGCAGTCAAGCATTACTTGCCCAACAATTGAAATATTATCAAGAGTGTGATGGCTACTGATCAGTCGCATGCAGGAATTGTGCTTTCTGCTTTTTCTCACCGGAACTCAGGCAATCCGTATGGCTGCCAAGGATCGCAAGACGCGATTCAAATCTTCCCCTAGTGCTGTGATTGTTAATGAACTCAAACCAATACTGAACAGATTCTCTGATTAGCCCCCCTTCACCTCTCATATCAATGATTAGTAAAATAATCGATGGAGAAGCTGTCATTGAATTCTGGAGGAGGGCATCATCACCATGCAGCGTAGAACTCTCGGTGACCAGTAAAGTCAAATAAAGTTACACGGCCCAATGCTTTACTCTCAATGTCGTAAGGAATAATACCAGCCATTCTTTTGTCAACATCTGTGACCTTGGTGAACCGATACTTGATGCAAGAAAACATATGGCACCCTTGGTTTGCAGTGATTTAACTAGTGTACTCTTCCCTGCTCCTGGGTTACCGAGTACGAACATCTCATGACTGCCATGTCAGCAAGCTGATTCTCAAAGTGCTCAGGGAACAATCTACGCATGCTACTCAGTTAGCTACATCTGTGTCATAATCACTTGAAAGGTAGCTACTCTCAGCATGACAAAATCCATACAAAATAATATTATTGTGGAGTTTCTGTACTCGATCTGGTATGAGGACATTTCAGCTCTGCACAAAATTCATCTTTGCTATATAGGATTGCTAAGTTGCGATGGTGATAGCTATATAATCATAAACCACTTTATCATCTGCACTGCATGATTTTGGCAAGATCTTCATAATACTGAGCGATCGTTTTTTACCATCTTTAGCTACAGAATCTTCCTTCATCACTCGCTGGTATCTTCTTTCTGATATCAATACCTTTGGAAATATGCCAGGTTTTGTACTCACTGAGAGAAACTTGTAGCAGCAGAAGGTAGCTACCTTTGGTTCAGGGAACCGTTAGCAACACAAACACCATCAATTGCAGGATGCCATGATCTTAAGTGATAAATCTCATTGGCTACCAGTTCATGGTGAATAGGTTGAAATTGTTGAAAAACAGCAGGAGCCAAATTAGAAAATGTGAGTGAGGATGGAGAACCCGAACCTGAATCCCACCACAGATAAGGTTAATGAATGTAGCTAGGTCTTTGTACCGTAAGAAGCGGGTTTCAAACACATAGCTATTATTCTTTGACGATTGGTTGGTTAAAAACTATCATTAATAATATAGTACTTAGTTAGATCCAGTAATAATGATATTATTATTAATATCCTCATTAGTAATTATTACTGTGTGTTTCTTGTATGAATAGCTAATTGTTAAATTTCCTAGCTATAATTATTATACAATGTCGTGCATCAGATTCTGCTTAGATCCTACAACGCATGCTAGGTCAAAGGCCGTACCCGCGTATTAAAGATTAGAGCTCATTTTTGCTGACTCATGGTATTTCAAGTTCACCACGTACAATCTTTATGAACTTCGATCTCGAGCTGCGTGGCCATGGACTTGCGCGTCGACGCGCCGATCTCCAGAAAAACTATGGCACGGCTAGTTCACCCAACAAGGTGAGTATTTCTCACGACTTATTACAAGTTTAACTATTCGTTGCCATGCCGGGAAGGTCGCGTCGGATCGTATTCTTTCTTCATGTTTCTTGCATATAAATTATTTATCTCGTTGCATGGCAGGTTGATATCCTCCACCCGCTCTGTGCTGAACTGAAATGGAGGAAGTGCAGGAGACTGCCTGTACATATGCATGATGCCCAGGCAGTGTGGCTGGGGGACAAGCTCTATGTGGGGGGAGGACTGACATTAGAAAGTGGAAGAGGTAACGCCAAGCTCTACATCCACAGCCCTACCACTAATGCATGGAGGCATATCAACACTCCTGTATTTTTGTTTGCCCTCATCACCTACCACTCCCGGCTCGTGCTGGTGGGTGGAATGGAGTTTGTTAGGGAGTACGAAGATGGGCCAGTCACTAATAAACTGTGGACATTGAGTGAATATGATCAATGGAGGGAAGCTCGTCCTCCCATGGCAACAAAACGTCATAGTGCATCAGCTGTGGAATTTGGAGATAAAATTTTAGTAGCTGGTGGAGAGGATGATGATTGGAGGAACGTTGACATTGTTGAAGTCTACGATGGTCATCACTGGGCTGAAGTTCAATGTCTACCTAAACCATGTCCTAACATGAAGTCCACTGTCCTCAATGGGCACTGGTACCTGATAGGAGGGGAGGGACAAGGAAAGGAGGTCTATTATGCCTCACTGGACTCACTTGTAGCCAGCTGTCAACCCAGTGAGAAACCTCTACCTTCTGTATGGAAGAGACTTCCTGATGTCCCTCATGCATGTTCCAGCACAGCTGTGTTTGGAAACAGACTGATTGCTGTAGGAGGAAAAGTATACCCATCAGCCAGCTCATCCATCCATGCCTACTCCCCCCACACCAAGTCCTGGGTGCATGTTGGGGACATGCCTGTTGAACTTTACTCTACTTGTACTGCAGTCCTCCCCACAGGAGACTTGATGGTGATAGGGGGGTTGAGTGACACATTCATCGAGTTGTGTGTGCATAAAGCAAGCTTAAAATTTAATGGTAATAGTGAGTTATAATGATATTATGTATGTACTGTCTTGTTTACACTGAAAACTAATCACTAACTACATAATTGTATTATTATTATTACGTGTAGGGAATCTGTTATTAATGCCAGTTTGTACAAAAATTAATGTTTTTTTGCAGTGATATTTACAGATGGCCACTTCACTATGAAAACTCTGTCTCAACTTGAGCGGATTGATATCAGGCCTTTAAGAGAGCTTGAAGCTTTTAAAAGCCAACTTCAGTCTGTGGTGGGAATGGACAAACTTGACCTTCCCATAGACAATTCATCCTCACTTCTGGAGATGTGGGTACAAGGACGTGCTAGCCTCCGTCCTACATGGAGGCATTTCTTCTGGGCCCTAAGAGAGATAAAGCTGACCCATCTTGCCGATCAGATAGAGGCCTCTCTCAGTGGAGTGGCAGTTGAACAGGCAGCAATAAATGAGGAGACAGAGGGAAGGGAGGAATACAACGAACAAGAACAAGGTGAGGTTATGTAATGTAGCTAACTGAATAGTTTCTCCCATGAATAGCTACTTACTGACCTGTGTGCATGCACAAGCAGTGAAGTGATCATGCAGTTCTGTTATCTGTCATTACAAAATTGGCCAGATCTGGAGATTCAGTTAAGTATCAAGTCATTAGTACATGCAACGAACGTGGGGTACATGTGTGAGTGAGTGATCTAGGGAGCTCTAAATAGGATGGCGCGAACACTTCATAGTGCTTATCAAGCCACAGTAGGCGGTGAGAGGGCATGCATGTAACCCACATAGTGCTAACGTAGACAGCAAAATCCTAATTGTTACTAAAAATAGCAAATATTTGATGAACAAGCTAGCATAGGCATTGTTTAAACCTGTTTTTATAGCGACCTATATACTTCCATGCTAAGCCTTTGTTGGCAGCATGCTAGCGCCAAAGATCCAGAAGGCAATACCAATCATCGAGATAAGTGAAAATGAGGCTATAGCTAGCTACTCAAGTGAATCAGAGATGGTGGCATGACAAAACGCCATCACACACTGTATCAGACAAAGCTGGGATCATGAGATATTGAAGATCTTTGTTCGAAGCTACAACAACAAAACCACAGAAGCTTACCCGATCGCTTCTGTCTTCGTCATTGGGCCGTAAAGTGAACGGGTACTTACACTGTTGAATAGTACTCTTGGTATCATACATACTAAAGTGTATTCTTGAATGCACAAGTCATGCACATGTGTTGATACATACACATACTTTGATAATCAGTGGTTTACCACAACTACCTAGAAGAGAGTGGTGTACATTTACGTGTATGTTCGTAGTGCGTTGTATGGCTGCATGGTATTATGTTGTATGTTTCGTAGATTCCCTGTGAGGCATCGAATGTAGACCTTGCATGCACTATATTGCACATGCATCATTACAACTATACAGCTCCTGGGGACATGGTCATACTCATAGAACTTGTCATGCTGCTGCATATATGAAGGATGCATAATGAATTTGTGCAGTATACGCTAAGCCCTCGCTTTTGCTGACAAAAAAGTTTAGTTTCTGGCTACTGGTATATTCCTGGGTTTTGGAACACGGCAGACTATAAGAAGACTAGCTAAATAACATATGGGCACGTCCAGTTCGTGTCCAAAATGTAGCTACCTCGCTGTACATGGCCGAATATTGGCCGTAAATGTTTGGCCGACTAAAGCAATCGGTTTGTCTGTCGACTGTCGTCTGTCAGCATAAAAATTGGCAAATCTCAACATTTAGGCCAAAGTAGGCTCAATAAATGGGATAAAATGGTGTAAGACAGCGAAAAAACACCTTCTGTCTCGCTCTTAATCCTAGGCAATACCCAGGGAAGCTACAAATCGTGCAAGAATGTCGGACACGCCTACATCGGACACGCCCACCTAGTACCTTCTAGCAATGTCATTTATGATCATGGACCTCAGAAAGAACGAAAGAATTCGTGAGTAGCAAGAGAATAAACTTCAAAGAGTACAGGCCTCTAAGAGATGCGCATGGCCATGGGCGATATTGCCATGGCACGTGGGGTATGTGCTCTATGAGCTCTAGTTTTTTTCTTGTTTCTGGCCAGCCTCAGGACCTTGTGACGTCACGAAGAGTAAGTGTGGGCATTGCCGATGCACTACAATATGCAATATAAGGCGCGGCGCGCACGCGAAGCACCGCAAATGCAAGATAAGGTAATTAGTGGTTACTACTGAATCACATTCCACAATCAGGCAAAAGTGAGGGCTTAGTGTATACTGGTGTATATAAATCTCATGTGCTCAGCACCTCATCCTTACTTTTCGGTCACAGTTGCGAAAGTTATAATCCAGATCAGTGACAATTATAGATAATTAATTAAGTTGTAATATTATTGGTAAGGATATCATGCTAGCTAAAGGAATATTTATATACGAGACAGGATACATTATAGTTATGAGAGGTAGCAAGCTATGTTCTCATGGCTCTTTGCTTCAATATATACATGTAGAACTTGTCAAGCTGCTGTGTCTATGATGATTTGGTTTACGTTAATCATAGAGACTGTAATTACTGCTGAAGAGGAGAAGCACATTGCTGCTGTGCAGAAAGCCATGGAAGAGAGAGGAATGCTAGATCACACCATGGTCCATGGTGTGTTTGTAGGCCCTGCTCGCTCTGGTAAAAACTCCCTCATGGAACGTCTTCTCGGCCGAATGCCCTCCTCTGTGTCTCCAAGCACTGGTGTGGCAGAAAGTGTAGTACAAGTTAAGGTGATACAAAAATCAGCTACATTTGCTGCAAATGTAGAAAAATCAATTTGGTCTGAAATGGACGAAGATGATGAGACAATTAAGTTAATGCTAATTAATAGTGAATCTCAAAATGAAGTACAAATACCAATCCTTCGAGTAGATCTAGAAGACACTGTAGAAACATTAAATTTTGACTCTAAAACCAGATATTCTGAAACTACCATTTCTATTGCTGACCCAAATTATAGGCAAAATGAATTGGCAGTAGATTCAGAATCAAGTGATGACAGATATGAGGCTCAGTCAAGTTTCACTGATGATCAACCAGCAGTGGAGTCGACCTCCTTCCAACCATGCCCTCAGCTTCCACATTCCTATGTTTCACCCATTGAAATTGTCATAAAAGCATTGAAGAAAAAAGGCAAGGAGGGTCTAGAAATACTTCAGCAACATTTCTATAAGACGTGGTCCCTTTACCTTACAAATACCGGAGGCCAGATGGAGTTTCAAGAGGTTTTACCGCTCCTTGTGTCAGGCCCATCCATGTTTTTCTTCACTTTTCGTCTTGATCGAGATCTCGACAAGACTTATGCAATTGAGTATGACCTTTCTGATGGAACCAGTGCCAAGCCTTACATATCCACCCTCACTACGTTAGAGGGAATCCTCCAAACATTAGCTAGTGTATCTGCAATGGGTATGTTTACATATCGGGGCCTACAGAAAAGAACTGTAGCTCTGAGACCTAAAGTGTTCCTTGTAGGCACTCATAAAGATAAACTAGATACTAAGAAAGCTAGTAAGCGCATCGCTAAAGTTGATAAGCGGCTTCAAGAAGTCCTTGAGTCAACATCACACTATAAAGATTTAGTTGAGTTTGCCTCACCAACTCAACTTATTTTCACAGTTAACAATTTTTCAGAGAGTGATCTAGATTTCCAAAATATTCGTTCTGCTTTTGAAAGAGTAGTTGTAAGAGATGAATTTCGAATGACCTCTCCTTCCCACTGGCTCATCTTTAGCCTTGCTTTAAGAAAATTAACATCTGATGTTATTAGTTATGACCTCTGCTTGGAGATTGCTAGGCGGTGTGGCCTTGCTGATGATGAAGTAGATGAAGCTCTTCATTTCATTCACTCAAAAATGGGTTTGATCCGCTACTTCCCATATGAAGATGTTAAAAATTTTGTTGTAATTCATCCTCAGCACCTTTTTGATAAGGTCACTGAACTTATTGTCAATACATTTACTTTTGAAAAAGCTGGTAAGCAAAAAACGGATGAATTTAATAAAAGAGGTATATTTTCATTGGTTGAATTTGAAAATATCTATTCTAGAAGTAACTCTGATATCAAAGCTTTTCAATTTTTGAAGCTACTCGAAAAACTTCGAATCGCTGCTCCATTTCACTTAAAAGGAAACATAATGTACTTTTTCCCCTGTGTACTTGCCCATGTACTAACTCCCAAGGTTTCAACGTTTCTCAAGATGTCGCAAAAAAGGAAGGCAGCTGTTATACCTCAATTACTTGTTATTTTTGACTGTGGCTACTGTCCCAAAGGTCTTCCTGGAGCTCTTATCAGCTACCTCATGGCAAATGAAATGAGGTCATCATTTACTTGGAACCTTCGCCATGACAAAATATTTTGCAATCAAGTCTCCTTTCTAGTAGGTCCCCTAGACACTGTGGTATTGGATATCTACTCAACTCATTTAATGATATTAATTACTATTGACAAGTCTATTGCACGTGATGCAAAATGCATGCCTTATAAAGTGTGCTGTGCAGTACGTGAAGCAGTAGAAGCTGGTATTAAGCAAATAACATCAACCATAAACTATGTCAATGCTAACCATTCCTTGACATTTCATTGTAAATGCAACAGTGACCATCCTGCTGTGTTGAAGTTTGTGGGTTGTACTCCACATAACATGTACTGTAGCAAAACAAACAAGACGTATGCATTACCAAAAGGTCATGAACTATGGCAAATATCTCTCAAAGAAGACCCATTTCATCAACAACAAAATCAATCAGTTGGCTCTGTAAAGTCTAGTGGTGTGCCAGAACCTGGGAATTTATGTGAAGTTTCTCCAGCAGTACATCCACAGCAAGGGCAGACCGAAAGGCTGACTGATGACCATCATGCCGTCCTGCTAAAACAACTGACTAAGCATAGTGCAGATTGGAAGATGATCGGTTTATACTTGGGATTTACTTCTGGTGAACTAAAGGACATTGAAGCGAGACCATTCCTACAGCCAGGTGCACCCACTAGTTGGCTTAGTGCCATGCTGGCACAGTGGCTACAGTGGGCTCCAGGGGACAGTCGAGGGAGTACCAGCTTTGCTACTCTGAAAGCTCTTAAAACTGCTCTAAGTGAAGCCTATCTAGGGGCTACTGCTCATGATCTAGGAGTTTGACTGACTCAACACTATTTATCTCAGAGACTTGATAACTGTAAGAAGATGAAAATACTAAACTTAAAGACAGATAATGAAGTTGAAGCTGTTAAGCTAGTACTAATGTCAAGTTGTCGAAATGGAGCCTAATCTTGAATCAAATTCAACATTAGCTATCAAACCTCACGTTAGCTCGTGTCCTCATCTTCCCAACAGGAGAAACGTATGATCTTCCCTCTGGGTATGAACTCTGGCAGATTCATAAGATCAACAAAGCAGACAGTGGAACTACACACTCACTAGAAGAGCATTTACAGTCAGAGAATTCTGTAGGTGGTGCAGGTATGTAATATCATGGTATATGTGGTACAGTTACAATACTGTGCGTATTAAAATTAATTTCAAACACATAGCCACCAGTGGTATTCCTCCAAGTATCCCTGTACTGCAACAACAGTTTCAGTAACTTCTACCTCAGACTGGTACAGAACTCTAACAGGTGACACTGCAGTGCTAAACAGTTTATGCTACCTAGTATACTTAGCTACACATTCAATCTACTGTTGCCACACACTGCAGGTCAGCAGTATACATCCCACGGACCCACTTCACAACCAGGGGAATGTCAACTGGTTATGCACCAGTAGTCCCCATACATCCTCAGCAAAGGATTATGGCTCAACCATATACCACAGTGACAGCTCCAGCTCAACCATTTGCAGGTACACTAACCACCTCTTGTGATAATTTTCAGTCATGCTGCATGCATAGTATAAATATACTGCTTTTCGATTTCCAGATTTTCCTCAAGGAGGGATTGTGGTACCAAGCTTTAATTATCCTCCTTCAGTCCCATCCATTTAAGGGGCCAACACTTGCAAGTATTAAATCTGATGTAGTGTTACATCATATACGTGAAAATTTTGCTGGATAAAAATTTCACCGAGCCCACTTTGAATTGTAGAAAAATTTAGTGGAATAAATTTTGCCAGCGTGGTAAATATCCTCCATGCAATGTTTGTCACAAAAAATTAGCGTGATAAATTTTCATCAATGAGAGCAGTTGGCAAAAATTTTATCCTGGCAAACATTTATACATATACGGTATTGGATAGGTGCATATTATGTCTATCCACATGTACCTTTGTTCTCTCAGATAATAACGCCGGCCATTTTGCTCCTTTACAACAACCCATCAGTGTATCCTCGTCCACTGTCAATCACTCCACGCATACAGTACTTACCAGTGGTCACTATGCCAGTCTAATCCAGCAACTTTCAAGCGATGTTGTCAAATGGAGGGAAATTGGAATTTATTTAGGTTTCAGTGCTAATGAATTGAACCTCATTCAGAGCAAACCAGCTCTTTTCACAGAAGCTCCAACTAGCTGGCTTCAGGAAATTATATCTCAATGGCTCCAGTGGGCTCCAGGGGACAGTCGAGGGAGCAACAGCTTTGCCACTCTGGAAAATCTCAAAAGTGCTCTCAGTCGTGCTGGACTAGGAACAACTGCTCATCATTTAAAGGTCTAATGTATGTGTGCTCATGCATAGTGAGCAAGTGTTGTGTATGTACATATCATCATTCACAGAAATCTGTCATGCTGTTTGATTTGGTTTGTATGGTGGGGAACTTTAGATGAGTTGGCTACTTTTTCAAAAATTAATTTGACATGTTTATCTGTGATACTGAGCATTCAAATTACAATTTAAACTGCCATTGCCAAATTAATGTGAACCGTTATCCCACATAATAATAATATTATTATAATGGTTACCAAAGTTATGAATTGTGACAGTGTGAGCGCACATAGTATTTTCATAGATTTTTGTTTGAAATCACATGCATAAATACCCTTGATATGCATCTATTCTTTTATCATTGTTGTGTCTAACAATTATTACTTTTAATCATCACTCCCCACTCTCAATCACTCTTCAGTCAACAAAATATTGATATGCATTGACTCCATATCGATTCAATCTCACTGTTTTATGTATACTGTCATTTTTCACATTATTACCCCTTGCGCATGCGCAAGGGGTAAAGTAATCGGTTGTGTCGTCGTAGTTGTTGTCGTTGTTGTCGTTGTTAGCACAAAAATCGCCATATCTCGAGATGTAGGCGTCTAAGCGACTGGTAAGCACAACGAATCAATCGAATTCGGCGAAAAAATGGCGTCTGTGGGCGCCAAATGGTGGGATACGGTCCACGAGCATCATAAATAGTGCCTATTTGTTGGCCACCGTAGCCACGCCTATCGACAGTGCCCATCAATGCATGATGCATGCACATTGTGCTTTCTGCTCATGCGCACAACTAACAAGCATATTACTGGTAAAGATCGTCGATGTTCTAAATAATGCTCGTGACGTCTATAGTGACTGAAATCTGAACAGTGAAGCCCCATGGAACCAATCCGAGTATATGTAAGAGAGCTATACTATTATTACAACAAAATATAGGAACAAGTTCATGTCTTCCTAGTCTGGGTGCAGAGAGGGCTGTTTCAAGTGTCACCGGAACAACTAAGCAGCATTTCCATTTTTCTCTCAAGTTCACAAAATTATAGCCATGCAACAAAATAAATCTATAGATTGCGCAATGTGCGCGCGGGGTATGTGCTCTACAGAGCTCTAGTTCTCAACTGTTTTCATTCATTCACCTTTCATAATGTCGTTTGCTTGAACAGTGCAATTTGATCATGAGTGTGAGTTAAAATACTGCTCCATAATTATTATGGAACCTGGTAAGTACATACACTTTGTGGTTGTATGTGTGCACACCTTATACCCATACACATGTACATGTACCCACATACACATGTTCTTCTAGCAGATGTTATGATTTGTGAGGGTGAGGTCTCTACTTCATCAGCCAGTGGTTACTGTGGTTTACACTGATCACCAGTTAGGGGATTACCTTCCAAGATTATCTCTGCTGCACACCTGGTGAGAGGTTTGTGGTCTTAGACTCTCTCTCTCTCTCTCTCTCTCTCTCTCTCTCTCTCTCTCTCTCTCTCTCTCTCTCTCTCTCTCTCTCTCTCTCTCTCCCTCACATGCACACCACATGTATACAATGTACATTCCCTTTGTGGTCTCTCATATTAGGTCAGTGGACTGGGCCCACACCATAATACTTGTACACATGTAACCACCAGCCCACAGTATTTTTGTGGAACATGATGCACTTCTGAGGCTGCACAGTATAAATTACCGAAAGAGGTGTACCAGTACATAATAATTTGCACACACACACACACACACACAAGCATCTATACACAAAATATGTGCACATAGTAGTTACGTACAATGTTATTCTCTCTCTCTCTCATGTATATATACACACACTGACCACCATGTACCCATTCCCTCCCATGCCCATTCTTGGCATGCCCATACACTCACTTCAATAGACTTGTGTGTACTGGAAGCTGATTGGAGACACTGTATTGGGCTAACAGAAGCTGGTCTCTCTTCCAGCAGGTGTTAGTAGGACATTGGTGAAGAAGAGAGTAGGGATGCTGGAGGTTTCCTTCAAAGCAACTAATATGGAGTGGTCTGGAGGAAGGAAGGTGTGCCGGTGGGCAGGGAATGCTATTGAAGCATTGGAGTTGTGATGACAGCAGCTGAAGGTTAGTTGTAGTGTTGATGTCATCAGTATGTACAGGCTCTCCCTCCTCCTCCTACAGACTACGATGGGTGGACAGACTCAGTTTCATGGAAGGGATGAGATAACTGGACATCTCTCTATATATAATCTGATTTCTACTACATCATGATATTATAACATGACCATGGCCATGTTTAGCAGGAAGATGTGCTGTGTCTGACTAACTGACTGAACAAGGTGAGCCCTTAGCTTTGTTTGGTCAATGGACTTCTATACCCACACCAAAATACATGCCCACATGTGACCACCAGCCCACAGCATTTTTTGTGGGGAAAATGCTGCCCTTTCTGAGGCTGCACTATATAATATTATATGTAAACTACTGAAAGAGGCACAGGTGTACATTTATGTGCACACACCACACAAGCACCTAGCACTACAAACACACACACAGTAGTTTAATACTCTAGCCTCGTCCACAGGCTCCTGTTGAAAAAGATCGGGGAGTCTGGGGACAAGGCTAGTTTAATACATGACACGACATGGTCGAGTGCACCCCTATTAGTGTTGTGTTACTGTCCACGACCCCTTTCATCGTCAGGCTACCCTATGATCATCTACACCAATCCCATAGCCAACTGTTACAATGATTATGCCTATAAAACTTTGGTTGCTAGCAAGTAGGGAATTACAAACGAACAATACATACATGATATGCTCTCTCTTTCATAGAGTTATGCACACCCTTAAACTTTTCCCAGACTAGGTCTGCTTTTGAGATCAGCGGATCAACCAGCCACATCCATATCCCAGGTATGAACTGGCCTGGATGATTCCTCCTGACGTAATCAAACATTGCCTGTAAATTTTAGCTCTTTCTCTCCCTGCTTCAAGTCCCTGCTTGGTGTCAGTCCCAGTCCAATTCCTATTCCCCAGTCTATATACATGTAGCTATTGTCCGGCCTGGTTGTTAATAATAATATTTATTATAATTCTCTCCACAGCTTTCCCACACTACACACCAGACATGGAGAACCCCACTGCCATCAAGAACTGACAAACTTATTTTCAGTAACTTCTGTTGTATATAGCTTTAGTTTACACTTTCAGCAGGAAGAGGTGATGCTTTGTTATTTCCTCAGAGCACACGCACTACTAATTACCGTAGTATGATTCCGTAGAACCTAATATTAAATTATCATTGTTTTGATGTAGCCACTTAATCAAGATAATATTATTATCAACCATAGTTTTTTGATACTTAATGTAACAATATTAAATTAAATTGTGGATGTAGCTAATTAATTAATAATTATCTATAGGCCTTAGCAGGCTATTAAATTTATAATCGGTAGGGGGCCAGTACAGTATAATTATTCAGATCACCCAAACCATAGATATTATAGACTATGTATACGTTTATGTAGCTATATTATATCTATGCCCAATTCAAACCAATGGAGAGCCATTTCACTATACATGTAATAATATTATTTATTATACCTTCTATAATATTATAATATTAGGCCAAGAAAAGAAAATTCTTAGTTTCTCAGGCTTTTTCAGCCAAAAAATGATGCGGGCGGGCGGCTTTTTATTTTATTTTTTATTTTTTTGGGGCGTGGCCCACCCTTAACCACGCCCATATACGGCCTACCTCGAGCTGAAGTTTGGCTGAAAGTAACTGGAATTTGCAAGTCTTAGTTAATCTATAATTTGTTATAGCATAGCCATCAGAGAAGCGATTTTGAGAAGTCAGATGCCTACTAGAGAGTGTCAAGGCTGATGCTCAAGCACAGCCAGCCAAAGAGATCGAGTGGTAAGCACGACGATAATTAAATTACCACACCCACTTAATTAAAAAAAAAAAAAAAAGGGCCCAGCAGCCAAAAACTGATGCGGGCGGGCCTGAGAAACTAAATATTTTTTTTTCATGGCCTTATATGGCAGTATATTCAGTGTATTATAGCATTTAAGGTACCATTAAATTGCGTGGGCGTGAGGTGGGGGATATGACACCTAAACCACATCAAAGTCATTAGTGAGGTGCATGTTGTGTAACCACGCCCTTTTAATTGCACAGGTCTCAGGGGTGTGGCTGCTAGAGCCGGAAGTGTTCATTTAATATCCTCCATGGACCGGAAGCCGAGCCGGAAGGGAGGGGCCAGGCCACGCCCAAAACAGCCCCACCCTGTTCCCCAAGGACCACCATTCTCAATCAAGTGCCTACTAACCACCGGATGTCCACCGGAAGCCCACAATCAATCCCAATTAAAACACGCAGCTTCCTCTAGGCCAAAACACACACAAACACTTGGAGGCCGTTCTGCCACACCGCCCACACAAGAGCTCACCTCATTTCCTGTGTGGGCGGAGTAACAACACGTCATCGCAACCACATCCGCTTCAAACCATCGTCAGCTTCCGTCCAGCCGTACGGTCCCCTCCATCGCACCGGCGTACAGTGCCTCATTAACAGACATGGCCTCACCTTTGACCTCCTGCCACGCCCCCAAAGCCTCCTCGCGGGGTTCAAAGGTCACCACCGCTTCCGGGACACGCCCACCTATCGCCGAGGCCAAGTCCCAGGCGCCGATATCCAAGCACTGGCCCGTGAAGCCACGCCCAATCGGAAGCAATAAAACCTGCATTAACGCACACGCACACACTCCACACAGTGCCAGGAACACGCCCACATGCTTAATTAGGCCTAATAAGGCTTTTTTTTTTTTTTTTTTTTTTGTCGTTGCGGTTAATAGTCAAGAAAGAATGCTTTGATCTTGCTTTGAAGTGGGCAATTACCGGTGTTTCTTCAGGGGCCACTTCCGGTCGCTAATTACACGCGCATAATCATCCCTGGCCGATTCTAGACACGCCCACCTTCGACCAAAAGCACTCGTATGGCCTCTTCGGCCACGCCCCTTCACGATTCGCTAATTGAATTAGCCAATCCTGACGCTCACGCCCACGCACTTTAATGCTACCTTAATAGCTATATTATTATTATTGTCCTCATCAAAAATTATTATTCTATTGCGTGTTTCTTGCGGAAATTTTAATTTATATTTTCATTACGTATGTACTGTGTCTGTTGAATCTTCGATCTCCAGCTGCGTCGTCACAGTGGCCATATGCATGGACGCTGCCGATCTCCAGGAAAACTATGGCAACGGCTAGTTCATCCAACAGGGTGAGTGATTTCTCACGACTTATCACAAGGTATTAATACCATCCGCTGCCGGGGAGATCGCGATCGTTTTCGTTGTTATTCGAATTACTTGCTTGCATATAAATTATTTATCTCGTTGCATGGCAGGTTGATATCCTCCACCCCTGTGCTCAACTGAAGTGGAGGAAGTGCAGGACACTGCCTGTGCGTATGCATGATGCCCAGGCAGTGTGGCTGGGGGACAAGCTCTATGTGGGGGGAGGACTGACATCAGGAAATAATATAAGAGATGCTGCCAGGCTCTACATCCACGCCCCTACCACTGATACATGGAGTCATGTCGACACCGTTGTATATTACTTTGCCCTCGTCATCTACCACTCCCAGCTTGTGCTGGTGGGTGGGAGGGAGTTAGTTGGTGAGTACTTGATAGATGGGCCAGTCACTAATAAACTGTGGACATTGACCGAATATAACCAATGGAGGGAAACTCTTCCTCCAATGACAACTAAATGTCATAGAGCATCAGCAGTGGAACTTGCAGATAATATTTTTGTAGCTGGTGGAGAGGATGATAAAGGGAGAAATGTTGGCATTGTTGAAGTCTACAATGGTCATCACTGGGCTGAAGCACAATGTCTACCTAAACCTTGTTGTGTCATGAAGTCCACTGTCCTCAATGGGCACTGGTACCTGATGGGAGGGCGGGGAAAAGGAGAGGAGGTCTATTATGCCTCACTGGACTCACTTGCAGCCAGCTGTCGACCCAGTGAGAAACCT
This sequence comes from Cliona cf. orientalis, assembly GCA_963930775.1. NCBI lineage: Eukaryota > Metazoa > Porifera > Demospongiae > Clionaida > Clionaidae > Cliona > Cliona cf. orientalis. The sequence continues at coordinate 6,170,033 of OZ005699.1, read as the reverse complement.
CTACCTTCTGTATGGAAGAGACTTCCTGATGTCCCTCATGTACATTCCAGCACAGCAGTGTTTGGAAACAGACTGATTGCTGTAGGAGGAGGAGTATACCCATCCAGCTCATCCATCCATGCCTACTCCCCCCATACCAAGTCCTGGGTACATGTTGGGGACATGCCTGTTCAACTTCACTCTACTTGTACTGCAGTCCTCCCCACAGGAGACTTGATGGTGATAGGGGGGTGGAGTAAAACATCCATAGAGTTATGTGTGCACAAAGCAAGCTTAAAATATAATGGTAATAGTGAGCTATAATGACATGTAGGTACTGTATCTTGTTTACACTGAAAGTTAATCACTAACTACATAATTGTGTGTTGTTATGTATGGGGAATCTGCTCTTATATTGCTGGTTAGTACAAAAATTATTACTTTGCAGTGGATGGCCACTTCACTATGAAAACTCTTTCTCGGCTTGAGCAGATTGGCATCAGACCTTTACAAGAGCTTGAGGCTTATAAAAGACAACTTCAGACTGTGGTAGGAATGGATAATGTTGACCTTCTCATAGACAATTCATCCTCACTCCTGGAGATGTGGGTACAAGGACGTGCTAGCCTTCATCCTACATGGAGGCACTTCTTCTGGGCCCTGAGAGAGATAAAGCTGAACCATCTTGCCGATCAGATAGAGGCCTCTCTCAGTGGAGTAGTCATTGAGCAAGCAGCAATAAGTGAGGAGACAGAGGGAAGGGAGGAAGACAACAAACAAGAACAAGGTGAGATTATATTATATGTAACGTAGCTAACTGAATAGTTTCTCCCAAGAATACTTACTGCCCTGTGTGCTATGAAGCGATCAGTTCTACATGTCATACATCTATATGTCTGTTGCATATCATTACAAAAATGGCCAGATCTGGTGATTCAGCTAGGTATCAAAGTCATCAGTACAAATTGTTGTGCAACGAGCGTGGGGTACATGTATGTGTAAGTGATCTAGGGAGCTCTAAATAGGGTTGGGCGAACACTTCATAGTGTATCATCGAGGGCTTATCGAGCCACCGTAGGCAGCGAGACTGCATGTAACCTGCATAGTGCTAACGTAGAGGGCAAAACGTAATAAATAGCTAAACATTCAATGAATAAGCTAGGCTAAGCAGGGGTTCATGGACAATGCTTTTTACTTGATTTTATAGTGATCTATATACTTCCACTCTAAGCCTTTGTTGGCAACACCCAAGATCCAGAAGGCAACATCAATCGTCGAGATAAGTGAAAACGAGGCAGAGACTGTGGCAGTGATAAACAGCTGTGAGCTGACAAAACGCCATCGCACACTGTATCGGATAAAGCTGGGATCACGAGACGTCGAAGGTCTTCGTTCTAAGCTAGTTTTTGATACAATAACAAAACCAAAAGTTTACCCAATCGCTTCTGTCTCCATCATTGGGTGGTAAAGTGAATGGGAGCTTACACTGTTGAACAATACTTGGCTCGCACGATTGATTTTGTTACTGACACTTAGCAGTGTTGACAACCACCTGAAAGGACCATGGTAGTCTCTCTTCTTTGTCAATAACTGGCTGATAAGTCATCAAACAAAATTCCGTGGCTAGTTTTTTTAGTAACACGTAGGATTTTGCCGTCTACGTACATTGCATGCCTTCTCGCCACTCGATAAGCCCTTAGTATCATGCAGCTGCTCTCATACTAAAGTGTATTCATGAATGCACAAGTCATGCACATGTGTTTATGTACATACTTTGATAATCAGTGGTTTACCACAACTCCCTACAAGAGAGGGGTGTACATGTACATGTGTGCATGGTATTGTACCATAGACTGAGTACTCCCTGTCAACTTACTAATCTGATTCTCTGTGACTGAAGCATCAAATGTAGACCTTGTGTGCACTATATTGACGACCTTTTACCACATGCATGTAACCAAACATGTTTTCGGAACTAAAATTTAATTTATGGACTGCAGTATTGTGAATACTATGAAAATGAAGCACCATTATAGTGCAAAACCCTCTGCACGCAAGCACTGAGCAGTACTGCCTGTCCAATACAAAATTTTTGCGCTTCGAGTACCGGCAAACTAGCCTGCCAAAAAGCTCAGAAAATTTTTGAAAGTGGAAGAAATAAAATCTAAGGATCAAGCAGGATTTGAACCCATGACCACCGCTCCACCAGCACCAGCCCTAATCCGCTCAGCCAACCCAGCTCAACGCTGCTGGATGCCATTTTTTGCCAACTTCATCCATATGTCCCCTGACCCCACCTTCGTATAACCCTCGCGCATGCGTATAACTATTAGGCCTATGCCATATAGCGTGACATATCCTGCATTCTATTTATACGAAAAGTTAGCTAACCAGGATCGGAGAAGTCAAGAAGCTTAGAATCTATGGAATCAGCAAATTTAATGACTCCAAAACTAGCGAATAAAGCGTTCTCTACGAAATCCACATAAATCATGAGTTTGGAATGCCATAAAGAACCTTATAACATCGCAATTTGGACTCGCAAACGAGGTATGTAGCAGTTAGCGTGGTAACAGACAGACAGACAGACACACACACACAGACCGACTACCGTAACCCTCGCGTATGCGCCGAGGGTTAACAATATTATTGCTCTCATGTAACAATGGCAAGTGAAGGAAAGGATCTGATGATTTCTGGTCAGCATTTTATTAACTCACATGTGCTAGAAGTAAGTGCAACTCAGATGACCCAAAGGCATGTTAGGTTAATATGACCCACCGGATTTTGCAGTGTGGTCACAGTTGCAAACGTTATAATCCAGATTAGTGACCATTACCAATGATTAATTAAATTATAATTGGTATGGGTATCATTATTACAAAACAGTATGCATGTACAATAATATAGTTATGACAGGTAGCAAATTATGCTCTCATGGGTCTTTGTTTCAACACGTACATGTAGAACTTGTCATGCTGCTGCATCTATAAAGGATGTATGATAATTTTGGTGTATATTAATCACAGAGACTGTAATTACCGCTGAAGAGGAGAAGCACATTGCTGCTGTGCAGAAGGCCATGGAAGAGAGAGGAATGCTAGATCATACCATAGTCCATGGTGTGTTTGTAGGCCCTGCTCGTTCTGGTAAAAACTCCCTCATGGAACGTCTTCTCGGCCGAATGCCCTCCTCTGTATCTCCAAGCACTGGTGTAGCTGAGAGTGTAGTCCAAGTTAAGGTGATACAGAAATCAACAACATTCGCTGCAAATGTAATAGAATCAATTTGGTCAATAATGGATTATGACGATGAGGCAATTAAGCTAATGTTAATTAATAGTGAGTCACAAGATAGAATAACAATACAGATACCTAATCTTCAGCATGAGGATTCATTAGACAACCAACCAACTACAGACCCTGACTCTGAAGATCAGTTCTTTGATGCTCAATCTAGCTTATCATTGCATGAAACTCATCAGAATCTACCAGAGCATGAAGTAGCCCCCTCCACAGAACCATCTCACGATTACACACAAGTAAAAGGTAGAATAGAATCAGCAACAACAACCATGGCTCAGTTACCCCCTGATAGATTGCACTGTCAGCTTCCCGACTCATACGTTCCTCCTATTGAGATTATTAAGGTGGCATTAAGGAAAAAAGGAAAGACGGGCATAGAGGTTCTTCAACAGCACTTTCAGAAGACATGGTCACTATACCTCACAAACACTGGAGGCCAAATGGAGTTCCAAGAGGTCTTGCCTCTTTTAGTCTCGGGTCCCTCCATGTTCTTCTTCACCTTTCGCCTTGATAGAGATCTCGATGAGCGTTATAAGATAGAGTATGATCTTTCCGATGGTACAAAAGCAGAGCCATACGTATCAACCCTTACAACAGTGGAAGGGCTCTTACAGACATTGGCCACCATTGCCGCTATGGGTACATTTGTCTATGAGCGGTTACAAAGGAGAAAAGTACCCCTTAAACCAAAGGTATTCATTGTGGGCACACACAGAGATAATTTAGATGAGGCAACAGCTGATGCTCGCATTTCCAGCATAGACCAGCAGCTTCAGGAGGCAATAAAATCCACTACACATTATAAAGACTTAGTAGAATTTGCCTCTCCAACACAATTAATGTTTGCTGTTAGTAATTTTTCAGAGAGTGAGTCCAATTTTAAACTCATTCGTTCAGCTGTTGAACGAGTTGTAGGACGAAATGACTTTGCAATGACTTCTCCTGTTCACTGGCTGATCTTTAGCCTTGCCCTGCGAAAGCTAAAGTCTTTTGTGATTACTTATGACCTCTGCTTGGAGGTTGCTCGGCAGTGTGGACTTGCTGATGATGAAGTTGATGAAGCACTTCATTTCATTCACTCTAAGATGGGGTTAATCCGCTACTTCCCATATGAAGGTGTTAAGGATCTAGTAGTCATTCATCCACAATTTTTGTTCGATAAGGTGACGGAACTTATTGTTGACACTTTCACGTTTGAAAAGACGACTAAACAGACTATGGATGATTTTAAGAAGAAGGGAATTTTCTCTCTTAGTGAATTTGAAACAATTAGCTCTAAAACGAATACCAGTATCAAGCCATATAAATTTGCTAAACTTTTAGAGAGTCTACGGATTGCTGCTCCATTTCAAATGGAGGGAGAACGAAAATATTTCTTTCCTTGTGTTCTTGCTAACGCTGCAGAAACTGCACTTCAGCAATTGATGCTTACAGCAACTCCGATACCACAGCTGATTGTTACATTTGAGTGTGGGTATTGCCCCAAGGGTCTAGCTGGAGCACTTATCAAGTACCTGATGGCAAACGAGATGGAATCATGTTACACCTGGGAGATCTATACTGATAAAATCTTCAGGAATCAAGTATCGTTTCATGTGGGGCCTCTAGATACGATAGTACTTAGAATTACACCAACATACTTAGAGATTGTTTGCATCCCAGGCAGATTTCGAAACCGCGACAAGAAATGTCCACTTACAGAAATTTGCAGCGAAGTCCGTAAAGCAGTCGAGGCCGGTATTAAACAAGTAACATCTGATATTAACTATGTGAAAGCTCAACATGGTCTAACATTCCGTTGCGAGTGTAAAGGTGATCACCCCGGCAAGCTAGGGCTGCTACCAGATGGTGAACCTTACTGTCTATCGTGTAGTAAGACAGGAGAAACATATGATCTTCCCTCTGGATATGAACTCTGGCAGATTCATAAGATCAATAAAGCAGACAGTGGAATTATACATTCACTAAAAAAGTATTTACAGTCAGAGAATTCTGTAGATGGCGCAGGTATGTAATATAATGGTATGTATGGTACAGATACAATGCTATGCATATAATATGTAGCCACCAGTGATATTCCTCTAAGTATCCCTGTATTGCAACAACAATTTCAGCCGCTTTTACCTCAGAATGGTACAGGAACTCCACCAGGTGACACTTCAGTGCCAAACACTTTATCCTATCTAGTATACTTAGCTACACATTCAATCTATTGCTGCCACACACTGCAGGTCAACAGTACAACCCACAGACCCACTTCACTACCAGGGGAACGCAAACTGGCTATGTACCAGTGGTCCCCATACATCCTCAACAAAGGATTATTGCTCAACCATATACCACAGTGACAGCTCCAGCTCAACCATTTGCAGGTAGATATAACCACCTCTTATGTTATTAATCATGCTGTGTAGTATTACTGCTACATGACTTACAGGTTTTCCTCAAGGAGGGATTGTGGTACCAGGCTTTAATTATCCTCCTTCACTCCCATCCATTTATGGGGCCAGTACTCGTAAGTATTGAATCTGATATAGTGTTACATTGTATACGTGAAAATTTTCGCCAAGCCCACTTTGAATTGTAGAAAAATTTGGTGGAATAAATTTTGCCAGCATAGTAAATATCCTCGATCTATGTAACATTTATCATACTCTGGTGACCTGCTCTGAGAAAAGGGACCTTAGCACATAATTTCTAATAATGACTGAAATGTGAAAAAATCTGCTTTTCTTCAATTTTCTACGTTTTAGTGGCTTCATTTTGATATATTATGTTTATACATTTGTATCAAATAAAATGTAGCTATGGGCGCAATTAATTGCCCCGATATAATACAACTAATACAGAATTTAATTAAAATACGCCTATTTTCAGAGATTCTGAACGACTCTATCTACCCGAGTGAATAAAAATGGTCATAACTCCACTTGTGATCAATGTTTTTCCTTGCAACTTGAACCATTGTACTCAGTATAGACAGAGCTATCTATTCATGCTAAAGTCTCAAATAAAAATGTCTCTAAGGTCCCTTTTCTCAGAGCAGGTATTAGGACAAAATTTTCACCAATGAGAGCAGCTGACGAAAATTTTCTCCTGGTGAAAAGTTATACATATACGGTATTGGATAGGTGCATGTGTCTATCTGTGTGTACATTTACCTTTGTTATCTTAGATACTAACGCCGGCCATTTTGCTCCTTCACAACAACCCATCAGTGTATCCCCGTCCACTGTCAATCTCTCCACGCATACAGTACTTACCAGTGGTCACTATGCCAATTTAATCCAGCAACTTTCAAGCGATGCTGCCAAATGGAGGGAAATTGGAATTTACTTAGGTTTCAGTGCTAATGAATTAAACGTCATTCAGAGCAAACCAGCTCTGTTCACAGAAGCTCCAACTAGCTGGCTTCAGGAAATTCTATCTCAATGGCTCCAGTGGGCTCCGGGGGACAGTCGAGGGAGCACCAGCTTTGCCACTCTGGAAAATCTTAAAACTGCTCTCAGTCGTGCTGGACTAGGAGCAACTGCTCATCACTTAAAGGTCTAATGTATGTGTGCTCATGCATAGTGAGCAGGTGTTTTGTATGTGCACAATATCATCATTCATAGAAATCTGTCATGCTATTTGATTTGTATGGTGGGAAACTTTAGATGATTTGGCTACTTTTTCATTTAACACATTTATCTATGACGCTGAGCATTCAAATCACAATTTTCAACTTCCATTGCCAAATTAATATGAACCGTTTTCCCACATAATAATAATATAATGATTGCCAAAGTTATGAATTGTGACAGTGTGCGTACACATAATCATTTCACAGATTCTTTTTTGTTTGAAATCACATGCAGCAAGTACACTTGATATGCACCCATTCTTTTATCATTATTGTGTCTAATTTTACTTTTAACCATCACGTCCCCACCCTCAATCACTCTTCAGTCAAATATTTACATGCATTGACTCCATATCGATGCAGTCCATGGGTTCCAGGGGACAGTCGAGGGAGTAAGTGGAGGGATATTGGAACTCACCTTGGATTTCTTCCTGGAGAGCTGTCGAACATTGAAGCTAGTCCAAACCTCATACAAGGTGCCCCAGTAAGCTGGATTAGTGCCATCTAGCTCAGTGGCTACAGAGAACCAGCTCTGCCACTCTGGAAGATCTCAAAACAGCACTCGGTAAAGCTGGACTAGCAGCAGCTGCTCATGATCTGAAACTCGGATTCAATCTCACAGCTTTATATATACTATAATATTTTATTATCATTCAAAGAAGTTAACATCCTTTTCATATTGTTTTCTCTCCTTTTTCATGGTATTATCACCTTTCACATTATTATTCACTTGAACAGCGCAATTTGAGTGTGAGTTGAAATGCTGCTCCATATTATGGAACTTGATAAGTACATACACTTTGTTGGTTGTATGTGTGCACACCTTATACCCATACACATGTACGTGTACCCACATACACATGTTCTGCTAATAGATGTTATGGTTTGTGAGGGTGAGGTCTCTACTTCATCAGCCAGTGGTTACTGTGGTTTACACTGATCACCAGTTAGGGGATTACCTTCCAAGATTATCTCTGCTGCACACCTGGTGAGAGGAAATACGTTTGTGGTCTCAGACTCTCTCTCTCCCCCTCTCCCTCTCTCCCTCACATGCACCCCCTCACATGTACAATGTACATTCCCTTTGTGGTCTCTCATGTTAGGTCAGTGGACTGGGCCCACACCAAAATACTTGTACACATGTAACCACCAGCCCACAGTATTTTTGTGGGAACATGATGCACTTCCTGAGGCTGCACAGTTTACTAAAAGAGGCATACATAATAATTTGCACACACACACAAGCATCTATACACAAAAACACGTGCACATAGTAGTTACGTACAATGTTATTCTCTCTCTCACATGTATATACAATGTACACATTCCGCATATGCATACATTCACTTCAGTAGACTTGTGTGTACTGGAAGCTGATTGGAGACACTGTATTGGGCTAACAGAAGGTCGTCTCTCTTCCAGCAGGTGTTAGTAGGACATTGGAGAAGAAGAGAGTAGGGATGCTGGAGGTTTCCTTCAAAGCAACTAATATGGAGTGGTCTGGGGGAAGGAAGGTGTGCCGGCGGGCAGGGGATGCTATTGAAGCATTGGAGTTGTGATGACAGCAGCCGAAGGTTAGTTGTAGTGTTGTCAGTATTCAGACACAGCATATCTTCCTGCTAAACATGGTCATGGTCATGTTATAATATTATCATGATGTAGAGAAATCAGATTCTATATAGAGAGATGTCCAGTTATCTCATCCCTTCCATGAAACTGAGTCTGTCCATCCATCGTAGTCTGTAGGAGGAGGAGGGAGAGCCTGTACATGCTGATGATATCTGAACAAGGTGAGCCCTTAGCTTGTTTGGTCAATGGACTTCTATACCCACACCAAATACATGCCCACATGTGACCACCAGCCCACAGCATTTTTGTGGGGAAAATGCAGAGGCTGCACTGTATTTATGTGCACACACACCATACAAGCACCTAGTGCTACAAGCACATGCAAGCACACACACACACACACACACACAGTAGTTTAGTACTAGCATTGTCCCCAGGCTCCCGTTGAAAAAGATCAGGGAGCTTGAGGACGAGGCTAGTTTAATACATGTACATGACATGGTTGAGTGCACCCCTGTTAGTGTTGTGCTACTGTCCATGACTCCCTTTCATCGTCAGGCTACCCTATGATCATCTACACTAATCCCATAGCCAACAATTACAATAATTATGCCTACAAATGCCTTTGGTTGCTATAATAGGGAATTACGAACGAGCAATATAATTATGCTCTCTTTCATAAAGTTATGTATACACTTGCAGTGTATATAAACCTTTAGTTTCCCAGATCCACTTTATATAAACCTTTCCCAGATCAGGACTGCTTTGAGATCAGCCAGCCACATTCATATCCCAGGCTTCAAGGGAACTGGATGATTCCTCCTGACTTAATCGAACATTGCCTGTAAGTTCTAGTACATGTATTATATACATTCTCTCTGCTTCAATTGCTTGATTGTGTCAGTCTCATTCAGAGGCTTTCAGTTTATATAGTGGCATAGCCAGGTGCCTCCCCCAACTCTTAGATCACTGACTCCAGCTAGTTCCAGAACCTGTTCAGGTGCATGCAGGGTATGTAGTTCAACACTCCTGGCATTGAATAGTATACACAGTGAGCCATGCGATACATCTCCAGCTATATTATATGCATACATGTAGCGGTGAGGGTTCTGCACTCCTGTGCATTCATTTCACATGCATCTATGCAACAAAGATTAAAAACTTTGAAGATATCAAATTACATCTTTTATTATTGAATCATAAACATAATTATTATGCTTTGCAACAGTCAAACTGCTTCATTTATTACATGAACTCAAATTCTATATACAACCCCCGGTAAGCGGTCTGTGTCTGTCACTTGATCATAATCTGTATCATCTGATGCTGCCTGACCACGAGGCTTGGACAACTCCACTACAGAGTACGTTGCTTCCACCATAGATAGGTGGGGTGGGCCTGTCAGGCTGAGGAGCGGCAGTGTGTAGTATTGACTGGGCAGTCCAGCTCATCCAGTAGTTCATCAAGATGCATGCACTGCTTTTGTTATGCATACAGTTACTGTAACTATACTATATGGAATTGGAGTATGCTACACATGACTGTGTGCAAGCTTATGTAGTGTATTATGTTATGGCTGTTTGTAATCACTGGTCCGGGACTTGACTGGACTACTGGACTGACCTTCAACTTCCTTTTACCCCCAGCCCATTATGCATAGTATGCATGCAATTAGCACAAGTGGTGGAAGACCATGAAGACTAGTACTAGTGATAAGTTGTGAAATTAGCTAGCTATAGCTCCTACCAGAAAATTATTGAAACAATGGGGAAGCCTGGGGCCAAGGCAATAATACTTTCTTCATAAGAATTTAAATAATGAAATAGAGAGAATAGGGTAGCTTACACCGTGCACACTAGGAGATCTCGAGGCAAAAATCTGTTCTCAAATTCCTTGATTGATCATGTGTGGATTGATATAAAGTAGCTAGCAAGCAAAAACTTTCAGGAATTAGCACAGGCTGTAGCTTATCATACACATGCAGACTATAAGCTGGTAGTAGTAAAGATTCTGAATAGCTAGATACATTGTCATGTTATGCCTCAAAGATTCTCAGTGATTGCTAGCTACACTGAACAGTACAGGATACATTACACTAGAGTCTTGGCTAAGTGGTCCCCATAAGGTATTTCAGGCTCAGAGACAGATTCTCTAAGCAGTGTTTTTCTTCCTAGCAATTGGGGTATTGGCCTGGCATAGGTTTAGAGCTATTAATTTTATTACTTAATGTCGGCATATTATAATAGGTAGGGCTTTCAAGTTGAGGCTTCACTCCCAAGCCAAACCCACCTGGTATGCATTATCGTTGGCCCTTGGGGAGGACACTATGACTTGTCTAGCTATATACCAGGCACTGTTGCTAATCGATAGACAATGTGGCATAATAATAATATTTATTATTATATTTCTGGAATCAATGGGAAATGGTACCTGCATGCAATATTGAAAACATGGGAGAAATCTGGAGATGAGCTAGGGAAAAGTATCTGAAAAAAGTTGCATTGCACCACGTGCACCTGGCTGTTATACAATACTTTCAGTAAGGCAGTGCTGCCAAAGATTAGGATTTTATCCTAATAATAGGATTTTTGAGCATCAATTATTTTGCTTCATTAGGAATATTAGGATTTTTTTTAGCCTTTTACTCCCATAAGGTACAGTGTTTTCCATGATTATCTCAGGATTTGGGGTATTCCTTAGGATTTATTGTCAAAAGCCCTGGTAAGGCTTCTACTAAAATTATTATTAAATCTAGCACAGAATTCCCCATAAATTGAAGGTCGAAGGTCAGTCCAGTAGTCCATCCAGTCTACCAGTCCAGTCCAGTGATTACTACATACAGCTTTTATATGTCATGTGTATCTACATGAGATGAGTTCAAGTTCCCAGTAAGCTTCATGTACTTCAAGAAATACACATATCATTAATAGCTAATATCCGTATAAAATTAATGTACAAACACAGAATGGATTACTACGATTACACTACAGTACTTTACTATATACATGCATACATGCAACAAGCTATATAATTATATCGAAACAGTTTCGCAGGTCAGAAATTGCATGTCAGGAGAGGGGTTCACGCATTGGGATCAATGTGTACCACAGACAGTGTCCTTCTCGGCCACCATACTACAGCTCTAGTTAGTTGGGTCAAGGTGCATAATAACCGGCATGTGCGATGCCGTACAGTACACTATTGAATCTCCTAATCAGGGTCAGATCTATAGGAATTTGAAAAATTCAAGCCATGCCCATTTAATAAAAAAACACACCCATTTTAGTTGCTTTTAGCACTCTGACAAGTACAAAACCTCAAGGTTCACCACAGCTAGTCTAATGTACATGTGTGGTTTAATCAAAGCCACACAACAAATACAATAGAGTGTGTACTGCATAATAATTAATTATCACTAGTGGAACCATTGGAATCACTACTTCTAAGTTGTCGGCAGTCCATGAGCTAGACATCAGAGCAGAAAACTAAATGCCTATCTTCTGTTCTTGGGTGTGTCCTAATGTGAGCCACAAATGCCATAGCTTCAGGCACGCGATAAAAGAATTTCCACTTATTTTTGATTTCCAAAACAATAATTGTTGATTGATGTATCCCAAGTTCAGCCATCACTGAAAGTCTGTATATCGATTTTGTCCTGAATTTTCCTTCATTTTTACCGTTCATGGCACTGATGTATTGCATCAAATTGCCATCCTTGATTTCTTCTTCGGGTGGGTCAAATCCTTTAGAGGGTTCTATATATCGTATCCACTGTAGGATAACAGAGTTCATTAACTGCTTCTGTTCATTAACAAACACTTTTTTGATAAGGCTGTGGATATCAGGATCTTTCTTATCTCTCAAAACAAGGAAATCGTCTGTATCTGCACACATGCAGTAGTCGTAAACTCCTAAGTAGCGATAGAGACAGTCTTGGTAAAAGAGGGCCTGAGAATGATAGAACACTGATCCTGGAGGAAGGTATTCCTTCCACACTTGCAGCTGAATGAACCCATTTTTAAGTGACTCTAGAAAAAAGGTATCATTGAATGACTTACTAGAAAGGAATGATTCGTGAGCATTAATGTGGACCATATCCACCCCCAGTGTCTTTTGATAGCGTATCCATGCTCCAAAATGTGATGGTGTATCGAACACAGTTGTACAAACCATGGCTGTCAAAGTAGGTGATTTTCTTTCTTTTGGAACAAGCAGATTGTGTTCAGATTCCACAGAAATGAACAATGACTCGTTCTCTGGATCTTTATACACAATGGACACTTTGCTATTATTCAGATCTGGAGTATCATGGCAGACAACTAAAACATTATCGTGAGTACAGTCTTTAAATTTCTGATGGAGCCATGAATTAAGACTCAGTTGCTTTACTTCCACTGCTTTTGTTAAGTAGTCATTGACTTTACATGCCACCAGTTTAGCAGTTCTAGTCAAATGCACCAGAATCACCGTTGCATTTTTGTGTCTACCTCGATGTCGCTTATCAAAGTAGGCGGCTCTTGGAAGAATGTGGTGAAATCCTTCAGTAACGGCTGCACTAAATGTCATCTCCAGTGTTTCGTGATTGTCAATAATTGTTCTGCTGTTGATGAGATTACTCGTGGGACTTAATGCTGTACTGTCTATTGGTTCTGATTCTGAAACAGTCGTGATTTGCATAATGATGATAGTATTATGTACTTTATCAAAGTTATTGCTGTTAACATAATATAGAATACTCTTGAATCCAAGCAGCAGTGTTATTGATGCAATTCCTGCTAGCAGGAGCCAAATGCAGCAGATTCTATAGGAATATATACATGCCGTATTTATAAATCAACACACTTAACTTTCAATAATATTAAACGTTCAAGCTAATAATAAGTTTAAATGTGTAAAATAGCCACCTTGGCTATTCAAGGTGTAAATTATACTGCTCCATAATAACAATAAGTAGCTATAAAAAACAACTGAATAAAATTGAAGAATAAAGTAGGAATGGCAGGATCAAAAAGCACACAAATAATATTAAGAGATAATCGTATCTACTATACATCCCTACGCTTGCTTTTCTCGACTATTATGCACCTATTAATGTCGATGAGTTTGTTGAGTGCGGTATGTGGGAGATATTTAGATTGTTCCCTAGATGTCATAATGATTCGAGTTTATCGGTTTTAATTCAATTGCATTATTACTGGTTACCCCGCACGCATGCGCAAGGGGTAAAGCAATCGGTCGTCGTTGTCGGCACGAAAATCGCCAGATCTTGAGTTCTAGGCGTTTGTGCGTGCTGTAAGCACAACCAATTGGTAGATATCGGTGAAAAACTGGTTTGTACGGGATTCGAATTGCTCAAAAAGGCTTGCTAGTGCTATAACTCGTGCATTTTCTGTTCAACATGCCTGTGGTTTATCGACCACACCCACTCTTTAAGCATACTGATGAGACTGCGCATGCTCAAACTCGGTGTTGGAAAGGGTCGTCAGGTCATAAAACAGCTCTGCCGCAGAGTGTTGCAGTATTATGCTCATAGGCTCCAACTGTCCCTGAATCTCCGGGACAGTCCCGGATTTTTAGCAATTGTCCCGCGTCCCGGAAGGCTTTTCTATAATTGTATTAATGGTCCCGGAAGAGGTCCAGACACTAGCATAAACACTGTAGTAATAGTACAACTAATCACTTATTGGTGGTAAAATGAACAACCTGCTTGTGGTAGTGCCTTACAAACTTTGGTTTTTGCAATAGCAACACTACAAGAGCTCTACTGGGCTTGCAAATTCATGCTCTAGAAAGTATATTCTGGGCATTGTGGTCATCAAATTTAATCATATTGGGTGTGGTGTGGGTGGAGTTTTAATTAATGATGGCCATATCTAGTGGGTGTGGTCTATGTCCCTGGAGCTGTTCAGGAAAAGTTGGAGCCTATGTATGCTACAGTGGTTTCAGAGCGCGCGGGGTATGTGCTCTACAGAGCTCTAGTTATTTTTGTACCCCTCAAAAAGCAAGCGTAGGGATGTATAGTAGGTACGATTATCTCTTGTTTGTGTGCTTTTTGATCCTGCCATCCCTACTTCATTCTTCAATTATCCAACTATTGGGCCAACGTATTGTACCTTATGAGATATTAGTATCTGATAAATCGTTTCCATTCCCTATTGAATTTTCATGTAAGTTTCTGCTTAAGAGAAGGGATTTCAATCTTCGATGCATCATTTTAACAAAATGATTTCTTTTGGCATATTTAGCCACTCCTATCTAGTATTTACAACTATCCCTCGCTTCTGGAATGCTGCTAAGTAGCGTAATGTGCCAATTACCGACAGGTATCAACTATCGGAAATACGGGTATCGATTATCGACATAGGGCCTTAGTATAGGCAGTGGGCGTGGCGCGTTTAATAATAACTTCGCGTGGTCGATCGCGACTCGCTTCTGTGCTTCAGGCTGGACCTTTGAAGGTAAGTTTTGCTTCATTTGTGATAAGATGACCCTCACAGTGTCTTACTTTCTCAATACAGGGGCAAAGACGCGATGGTGCCGTTCCTGAGGCGCTTCTGCCAAGATTGAAAAAACGATAAAGATCGAACAAGCTCACCTATGAACATGAAGTTGTCTCAGTAGTTAGAGCTCATGATTATGCACCTGCTAGTATTTTTTATATAATTTTCTTACTCGTGGATTGCATGCACTGTGATGATAAAGCTCCAAGTGACGATAATTGATTGTATTGAAAGTATACGGTGTGTCGATAATACGTACCGACTGTTGATAACTGGCATTCGCAATTTTAAGCTAAAATTGCCATTGCAGACGTATTTTGATTGGCAGCCCCATGAGACTTTAGGTACTTGTAGCCCTGGCGACCCCCTACCTTTTGGTCCAAGTTCGAAGTTCAGGCGATGTTCCTAAACAACAGCACACGCGGGAGAGTATGTCGATAATTGGCACTTTACGCTAGCTACATGCATTCCATCTGTTAAAGAAGCCTTATCACACAGCAAAAACAAGTGGACACTGGTACATTAGTTCCTATCATAGTTCTTGTAATCCAATTAATAATAATAGAATCTGATACTATCTCAAACTTGCCAGCTTATGAGATACAGTTACTACATGAATTTGATAATACTCATGGGACAAGTGGTATGTGCAACTATGCCTGTTTGTTATTCACAAACTGGCTATGACATAGTTTAGTAGTATTATGAGAACTATGATGTGGAGGTATAGTGTGTGCAACTGAAGTAACCCACGTTAGTTTAGTATGATCCATTTGTTTTTACTGTGCATGGTTAAGTTCATGGCACTGAAAGTAGTGACTCATAATACCAGCAGGCGGCCTAGCCTCGTCCCCAGGCTGCGTGCAACATTGAGAACATGACGGGAGCCTGGGGATGAGGCTACAGGCGGCCCATAATACATCAGTAATAGTGCTGACAAGATAAATCACATCTTTTAATAGGGGAGATCTCATTTGTACCCGATGTAATAGACACATTGGGAAGTCCATAAAAAATTTAACCACAAAAAATAACCCCCCAATTAGCTACATATTATGTGGCACATCACTTGCTTGAGTGACTCATAATAGGGACATTTACCTTATAATTAGTGCTCCTGATCGTAGATACACATCATCATTATCAACCCTAGATGAATCATTATGGTTACGCGTAGTCTTGCATGCAGCGCCGCGCGCCTCGGCCCTTTACGAGAGCTATCATCTTATTCTTTAGAATTAATAATAGTATAGCTAGGCCTATGGCTATGGTCAGACTAACCTTCTCGCAAGTTGTTGGTTCATTCCGCGATCGACGACTATAGTTAGCTACAGTGATCAATCGGTACTTATTCCAGTGTGGGCAAGTGGATTTACGAAAACGAACGCGGAAACGAAAACGAAAAAGGAAATGGTCGTCAAGAAGGTTACAAATGTGGTATAGGTCGACGACCTTGTAAGCAAGAGAGTGTGGTGCATCCGGGGACTTATCACAGGCTCAAGACAGGTTGCTCATTCGAGCGATATTAAATATAATATCCTGGGTCAACACACACTGAAAGTTTGCCAGTGACAGTCTAGAGTCCAGCAGGACCTTCCTGGTCTTTGCATTTTAATAGCCGGGCTAAGCCAAAATACATGTAGATCTAGCTACATGTAGCTTTATCATACTATTATTATTAGATCAGTAGCTATAGAGGACTACCAGATGAGGTACTAAAATATTCTTCTCTCATGTTGAATGTCAGGTCATGGTTCTGTATAAATGAATGATGACAGTACTGTGACATAGCCAGTAGGAGTGAATAATTCACAAAATTCATTATCTGCATTGGATGTTGCAGCTCTGCAAGTGTCCAAAGTGAATTGGCAATCGTGCATGTGAGACTCCGAATGCTCCAGATTGGCACTGTATCAGCTAGGATGGCTGCATGCATAGCTGAGTCATTTTTCAGCCCATGTTGGAAGCTAGCTAGCTACCTAGCTACCTGTGTTGAAGGTACCTACAACGCACCAAAAACAAGTGGATTACAGTAATCTAATATGCAGGGGCGGATCCAGAGGGGGTTCGATGGGCTCGAACGAACCCCCCTTTCTGACTAGCTGTCTGGTACTTAGCCTGTATAGTGTAAAATCTAGGCTTCATAGAACCCCCCATGCCTTTAGCTAGCTACAATACTAAAGCCTCTGTCTTTAGCTCACCTATACTTGGACGTTTCTTAGTGAATATTTGAAGTCTTGGAGCTCATCACAAGACCTCGAACACGCAATCTAGCGAGAAATGGGCGTGGTCAACGAGCGAAGTGGGCGTGGCCTAAAATTCGCGCGCATACTGTTGAACTAAGAACCCCCCTCTGATAAATCCTGGATCCGCCCCTGAATATGGGTTGCCTCAGTTGCACTGGCACATTATAATTAACTTGCATCATAGTTCTCGTAATCCAGTTAATTACAGATATTACTATCAGTATGTCAAACTTGCCAGTTTATGAGTAGCTATCAATTATTGCAAAACTGGCGTATTCTACTACATACTCCCATGATGTATGATTGCAGCATTTGTGTACTCTGCCTATAATAGCCTTAATGTTTAACTATGCACATAGAGTGTATACAGTTACTACATAAATTCATGAACACTCATGAGATAGCTAAGTGGTAGTATGCCAGTTGTATTCGAGAACACTCATGGGACAAGTGGTAGCTACGTACGTGTGCAAGCATGCCAGTTTGTTATTCACAAACTGGCATGCATGTTTGACATACTTATAGTCTGAGTACAATGGCATCACATAGCAGGCATAATTATTGGTAACCTCATTGTAATAACAACATAGTGACCAATGTTCAATGCCAAAGCTCAACTTGAACCCCTCTTTTGTCCTGGCCGAGGGGTTCGAAACTACCCTGAAATCTCGTACAGCACTTCAGAAATCTTAGCTGAAATCTTGAAATCTCACAAATCTGAAATCTTGAAAATAGATCCGAGTGTCCGTATATCCTTGTATATTTCCACTTTTGCGTTCATCGCGTGCGCGCACCACACCCCCCAGAAGGGTGTGGCTAGCAAGACTACCCCCGAACTACTAACAGTGCTCAAACGCTGGAGACTCCGAGTGTGCTAAAAGCTAGCTAGCTAGCTATACATCTCTCTGTAATAGATTCTCAGTTTGATGATACATTGTATTTCCAGATGGTAAGCAATCAAAATGTCATAGGCCTAGCTACTTGAAATCTTATGTGAAATCTTGAAATCCCAACGAAAATCCGGAAATCTCAAGCAAAATCTCGGGATTTCGAAATCTCGTACATTTTTTGGGTGTGTTTCGAACCCCTCGGTCCTGGCCCCTATTCTGATACTTGGTCTACTCAGGGAATATAGGCGATGGTCTATTAAACGTCATGCAAGTCTCCTCAAATTCTGCAGTATTAAAAGTGAAGCAGTTATAGCTAGTTGTAATCTCAATGAAGCCTTCGAATGTCCGGTTTATGTGTGATATGGGACCCCCCATGTCGCTGGCATTGTGTCCCCATTCATGTGATACAGGGACCAATTATACTATTTTAGTGCAATAGCTAGCAGGGATCCCTCAGTACTGAAGACACCCACCCTTAGGCTAGCTCTCGAAATGGGGTCAGGTCTAGCACCTATTTCAGGACTGAGCATTTGGAAAGGGGGATAGTCTGGTGTGGCTGGAACGGTAGGTGCCAATATCTCTCCTAGTTGTATACCGGTAAAGCAAGGGTGTAGACAGGTGGGGGCTTGGGGGGGCTTTAGCCCCCCCACTTTTTGAGCCGCAATAATTTATGTACTATATATGGGATTGTTAAAGTTGGATGAAATTCTAGTTGTATTCACTGTAATCATAGTTAAATAGCCAACAAATTTGGGAAATAATTGCTAGAAATAGCTAATTTTAAAGGTTATGGACACACAATAGGATCAAAAATTTTCGCGCGCTTTGCGCGCAGTTGTCACAAAGCCCCCCCACTTTAAAAATTGTGTCTACGCCCTTGTAAAGGCTAGCCTACATATGAAGCCCAAAGAGGACACAATCTGGCCCATGGAAAAGGCAACACACCAAATAATTCTTGCACAAAGTACCGAGATACGCGGTTAACATAGATTCAATGTTGGAAGCTGAACTGAGACCCATTTTGTGCCCATAATTATCTATTTTTCTCCTGCATCAGTTTGTGCTCGTCCTTCTTTGAATTATTGCCACTGGCTAGCCATAATTCGATCGAGAAGAGAAGACCTGCGTGTCTTGGGTACTGAATATAATAGGTATAGGTCGTCATAAAACACACTCGGTGGGCGTGGTCATTCCACTATTCCATTCCATTCCATTCCATTCCATCGTTCCATTCCGCTGAATAAAGACGCCCGTCGTGCTGTACATGTAAGTACAACCAATTGGTATACCGTAGAGCTCCAATTTTTCGTGGTTCAAAATTTCGTAATAAAAATTTCATGATCGCCACATTTTTCGTGATTACAACCGCGCCGCAGCACTGCGGACAATTCACGTTGTCGCTCCGCCCACAATTGCACGTGGCTCGGCGTTGGGCTATATATAGTACAGTGTGGAGAGAAAGAGACTACCGTATATGTTCTAATATAGGCGCCACCCTAATTTAGGCGCCCTTTGGGACCTGCGCAATTTGTTCGGTTCTAATTTAAGGCGCCTTTCCGGACATCAATTATTTTTAGGCGGCGCCTATAGAGGGATTCCGCAAATCGATTATCCCGCGGCGCTAATTAGCTAAGCGGCAGAAGTCGGCGTACCACGCCTACTGCCACACCCTTTGTGGGCAAAAAGGCCAACTGCTGCATGTTGTTGTATTGAAACGTGTCAAGTTTTTTTCGAAAACGAGCGACTATTTCGAAGGTCTGAGCAATAAAGCGAAGAATCGATACAAAGAGAAGCTCCAAGCAGTCGGTCTTGGTATCCAAGACGATCCTTACAAGCCTGAGAACGGCAGTAGGCGTAAAACGTCGACTTCGGCCGCTTAGCTAATTAGCGCCGCGGGATAATCGATTTACGGAATCCCTCTATTTAATTGGAACGTATTGCCACGTGCCGCGAATACCGGTGTCCTAACGGTAAACGTCCCATCCAAATTACGTCCGGGGGACGTAAACGGATTAACGAGCTACGTCCGGGGGGACGCATGTCGCCATCGAATATTGTCCAGTGGGACGCGATTCACCGTTGAACTGCGTCCCACAGCGTAGAATGTCGTCCCTTCGCAGCCTTCCGCTGCTCGCGGCTGCCGGACTCGTAACAAGAGTATGGTCTTGACAGTACTAGTAGTAAGATAAAATTAATGTTGTTGAATACTATCTTAGTAGCTATAATTATACTAAGCCTTATATAAAGAATAAAAATTGCTTATCATGATCCATGAATCAAAGATATTATACACGCATCAACAACAAGAATGGCAGTGTCATAGTTCAGTGTACATCTCAAGGAACAGAGAAGAACCCAACACAGTATATATGATACCAATGCTCACACTTGTCGCATTGAATCAAGTCTCCATACATTGACTCTGGCATTTGGCAATTACAAAATACTTCTACCTCCCAATACTAGGGCGAAGTGATCGTTATGCACCTGTCAATATCAAGCCCCATGCACTTACCCCATAGGGGCAAGGATCAGGCATTTCAACGTCCACTGATGCAAATTTTGGCCTAAAGGGTATATAGGGCACTTGATCCAATAGGGAATAGGAAGGGCATTTGATCGCATAATCATTGCATATGTGCACTAATATATCATTAATTATTGCGCATGGCAAAATCAATACAGTGACAGCTCCAGGGGGTAATTAGGGGGATTTTGATATAATTTTGGTCCAGGGGCGGATATATATTATATGTTTAACTTCCTGGGTGTCAAATCCCCACCATAGCCCCATAGGGCTTGGGTGCATTACGTCGGCTGCATTTTCTTATTTATACAATTTCTGCAAAGCAGGGGTTACATGAATTAGCATAAAGCCAGTACAAAGCATGCAACCGAAAAGAGAAAGTACTATAATTAGCATTAGTATGATTTAAATAAAATTAAAGTCTCCTGAGAGCAGACTTGAATGCAGGCAGTGATGTAGCAGAAGCCGTGTCGGATGGTGTTGAGTGGAAACCGCACAAGTTCTTTTTTTTTCCTGAAACACTGCAAGAGTTGATTTCTCATCTGAGTGTTACTGTGCATGGAAGTATATTGACATGTAGAGTAGGGTAGGGTATTATCGGACGGAGGCAGTTACTGGACGCCTCGCACATAATTGCGTATATACGGCCAACGGTATTACGTAATCTTTCACCATTTGCCATGAGGTAGGGGCCATGTAAGTACTACCTATATCTCATTTCTTGTGGTGTGCATCCACACAGAAGCTGCACAACACTGCTCTAAACAGTTGCAACTTTTTCGTATTTTTTTCAAGAAGCTGTTTTTTCATGGTAGCTAAGATTTATAAATATTATTACTATGGTACAGCGGCATCAATTTTTGATGAATTATTTTTTCATTTGGTATGTGCATACTAGAATGTATGGAGAATTTTTAGAATTTTTTCCGGAATTTTTTGACCTTATTGTAAGCATAAACCAGATTTTTTTTGTAAAGAACTTTCAGAGGTAGTTTCTGGACAATGCATATATTGCATTACTTTATGTATTCATGTATTATTTCACAATTTTTGGATGAATCTTCAAATCTAAAGGCAGGATGTAAGAAGGATGTTGTTCATGATGCATTTGATGCCATTTATGTGTCATATATTGATAACCGCAGCCGCGATTTTTTATGTATTTTCTTTCACCTTTGTCCGGTAATGGTCGACACTGTCCGCTCTCTACCTCCAGAACCAGCGGTACTTTGTGCGCACGCCCTGCACGAACGGAGGTAGGTGGGGCCACGGTTAAGGGCTCGTTTAGTAGGTGGTGTTTGGGCCTATCTGTGGTTGCATACTCGCGATCTAGTACTGCTCGTTTGTCTGTGATATAACGCTGTCTTTTCTTAGCTGTCCGAAATATGCCAACCCTACTCTACTGTTTCACTGTCATAATAATTTTATTACATACCATGCTCTTCTCTCCATCATTCTCATCATCTTGCTTCCCATCTAGCTGGGTGCGGCTGCCAGCCCCTTCACAAGAGGAGGAAGGGGCTGGGCATCCAGGCTACTTCCTATCAGTGCCTGTCTTCTCTCCACCATCTTCCTCTCCATTAGTGCCTAACCCTTTGGTGCCTTTTCATTGGGGCGCTCGCGGCGGCGGGCGGACGTTATTCCGTCGCGTGGGATGGATATCGTTAATTGATGGCGTCCCTCCGGGCGTATATTTTATGTCCCCCGGACGCGATTCTACGGGGGACGCTATACGGCATGACACCGGTATGCCATGGCAATACCTCGGTACCGTACCGTACCGTCGATTAATCTATCGAGCTAGCAGTTTAGATGTCAAACTAAGCTGTCTCCTACATTTATATAGGCACTTAGCTACCGACTGCTTTGATGTCTTTCTGGAGTTAGAGACAATCGTTCTGATGGCTACGGTACCGACAACTCGAGAATGATTCAGCGATCAGAGTGAAATTTCCAAAAAGAACTGAAACTAGAACCATATTTTTGTTGTTCTCACCACTATGATATTCACTGCCACTAAATAGGACCGATTAGTGATAGCGCTTGTGCTCTGGCAAAACTTCCAGAACCGTTCTAATTGCAGCTCTTAGGCGCCCTTTGACCTGCTCGTGAATTTTTCGGTTCTAATTGGAGGCGCCTGCACGATCTGTAATTATTTTTGGGGGGCGCCTATACTAGAAAGTATACGGTAGTTCCCGCCAATGGAGTTTAAATTTTATTGCGCGTGCGCTTATTGCGTCATCTAAATTGCGCATGATTGCAGTAATTTTGTAGGACAACCGTTGAGTGATATACACTGTACACGTCCATCTAACTTGAACCCGATCGAAGTAGCCATGAAAGCGTCTGTTCTAGCTGCTACTTTTCTCGCTCTTTGCGTGATACCGGTATAATTAACGCTTACCGTCATCACTGTAATAGCTACTGATATTATATTTTTGGCAGGCTTCTGCAACTGTCCTGTGCTCCAGTACCTTTTATTCTTATTCGTGGTAGTAAGTGAAATTATCAGTACAAGTATACAAAGTGGTCTAGTGTTGACTTGTTGAATGTATTAACCCCCATGCAGCTGCCCCTACCAGTGCTGCTTTTCCTCGTTTCGTTGCTGCACCTCTTTGGCAAGTGCCTATTGGTATGCTTGGTAAGTATGTGCATGGCATGCATGCTAACATAGTTTGTACAATAATATGTCATGCATGTATACATTCTGAATGTCATAATAATGAATAGATAGCTAGTTAGCTATAATACTATATATAAATATCAAGAGTTTGAAGCTTGTAGTCTATGCATAGATAATTATTATTATGTGCAGATCTACTGGGGTGCCACAAAATTATAGTTCCATAGAACCCTATACTACACAGTAATAATAAATAATTATTATGAAGATGTGAGTATTAATTAGCTAGCAGCGATAATGCCTGCACGCATGAGTACTATTATTAATTATTAAGAACGTCTAATTATAGAATCTGATATCGATGTTGCATGCTGTTGTTTTTATTAATAATTTTTGGGACATTCAGTACTGTAACAAAAATAGTAAACATTACTTTTTCTTTATCCTCTCTCTCTCTTTCTCTCCTTGTTTCTTCCCTACCCTGCCCTCAATTTGAAGGGTGATTATTGTCATCAGTGTGTTGCTGTGCATATGTTGCTGTGCTGGATGTGGTGGCTATGGGTACAGGAGATACTATGTCCGCCGTGTGGAATATGCTCCTCAGACGTATAGTACACTTATAGCTAATACCACCACAACAACTTCCACTCCAGGTAACGTACCTATGATATATATACACCTCAATTGTGATTAATTTTGATAAAAATTTATTAGCTACATTATATGATTATTTTAATATGGCACATGAATAAACCTCGATCTTCTTGTAATGGGAATTTAAGCACTGACAATAATTTAAATCAATCGAAATCGTTTAATTGGCAAGCGGCCCACGAGCATCACAACACTGCATTTTATTGGCGATATGCACCTAGGTATAATAATATTATTATACTCTAGTACCCAGATCGTTATTCTAGTGTCTCCTGTGTCCATCTTCTCAGCGAGCTATAGTATACTCTATACATTCAGTACCTATAGCTACTTGGTCCAATTTTGATCTCATTACTTTCCAGTGGGGGGGGGGGGGGGGGGGGGGGGGGGAAGCTTCCCCTCACAAACTCCCTAGCCTCCACTGGCCCTCCCCCTAAAATTTTGAATTAAGCAAATTTAATATCACAACTAGTCACAACTATATCTATAGCATTTAATTTTGATCAAAAATTACCCAAAATAATAATTAAAGAAAATTTCCTAAAAAAACATCCCAATTAAGGAACTTGGCATGCTGAATACGCCCACTCATTTATCGTGCTTCCAGCCCAAATTTTTGTCGCTAGATGAAACCCTACATTTTCTGTGAATTAATATTGCTTCAGTTCACTTCCAAAACAAGACTGCATAGCTATAGCCGTTATATGGCATAGCCGCTAGGTCCGTAATAATATATGCTTCTTTACCACATGCAGCTATTATTATAGACTATAGTAGCTATAGCTATATATATAGTATACGTTTCGATAATTGATCAACAGTCTATAGTATAATAATATAATGTATATAGTACTATGATAATAATACTATTATATACGCTACATCCAAATGAATGTTTATCTTTCATATAGTCACATGCACATAACAGTATACCTAGAATAATAATAAACATTTCATTTGCATGTATATATAGCGTATTATAATAATCATAATAATGCATGCAGTGACCATTGATCTTCAATATTGGTTAGCTATAATAATATAATATGTATCTCTCTTATCATGCTTGTGCAGGTGCTCAGTACCAGCCTTATGCTAATACCAACAATTCAAAAACTCCTCCGCCTCCGTACAATCCCAGTCAAGGCTATCAACCAGTGCCTCCCAAATCATAATTGGCTGTGATACACATGCATAATCATGTTATAATAATATTATGTTTGACATGCTTGAGACTATTATGCTAAGAATACCTAATGTAAAAGCTGCAGTAATTTACCTTAAAATAAAGTAATATCACTGTGATTAAGTATCTAGACTCAGATTCTGTTTATTCAACAACAAGATTTAGTTTTATAAACATTTCCTAGATTTGAGTGAACTTTGTTTTTGTTATATGATATTATTATCTCAACTTTCTTGGTTGTTGTGATGGCAGAGATAGCTATTTGTGCTTGCTTACAAGGAGGAAGAACCAAAGGTATCATAAAAGGGCTTCAGATTTTAGTCAGCTATCAGCCAAACAATATACATGACATATCATATAGTATATAATTATCACGAGCATTATGATTGTGTAGTTGTGCGCATGAGCAGAAAGCACAAGATGCATATGGTATCGAGCAGGTACTGTCGATAGGCGTGGCTATGGTGGCCAATAAAAAGGCACTATTAGATTTTGTGACGTATGAAGATTGCGTCTACTTATAAATTATAGCTATTAATATGTCTTATCAATGATTAATATAATATCAGTTGTCTGTATGCATTCAGAAATTATTAGCTATAGATCTAATAGTAGATCTATATATCCGCTATAATAATATGCTATATCCTCGTCATGATATCCCATTAATTTTCAAAATGAAACACTTAAGGACACTGTACCATGGAGGTGAGGTTTGTCCACATCAAGCTTATAAGCTCATATCAATACTTTCAGGTTTAATGTTGGCATCTGGGCTGTATACATTCTACTAAACATGCTCAAAATAATTATTATTGGTGTGAAGTTTCATATGCACATAGAAGATCAACCTGACCACATGCACGCATGGCAGCTAGTGTACACATAGCTGATAGTCTCACTAGTCTTATGGTCGCCATATGAGCTAGGAACCTGACAGTGTAATAAATCATGCCACCAAGATCAAAGGTGTAGAAGCAAAATCTAAGAAGTCTGTAGCTAGATAATTAGGAGGAGAAAAAAGCAAAGATACATTCTTGCTGAAGCCATTTGCACACCCAGTGAGTATCAGTTACTTCATATAAACAGGCAGCTTGTACTATAAATTGCCTAAGTAGATCTAGTAATGATGGCTCAAATTCCACTACAATAAGACTTAATAAAGATATCACTGAGATATTCTATAAAGAATGGATCAAGCACCTTGGTAGGGAGGGAAGGATCTCTCTAGCTCTATAATATTATTCTTGTGCTTTAATCTCGGGCACTTCTTGATAGGTTAAACAGCTAGAAGCTGCTGTGATTGTTGATTTGATGGTGGGAATTAAAGCCTTCTGATCATACGTACAGTATGAAAGTGGTGATCAACTTTCAAGTCTTAAAACGATGGGACAATTCCTGAAGAGAAGCAAGGGAAGTATCCACGGGCCCTGCATGGAGTGCATGCTATAGAAATTTACATGAATTTTTTTAAGATCTCAGTAAGAAAGCAGAAAGTATTATAAACAAATTTAATTTATTAATGGTCAGCCCCATCTGACGGTGAATCACTAGTACTTCCATAGTTGGATTAAATATGAGGAGCTCCTGCCTAATGCTCCAGCCTTGTTTTCCTCAACATTCAAGGGGAACAGCTCTAAGGTGGATGCACGAACATAAAGTTCATAAGTTTTTGAAAAAGATATTATAATATTAACGATACACAGTAGCTAATGTACAGACTCTTAGTACTGTGTACTCTATTGATTATCCCTGCATGTGGAAGGTAATAATAATATTATGGTCATCACAACAATTAATGTGTTAATGAATTTGCGTCATCCTGGAATATTCATATTTGCGCATGTGCAGTTCTACTATAGAATATCTAAGAGTAACTCACTATTGATTGGTAGTCTACAGCGATGAGTACCGCTCCTATGAATGCTCGTCCCGACGATCCATCTGCAATCCTCTACGCTCCGGCCTCCACTTGTGTCCTTGCTGAGTTCGATGACGGTGAAGTCGAAGAGCGGAGTAGCTACGGATATGGGTTAATCTACATCACAGAGAATACCTTCTTCTACAATCCTCTCAACTTCTTGACTCGAGGGCAACGGTTGAGTTTCGTGCTGAAATACGAGTGTTACAGTGGAGAGGAATACACTGAACGATATTTATGGTTTGGGAACATGCCCTTGCTACAGTTGTCCGTGTAGAGGGTGTCCCGATGGTACAGTGCATATTGCAATGAGCAAGCCGGAAAACCATAAGCAGCATAAGTACATGAAGATGCCAAATTCGCAAACTTTCATTAATGAATTCAACCAGCATATCAGTCGACGACAGGCTGCAGCTGGTGTCATTGCGTCACAACCCAGGCTATAGTCACTGCATGTGTTGCAACTATTATTCAATAATAATAATAATAATATACCTGTAATAACTTCTGTAGACTGGATGTCATGACATTCAGTGTATAGTGATTTTTTTTGAACTGGTAGGTTCACGAACACATAATAAACCCAAACCCAAACCCAAACCCCGGGCCAAACCCAAAACCCATAATAATATTATAATTATAGCATAGATGATACTAAAATTAATGTTACTTTGGGAACATGCGTGCATATTTTGATATTAAATTTTTATGATGTGAACTGCTTGCAATTATCTGTATTGAGAATTCGAGCTATAATACCTATTATTAACCCTCGCCGCAAAGCGTAGGCGGAGGGTTACTGCGATTTTTGTCCGTCTGTCCGTCCGTCCGTCGCAACCATCCTTTGCTAAATGGTAAGGGTCGTCATAGAGAAAGTACGCATTCTAGGTATACGTAGCATAAAGGAATGTTAAGCCCTGCCCAGTGGTGTAATAGTGTGCAGCTGTTGCAACTTGCCAGTCTGTGTTTACATGGCACCTACCTCAACTACATGACTGTTTGTCATTCTGTACTTTGCTAGTCAGTTGTCAATGCAGTGACAGTGTAAATAGGCAGTGGCTCTCAAGTGCATAATTCAGTTGAAGTATGTCATAGAGGGTTTCAGTTTATATAGTAGCAGAGCCAGGTGCCCGGTTCCCCCAACTCTTAGATCACTGACTCTAAGGAAACAGCTAGTTCCAGAACCGTGTTTAGGTGCAGGTAGTGGGGGGTGGTCCATCCTCTTCAGTCACATCATCATCATTTGGACTTCCACTCCGACTCATTTTCAGTACGAGTTCATGACTCGTGGATGCTTGGCTGTTCTGAATCCGAAGTTTCACATTGAATTTCTGTCTTGGGTTGCTTATTCAGTTTTGCCCAGATGATAGCTACTATCGTCTTCCTCATTGCTTCCTTCGTATGGTTTGAGACAGTTGTAGTGGACTACTTTATGGAGCTGGGGATTACTCAAAAGTTTGATCCTGTAAATGGCCTCACCAATCACTTTGACTATGACATATGGCCCTTGCTAGCCTATGGTCTGTGCAGTTTACGGGAGCGACCCTTGGGGACAGCAGGACAATGTAACCATACAAGATTTCCTTTCTTGTATGCTTTGCCGTACACTTTAGTGTCGTAGTGTGACTTCTGCTTGTTTCGCTGTTTCTTGTGATGAGAGCGAACCCTTGCATCAGCTTCACCGAGACGTTCACACAGTAAGGAGGAGTTGGCTAGAGAAGGCGGTACTACACTCTACGACGAGACAAAGGTCGTCTGTCGCTACACGAAGATGATCACTCTGATAGTCAACGATATGTTCATATAACACTCTGGGACACGCCTGGTCTCAAGGACCCGTTTCAGATGGAAAGGAGACGATCAAGGGGATAAGAGACAAGCAGTGCTGCCAAAAATTCCTAATATTAGGATTTTTGAGCATCAATTTTGCTTCATTAGCATATGCAAATTAGGAATGTTCGGATGATGTCGATTGCATCCATGACGTCACTAAAGCCTTTCGGGATGGAATCTGGAAGAGGGCTCTCTTTGCCTTGACATTTGGTAATTAACAAGACTCAGAATCTCCAAGAATACTTTGAGTCACGTGAGAGAGAGTAGAAGGAAGGATTCCACCGAGTCATCGAGGATAACATGAATCAGTTGGGTGGTGAATTATCTGTTGGTAAGATTGATACCATTCCTGTCATCTCAACTGGATATGGGGACATGCCTCTACCTAGCTGGGGGTACAAATTGGTTTGTAAACTTTTGGGCCACTTGCACAGCCACCATTCATACAGACATTTGGGCATACTTTGGCCCAACACAAGACTGAACTTTGGCATTGCTGTAGTACGTGTCCTACACCAACTGTACTGCAACACTAAGAAATAGTCTATGAATGTGTATTAATTTTTTGTATGTACTGTGAAATGTATGGAACATGCAAAGTACATAGTAACTATATTATTATAGTGACTTAGCATAAGCTTGTATTAGTATATACACCATGCACTGATTAACTTAATTGCTCTGTATTTTGACATTAATTTTGTAATCACTCTACGGTGTTCTTTAATTTCTCCACTTATCCCAACTTCTGACCTGCTAGAATCCTATTAGTAGCTACATATAAAACGGTCAAACACCAAATCCCAAATTTATAATTAGATCCGAGATTGAAGGATAATGTAAATGAAGCACCACTGGCACGTTATAATAGCTATAGCTACATCAAATTTGTAAACTAAGCCAGCAACACTGTCTATAGAGTAACCACAAGAATGCAATTACCCCGTGTATGCCACATCTCAGCAGATTTAGTACACACAAAGAAAAGTAAGTGGCCACTTGCATCTTGGCACTGTACCACAAGGAATTTCCCTTCAGCCACCACTGCGTGTGCATATGCCTCCCTGGATCCGCAATTAAGAACTGATTGAGGATCGTATAGCCCTCGTGCATGCACAGATGGTTAGTTAAATTTCATTTATCACACTGTTGCCATTGTCAAGATTTCATCACCGTATATGTACACAAAACATAGCTATATACATCAATGGACTATTACCAATAACAGCAATAAGTAGGAAAAATTAAGGAACTAGCTACCTAACTGAGTCACAATTATGACTACGTGCTAATTATTTTAATAGTTACGTGTTCATAGTTATTTATTAGCTGGGTAAGTCACCACACTGCTTGTCACTTCCATAATTTTCACTGTTCCCTCACTCTCTGCAATGACCTTGCCATCCTTTTCACTTCTAATATCTTTTCCACCGAAGATATCTGATAGCTTTTTTTTAGACCAGCGTTTCACCTTCAACTCAGTATTGGATGGAAACTCGAGCAATAACCTTTTCACATTGATAGTATAGACCTTTTTATTCACCTCCACAGCTGCCATGATGCTAGAGCCCACCTCTACAGAAATTTCTTCTTTATGACATTCACTAATTTCCGATGACTCCCGCACAACTGACGTTTCACCTTTACTCCTGCTATACGTAAACGTGCAAGATGCGTTACCATAGTGGCTTACACCAACTGTAGGTGCAAATGACCATCCTCTGGTTTTTTCTTTCCATTCTTCAATTGCATCCATTTTTTTTACTATGACAGGCCCAAATTTTACTGCAGTACCTCCACCTCGATTGGTAAGTTCCTTTTTTGCTATTGTTTCCTTCTCATTTACCACACTTATGGAAGTGATTTCAGCTTCACTTACGTCGAAGTCGATTTCTTCCATTATTTTCTGTACATGTTTTTCTTTCAATTCTTTACCAATGTATACTTCCAAATTACCTTTTACATCAAACATGTATCCACCTATACCTAAAATAGTTACATGTATATTATTGTAAATGTTTGCCACAATGTCACAAGCCATGTTTTAGAATACTATAGTTGTAACAAATACTGTGATCTGATTGGTCACTCAGAGGTCTCTTTCTCATAGAGACCTACAAGTATAGCCAAGGGCAAAGAAAGATGCACAGTGCAACAGTAGCCTAGTCCTCAGGTCAACTACCATGGTTACAGTTGCTATATTCTAAATCAGTTAGAGACCTCGTCCAATGGTCTCTATGCTTTTAAGAGACCCTCAGGCCCTTATAGTAGCACCCTTGCTTCACTCAGGATGCTACAACCTCGGACCTTCACAGGGGCAGCACACACGTTATAAAAGTGATATGGCATAAGTCCATGTATAATTGCAAGTACTCATACAATATCGATATACTTTAGTATTACTTCTGTTGTGGTTTTCCAAACACTCCGTTCTAGCATGAGCTGCCAGGCACAATAATGCGCATGCTCAATGATCAACACCACACCTACTCAAGGAAGTGGGTGGGGTTCAAGCGTTTATCACAGAGGCAAAAAGTGGTCCGGCGTTGCGCAGAACTCCTGAAAGTGCTCCGGTATTTGCCGGACCGACCGTCTTTGCTGCCCTTGCTTCAGGTCTCTTAACATGCGTAGAGACCTTGGACTCGGACTCTAACTATATAAATTCCTTTCTCTGGTGAGAAAAAAGCAACTGGTGTTGGTTGATCCACTTTCGGGGCATGCAGGATGCAGCTTATTGTACGATAAAGGCATAATCAGATGAATGGCCATGAATGTAATTAGAGTAAAGGGTTGTTAATGCAGTACATGCAGCTGCATGATCTGCTTATAGCCTTAGTAATCTCACCACAGCGAGCGAAGGGTAATTTCCAATGGAAAAGAGAGTAAGTTTTCTATAATATTATACAGCACATTATTCATAATTGAAAATACAATTTTAAATTTCATTGCCTCCTGCGGCTACACAAATCTTCAAATAGTGAAAATTTCTAGATTTATGGTACTACCGTATTTCCCCGCCATTAAGAGCATTGGCATAAATTATATCCCCACAGGAAGAAAACATGCGCTTAATAGCGAGGTGTACCTAACAGCGAGATGCGCCTAACTAAAAATAGCTATACAATTTTTCTGGCCTAAGCACTTGCTATTAGGCATATAAGCGCATATGTGACCCTTGACCTTGGTATCTGCATGCTTGCTTGGGTTCCAGCCTTTCAAGCTAGTTGAAATCACGGTGGGTACTATCGATCTCAGATTCTTCAAGCAATGAGTGCAATTTCAAGTTGGGTGGAAAGCTGCAACGCAAACAATTGTGTGATCGATTGGCCATATATAGTGCATGCTTCTTAACTTAAGGCTACAGGTGACAGTTTGCATCAAGAATTTTTCACGAATAACAAGCTATTTGTATCTCCACAAGGGAAGTAGCTATAAAGCTGACACAAAAACAAAAATATAGCTAACATGGTGATAGACAGCTGTCACAACATTGGAGTGACCTTCCTGTCACAAAAGTCAGGCCATGGTCAGGCAATGACCACAATTATCACGATCTCTTGCATCAAGTTTTACCTACCGTATAGCGTGAAATTTTCGAGGGAGAAAATTTTCACAAATTTCACTATTTCTCAGCCATCCGCGAAAGTTTTCTCCATGAAATTCTAGGCATGCCACACCCATTATGTGACCAGTTATAACGTTCCGCGAATGTTTTCTCCGCAAAATGCTCCTTCCGACCGATCCGCGAAAGTTTTCTCCTTCGAAAATTTCCCGCTATACGGTACATATTAAAGGCTTTCTAGCCCACTTTCTACAGCTTATTTATACAAAGTGCTGGAGTTAGTTCCCGAGTTCATAGAGCCTCCACAGAGGGAAAGCTACACAAAAGAAGGTCATTTATACCAAGCGTAGCTAATGGCAGCCAGGGTATCAACACAGCTGTCTGGCTACTTTCTGACAGGTGACCACACCAACTCCAGCACTGCCCAGATGTCTGAGTAATTAGACAAATACTTCCTTATGGTTCATCTATGTGAAACTTGACACACTGTTTTCATTTGTAGCTATGCTCCATTACTCACTATGAGAAATCCCCGTGTGTGGACAAGCTGTCACCTATAATCTTAAATGAACT
This sequence comes from Cliona cf. orientalis, assembly GCA_963930775.1. Taxonomy (NCBI): domain Eukaryota; kingdom Metazoa; phylum Porifera; class Demospongiae; order Clionaida; family Clionaidae; genus Cliona; species Cliona cf. orientalis. The sequence goes on along the minus strand of OZ005699.1, from coordinate 6,137,043 downwards.
GCAAACATGTAGCGTAAGATCTCGATTATTGGCCGACTTCTATTATCGGCCGAGCACACATCAATTATCAATCACTATTTTACAGACATTTACGTGTTTATACGGAAAATTTACAAAGGTGATGCAGAGGTCCACTTATGCTTGAAGACTGAATCAGAGGTTTTAGACTCGTTTGAAAATACCAGGTAGGCTTAACTTACTTCTACAACGTAAATACAAGGGAGAGAAGGGTATAGAATGGTGTCAGTGAACCAATTTGAATGGGCGTGATATGGCGTACGGAATGGTGGTGGATCGTAAGGGCTGGAAGCTAGCTACATGTGACTGTCCACGAGAAAACCATGCATAATGCACTGGATATCAATCTGAGATACAGGCCAAAATAGTCGCCTATGGTGATAACTATTGATTTTCGCTTTTTTATACTGATCGATAGAGGAGTCATTCCTCTACACAAAAATCGAAGAACGACATACTAACCAAGTTATGGCTCGAAGAAGTCAGGCGAGTGGCTACATAGAGCGGCCATGATACGGAGCCGTTGGCATATACGTACTTCCGCGTGCAATGTACGTAGCCTTGTTCATTGCAATTTTTTGCAAACTTTAGTACGGGCGATACGGGTAAATTTTTGCTCATATCTCCATGACTACACGGGCTAGAGACTTCAAATTTGCTGGAGCAATAGTTCAAAGGTTGTAGTTGGTAATGGTGGCCTTAACTCAAATTTTTTTCAGCACATTATGCATGGTTTTCTCGTGGATGGTCACACATGGCCTAATCTGATATTAGACACTTTACTTACTTTTATCCAGATCAGAAGAAAGGAGAATGTACTCATATGAACCCCAGAAAGCATCACCGAAGTTAATATAAGCATTTATATCATGTCATTATCAATCATAAAATGTATTGTATACAATGCAGTAATTAATGATTATTCATAGCTCGAGATCGTTTTCACTGTATCTCAGTAATGCTGCATAAGAACGAGTTGGTTATAATTGGTAAAGGGTAATCACACCTGCTGGTTTCAGTACTGTTGACCAGGAGTGGCAATTTGAGCAGGTAGGAGTTGACAGACAAAAAGGCTCGATTTGGTCGACAATACTTATAGTGCAGGTGTATGTATAGCCTCGTACCCAGGCCCGGAAGGAGGAGAAAGAGGGCCTGGTACCTATTGCACGCGCATGCGCCAACTACCCCAAGAAAACCTGGGGTACCGCGAACTACTGTACGCTTTTTCGCCCTCCTCCCGCGGCCTAAGGTACGAGGCTACACCGATATGACATCGCTTCGTACCCTAGGAGCGAGAGAAGAGCGAAAAAGCGTACAGTCGTTCGCGGCACCCCAGGTTTTCTTGGGGTAGTTGGCGCATGCGCGTGCAATAGGTACCAGGCCCTTTCTCCTCCCCCTCGATCAAAGGGCCTGGGTACGAGGCTAGTGTATGTAAAGCCGATAATACCTGGTGGTTGTCGATAATACAGGCCAGCGAACGGGAGTTTCGAGAGATCGCTGCACTGTGTCTGCTATTCAAAGGTACATTATTTTTATATCACTGTGTAGAAAACCATAAGACCAGTCTGTAGGTCTTTGAAGTAGAGTCTAGAACCGTTCCTACTTTGAGTTACGCCCGGAGGCGCAAGCTATGGCCGATAATCAAGGTCTTACGCTACTACGTGCTATTGGACATGCACTTAATAGTGAATAATATGTACATGTACTTATAAGCAAAGTGCGCCTAATAACAAGAAAATACGACATATATTTATTGCTGCTAACCTCTTTTGTGGAGATTATCCAAATATTCTTTCAGCTTTTTACCTACAAACCCTGCAAAGAACAGATTATGCAGTATGAGGGGAAAAATTGTAGTATATACGGTACCGTAGTGTACCCAAATTAGTGAGGTCTAGAGATATGCTCTCTTTGAAATTTATAACTTTTGAGACTGCTTCTGGTGACCTCTGAGACCACATACTGTGTTTATGCTAAGAGAACGCAAGCTAAAAAATCATGAATTATGATTTTAAATTTCGTGTGATTTTTTGGTAAAGGTCGTCACACACTCCATTAAGATACACTATGAAAAATCCTAGAACAAGCACGAATTTTCTTGCGCTAATTAGATCATGCGTTTTATTAGCATAAACACGGTACATATAATAATTTAATTCTCTACAACATATGATGATACAATTTTCAGGGGTAATACCAGTGGGGCGGGAGGGGGAAATCCCTCCAACATATTAATCCCTGCATGTTACTGGTGATCAAGAGGCATGGCTGATATGTGATCAAACGGCAAAATCTACTTACCTTGAGCACCATTATTCCCATCTGTCGACTCAGTATTTCCACTCTTTCCAGAATCATTAGGTGTAGCAGCTGTACCACCATCTGCAGTATGGTATACACTGAAAAATCTTTTGGAAGGGATTCTATTACAGGAATTACCATATTTATTTGAATAGAAGCCACACCCTGAATAATAGCTGCGGTAGCCGCACGTTAAGCGAGCTCCGAGCTCAAAGGAATAGTAGCCACACTTATTCATAAACATAATGTCATATAATGGGCGGACCGTGTACTGGTAAGTGTGATTATAATGCATTACTATGCATGCATAATGTATGTATGTATGTATGCATATAGCACGATCACTAGCACATCCTTGTGCGGGGCCAAAATAATAAGAGCCACCCACGAACAGTAGCCATGCAGCACTCAAACAAGGATGAAATTAACAAATAAATACGGCATTAGCCAAATCTTTGTGTTGACAGAAGGTAACTACACAAAAGAAGGTCTTTGCATGTGCCTGATAGGTAGCTACCCTTCAAATCTATAGCAATTCAGGTACTTTGCAGATATCTAGTTAAAGCGAACAGTGAAATTCAGGTTTTTTTTGGGAGTATAAAATTTATTATGGGATTCATGGCTCAGATTTCACCTTCACGCTTACTGGGCTGCTGCTAGTGGAGTCCAACTCCTGCATAGGTGCTTTTATTTCCTTCAAGTTCTTATCAGCAGTCTCAGCTCCCTTGGCTATAGTCAGGGTTCGCGCGAGGGTAAGCGGGTCATTCTCCTGAAGTAGCTTTCTCTGTATGCCCGCATCGTTAATTCCCCAGACAAGTCTGTCCCGAAGCATCTTGTCCAAGGTCAGGGGCGTGTCCAGCGGGGGGCTCAGGGGGCTGGAGCACCCCCCTAAGGTCTGGCACAACAGCCAACTTAGTAGCTGTGTGACAACTATTGTTACTGATAAGCAATAACTGGTAGCTAAGACCAACAATAAACTTACTGGGCTCGCTCTAAATGGCAGTTTCTCGTTGCTACTAGGCCTAAAACAGCCTTCTTTGTCATCAAGCTGTCTTCGAGAACGCGTTAATGAGGGGCGTGGTCAGCGTTTTGGGGGCGTGGCTAAAAATTTTGCGCGCGCGCTCCGCGCGCGTCTGGCTCAGCACCTACCTTCCTCAAATCCTGGACACGCCCCTGAAGGTATCTCCGTAATTGCAGTGCTCCGCAAGATGGCGCAACTCGGCCAGGTAGGCTGCCACAGACTCTCCTTCCTTCTTCGAACGAGAGTTAAATCTGAATCGTTGCATCACCTCCGACGGAGTAGGGCTGTAGTGCTCTGTCAATTTCTTGACGAGTTCATCGTACGTCTTGTCGGTAGGCTTCGCTGGGGATATGAGGCTACATAGCAACTTGTAGGGCCCTGGTCCGATGACCGTAAGAAAAGTAGCACGCCGTTTTGTAGCTTTGGCATCGCCCGTTAAATCGTTCGCCTCGAAGAATTGATCCAGCCGCTCAACGTATTGCGGCCAGTCCTCGTGCTATGGATCGAACGCGTCCACCTTCCCCAGGAGAGCTGCCATCACTGCGAGAAGGATCCCATCCTCATCGCCAAAAATATGTCGTAACCTCGCAGTGTTATTAGCAATAGCAATACCATGGCACACTCCCATATTCTAGAACATGTTCATGCACTATATACTGATACAAAAAACCACAACAGGAAATGATACAAGGAAGCATAACATAACCACAAAACATCACATTGTACAGCCTTTGTAGCCAGTAATTTGCTATATAATATTCTGCTATTTCTAGCTAAAAAGTATACTTGCCTGCAAAGTATTGCCATTTCATGTCCATCTATAGTAATTAGAGCTCTTTGTCGCATATTATCTACAAAGTTAGGTAGACACAGATCTAGTCTAACTGTATGCTCAGCTACATTTGTATACGGCTCTACTAGTAGAAAACATGGCTACTTGAAGGTGCAACATACAACAAATTATGTAGGTGTGGTAGAACGATGGAACACATAGATCGCAATTTTACAATTTTTTGGCTGATGGAAGTACGTGCGGGCGGAAATCAAGGGGGGATGAGAAACAACTAATTGATTTGGAGTGGCCTTAATTATCTTTATGCATCCACCTGTGCTCTACTGCAATGACTCGGCGTTTTTGTGGATAAGATTGATGGATGATCAAGCTAACTATAGATGGCTTTATGTGACTATGTTCAGTCAAGTGTGTCCCTCGATGCAAAGGATGCAGAAATTGCTCGATCATACTGGCCTGGATATACAACTAAGGCCATGCAAACTAAATTCATACTTTAGCCTCAGCACTCGCATGCTGCTCAGCTTGAATTCAATGGGTGTGGCACCAATTTGGGGGTGGAGTAAGGCATCAAGGCTGTGGATGTACGTTTACTATACTGACCTCAAGAATGTAATCTAAATACAGTACCCCCCCCCCCCAACTATGAATGTAGTTTGCCTGGCCTAATTATGTCAATCACGTAGGGTCCAACTAGCTACATATAGCCATAGATAAAATGATATAGCTAAGGCCATATAAAATAATTTACTTGATTCTCATCCACCTTTTTTTAAAAAACAGGGGCGGGAGGAGGCATTTTATTTTTATTTTTTACTCATCAGGACACTAGAAAGAGCAGTATCTGGAGCATATTTTCGAGATATTTGGTAAAGGGTCGCTACTGCGCACGCGCGATAGCAATAAAATTCATAGAGGCGGCCTGTAAAAATTGGGACGGACGGGGATGAGAATCAAGTAAGTTATTTTATATGGCCTAATAATATTATTATTTTAGATACCTTTTTCACTGTCATGATCATTCAATTCCTTCAGGTCACCACAGCTTGTGGTGGCGGTGGTAGCGCAGGATTTGTAGGAGTGCATTGCCTATCCCTTATCATGGCAGCGTGAGGCTCTTGGTTGGCGCTAACCAGCGCCTCCTCTAGCTTGCTCCAGCTAGGTTCCAGATCCTCACGCTGAACCCACCTGGACACCATGACCTCTCTACGCAAGCTGTTCCCACCAGAAAGCCCGCGAATCTCCTGGATGGTCTTGTCTGAGAGGCCGAGGTGTAGCGCCACCTCCTCCCACTCATCGAGAGTCTCCAAAAGACGACAAACTTCGCCAATTGAAACGATTTTCGACATCTTTCTCGTACCCTGTAATCATCGAGGACTGGAGCAGGGAGAACCCCGTGTGATCACAAATGCGCATGCTCAGTATGGGTGTGGCGTGAAAAACCAGCCCCACCCCTTCGCTACATAGTGGGAGGCGCTGGCTCATGTGGAGATAATAGTCGCACTTTAGTATTTGCATCTGAGAACACCAATGTGCATAGCTGCGAGACTGTTCCACCTCTTGGAAATTTAATACGACCACAATGGGATATTGACGAATTTGTCTTTAGTCAGAAATCACACACCGATACAGCCCTGCAAGGGGCGTCTGGTTTGGAGGTATGACTACGCTGATTGGAATACTGCTAACCATCTCTTGCAATGTTTTGATTGGAGTTCAATAATGTCAGACAACATCAAAAAGTGTGGGATTCCTGGCACCATATCTTTATGTCTGTTATGAAGCAAACTATCCCGAGCTCTGAGATAAAAACCAGACGTAATCTTCTTTGGCTGAACAAATCCCTTATACAATCGATGCGAAGAAGGCATAATACTATTCAATCAAGCCAAACATACGGGAAACTTCTTGAAAATTCAAATACAAGCATGTTCGCAACAAGATAGTGGAGAAACTGCGTTCAGCTAGCTACATGCAGCAGCTGAACCCAAAAGATAGCTACTAAGCGATTTTGGATGGCGATAAAGTTTCTTAATAGAAGAGTGAAATCTGTTCCTACACTCAGTGATGGTCCTAATGTTGCTTGCAGTGCATATGAAAAAAGCAAACATGCTCAATAAGTTTTTTCAACACGGCTTTCCCCCAACTATCTCCATCTGCTGCTCAGCTACGATTAAATCCTGGTGAGGATATGCTCTGTACTGAGGATGAAGTTTTCACCTTCTTGGAACACTTGATGTTACTAAGGCTAGTGGATCTGATGGGATATCCTCAAAAATGTTGAAATTTACAGCTGCCTCAATCACACCAATGATCACTAAGCTGTTTAACCTTTCAGTTAGCTATCTCTAGCAAATTATCATTGCAGTGGAAATGGGCCAAAATTGTACCTATCCCCAAAATCACTGAGGCCACGTCTCCATCTTGTTACCATCCGATTTCCCTTATTCCAATTGTAAGCAAAGTACTTGAAAGACACATTTCTAATGTAATTATGGACCATCTCCACCATCACTGTTTTATCTCTGACCGTCAATGGGGCTTTCTAGAGGGAAGGTCGACTGTGACTGCACTCATCAAATGTACTGATGACTGGTTCAGAGCATTTGAAGATTGTCATGAGGTGTGTGCTATCTTTTTCGATTATAGGAAAGAATTTGATTCTGTGCCTCACCAAAGTCTACTGTTAAAATTAGCCAATAATATTGGCCTTGACGACTGATTATCTATGTAATAGAGTGCAATCCGTTGTAATATAGATGGCGCAGAGTCGGATGCAGTACGTCCCTGTTTTGTCACGTGTACTACAGGGATCCAGGTGTGGGACCCTCATCTAACAAAAGATAAGTCTTCATTGGAGAACGTGCAAAAGTTTGCATGTCAGATAGCTTGCTCTCGCTGGGATGCTAGTTATGATGATCTATTGAAGTTTTTTGAACTACAAACTTTGCAGGAGCGTAGGCTACATGCGAAACTTGCCACGGTCTTTTGTTCAAGATTATTCACAAGATATGCTACTTCCCTGATAATACATATTATTGTTTCCGTCAGCAATCACACAGCAGTAGGGCCAATCATTTGCCACTTCTTGTTCCGTTTGCCCATACAAATGCTTATTTATACACTTTTGTTCCACATACCACATCACTCTGGAATTCACTCCCAGATGAATGTATTTCAGTTTTGTCAGTTCATGTATGTTCTCAGTAATACTTATACATAATATTATTACCCCGCGCGCATGCGCAAGGGGTAAAGTAATCGGTTGTGTCGTCGTCGTTGTTGTCGTTGTTACCCCGCGTGCATGCGCAAGGGGTAAAGTGATCGGTTGTGTCTGTTGTTAGCACAAAAATCGCCGGATCTGGAGATCTAGGCATCTGAGCGACTCGTAAGTACAGTATATCCGTCGATATCGTCGAAAAACTGGCTTCATTGTGCTTCGAATTATTTGGCAAGGTCCACAAGCATCGCAAATACTGCATTTTGTTGGCCACGCCTATGGACACTACCCACCATGTGCTTTCTGCTCATGCGCACAACCTGGCACAATATGTAGGTAAAGGTCGTCGACACTGCAGCGCGCGGGGTATGTGCTCTACAGAGCTCTAGTTGTTGTCGTTGTTAGCACGAAATTCGCCATATCTCGAGATGTAGGCGTCTAAACGACTCGTAAGCACAACGAATCAATCGAATTCGGCGAAAAAAATGGCGTCTGTGGGCGCCAAATCGTGGGATACGGTCCACGAGCATCACAAATAGTGCCTATTTGTTGGCCACCGTAGCCACGCCTGATGCATGCCCATTGTGCTTTCTGCTCATGCGCACAACTAACAAGCGTATGACTGGTAAAGATCGTCGATGTTCTAAATAATGCTCGTGACGTCTATAGTGACTGAAATCTGAACAGTGAAGCCCCATGGAACCAATCCGAGTATATGTAAGAGAGCTATACTATTATTACAACAAAATATAGGTACAAGTTCATGTCTTCCTAGTCTGGGTGCAGAGAGGGCTGTTTCAAGTGTCACCGGAACAAGCATGCAGCATTTCCATTTTTCTCTCAAGTTCACAAAATTATAGCCATGCAACGAAATAAATCTATAGATTGCACAATGTGCACGCAGGGTATGTGCTCTACAGAGCTCTAGTTGTTTATTTGCTTATTTTTGGGTACACTCTCAATAGGGTTTTTTTTAACTATTTGTGTGTCTAATGCATTAGCATAAAGTATTATAGACAAAAAAGCAGTTCCTACAGCTCAGTGTCACTCCCCAATGCAGGCCGTGGTGGAGCAGTATTTAAGAGGGGAGGTAATATTGCATGGTTTCAATATTAATTTTTGCGATGTTCATAATACGAGTAATAAGGCCACACAAACTTGATTGTTAGTTTCTCGTCACCGCCCGCGTCTGTTTCAACCCACCGCTTCTGCCTTCATTATTGCCTTGAAACATCAGTCACACCTCTTTTTTGCTAATTATTTGGGCGGTTCCAGGAAACCACACCCTCAAAATGCCATAATATTGAACAATGAATAATGAATAATGACCGCCCGCCCGCATAGAAATAGAAAAACGGGTGGACGAGAAACTAACAATGTAGTTTGATTGGCCTAATGATGAATTTGCATCAGGATCACTTTATATTAATTCTTTCAGGGAAATCCCACATAGCAGTTATGCTATCTTAATTCATACGAAACAGTGGTGCTGATGGGAGCTATGCACATTATTGGAAGTGACTACTCTGCTACAGTTCAAGATAGTTAGTATCTTTACCGAAAATTTTGTGACAGTGAGCGGTGGAGCTCTAATTTCCACAAGCTTCAACGTTGGTAATTTTACAATCTGTGGCAGTGAATTCTACTGTAACTCTGCTCCTCAGTGTGGAGCGGTGGACTTAAATTATGATGACATAAATCCTAATTCCAAACTCGGAACGGCCTGAAGGTAGCTACAAGTCTTAGATAGCTCTTTCGCCAACAACTCAGCCAGTGTGGGTACAGGTGGTGCAATCTGCGCTAGTGCTATCTCTGTCTCAATATCAGGCTTTGATTCTGCATTTGTCGGCACCTTTAGACAGAACTCTACAGTCACTGGAGGGGGTGCAATTTCCACTGCTAATAGTGCACTGATCATGACGATCTCTGGAGCTTCCATTTCTGACAACGCTGCTCGCGCTCTGGAGGTGATGGTATCCATGCTTGCAGCAGTGAAATCACCATCGAATCGTCAGATGGACTGTCAAGTGGTAATGCAGCCGGCCAGTACCTCCTATTTGGCAATTTTCCTGCATGGGAGTAGTGGAGGGGTATCATTATTATGAGATCAACTTGCCACTGATCTCGTTTGTAATGTTGGTGACTCTGCATGGTTATGTATTTAATAAACCAAGCTGATAATACTCTGTCTTAACACTATAATTTATTTTTGTTTTGGTCTGATTGAGTAAAGTTGGGACCTACAGTAATAATAATATATGATATTCGTAAAGTACATGACATTGCACAATTTATACAAAGTTTGACGTCACATGAACTTAATTATAGCTAAATATTATTAATTTTGTACATGTATACAACTGGCCAAAGGAATAATAATATTATTGTGAAGGGCCGGTCAAGAATGGAGTGGAAAAATATTATACTAACTTGTACTGAAATGATTACCACATCCCTAGTATATAGCTCCATTGTATTATGGTAAAGGGTCACTATGCATTGTAAGTAGCATAATAATATTATAGCAATGTTATGTAATTGTCCAGTGCTTTAAAGTGGCATAACTTAAGCAGATGACAAAGTTTCCATATTCATCCATGTCTGTGCCAAATATATTATTTCATAATTCGATTGTAAATTGCTACTAGGGATGTAAGAACAGTGTAAAATTATACAGTGGAATCCCTCTATAGCGGCCACCATTGGGGAATGAGGTTGTGGCCGTTATAGAGGGGTGGCCTTATCTCAGGGGGTTTTCCTAAGTTGATTGAATTATAGCATAAAAACATATTTTAAGCAGGGTGACATACCGTGAGAGTACTCTGCCTAGCAGAATTTAGGCTTGCACAGTGAAGGGAGGTCAGGCCTGTCAGTGGATGTTGAATTTCCACTAATATCTGAACATTGAGCTCGCGCGAGAGAGGAGAGCTGAAGTGATAAGCATAATTTACAAAGGAGCCCATTGACGACCTTTACCTCGACTAAAGTGGGCGGAGCTGGCCGTTGACGACCTTTACCTTGATTAAAGTGGGTGGGGCTGGCCGTAGTGCGAGGTCAATATGTATTGGTGAGCATCATTTGGGGCCACAATACGTGGCCGTTGTACGGAGTAGAGGGGTGGCCGCCAACCAGGGGTTTCTTAAGGTACCATTAAATTGCGTGGGCGTGAGGTGGGGGATATGACACCTAAACCACATCAAAGTCATTAGTGAGGTGCATGTTGTGTAACCACGCCCTTTTAATTGCACAGGTCTCAGGGGTGTGGCTGCTAGAGCCGGAAGTGTTCATTTAATATCCTCCATGGACCGGAAGCCGAGCCGGAAGGGAGGGGCCAGGCCACGCCCAAAACAGCCCCACCCTGTTCCCCAAGGACCACCATTCTCAATCAAGTGCCTACTAACCACCGGAAGCCCACAATCAATCCCAATTAAAACACACAGCTTCCTCAAGGCCAAAACACACACAAACACTTGGAGGCCGTTCTGCCACACCGCCCACGCAAGAGCTCACCTCATTTCCTGTGTGGGCGGAGTAACAACACGTCATCGCAACCACATCCGCTTCAAACCATCGTCAGCTTCCGTCCAGCCGTACGGGCCCCTCGATCGCACCGCCGTACAGTGCCTCATTAACAGACATGGCCTCACCTTTGACCTCCTGCCACGCCCCCAAAGCCTCCTCGCGGGGTTCTAAGGTCACCACCGCTCCCGGGACACGCCCGCCTATCGCCGAGGCCAAGTCCCAGGCGCCGATGTCCAAGCACTGGCCCGTGAAGCCACGCCCAATCGGAAGCAATAAAACCTGCATTAATGCACACGCACACACTCCACACAGTGCCAGGAACACGCCCACATGCTTAATTAGGCCTAATAAGCTTTTTTTTTTTTTTTTTTTTTTTTCAAGGCGACCTGAACACTAAGCAGAAAAAAAATTGTCCAAAAACCACCATATAATCGAGCTGGGTGCATAGTGGAACCATACAATGCAAGCAGGCAGCCTAAATTTAAATTTTGTCAAAAAGTTGGTAAAGGTCGTCACGTTTATGTGCGCGCGTGGCCCCGCCCCTCACGTAGCGCGTGGGCGGAAACATTGCAAACGCATGGCTTCCCTGTACAAACATATGGGGAAACTTCAAAGGGCCGTAACTTTGATTCTAAGGCGTGAATCAAAATTCCTGAAGGTCAAATCTCTGCATTCGATCCATTCTGCGCGCCGGTGCAAAAATTATGTCCCCAAGTGCTCCCAGTTCCCCCCTGAATTAATTAATTAAAAATCTTTTTTTTTTTTCTACTTAGTGTTTAATTAGTGTTTAATTTGTCGTTGCGGTTAATAGTTAAGAAAGAATGCTTTGATCTTGCTTTGATGTGGGCAATTACCGGCCTTTTCTTCAGGGGCCACTTCCGGTCGCTAATTACACGCGCATAATCATCCCTGGCCGATTCTGGACACGCCCACCTTCGACCAAAAGCACTCGTATGGCCTCTTCGGCCACGCCCCTTCACGATTCGCTAATTGAATTAGCCATTCCTGACGCTCACGCCCACGCAATTAAATGGTACCTTAAGTACTATTTTATATTGCGATGCAATCCGGACCAAGGTGAGTGGCCGTTATAGACAGGGTGGCCGTTAAGAGGGGTTCCACTGTAATTCAATATTAATATTATTATCATTGATACCGGCATGCATACTTATTGCTATACAGGCTCATTATACTACTAAGTCTTGGTGTACTGGTGGGCTATTGAACTTGAACATAGAATATATCTGTTTGTGTTCAGGAGAAGGTCCACGGACCAAAATGTATACTTATCGAAGTTCAATGATATTAATAATTATGTGATGTACTATAAATTATGTTCAAGTTCAATAACCCACCAGTAATGCACACTTATTAATGGTACGGTGTGTAATTATTATGCATGCATTAAAATTTGTGGGCAGCTATATCCCATCCCTGTATCATCAATCAATACAATCAATATCAAAATTAGCTATTATGAGAAAACAAATACACAACGTCAGTACATGTACACACAGTTGACAGGATGGTTACATATAATATTATATTATTATTCTATGATGCAGTTTCATCATACGAATGTTGTTGTGGAGCAGTATCACTTTCTTGATGTTTAGGAGTATCAGACAGTTCAGACCCATGCTCCAGGATATCCCTGAAAGTCTGTAAGCTTGTGATAGGACCATGTTGCTGGCTAGTTGGCTGGAGAGGGGCTGGTGCAAGAGGACTCGGCTGTGGGATAAAACAGCAATAATTATTAATGGTACCATAAACAATCATATTAGTTAGCTATAACACTATACCTCGTAACCATAATAATACTGCTCCAATAGCTGACACACTGCTGCATGAGACTCACTGCTAGCAAAATCATACGCCGTCAATCCATTCTATAAGCAAAACTTAATGTCAGAGTGATTGTATTATAAGAACACATAAACATTCCCCCCCGTGCCCCCCTCCCCCCCCCCCCCCCCCCCCCCCTGGGCAGCACACATGGGTGAGTCTTTTTTGACTTGTGACGCTTCATACTGATATTACAGGGAGCTTCCAAGGAGGTAGCTATAATAATATATTATGCGTGTAGTTAATTTAAAACCGAATCAGATTCTTGGGTTACCAAGAAATCAAGTACACACGATCACATGCATACCTGGTCCTGGGCATCAATTTGAGCCCCAGCTCTGATCAGCTCTGCCACTATCGATGAATGGCCTCTCCAGGCAGCAAACATTAGTCCTGTTCTGCCTTCCTGTATGTCGTGTTAATACCATGGATGATGTATCATTATTGCTAAGACAAAACCAACTTTATTCTTGAGTTCAATGTTTACATTGGATTGGATTAGTAACTTTATGATGTCAGTGTTGCCATGGATGCATGCAACTTGAAACGATGAGTTTCCATACTGTGGAGGAATTACGAATACGAGATTGCGATAAGCAAATTAGAAAATAGGAACATTAACCTTATTCTGATAATTAACGATTGCCCCATGTTCAACTAGGAATCGTGCCACCTCAATGTGATTTTTATCAGAAGCAGCAATCAGTGGAGTAGCAGCATACTCATCCTGTGGTGAACATGATAATAGTGAATATGAGAATAACACTGAGTATGCTGGGGATTCAGTCAACATGAGACTTGTGGTACTGTATAGTGCATTACTCACATCACACGGCTGGTCGATGGCTGCATGATGATGAACCAGCAGCTGGACCATCTCAATATTTCCCTTAAGACAGGAGGCGTATAGGGGGGACTGTGCTCCCTGTAGAGAGAGAGAATAGTGGAGTATCACATGACCTCCAAGAATGATGAAGCTATCTACATGCTAGCTTGCATGAGATGTGCTACTCCACTGCATACATTTTTTCACATGATTACACAGTGCTGTACGTACCTTGTTGATGTCCGCCCCATGGGCCAGGAGCAGCTCCACTAGCCTCAGGTGGTTGTTGTTAGCAGCAAAGTACATTGGTGTTACCCCTTCCTGCATCAGAAATGCATCCAGTGTAATTGAGGCAAATCCAACAAACCTCTCTCACTATATGTACTACTGTACAAGGACACATTGAAATAAGGACACCTGTTTATTCAGATACTGTCTATATGGGCTCCAAATTAGAGATAAAGTGGTGTGGTACAAAACTATCTCCTAAAATGAGGGCACCTCACTAATCAGAACATTTTCAGCTGTTCCAGGAGTGACCATACTTATAGAGAGGTTCCACACAACGCACAAAGTAAAACAGAGTCATATTATTACTCTAAATTGAGCCCACTATAATTCTATATACAATGATCCACACACGCCATGTACATAGCTATATATAGAGAAGCCCCACCTTGCTCTAAACTGAGCACACCGTTCTATCATGCAGGTTGACCATGGACATGCAATGGTCTCACCTTACTAAGGTAGTTCACATCAGCCCCGTGGTCAATGAGTAGAGCTGCTGGATCATAATGACCCTGGGAGCAGGTAGCAAACAGGGCTATTTCTCCATATTCATCCTGCATCAGTTGAGACAACACAACATAAATGAGCAAGTTGTACATGAAAATCTAAAGGCTAGCTAACTACAACTCCACCCACTCATAACATGAGGAGCACACACATACACATACACACTTGAACAAACATGTAATTAATAGATTATGGAATGGCCACAAACATTCTTTAATTGCTCTATATACAGGAGATCAGTAATCATAAACTATTGCCAGTTTTCCAAGCAACTATGCTGTTGCTATAGGAGCTATGAATATGTGACCAACAATGACATCATAGGTGTCCTATATATTGTCAATGACTAGCAATGACTATAGCAAGTACAAGCATCAATGTCTACAGTAACTGTGTTTACAGTGTTACTGTATCTCACATCAGTAGGCAAATCCACTGCAACATGGTGATGCAGGAACAGTTCAATAATCTTCGTACGTCCTTTAAGGCTTGCTTTCCATAGAATTGAGTCTCCTTTCTGTAGCATGTGAAGAAGATAGTTTGGGACACTAGTGGACAGTGGTTGAATGTGAGCAGTGGGGAGAGCTAGGGAACTGAATACTGATCACTCCCTCACTACGACATAAACTAGCTAGTGCTGGCAAAAGTTGTCCTCACAGGAAATCCTAAAACACAGTACGTACAAAATTCACAAGCTATCAATGGAAATCTATGACTAGAGAGTATTTCATTAATGTCGAAGGGAGGAACCACGACGTATGCATGTCTGCTATAAACAACACATGCTGCATGTGTGTTACTCATACCTTGTACATCCCACTGGTTCACCATAATACAATGCCTTATCATTGGCCACATTATGCATACTTGTGTTACAGGGATCAATGCTCTCACCTTATTTCTGTAGTTCACATCTGCCCCATTCTTCACTAAAATCTCAGTAACATGGAGATGGCCTTCATCCACTGCTGCCACCAAAGCTGTTTCACCAAAGTCATCCTATACAAGATAATGAAAATAGTAGCTACGTAATTCCACAAATAATGGCTTGATTACTTTATTAACATTAAATTATTTTATGTATCTCACCTTTGTCGGCATGTCAATATCAGCACGATACTTGAGTAACAACTCCACCAGGTCTTGTCTCCCATCATAACTGACGTGCCAGAGGGGATGCTGGCCATACTAACATACAGAACAAGATATCAGATCACGTCAACACAGATACTAGTCTATTGCCATGCTGCAGTGGCACTTACTTGGTCGTAGATATCAGGGTCCACTCCCTGTGCTAGGAGAGATGAGAAATCTCTGATATCTGCAGTGCCATCATAACAGAGCTCCAATAATTTCTCCTCTTTAACAACCTGGGATAATATTATAGAAAATGGAAATAGCCACGTAGTATTATTTAGCAACTCCATCATAGTGTTTTTATCAATAGAATTAATGTATGCTATTACATCACATTATACAACTTTCTTAAAGCCCAAAGATATAACAATATTATTATCCCTCAAAATATCTCATTACATTAACTGCAGTAAAATTATACTCACCATTAGTTTCTCGTCATAGATGATGACATCATCAATAGAGACGAGGACTATCCCATGGCTTCGAAAGAACTTAGACCTTGGAAGGATGGCATCGGCAATATGATCTGGCACTGTCCATGTTACCTCCAGGCTACCCGCTACTATCCTATCAATGACTGCCGTCAGAGAGGGAATCTCGTACTCCTCAGCAAAAGACTGCCACAGCTTCACAACATAGTCTAACGAAACCTGTGATATCTTTCGTTCAAGTTGCAGCACCATCTTGATCTTCTTGTATTGCTTTGGGGTGAGCTTTGGAGAAGGTTGCCAATGATCACATTCCTCATCAGAATCATCCGCAGACAAGTTTTGGTACTCGATGTAATCGATGAGCTTTGTTGTGAGGTAGAATCCAGAAAGACGGGCCTTGTACTCTTTCATAAGGCTCCCCACTTCTTGGTCATGTGGTAGAAACTGGTTGACCAGTCGCTCCAAAGGGCTGAAATGATGATAATTCCACAGATCATTGAGAGTAACAGCGGCAAATAATTTCTTCACATCAGATGTCTCAGGAAAATCGCACTTGAAGAAGGTGATCAGAAAGTCCCTCAAGGTGCTGGTATTACTCTGAGACTGGAGAGCTGACTGAATTTTGAGTACTAGAGAGGAAAAAATTGCTTTTATCTCTTCCATATTACAGCGAATCATTTCCACACCTGTACAGTTGCAATATCACTTATAATGAATACATTGTGTATTGCACAGATACAGTACATTTGCTTCAAAAATTCAGCACACAAATATAGCGTCTTAAAGTAATTTAATATTCTAATGATGCTAATCGTTTTACATATACATGTGCACGTGGCAACCACTGAAACAGGCATCAACTAGAGCTCTCTCGAGCACAAAACCCTCGGCACGTTGCATGGCATCAGCTACACCCGGGTGTGTTGTATTTTAAATTACTGGCTCCACATTAGTACTGCAGTGCTGACATCAAGTCAACTTCCCTCACAATATTATTACTAGAGTTACACTTTGTGTAGCAGTCCTCGCTCAGCGAGCCACTATGCCAATATTCTGTATTGAACTTCCTGTTTATGCATGATGCAGCGATGCCCCTTCCCTGTAAATTAAATTTGTGCTGCACATGTAGATCACGTGACGTCTATGCTCAGGGTTTCATCCAGTGGGGGGGGGGGGGGGGGAAGAAGCTTCCCCCTCAAAACACCCAGCTTCCCCCCCCCCCCCCCCCAAAAAGAAAGAGAGAAAGAAGAAAAGAGGAAAAGGAGAGAGAGAGAGACAGAGAGAGGTGCATGGTGGGGGAAGGGGAGCATGTATATTTTTGCGTTGCATTACAAGTGATCAGTATAGTCTCCTACTTCATGACTCAATTATTTAAGAGCACTAGATAAAACTATGCAATACCTCAGTGACATCAGAAAACACAATCATTAATCCATATCAATGCTTAATTGGGGCGGGGTCACGGTGCGTGAAACTGCCACGCCCAGTTCTCCCCCACAAATTTCTTTCTGGATGAAACCCTGATGCTGCAGCATTAGCAACAAAAGGAGCTCCATTATGTCGTCAGTTTTGGAAGAATGAAGCCAAGAGTAGGCCAATTGACAGGCCACATCTAGCAACATCTTTACCATCAGCCTGAGCGACAGGATGAACAACTTTGGGCTAAGAAGGTACGATCATTTTTGGCCGCGCGAACATTGATTTACCCAGTAAGTACAGTCCAGCCGAACTGTAGAGTTCGTAGGCCTTGCATGACCATCTTGAGGGAGCCCACAGCTTTAACACATGGTGTAGCGTGCCATAATGGCTCTGTGCCACAATGGCTCCGTGCTGGAATGGCCATAGGGAGGCACGTGCAACATCGGCGCAAAACGTGCGCAACAATGGTTAATGTATACTAATAATAACTATACGCGGTATGGATGGGAGGGGCTGGGGGGGGGTTGGGGATGGCTTGCCAATGGTTAGCAGGGTTAGTCTCTAGGGTTTGTCCATGGATGGGAAGGGCTGGGGGGTTTGGAGATGGGTTGCCAATGGTTAGCAGGGTTAGTGTCTAGGGTTTGTCTATGACAGGGGGGAAATAATGATTTGCAGCAGCGACGTACAACAGCAGTGGTGTAGTGGTTGGGGCTCTTGTGTGTGGAACGGAATTGTAGCGGGTTCAAATCTCGCTTTATGCTTTGATTTTTTTTTCACTTGTCGAAATTTTTAAGTTCTCACGAGCCATTCCAGCACGAAGCCAATATAGCATGCTGCACATGGCGACGTGGCCTGAGTCGCTGAAGAGAGTAAGAAAACAATTTAGACACACGCGAAAGATACGCCCAGAAGCCATACTAAATGACTCTCGAGCTCAAGTAGAGACCTTGCTTCACTCGGAATTATAGTCTCCAATTCTTGGGCACATTAGCAGCTAATAGCTTCTTCAAAACATAATTGAAGGACTATTGTGCAAAACCTTGGTGCAAGACCGAAGTACACTGAGCAGTATTGCAGGTCCATTATTAATTGTCGCTGCAAGTTGCTCACTTGGGTTCAAGCACTGCACAAGCCTAGCTAGCCAGAGTCAAAGGGTACCACAAGAATGCACATGGTATGGCAGCTAAACATACATATCCTTAGAGTTGAAAATAAGCAACTATTGCCAGCTTTATCTGTCGAAAGCTCACCAGAGAGCTGAGCAAGGAAGGTGGTACACAGTGGTGCAGGTGCAACCGTGTGCACGTGTCTAAATCACATGCGCTGAGGGTTAATAATATGTATAGACCGTATATAGTGCATTATATACATAAAGTCATGCTACCGCTAGCTGGGAAAAAGTGAAGAAGCTTAGAATCAGCAAATGACGGCAAACTTGGAGAACAGTGTTTTCAGCAAAATCCTCACAATAAATGCATTTGGAATGCCATAAGGAACTTTATAAATCTGTACTTCGGACTCACAAACAAGGTACCGTATTTTCTTGTTATTAGGCGCATCTCGCTTATATGCGCATATTCGTTACTAATCGCATGCCATTTTCCTGACCTAAGTACTCGCTATTAGTCGTATTATAGGTATAAGCGCATATATGACCTTTGACCTCGATATCTGCATGCTTTCTTGCTAGCATAGGGTTCCAGCATTTTGAAGTTACTCAAGATCACAATGGCTACTATCGAGTCTCAGGTTGTTCGAGCTATGAGTGCCACTTCGAGCTGGATGGAATGCAGCAACATGAACGATTGTGTGATCGATCGATTGGCCATGCCCCTAAATGATACCGTGAACGCGCAGGACGTAGTGATTCGCTCTTTGTTAGGCACATCTCGCTATTAGGCACACTTCGCTATTAGGTGTAGATTTTCTTCCTATGGAAATATAAGTGCATGCGCTTAATAGTGGAAAAATACGGTATGTAGCAGCTAGCTTGGTAACGGATATACAGACAGACAGACAGAATTACTACTGTAACCCTTGCGCATGCGCCGAGGGTTAAAAATTAGGGGTGCTGAATTTTAGAAGAAATACAGTAATGCTATTGTAAGTTACTTTTTTGTCTCTTCTCAGGGCTGGCTGGTGGTTGGACAACAGCAGAAGGTACTTGTAGGATATCTGATAGAACACAAACAATAATGAATGTACTCGAGTGCAGAACTCTCACCGCTACATGCATGCATGACTCATGCACATATATAGCATGGCTCACTGTGTATGCCCTTGTTACCCCACGCGCATGCGCAAGGGGTAAAGCAATCAGTTTATCTGTCTGTCGTCGTCGTTGTCGTTGTCGGCACGAAAATTACCAGATCTTGCGTTCTAGGCATCTGTGCGAACTGTAAGTACAACCAATCGGTAGATATCAGTGAAAAAACATGCTTCGAATTGCTCAAAAAGGCTTACTAGTGCTATAAATCATGCATTTTCTGTTCTGCATGCCTGTGGTTTATCGACCACACCCACTCTTTTAGCAGTATGCTGATGTGACTGCGCATGCGCAAGCTCAATGTTGGAAAGGGTCATTAAGTCATAAAACTGCCACGGATTTTTGGATTGTACCCAGGCCACAGGAGGAGGGTATGCAATACTACGCTGCAGTGGTTACAGAGCACGCGGTGTTTGTGCTCTACAGAGCTCTAGTTCAATAATCAGGGGCTGATCCAGAAATTTTGCATGGAAGGTGGCTGATGGGGTGGCTACCCATAGTAAACTGTACTGGTGCAAGGGGGGTGGCTGGTTAATGGGACATCTCCTATACTACATTACATAAAAGAAATAGTGAAGGGGGTGGCCAGCCCCCCTATCCACCACCCCTGGATCAGCATACCCTGCACCTGAACATGTTTATGATATATACCATTCAAGTCTTTTCAGAGTCACTGCATGATCTAGGAGTAGGGGAAAGGCACCTGGCTATGTAACTATACAAACTGAAGCTTCTGTGACTACCTAAACTGAATTATGCACTTGAGAGCCACTGCCTGTTTGCAATATCACTGCATTGACAACTGATCAGCAAGGCACAGGATTATAATCAGTTATGTAGCTGAGGTCAGAGCCATGTAAAAACAGACGGGCAACAGGACTTACCATGATCACTATTCCCTTATGTCTGGTATACCTCAAATGCGTACTTTCTCTCAGACGACCCTTACCATTTAGCATAGGAGGGTTGCGACGGATAGACGGACAAAAATCGCCAAAACGATTGCAGTAACCCCTCCGCCTACGCTTTGCGGCGAGGGTTATTATACTAGGGATGATGTTTTAACATCAATGGGGTGAGCCTCCGCACAAGATTTGGTTTACAGATCAGAATTAATTTTATGATTGACTCGAGGGAGTGGAAACTATGGTCTGAGAACGTGTCTCTAGCTACTCATAGTACTGTTCAGCGATGATCATTTTGCTAGCAACAGTCACCTGTTCTTGATCTTTTAGGACCTTCTCAGGACTGTTAAGGCAGCCTCAGCTGATGATTGTGCAGAGGCTTGTAAAACGTTTGTATTCAGCTCTTATCGCTAATTATTGCCAATTACATGATCGGGAATATCATTAAATCTCGAGCGCACATGATCATATCTCCATAGTCAGTGTACAAGCGACTTGAGTTTCAAAATGCGCTTAAGAAAACGGCCAAGGCGGCTACCAAAATCCCTTCAGCACCGAAGCTTTTGAGGATACTGAAGTCCATTGATGATTGTTTGAGGTCGAGCAGGATGGAAAGGCTGTCCAAATTTTAGCAGTTGCCCGCAGTAAGATCATGAATATTTAATGAGATGGACCCTCTGCACTCAACATGTTTCGCTCTGCCTGCCTACAACGACATATTTTTCTCTGTAGCCCTTGCCCCTCTCAGTCTGATTCTCTGCAGCTCTCCTTTTGAAATTTCTGATATCCATTTCTGCGTTTACTCAGTCTTTCTTTCCTTTTAGCTGCTCAAAGCCACAGAGCTTGCCCTCTCGTGTAATATTGAAAACATGGGAGTGGCCTGGGGATGAGGCTATGTTCGCTCTACTCTCGCACTTGGTTCGTGTCCCCTACATCGTATGCTCATGCACGTAACGGAAGAAATATTGCATACCGTTGATATAGAAGACAAGTATATACAGAATGACGGACGGCAGATATATATCATAGAGTCGGTAGACTCTATAAGTAGGGATGGCCCGGATATGCCATATATGTAATACATTACAAATACCCAAATATCTCAAAATAAGTAGTTTTGTGGAATTTCTAATGTGAAAATCAGAATCTCCAGCAAATTATCTATCTAACAAGACCAAGATCATTTATCAAATCAATTGTACATGCCAGAACCAGATGTTCAAAAGAATGGCCATTTCTCATTCTTTCTTTCTTCTTTCTCATTTCCAGGGCTAACTCAAGACTGTCTGGACCTCTCACCTTACTTCTCATATAAATCCACTCTATTTTGTAGCGTGCAGTGCAGTGGCACGCTAGTTTGGCGTTATCTCGACAGTTACGTAATAGTGGTTGTGTACGGCGCATTAACGATTGGGTGTGTCTGATACGCCGCCATTTTGTGATATAATGCGCATGCTCGGAATGTGTTGCTATGGTGAAGTCATGTGACAGCGCCTGGCCGCGCCCTAGGCGATCGCGTACGTACTACCGCGTTCAGCGGTGCGCTGGATCGATCATGGATATGAAGGTGCAAGGCTAGAGGAGCGGTAAGGTTCTAGGCATAGGCGAGCTATTTGCTAGCGTGTGCAGCGCTAGTGCTCCGCTGGATCGATCATAGATATCATACTATCATACGAAGGCTCCGACAAGTGGCTCGAGGAGCGGTTTAATGTACAGATCATAAAATTATGCCTGGTACTGAGTTAGCTGCTGCCAACAACAAAACTTAGAACTCGGTTTTCTCCCTAAGCAGAGTCTCATGGGCCGCCTAAATAATACTATTATAGGCATATGAGCGCAAGTTAATGAGGGGCGTGGCTATGAATTCTGACACCTCTCACAGAGCTAGATATAACGGTTGGACATCAGACATTTTCCGTGCATATTATCCAAATGTCCGAGCATAGCAGCCTTTGTGCGGACATAATGTCCAGACATAGCCTAGAGCAATAGCTCAGCACTGTGGTTGCCTACAGCCACAATTGACTGTTCATAGTGCATATGGGGAATAACAGTTTCAGAGCTAGAAATAAGGATTTAAAAGTATTCAGACATAATGTCCGTACATAATCAGTTTTGTTCGGACATTTTCAAATTTTGTACAGACATTTCAGATTCTGTTCTATGAGCTGATCATGAGCTGCAGCTACATTTGTACTATAATAATAATATTGTAGTAAATGTAGCTGCAGCTCATAATCTTTATAGTACTATCTGCAGACTTAGCAGATTCCACAGACCACCAAACATGACTGTGGTTTGACAGGTAGCAGTACTAGTGTAACTATTAAAGTGTGCAATGGCGACATTCTCGCTCAGCTCGAACGTTGGACTACTGATAGGTATGACAAAGAACAGACCTCGCCTCTCGCTTTGCTCGAGGCTCGGTGGCTAGCGCCAGCGCCTGCTTAGCAGGCTTTTCGAAACGTGCGGCGCTTTCGCGCCAATCGTTCGACAATGTGTCTCTAGCTGTAGCTACGGCCCGAGGCATGAAGGCCACTCTTCTTTGTGCACACAGCCCTACAGTTCTGACCAATCCTGAGCCTTGTAGTGCGGACTTTCTCTCCACCCGAGCCACACGTTCATAGCAACCAGGCGCATCCAAGACTCATATCCATGCCCTCATGTAATGACACGGACTATATATAAGAAAAATGATTGTCTGAAAAATATTTTTCGTTGTATATAGTATAATAAATGGAAAATCTCGATTGACATCACTTGTGTGGGCTCGCTTCAGCTCGCCCCAATTATACTAGATATTAAATTAGGTACTATTCCATGTATAGAGTTTATGTACAAGTACTAGAATACTTATTACTCTCTGTGGCAGTGTAATAAAAGTTCATACTGTGGGGTAACACCTTGATAGGCTAGGTAAACAATAAGCCTACACATGTAAAGGGTGCATGCATGGATTGGGTGCACATCACACCTCACCCTGGCGACACTACTCCTGGCCACTATGATAACTACCGTATTTCTTATAAAAATTTGGCCCTTCTAATTAATCGGCACCCTTTTTGCCGAACAATTGAAAATAGTCTCTAATTTTCGGCAAAGGTCGTCATGCATATAATATGCTATTAACGGGAATAGAATGCGCACACAGACAGAATGTTGAATAAAAATTCGGCAAAGCTAAAGCAATATTATTATTTTCATGCCGATTTTTAGAAGAAATACGGTATCGCTATAGCGTACATGCAGACACTCGGCTTCCTGGACAGTTTATAGAACTTGACTGCTCTTATTCTACATACAGAAATTGAAGCACTTCTTTCCACCATATTCTTAGTAAGAGACAGGGATTCGCCAGCGTCTCTAAAAACAAATATTGGATCACAAGTAGCAGCCAGGTGCTGCTGAGGGGGCGTGGTACCTATTGCGCTGGGCAATTAGCTGGGGGTGTGGTCAACCACATATGCAAATGAGTGCAGACCTTCTGCAGTTGCTTCTGTAAGCTTTGTCAACCCAATATTGTGTCTGTTGAGTGCAGCTCACTAGCTGCCAAGTGGGAGCAGCTCAGTGCCAGTCTTGGTCTTGCTAAAGCCGACATTGATAGGATAAGGGAAAGCCGACTCAGCCTGGGACATTGCTAGATGCTGGAGTGAGGCCCTCCGCCAGTGGATTAAGCAGAACTAGTCAACTCAGCTATTTAGTTTACCATCGTGGAGGTCTCTACTAAAAGCTGTGGCTACGGTGGACAGACAACTCTGCAAGGAGCTGACCGCTAACCATCCATTAGGTACAACTTCACATAGTCAATATGATGCAAACTGATCCTAGCATAAAGTTAGTTTAGCAGTGCACTATTAATACAATCTGCAGTACAGAAGTGCTATAATATAATTTATTAACCCTCGCCGTTTGGCGATTTTTGTCCGTCCGTCCGTCCGTTTGTCCGTCCATATGGTAAGGGTCATCTGAGAGAAAGTACGCATCTGAGGATTACCAGGCATCAAGGAAGAGTGGTCACTGCCCAGTGGTACAATAGCGTGCAGCTGTGGTTGCCATTCTGTGCCTTGCTGGTCAGTTGTCAGTGCAGTGACAGTGTAAACAGGCAGTGGCTCTCAAGTGCATAATTGAGTTTAAGTAGTCACAGAGGCTTTCAGTTATTATAGTGACATAGGCAGGTGCCTTCCCCCTAGCCTATGTCATGCACTGACTCTGAAGAAAACTGGAGTACCTCAGGTGCAGGGTATACGTATGTATACTATGATATAGTATTGAACTAGATACATACTACCATATTATGGTAGTATGTATCTAGTTCAATATTCCTTATATTGAGCACGCATACACACTGAGATATGCTAGCTACTATAGATCTACATGTGCATGAGTCATGCATGCGTGTAGCGGTGAGGGTTTTGCACTCCTGTGCATTCATATGCTACTGTAAACATCCGTTAGCCTTATGCCTTATGCATCCACCTGTGCTCCATAGTCACCTTTGCTTGCTTGCATCCAGCTAAAGTTACCTAGAAGTGCTATAGAGTTAGGTAAAATGAGGATGATACAAAGCTGATAGCTCCACTGGATGCCACTGGCTATTAAGACGAAAGAATCCTCCACCAAAAAGCCATGCTTGGAGTATTTAGATACCATAAAAGGAATTCCACTTATGCACATTAATTAATCTAACTACATGTATGTGGTCACACCACCTGGCAGTGCTAGTGTACTGTGGTTTCCTGGGTAAGTACCCATGGGCACTCCTACAATAACTCCAAATTCACTACCCTTGGTGCATACCTGGTGTACTATGCACTTACCTTGTGTTACAATGTCTTAGAATAGCAGATAGTATTACATGTACATTATTATACAAGGTGTGTGTTTGTATTGCTCGCTCACTCCTTATATCAACCTGAGCTAACAGGACTTGACTAGCACCTTAGAGCATGAGCATGTCCTGATGGATCACGTGACTGTCAATCAGCTAGCTAGAAGAATTTGATAATTATTAATCCTGTAGCTTCGCTCTTAAGGGTTCCCAAGAGAAGATAGAATTGCCTCCCTCTGGAAAGCACCTGCGGACAACATCGATTCAAGAATGTTGCTCTTGCGACTTATGCAAGCCTATACACATAACTGTACACTTCAATCTACGCACATGTACATGCCCTGCTGTCATTTTGAAGCAGCTTGCTTTAGTCACTGCTATGCATACACAGACGAATGTAAGATAAAGATAAATAAAGACATACCCTTCAATTTACTAATATCTTCTTGATAGTCATCACTCAGTGAGGTAGTTAGCCACTCTGCTGGTTGCTCAGAACTCATATCCTTTGAGAATTTCTGTGTGTGGTGAACCAGTTGAAAGGGCTGGAGTGATAACTTAAGCAGCAACAAACAGGGTATGAATTTGAATTGTTACCACCTACATGTACATAGTATACCGTATAGCCAGAAAATTTGGCAGTTTGGGAGTCTATGTTACAACTGCCAAATTAAAATCCGCCAAAATTTCCTGTATGTATGGCAATCCCGTATCGAACTGCCAAATTTAAATCCACTGATATTCTTGCAATATCAATTTTGGGCTCAACCGCCAAATTTAATTCCTGCCAATACTTCCGGCTATACGGTAATTGACTTTTGCATAATAATTCTTACCTCGTATTGTGATTTACTTATAACGGAAGGATATAACTGCTTCTGATCCACAAATAATAAAATGATGTGCTCTTCTTCAAAAAAGTCTTTATTGAGTTGCTTTATCGATTCACTTAATTCAGGAATAATTACAGCAGGGATGATCCAGGTAGCGAAGAATGATTCGGCCGATTCCAACGCGATAAGACAAAAAATGAATTCAGAGAGTCTCACTTGACTACAAATCCTTCGTCGAAACTTATTCAATCTCTCAAGTGTATATGTCATGGGATCATCCCTAAATTTGGCCTTGAGTTTAGCGTAGTTCAAATCGGACACCTCGCAACCACCCCAGTGGTCTATCAAATCACCAACTTTTGTTTCTTTCATGAACAACCTTATGTCTTCAATGTATAAAGCCATCTCGTTTATCAATTCCACACTTCCAAACTTCACAATCATGTGGTTAAGCAAATCGTAATCGATAAAGACAAACAGTGGACTGAATGGTAGAAATGCGTTACTAGTAACTACACATTTATTTTGGCCATCGCTCTCCTTGGCAGCAGGGAGGATTTGCTGTATTGAGCTTCCATACTCTTTCCTGAAAGCGATCGGTAGCATTGCTAGTGCCTGATGAAAGTCGTCAACTGGTAACCGCTTCTTGGTTACTTCAGATACAAGCTTTTGATAAAGTCCACGAAATTTTGTTTCCAGACTTTCAATTCGTTGGCATAAATCTGCATGTGTATGTTTGTGTGCGTAGTATATTATTAGCTATATATATATTGTTATGCCACCAGGTCCTTTGGTTATCTGTGGTCACACTGTGGGGAACAGTGTGGGGTGGGTTAGCCTGGGATGAGCGTATGCATGCATTCTATAGTCATTCTATATACCGTATCCGATCTAATTAACACACCTCTCTAATAGATGCACCACCTCGGCCTGAAGTGCAATTTTCACGCTCTATTTAAATGCGCCCACCCACGCGTCCCTATACTTTTGTGTACAAATTTTGCACGCCACCTGGTCATGAAGGGTAATTTTCACGCTCTAATGGCGCACCACCCAGCACTTGTAATTATTTTTTCATGGCGCGTTAATTTAGAACGTAATAGCTAATAATATATCTATAATTTGGACCGAGGGTCAGAATTGGTCAGATTATGATTGGGCCAGCAAGGATGCAAATAGTGCGGGCGACTGGAAATCTAGCCTATATTTGTTCGATGAACATACCTTGATCAGATAGTCCAATGCCACCTTCTCTCGGTGGAGGGTGTGGGATCACGGTTTGCAGCTCCAATGCCTGTAGCAGCCTAGCTTGCTCTAATTTCGTTAGAATATCACTATACTGGGATAGATCGCTCTTTAGAGCACCAATAAAAGCATCATAATGCCGAGGATCCTGGCGTACTTTGTTTTGGACATATCCAACTAAGTCAGCCCCCCTTTCGTTAACTGGTCGATGGGTGTTTCGGATTTCTCTATACTGGTCGGGAGTGATAATTTGAGCAGAGACAAGTTGACCGCCGAGGGAAGTGAGATTTTCCTTGACTGCTAATTGAAGATCAACCGTATGGCGAATGAGAACTTCGTATTCAGCCATAATCTCGCTCTCTATAGTCGTTCCGCCAAAAAGTGCTGACGGTACACTTTGTATCCCACAATGCGCATACTCAGTATGGGTGTGGCGTGCGCTAGCGCTCATGTGAAAAGCCAGCCCCACCCCTTTGCTGAATAGAGGGAGGAGCTGGCTCGTCATTGGGTCTGCAGCAGTCGGAAAACCTACTCTCTGCAGAGAACGAAAATCCTTGTCAAGATATTGGAAGCTCCGCCTTTGTACATGTCTCCTTGGGTTATATTTATATTAGGCCCCAATTCCTTGATTACTAGTTTCTTATCAGGTAGTTTCCCAACATACCATGCGGGCGGGCGGGTATTACCATTATTTAATTAATGTTGACCACAACTTATACAATACTTGAAAGGCACATAAAATGCATGGTGCTGCCTGGGCAAACATTGCTATTGGCACACACAAACAGTATACTAGTCACAAAAGTGGCATCAAGAGTGTCAGTCATGAAAGTAGCATGGTTAGGCAGTACACAGATACTTACCAGAGCCATAATACCCCCCTAGCTCTTCAACAACATTGCTGCACACGGTCGGTCACGTGATTGTCCACGCCTTTTATTATGTCATTGGAATGCACTAATGAAATAATGGTGAT
Source organism: Cliona cf. orientalis (assembly GCA_963930775.1). Classification (NCBI taxonomy): domain Eukaryota; kingdom Metazoa; phylum Porifera; class Demospongiae; order Clionaida; family Clionaidae; genus Cliona; species Cliona cf. orientalis. The sequence continues at coordinate 6,108,656 of OZ005699.1, read as the reverse complement.
AAATTCTAACTTGAAAAATTGATGCGGGCGGTTGATGAGAAACTAATAATCAACAAATTGGGGCCTTATATAACTATACATGCACCAGTTGGCAGCTGCACCACATGAGTGGAGCAATGGTCAAGACTGGTGGTCAACATGATCAATACAAGCAACCTGATAGCAAGAGGGATCTTTAAAGATGAAACAATTTAAAATAATTCAATCATTGATACCCAGGCCACATGCAATGTCCATAATAGCTAATTGCAATTATTGCATTAAATTTTGTGCGCATCCATCCCTGCAGCGCATCATAGTAGTAGTAGTAGTTGTAGCGTGCCACAATGGCTCGTGCCACGATGGCTCCGTGCGACGTGCTGGAATGACCATAGGGAGGCGTGTGTTAACAGGTGCACACAACAATGGTTCGTTCATGTATACTAATATACGTAGGGTAGCTACACATCCCAGTTATGAGACACTAAACTTGTGACTACTTTTACACAATTGTTTTAGGAATAATTTAAGTGGTATATTTTTTAAGGATTGCCTATGGCCTCTAATACTTGCGTTATAAATATCAACTTCACTACTAAATGATGTAATTTTTTAAAAATTGTTTTGCTATCATTAGTACTGAACATGTTATGGGACGCCTGTCCCTATTATGAGACACCACCTTCTCACTGATAAAGGCAGTTATCATGAGGTGTTTTAAGATGATGATTTACCCAAGTTGGCATGCCTAAAGTGAGGTTTGAGTGTTAAACTCAAGAAAATAAGTAGTTTGATGTACCAAATTATCAAATTTGTAAAGCTGATACACCAAAAACCCAAAAATCATTAATTGTTTCACTACATTTTAAGCAATGAAAGCGTAAACCCATATCAAAATAAGGTGGATAGCAAATTCAACTTAGCAGGTACTAATAGTTCTAATTAGGTATAATACAATGATCCCCAAAACAGAAACTTCCATCTTTGTTAATGTGGATGTCCCATAATACCAACTGTCTCACAATACCCACATAACATACCATATACGCGGTAAGGATGGGGGGGGGGGGGGGGGGGTAATCTGGTGTAGCCGACCCTCGCAGGAAGAGGAGGGTCTGGTCTAAAGCCTATACTATGCTTGTGCAGAAGGAATGTAATTAGTCACTACAGTACGGCGTGTATAAAGTAGTATGTGTCAACCACACTCAGCAAACACATCATTTGCCATGCGCACGCGCACAGGGCAAGCCCGTGCATACTCTCGCTCTCGCACGCGCCTACTGTTTACGTCATAGTGGTTGGCAGTTTATTTTATCACCCACATTTACATTCTTGCGGGGACAGTCAGATTCTGACTGTCCTGTACAAGCATAGTATAGGCTTTAGACCAGACCCTCCTCTTCCTGCGAGGGTCGGCTACGCCAGACTAGGGGGTGTTGGATGGGAGGGGCTGGGGGGTTGGGGATGAATTGCCAATGGTTAGCGGGGTTAATCTCTAGGGTTCGTCTATGCACGATATGGATCAGAGGGGCTGGGAGGGGGGTTGGGGATGGGTTGCCAATGGTTAGCGGGGTTGGTCTGTAGGATTAAATTTTGTCTATGATAGGGGGAAATAATGATTGGCAGCAGTGACAACAGCGGTGGTGTATAGTCTCGTGACCCAGCCCCCTAAACGCATGCGTTTAGGGGGCGGGGTCACGAGACTACGGTGGTGTAGTGGTTGGGGCTCTTGTATTTGGAACAGAATGTAGCGGGTTCAAATCTCGCTTTATACTTTGTTTTTTTTCTTTTCAATCCTTGTCGAAATTTTTCTAAGTTCTCGCGAGCCATTCCATCACGGAGCCAGTATAGCATGCTGCAGTAGTACTATCATTTATGAAAAAAAAGATACATAATAATTAATATACGCTACTGTTGACAGGGCTGTAATGTCATGATATTATTAACTCTATTATGACATTAACTCTATTCATGACATTAACTCTATGTGAATAACACTGAGTGAACAATACATAGCAAAATAAAGTGATACTAGTGCTATTATATTATAGTGCATTGCTCACATCAGTTGGCTGGTTGATGGCTGCATGATGATCAACCAGCAGCTGCACCATCTCAATATTGCCTTTAAGACAGGAGACATATAGGGGGGACTGTACTCCCTATAGCGAGAGAACAGTGGAGTGTCACATGACCTCCAAGAACGATGAAGCTATCCACCTGCTAGCTTGAGATGTGCTGCTCCACTGCATACATCTCTACATTACATAGTCATGTGCTGTACCTTGTTGATGTCTGCCCCATGGGCCACGAGCAGCTCCATGCACTAGCCTCAGGTGGTTGCACTGAGCAGCAAAGTCTCTTCTCTTTAGCAGCCTGGGATATAGAAAATGGAGATAGCCACGTAGTATAATAATTAGCAACTCTTTATTCAGCATTTATTAACACCAATATAGCACTTTAGCTACACAATTTTCCTAAACCCAATAAACTATAGTATTCTCGCTCAAAATTCATTGTATTATAACCAATTAGCTACAATAATTATATTGTACTCACCACTTGTTTCTCGTCATAGATGATGACATCATCAATAGAGACGAGGACTATCCCATGGCTTCGAAAGAACTTCGACCTTGGAAGGATGGCATCGGCGATGTGTTGTGGTACTGTCCATGGTACCTCCAGGCTACCGGCATAGGCGGATCCAGCATAGGGGCACAAGGGGCACGTGCCCCCCCTTTTTGGAGAGCCACACATGCAAACTATATAGCTACAAGAGAGGCACACATTCTAGGGCTATCAACTGTGGAGTAAAACTATCTATAAACCAACTTACTTGGTGCTTTTTAGCTCAAACGGCTGAGCCACTTCCATTTGACTAGCACTGATCGGCAATTTAAGGGGTGTGGTCAAGCGTTATGGGGCGTGGTCGCAAAATTTTCGCGCGCGTGCCCCCTCCTATCACAAATCCTGGATCCGCCACTGCTACCCGCTACTATCCTATCAATGACTGCTGTCAGAGAGGGAATCTCGTACTCCTCGGCAAAAGGCTGCCACAGCTTCACAACGTAGTCTAACGAAACCTGCGATATCTTTCGCTTAATTTTGATACCTGCATGCATAGCTACAAGCATCACTGTTTGCATCATATTAGCTATACATGGTATCAATAAACATTGTACACATTGAGGCCGTTCTTTTTTCCTTTAATACACTGAGGCACACATATCAGCAAACAAGTAGGCAGATTATGTTAATCATGTTACTTATGACCTCGTCTACCTATACCAAATAGTTGATAATCTTTCCCATTCCCGTTTTCCGTGTTTTCCAATTGCCCATGGCATAGGCATTCGAAATGCTTCACGTCTTACCTAGCTACTGTGCAGCAGACAACGACAGTAAATCAAAATCTACGCATGGTTGAACAAAGTCTAAAATAATTGACCATCCGAACAAACTAGACCTTTTTCGCCTGACGACCTTAACCTACTCCGTATGTATCTCGCGGGCTGGCCAGCCCCCTCCTACGAGGAGGGGCTGTTACGAAAGCGGACGAGGTAATTAATCATCAGCCTTATTAATACCCGTTCAGACCTATCACTTCGATTGTAAACTGGATACTGCAGACGTTGGTTCGCATTTCTTTCTTCGTTACAAGACAGGGTTTCATCCAGTGGGGGGGGACAGGGGGGAAGCTTCCCCTCCAAACTCCCTAGCTTCCCCCCCTAAAAATTTGACTTTAATTAAATTAAGGTACCATTTAATTGCGTGGGCGTGAGCGTCAGGAATGGCTAATTCAATTAGCGAATCGTGAAGGGGCGTGGCCGAAGAGGCCATACGAGTGCTTTTGGTCGAAGGTGGGCGTGTCCAGAATCGGCCAGGGATGATTATGCGCGTGTAATTAGCGACCGGAAGTGGCCCCTGAAGAAAAGGCCGGTAATTGCCCACATCAAAGCAAGATCAAAGCATTCTTTCTTAACTATTAACCGCAACGACTTAAAAAAAAAAAAAAAAAAAAAAAAAAAAGCTTATTAGGCCTAATTAAGCATGTGGGCGTGTTCCTGGCACTGTGTGGAGTGTGTGCGTGTGCGTTAATGCAGGTTTTATTGCTTCCGATTGGGCGTGGCTTCACGGGCCAGTGCTTGGACATCGGCGCCTGGGACTTGGTCTCGGCGATAGGTGGGCGTGTCCCGGAAGCGGTGGTGACCTTTGAACCCCGCGAGGAGGCTTTGGGGGCGTGGCAGGAGGTCAAAGGTGAGGCCATGTCTGTTAATGAGGCACTGTACGGCGGTGCGATCGAGGGGCCTGTACGGCTGGACGGAAGCCGACGATGGTTTGAAGCGGATGTGGTTGCGATGACGTGTTGTTACTCCGCCCACACAGGAAATGAGGTGAGCTCTTGCGTGGGCGGTGTGGCAGAACGGCCTCCAAGTGTTTGTGTGTGTTTTGGCCTTGAGGAAGCTGTGTGTTTTAATTGGGATTGATTGTGGGCTTCCGGTGGACATCCGGTGGTTAGTAGGCACTTGATTGAGAATGGTGGTCCTTGGGGAACAGGGTGGGGCTGTTTTGGGCGTGGCCTGGCCCCTCCCTTCCGGCTCGGCTTCCGGTCCATAGAGGATATTAAATGAACACTTCCGGCTCTAGCAGCCACACCCCTGAGACCTGTGCAATTAAAAGGGCGTGGTTACACAACATGCACCTCACTAATGACTTTGATGTGGTTTAGGTGTCATATCCCCCACCTCACGCCCACGCAATTTAATGGTACCTTAAAACTTATCTACTGTACACAGTATATGGCATAGTAAAAAGCTTAAGGTACCATTTAATTGCGTGGGCGTGAGCGTCAGGAATGGCTAATTCAATTAGCGAATCGTGAAGGGGCGTGGCCGAAGAGGCCATACGAGTGCTTTTGGTCGAAGGTGGGCGTGTCCAGAATCGGCCAGGGATGATTATGCGCGTGTAATTAGCGACCGGAAGTGGCCCCTGAAGAAAAGGCCGGTAATTGCCCACATCAAAGCAAGATCAAAGCATTCTTTCTTAACTATTAACCGCAACGACTTAAAAAAAAAAAAAAAAAAAAAAAAAAAAAGCTTATTAGGCCTAATTAAGCATGTGGGCGTGTTCCTGGCACTGTGTGGAGTGTGTGCGTGTGCGTTAATGCAGGTTTTATTGCTTCCGATTGGGCGTGGCTTCACGGGCCAGTGCTTGGACATCGGCGCCTGGGACTTGGTCTCGGCGATAGGTGGGCGTGTCCCGGAAGCGGTGGTGACCTTTGAACCCCGCGAGGAGGCTTTGGGGGCGTGGCAGGAGGTCAAAGGTGAGGCCATGTCTGTTAATGAGGCACTGTACGGCGGTGCGATCGAGGGGCCTGTACGGCTGGACGGAAGCCGACGATGGTTTGAAGCGGATGTGGTTGCGATGACGTGTTGTTACTCCGCCCACACAGGAAATGAGGTGAGCTCTTGCGTGGGCGGTGTGGCAGAACGGCCTCCAAGTGTTTGTGTGTGTTTTGGCCTTGAGGAAGCTGTGTGTTTTAATTGGGATTGATTGTGGGCTTCCGGTGGACATCCGGTGGTTAGTAGGCACTTGATTGAGAATGGTGGTCCTTGGGGAACAGGGTGGGGCTGTTTTGGGCGTGGCCTGGCCCCTCCCTTCCGGCTCGGCTTCCGGTCCATAGAGGATATTAAATGAACACTTCCGGCTCTAGCAGCCACACCCCTGAGACCTGTGCAATTAAAAGGGCGTGGTTACACAACATGCACCTCACTAATGACTTTGATGTGGTTTAGGTGTCATATCCCCCACCTCACGCCCACGCAATTTAATGGTACCTTAAAACTTATCTACTGTACACAGTATATGGCATAGTAAAAAGCTTAAGGTACCATTTAATTGCGTGGGCGTGAGCGTCAGGAATGGCTAATTCAATTAGCGAATCGTGAAGGGGCGTGGCCGAAGAGGCCATACGAGTGCTTTTGGTCGAAGGTGGGCGTGTCCAGAATCGGCCAGGGATGATTATGCGCGTGTAATTAGCGACCGGAAGTGGCCCCTGAAGAAAAGGCCGGTAATTGCCCACATCAAAGCAAGATCAAAGCATTCTTTCTTAACTATTAACCGCAACGACTTAAAAAAAAAAAAAAAAAAAAAAAAAAAAGCTTATTAGGCCTAATTAAGCATGTGGGCGTGTTCCTGGCACTGTGTGGAGTGTGTGCGTGTGCGTTAATGCAGGTTTTATTGCTTCCGATTGGGCGTGGCTTCACGGGCCAGTGCTTGGACATCGGCGCCTGGGACTTGGTCTCGGCGATAGGTGGGCGTGTCCCGGAAGCGGTGGTGACCTTTGAACCCCGCGAGGAGGCTTTGGGGGCGTGGCAGGAGGTCAAAGGTGAGGCCATGTCTGTTAATGAGGCACTGTACGGCGGTGCGATCGAGGGGCCTGTACGGCTGGACGGAAGCCGACGATGGTTTGAAGCGGATGTGGTTGCGATGACGTGTTGTTACTCCGCCCACACAGGAAATGAGGTGAGCTCTTGCGTGGGCGGTGTGGCAGAACGGCCTCCAAGTGTTTGTGTGTGTTTTGGCCTTGAGGAAGCTGTGTGTTTTAATTGGGATTGATTGTGGGCTTCCGGTGGACATCCGGTGGTTAGTAGGCACTTGATTGAGAATGGTGGTCCTTGGGGAACAGGGTGGGGCTGTTTTGGGCGTGGCCTGGCCCCTCCCTTCCGGCTCGGCTTCCGGTCCATAGAGGATATTAAATGAACACTTCCGGCTCTAGCAGCCACACCCCTGAGACCTGTGCAATTAAAAGGGCGTGGTTACACAACATGCACCTCACTAATGACTTTGATGTGGTTTAGGTGTCATATCCCCCACCTCACGCCCACGCAATTTAATGGTACCTTAAAACTTATCTACTGTACACAGTATATGGCATAGTAAAAAGCTTAAGGTACCATTTAATTGCGTGGGCGTGAGCGTCAGGAATGGCTAATTCAATTAGCGAATCGTGAAGGGGCGTGGCCGAAGAGGCCATACGAGTGCTTTTGGTCGAAGGTGGGCGTGTCCAGAATCGGCCAGGGATGATTATGCGCGTGTAATTAGCGACCGGAAGTGGCCCCTGAAGAAAAGGCCGGTAATTGCCCACATCAAAGCAAGATCAAAGCATTCTTTCTTAACTATTAACCGCAACGACTTAAAAAAAAAAAAAAAAAAAAAAAAAAAAGCTTATTAGGCCTAATTAAGCATGTGGGCGTGTTCCTGGCACTGTGTGGAGTGTGTGCGTGTGCGTTAATGCAGGTTTTATTGCTTCCGATTGGGCGTGGCTTCACGGGCCAGTGCTTGGACATCGGCGCCTGGGACTTGGTCTCGGCGATAGGTGGGCGTGTCCCGGAAGCGGTGGTGACCTTTGAACCCCGCGAGGAGGCTTTGGGGGCGTGGCAGGAGGTCAAAGGTGAGGCCATGTCTGTTAATGAGGCACTGTACGGCGGTGCGATCGAGGGGCCTGTACGGCTGGACGGAAGCCGACGATGGTTTGAAGCGGATGTGGTTGCGATGACGTGTTGTTACTCCGCCCACACAGGAAATGAGGTGAGCTCTTGCGTGGGCGGTGTGGCAGAACGGCCTCCAAGTGTTTGTGTGTGTTTTGGCCTTGAGGAAGCTGTGTGTTTTAATTGGGATTGATTGTGGGCTTCCGGTGGACATCCGGTGGTTAGTAGGCACTTGATTGAGAATGGTGGTCCTTGGGGAACAGGGTGGGGCTGTTTTGGGCGTGGCCTGGCCCCTCCCTTCCGGCTCGGCTTCCGGTCCATAGAGGATATTAAATGAACACTTCCGGCTCTAGCAGCCACACCCCTGAGACCTGTGCAATTAAAAGGGCGTGGTTACACAACATGCACCTCACTAATGACTTTGATGTGGTTTAGGTGTCATATCCCCCACCTCACGCCCACGCAATTTAATGGTACCTTAAGCATCATAATAATTATCATAGTAAATCACCAAATAAAATCACTAGCATTTGAAAAATATCTGAAACAATATGGAAGAATTAGAGAAATTCTTCTAAAGTACATCCCAATGAACTTGGCGTGCTGAATATGCCCACTCATTTATTGCGCTTCCACCCCAAATTTTTGTTGCTATGGCTGTGGCACAAACTGGAAATTCACTGGTTGTAATAGGAGGAGTAAATGGACCAAATGATTCTCAAAAGAGGGTAGACATACTAGACACCGCAACCTCAGTGTGGTCAGCTGCCCACGAGCTACCAGGTTACTGTGTAAAGGGAATTGCAACAATTTGTGGAGATGAGCTCTACGTGGAAGACAATGGTGGCAAAGTATACCAATGCTTTCTGGATGAGCTGAAGGATGACAGCAAGCCAGCTGGCAGTGTATGGACATCCGTAGCAAATGTACCTAACGATTTTTATACCACACTGGGTTCCCTCTGTGGGCAGCCAGTTGCCATTGGTGGCAGGGACTCCCGCTCCATCTATGCATTCGACCCCAACAAAGATTGTTGGTATGAGATAGGCAAGATGGCCCTTGGTCGTACTAGACCACTCGTTGCCCAACTGTCCGAGGACAAGGTGGTAGTTGTAGGAGGCAGCAGTGGAAAACAAGGTTTGGCCAATGACGTGATCATAACCGAAGTCATCACAGGCGTTGTGTAATGGAATTGAGGAACACTATTTTTGTGTGAACACCTGTTGCTTTGGTGCTGTTACTTTGTACCTTGTAGCTAGTATATTGAGCTTGGATTATATATATTCGGAACATTGGTTAATTAGCTATTCTCATCTCCCCCCCCCCAATTACACACTAAGTAGTTACACACTAGCTAAGTAGAAAAAAAAAGCAAATCAAATAATAATATAATTATTGGAGCTCTGGGCAACATCTGAGGGTACGATTTTTATATGGGCATGCAGAGTGACATGAATCTAGAAAGATGATAAAGCCGGATTTTTGATTCACAGCTTTAATTTAAAGATATGCCCCCTACAATATCTCCCATAGGATTGCACGGGGAAGCCATACGTTTGCAATGTTTTATGCGCATGCGCTACGTGAAAAACGGGGAATACCCGTTTTGCACGCGCACATACTGCGCTGACGACCTTTACCCGATTTGATCAAAATTTTAGTACAGGCTGCCTGTGTGCATTGAATTGCTCTACTATGCATCCAGCTCGACTATGCGGAGGTTTCTGGACAATTTTTTTCTGCTTAGTGTGTGGTCCCCTTGTTACACATTAAGTAGAAAAAAAAAAGGATTTCCATTATTGGGACTCTGGGGAGCGGTTGGGACTGTATGTTTTATATGGGCACGCAGAATGGCTCAAGTTACGAACTTTGATCGAGAGATTTTTTTTATTCACGCCCTAGAATTAAAGTTATGGCTCTTTGAAGTTTGTATACAGCCGCTAAGCCAGCGGTCCAATTGTTGCAGATCCAGGAAGTGCATCCGGTGGCACATTCCAATGCATGCAATTTTTGCCGTTTTTTATTCATTTTTTCTTACCTGTTCTATCTAGGCCATCTTTCACTTCTAGGACTCCAAACAAAGACCAGAAGATAGAGCAACTTTTCTACTTTCTGCTCGTTCAAGTCCAATAACCCGGAGACATTCATGAGCTCCGCGGCAAGCGCTTCTGTGCATGCTACTCGTAAGCGCTCACAAAAAGCGCCTCGCGCAAAAAGTGGGGCATTTAGGTTCCCTTAGATGGATTCCCATGATTCAAGCACCATTCAATAGCTCTTGTGTTGCTCTACAATATGAGACTGGAACAAAGTTTTTCCATCGAGCCGTTCCAGAGTTACACGGCATTGAAAATCACAAAATTTCAGTACAACCGCGTGGTATTTTCCATATCTTCTCGAAGGTTTTTGCCCAAGAACAAGTCGTAAATGACAAGCAATAGAGTATTCCTTGTGTACTTCCAAGTTTCTAAAGAGGAGGCATCGTCATCCAGATGGAGGGATTCCTTCTCTGTAGTCTAGTAAGTATTATGCACCTATCAATATTATGCCCCACTACCCCCTGTACGGGCAAGGGTGGGGCTAACAGGGGATTTGACTTTTTCTAAAAGTGAATGCCCCCCTACGGGGGCAATATTTTCGAGTCAAAACGCTAGTATAAAGACAGCTAAATTGTTTTCTTTCAGTCTATTTAGGCGATTTTCTGATTTATACCAGGGAGCTCAAAGATTTATGAAAATCAAAAGCCCCACCCCTAGGGCGAGGTCAAGAAGTCAATTCCCCCAACAATCCCCTGTCTTCCCCCACCTATGCCCGTACAGGGGGGAGTGGGGCATAATATTGACAGGTGCATTAATGAATGTTGGCCACGGTAAATAAGGGCAAGTGGAAACGGAGGAAACGGAAAACGGAAACGGAAAGCTGAAACGGAAAACTGAAGCGGAAATCGGAAACGGAAAAGCTGAAATTGGGAAATGGTCGTCAACATTCGTTGCGCTAATGGCATCTTTTGCGCATGCGCGATCTGTTTGGGGATACTGGCATTGCCAGTGTCTTTCTTTAGCATAGCCTGACAGCTAGATGCAAGATTCCTGGCTCGACCTAAGCTTGAGGATTAGGTTATACTATACTAATAGTGACGAGAGATAGAGGTCTAGTTCACTGTTGGCTGCTAGCAACAGCACACCACCTCCTATATAATATTATTATGGGTGAATAGTTACAAACAACAGAAAGACTCCAGTAGAGCTAGCTATATAGCACCCAGACTCTGGACCAGAGTACAAGATGCTGAATGCTATAATAGACCAGGAACTTCAAGTAGAATTTTGAAGTTGGTGAAGGAAGTCCAGAGTGATAAACTAAACATCATGCGGTACTCATGATCAGTGGCTGGGAGGTGATTATGGCCCCTGTTCAAGGTCAAAAGTGGCTCAAAATCTGCTTCAATTTATTCCCATGCTATTAAACAGTAAACTACCAAGTAAAGAATCACACTGTAGCCAATAGCTACTAGTCTAACTACTTCAGGCTTGGTACAGTAACTGTTGATGAGCCTGAGGGCTCACAAAGTAGCTGTTCTCTACAATAGGGTCCGCAAGGTGAAAATTTGACCTCCGAATTTCGGATAAATTATAATTTGGCGCATCAAGAGCTCATCGGTACTTAATCAACTGCACCCCAAATCCCCTCCTTACATCTTCCTTTGAGGGAGAATTGCGTGATTTGCCGCCAATCTGAGAATAAAGTGGGCGTGGTCACAAGACAACACACCACAAATTTGTTCTAATTAAGCGAGCACCTAGCCTAGGTACTAGCGCTACAAATGCGCCCCTGTGAACCAGCAAAGCCCTTCGTTTTCGGTGCTGGCAAGGCTGTTTTATCTGTAGGTAAGTAAGAAATGGAGAGATTTGGGGGCGTTGCGGTTAAATGGGTGTGGCGTTTCGATCCCTACCACTTGCGTTTCATGGGATATGGTCCACATATTGCATGTAGCAGATGAGATGAGATTTGGTGAATCCTTGCCATCTGGCTGGGAGCACTCTAGTTCTGTCTATTGATAGCAATGTCTAACCAACATTGAAACCTTAGAAATGCACTTCACTCACATCTCACAGAACCGAAAATTTCTACAGATCATTTTGGTGAAACTTTCATCTTCATATCTTCTTCCTGAGTGAAGTTATGATGCAAAGTTTACAATGAAATCTGGAATTTTATCATAGAACACCAACGGCAGGGACTCCTATAAAGAATTGACAAGGCCAGTTATGAGACTTCAACACATACTTCACATCATAACTTCACTCAGGAACAAGATATAAAGATGAAACTTTCACCAAAATGATCTGCAGAAATTTTTGGTTCTGTGAGATGCAAGAGTGAAATGCATTTCTAAGGTTTCAATGTTTGTTTGACATCGCTATCGATAGACAGAACTAGAGTGCTCCCAGCCAGATGGCAGGGATTCACTGAATCTCATTTCATCCACTACATGCAATGTGTGGACCATATCCCATAAAACGCAAGTGGTAGGGATCGCAAGGCCACACCCATTTAACCACAATGCCCCCAGATCTCTCCATTTCTCACTTACCTACAGATAAAACAGCCCTACCAGCACCAGAAACGAAGGGCTTTGCTGGTACACAGGGGCGCATTTGCAGCGCTAGTACCTAGGCTAGCTGCTGGCTTAATTAGAATAAATTTGTGTTGCGCCGTCCCATGACCACGCCCACTTCAATCTTAGATCGGTGGCAAATCGTGCAATTCTCCCCCAAAGGAAGCACTAAGGACGGGGATTGGGGTGCGGTTGATTAAGTACCGGTGAGCCCTTGATGCACCGGTTGTAATTTGTCCGAAATTCAGAGGTCGAATTTTCACTTTGCGGACCCTATCTACAATCACAAATTGATATCAGTGGAGCACTTACTGAATCAGTGACCCTGATATCAATATAGGAGTCCAGTAATAACATAGCCTCGTTGCCAGACTAGTAGTAACATTAACCATACTTTTGCTACAATTGCATGGTGCTATAATAACCATTTTGCTATCATGGCCCTCAGACAACGATAATGATATTATTATAACAAGTATGTTTAATGTCACAATCATGGGATAATGTGGCTAGCATGCATGATCATGTATTTAATAACAGTACATGCTCACAAACATAGCCCCGTGCGCATGCGCAGATGGAAGCGGTTGCAGAGGCCACACCCCTCCAACTAAGTGTGCAATGGCGACGTTCTCGGTCTGCTCTAACGTTATTACCGGACTACTGACAGGTATGACAAAGAACAGACCTTGCCTCTCGCTTCGCTCGAGGCTCTGTGGCTAGCGCCAGCGTCTGCTCAGTAAGCCGGTGTCATAAAATTTTGGGGACCCCATGAAATTGGGGACCCCGGGTCCCCATTTTCATTATGATTTTGGGGACCCTTCCGTGAATATGGGACCCCCCCCCCCCCCCCCCCCCCCCCCCCCCCCCCGTTTCGTTCGATATTTCTAGTAGAACTTGAAGAATCGGCGGTTGCCATGAATTTACTGGGGTCAGCAGAGCTCATTATTGTTAGGAGAAGTTAGTGGCTGGCTAGAAAAATATGGCTTAGCAGCTAGCCTAACTTGATGGAAGTAGCGATTTAGCGATCTTTTTTTGGTAAAGGTCGTCAGCGCTTTACAATTGCCTGCAGTCTGAAAAGCCAATCTACTCTTCAGACATTCAAGTTTATATAGTGATACAGTGTTTTATGGGTATCTCTTGTGTATAAATCTACTCTGGCTTGTAACATAACTACTGCTTGTTGGCAGAGTGGCTAGCTAATAGCTAGAAACAAAAAAGTGGAATCCGATGATGGCCAGATACTGCATGTAGCTAACCATAACCCTAGAGCTTGCTAGTCTGGGTACCAGATCGTACAATTATAGGTATATGGATCTTCATGACATTGTATTGTATTGTATTTCATGGCCGCATGAGTATAGCTATCCTTTTTGTGACAATCTCATTACGAGGAAGACGTGAAGTGTCTCAGTGGCACCCAGACTAGCTAAGAGCTTGCATGATAGTAGCTATAGTTGTACTACAAAATTAGCTAATGGATACCATGCAGGCTGAGTCATGTGCTGCCTAGTCAATGTTTATGCCTACAACTGTATTGCACTGGGGGTCCCCATTTTCATAAGAGGGTCCCCAAAATCCTATGAAAATGGGGACCCAGGGGTCCCTAAAATATTATGAAAATAGGGACCCGGTCCCCATTTTTCTATGAAAATGGGGACCTGGGATCCCCAATTTGGGGGGTCCCTATTTTCATATGACACCGGCCTCTCGAAACGCGCGGCGCTTTCGCGCCGATCATTCGATCGACAAAATGCGTCTCTAGCTGTAGCTATGGCCCGAGGCATTAAGGCCACTCTTCTTTATGCACACGGCCCTACAGTTCTGACCAATCCTGAGCCTTGTAGTGCGGACTTTCTCTCCGCCCGCGCCGCGCATTCATAGCAACCAGGCGCTTCCAAGACGCGTATCCATGCCCTCATGTAATGACACGGACTATATAAGAAAAATGATCGTCTGAAAAATATTTTTCGTTGTATAATATAATTATATAATCACCAACAATACATTTAATATCACTTGGATGTTTTACAAGATCTTTATACTAGCTGCAGGGAACTAATTTAATAATACATCAACCTTTCATTAATTTTCTTATGCATGGCCAGATATCAATGATACTGACTCAATGTATGCTCAATACCGTTTATATTTCTGACGACCACTACCAAATTTCAGCTTTTCCGTTTCCGCTTTCCGCTTCAGTTTTCCGTTTCAGCTTTCCGTTTCCGTTTTCCGTTTCCTCTTTTTTTTTTTTTTTTTTTTTTTGTATATAATATTTCATGTCCAAGGTTACGACAAAGGATGCACAAATAGCAGATATTATGCTAACACAAATGAGCACCCTTGCTATACAAAGAACTAATAAAATAATACAGTACAAGAGAAATGACATAACCCGTAGAGGTAATACATAGATGTAATAGTATGATATTACAGTTTAGTATACGGACTATATCTTACGTACAAAACTTATATGTATACAGTATATAACATAAAACTTATTAAGTAAATGTATGATTACATAGTGCTTTCTTGAAGGATAGAAACGTATGACTGGAAACAACTTCAAAAGGTAGTTGGTTCCACATTCGTGCAGTTCGACAAAAAAAAGAATTAAAAGAACTTACTGAACGAGTAAAAGGAACATTCAATGTTAAATTGTGAGACCTTGTGTCGTGTACAGAAGAGAATAAAGAGAGTGGTGAATTCATGAAGTATGCCTGCCCATTAATGATTTTGTATAAATAACACAGTTTCAGCTGCGACCGCCTGGACTGGAGAGTGTCTATATTCAGTAATTTGAGCCTTTCGTCATAGCTCACATCACGCCACTTTTTCGTACACACTTTGGATGCGAATCGTTGTACTGACTCAAGTGCATTGATATCCTTTGATAGATGTGGATCCCAGACAGGGGTGGCGTACTCAAGGTGTGGACGCACTTGTGTAATGTACAATGCTTTGAGAGTAGAGGTGCTAGAATCTCGATAGAACTGACGATAGAGTAGACCCAACTGTTGACGTGCTCTTGAACAAACTCTAGAAATGTGGTCACTCCAAGTCAGAGTGGAGTTGATGACCACTCCCAAGTACTTGTAGGATTCAACCTTTTCAAGAACTTGTCCAAAGACATATATTGACTGACCACTGAGGTACAAGTGCTTCCTTGACACAAGTAATGATTTACATTTGCGTACATTCAGTGTCAGATGATGGAAAGTAATCCAATTGGCTAATGAATCTACATCTTTCTGTAGAGCAAGAGTGTCTTCAGCACAATAGATGACCCTGTGCAAGAGCAGGTCATCAGCAAAAATCACCAGACTGCCACCATTTAATGGGATACTAGTGAGACCATCGATGTAAATCAGGAACAGTAGGGGTCCAAGCACTGAGCCCTGCGGTACTCCAGATATTACATTGATTGGATCAGAATTAACTCCACATACTCCCACTTGCTGTTTTCTATTGTAGAGGTAACTAGAGATCCAGGATACTAATGCTGTAGGGACATTCAGAGATATTAACTTATCAATCAGGGGACCATGGGGCACACTGTCGAACGCTTTTTGTAGATCAAAAAATATTGCCTGAACATCAGCTCCTTTATCTAGATGTTCATGCCAGTCATGCATAGCAGAGAGAATGGCACCGGTGGTTGATCTCCCAGGCATGAAGCCCCACTGTTGGTCAGATATAGATAGTATCGATCGAAGTTTGCTGGCAATGTGCTGTTCCAAGACTTTGCTAATTATAGGTAATAGGGAAATTGGACGATAATTAGATGGATCGGCTCTTTCACCCTGCTTATGGATGGGCACTACTAACGAGATTTTCCACTGGTCGGGAACGATGCCCATCGAAATTGACTGATTGAACAGGGCTGTAATGATAGGGGTGATACTTTCAGCTGTGTACTTCAGCATTTGAGCGGATATGCCATCAGGACCAGTGGCCTTTGAGATATCCAAAGATGCTAGGAGATCGAAAACTTCGGGTTCAGTGCAGAGTAGGTTACTGTCTATATACGTATGTGGAGTTCTAGGGATTGGTATTACATCAGCATGTGTGAGCGGTAAAGCAGATTTGTTAAAGTTCTGACAAAAGGTGTGACTAAGCATCGTTGCTTTAGCATCATTTGTTGCCGCTGTAACATTGTTTGATTTGAGTGTTGGAATTTCAGAAGAATTACGTGATACACTTTTAACAGCTTTCCAGAATGCCTTCTTCCTAGGATTTAAATTCTTAAAGAAATTTTTCCTGGAGTTCCTAAGCAAGGTCACTACTTTATTCCTGACATGCTTATACTTTTGAACATATCTCGGTGAAGTTTTAGACTTTTTGAAGAGAAGATTTCGCTTCCTGATAAGTTGGATAATTGATTTGGATAACCAGGGTAGGTTCTTTCTCCTAGGAATCCTACCATGTGGGATACACAGCTCCATCACCCTCATAAATTCGTCATTCCAATTTCTACATGATGCACTAACATCTTCATCCACAATAGTAACTGAAGGATCCAGTGCTAGCAGCATATCATTAGCCAAGTCGTAGTCTGCATATTTATATCGCCATACTCTCCTAGGGACTTGGATGTTTGGTTGGCCTGGGTTGCGTGCGAATGTGGCTAAGATCCCAAGATGATCAGATGACCCAATAGGAGGTATTGTCTCACATGATTTAGTAGCTGAAGGTGATGTAGTGAACACTAGATCTATGGTGGTCGCAGATGAGCTTGTTACACGAGTAGGGTCTGTTTGAATGGCTGACAAACCATGTTGGCTAGTTAAATTGAGGAGATTACGGCTTAGATGGTTGTGGGTGGAGATGTCGACATTATAGTCACCAACGAGTAAGAACATTGAGTACATGGGGATGCATATATCTTCCAGAACTTTGGACAAATTGTCAAAATAGGAGGTCGGAGATGATGGTGGTCTATACAGAAGTGCAATTGCCACATCACCCCGAGGCTGCTTGATGGAAATTGCTAAGAACTCTAGGGTATCAGGCTGAGAGCAAATTAGTGTGAATGATAAGTAATTGGCAATGTAAAGGGCAATTCCTCCACCATGCCGATCTCGGTCTAACCTTACAAGCTGATAGTTTGCAATGCAAACCTCGGAGTCCAACACACTTTCATTGAGCCAAGTTTCTGTTATGCAAACAACGTCTGGGCTATACAAGGAGCAATTAGTGGACAGTTCGTCAATTTTGTAAACAATGCTTCTAACGTTATAGTAGAGAATCTTTAAAGTATTATTATCAGGGGCATTAGGGGCAAGCTGGGAGCAAGTACTCCCCATCGGGGCGCCGGGGCCCAGTCACTGGTTGGAGCTAGGATCAGTAATTTCAGGTGTTACTGCATTCGGGTCCATAGTGGTTAATGTAGTGGAGTCAGATTCTTGGCTTGGGTTGGGGGACGGATGCATATTATTAGCAGGAGACACTCCATCATGGCAATTGGAATCAGTTGAGGTTGATTCAGGATAGCAAAGAAGGGACTCAAGAGACCATTTACCCTCTGTTTGGGTGATTTTTGACCATTCCCCATGCAGTTGCTGGAGGAGATTTTCTTCTCCACTGACAACAAACCACCATTTAGTAATTGCATGTGGGTATCTTGGAGTAGATTTGTACTTGCGCTTGACCGTCAGACCAGTCTTAACGCTAGTATAAGTATTAATGGTACGAATGACATCCTCGGTAGTTGTAGTCTTCCTTGTTCCCCAAAGTTTTCTTTTCCCTCGCACCGGTACACTTGGTTTCCTTCTTATGGCTGCTGATGCCGGTGCAGCATGGATAGCTTGAGAGCCAGTGGAAGCTGTAGCTTGTTTATGACGACCATTAGATCTCCTATTAGAGCGACCACGTTGACCCGCGGATGGCACATTATCCTTGTCACCCTTCATTGTGGACGCCCTCTGCATATCTTGTGCATCTGTGGCCACTTTTTCACAGTGCTCTAATTTGAGATTGGCTGCATGCAGAGCGCTTTTTAACTGGGATACTTCTGTTTTTAAGGCTGTTATTTCATCTCTTAACTCCTCCGTTTCCACTTGCCCGTATCTTCGTATCCCATATATCCCCTGATGGTCAATTCATTAATTTATCTTCCAGAACAACTCTTCGCATAGTGTATGATGATGAAGATATGCCTGCTCGTCTATTGGGTAAAATAATGAAAATGTTCGATCAAACGTCTGTAGCATTCCAAGGAAAGATGGTCAAACCAAGGACATCATTCATTGCTGCAGTGAATACAGAGTGTTTTGAAGGACTAATTCAATCAGCAAGATATAAATAATACTATGGTTTTATGATTGTTATACAACACTACATGATGCCAATACTGAAAATTGCCTAAGTAGATCTAGTGATAATGAGGCAGACTCGAATTCCACAGCAGCAAGATGACATCACTGAGAAATTCTGTGAAGAGTGGATCAAGCACCTTGGTAGGGAGGGGAGGACCTTTCTATCATGATTGCTAGCTCAAGCTATACATGCTATAATCTGGGAAAGCACTTCTCAGGCGATGGGTGAAGCACAAGAAACACAAGCTGCCGTGATTACATATTGGTTCGATGGTGGGAAAGCCTTCTAAATAAAAGCGGTGATCTACTTTCTTTGAAAACAATGGGACGATTCCTGAAGGGAAGGAAGGGAAGCATCCATGCCCTGGAGTGCTATAGAAATGTGAAGATCTCAATAAGAAAACAGAAAATTTTATGATTTAGGGGCATTGTCCAAAGTCCTTGTGGAAAAATTAACGTCATTATGACGTTAACATTTTACCCCCCTCCCCCCCCCTCTTAACGTCACAGCATTTCAGCATAGATTCAATACTGAAACTGATTCTGCTCCATTAACTTTAGCCTACACAGTCGATATTCACTTGTATTCTACAGTGCTAGCTACATGTATGTCTTCATGGATTCATTGCATACCTGTGCTTCTTTAACAGTTTCTTGCTTGCCTGTAGCTACATGCACACTTTCAGCTAGGTAGCTAGTGCTTAATACAGCTGTCACAAAAATGCAAATTTTGACACTGCTGGAGGTGTGTCCAGACTTGTTCAACCACAACTGAGAATGCATAATCACAACTAAAGCTAAAATCTGCTGACAATGCAGTTGTAAAACGTCATGGACCAAGACCCCCTCCCCCCTTAACGTCATAATGACGTTAATTTTTCCACAAGGACTTTGGACAAGCCCCCTTAAGGATAATAAACAACTTATTAAGGGTCAGCCCCACCTGATGGTGTATCACTAGTTCTTTCATTATTGCATTAATGAAGAGTTCCTGCCTAATGAGATCTCAATGCTCCAGCCTTGTTTTCCTTGAAATATCTCAAGGGAAACAGCTTGAAGGTGGATGCACATGCAAACTTATTATTAAAAGCTGATTTTGAAAGAGACATCTTAATGATACACAGTAACTAATGTTACAGAACAGGCTCTTTCGTTATTGTGCATGGACTCTGTTGATAGCCTTGATTATCCCTGCATGTGGAAGACATGATCACAGCTTATGAATTGCGTCATCCTGGAATGAAGGCATCATTCGAGTTTGCGCATGCGCACTTCTACTATAGAATATCTGAAGAGAAATTCGAATTATTATTGATTGGTACAGCGATGGGTACCGCTCCTATGAACGCTCGTCCCGATGATCCATCTGCAGTCCTCTACGCTCCGGCCTCCACTTGTGTCCTCGCTGAGTTCGATGACGGTGAAGCCGAAGAGCGGAGTAGCTATGGATATGGGTTAATCTACGTCACAGAAAACACCTTCTTCTACGATCCTCTCAACTTCTTGACTCGAGGGCAACGGTTGAGTTTCGTGCTGAAATATGTCACGAGTGTTACAGTGGAGAGGAATGCACTGAACGATATTTATGGTTTGGGAACATGCCCGTGCTACAGTTGTCCGTGTAGAGGGTGTCCCGATGGTACAGTGCATATTGCAATGAGCAAGCCAGAGAACCAAGAGCAGCATCTGTACATGCAGATGCCAAATTCGCAAACTTTCGTCGACGAATTCAACCAGCATATCAGTCGACGACAGGCTGCAGCTGGTGTCATTGCGTCACAACCCAGGCTATAGTCACTGTGTTGCAACAATTATTATTATTCGATATACCTGTAATAATTTCTGTAGAGTAACTGTCATGACATTCAGTGTAGCGAATTTTTTAACTAGTAGATTCACAAACACATAATATTAAATACTTTGGGAGTATGCATGCATGTTTTGATATTTTATGATGTGAACAGCTTGCAATTATCTGTATTGAGAATTCCAGCTAGCTTTATTATTATGATTGTAGTGTAGATAAATAACAAACAGTTTTATAATTCTGAAGGGACATAATATTATATAGCTAGTAGCTATTGTGGTAGCAATATACAGTAACTACAGAGTTACACTGTGATTTTGGACTATTAATTATTAAGCTTACATGACAATAAATTTTGATGATAACATTTCGACCATAATAGCTAGGTCTATCTTCATCAGGTCAATGCAGAAAAGGTGACTAGCTTAGAAAAAACTGACAATGCTGACAGGGTGTGAGGGTGAAAAGAGGAAATTGAAAGGTGTAAAGGGAAATAAATGACAGTTTGCATGCAGCTCAGGTGTTGAAATGCTGGACAGGTGCACTGGCTGCATGATTCATTATCAAAACAAT
This sequence comes from Cliona cf. orientalis, assembly GCA_963930775.1. NCBI lineage: Eukaryota > Metazoa > Porifera > Demospongiae > Clionaida > Clionaidae > Cliona > Cliona cf. orientalis. The sequence continues at coordinate 6,087,869 of OZ005699.1, read as the reverse complement.
TTATCTTGTCACACAATTTTCTACCTGTAGAAAATTATGTGACAACATAAACTCAACTAAATGATAAACTGAATGTTCCAAAGTTAAAATAAGCTAATTCACTGTAACTATGGGCTACAGTCTACAGCAAACCATGCACACGTACCAATGCCAGCAAGAGTAAATAATTATTTACTCTTGATGCTAGCCAATGGAGTATATAGCTAGCTATTTGTCCTTACAATAATTATTTTTGTCTTGACATTTCTGCACCTGCCATGGTTCTAGGCCTATAATGCATCTATCAATAATAATAATAATAATAATAATAATATTGTTTGCCCCACCTACCCCACTTGGGCCATTAAAGATGGGGCCGGGATATTATTATGACACCCTGGCAGAATATGGCCCGAAGGGCGGGGAAAATATCACATACACCAGGTCCTGAGCAGCTGCCATAATAATATTATGCATGCCAACAACAGTAACTGTTCTTGTCATCAGATTCTATGTTGTCTACTAGCTATAATATAATATATAGCTGCATGCTCAATTCATCTCGGGATTTATCATGATCTTTCCTATAGTACAACTGATTAAGTACCGGTATGTCAAATCATGGCCCCATGCACCCATCCCCCACCTTTGCCTCAGGTGGGGTAGGTGGGGCAAACAATTGATACGTGTGATCCATGAGCTCCAAATTAAACTACTGTAACAAAAATATGGTTTTAGCCATTTCTGGTTTACACTTTTTACAACATTTAATATTAAAATTTATAGCTAATTTATGGGATGTAGTTCTGATTAGTTTCGCTTTAATGGCTTCACAAGTGGTTCCAATTCGAGGAATACTTCGGCATAGTAAAAGCTTCTTACTTTGACTTAAGAAACATACTGCATTTATCCTCTGATATGGCACCATACATACAAACTCGCTTACCTTTATGCTCTCTGGGATGAACCAAATTCCAATGAGCCGACGGGATGGATAGTATCATGCCAAAGTCATTTCTATTGAGAGTGACGAATCAATCTGCCTCAAATATCGCAGAGGGAACCTTACTGAAGTGATCAAACTTACTGATCTGAAATGGAAACCCGCACACGGAACGGACAAATTGTTTCGACCAATAAATGATATATACCATAGGAGGCTCCTCAGCTAGCTGTTTCAAACCACGCAAGGTTTAAGGATGTAAAGGTTAGAGGCAAGATCTTTTGCTTCCAGATCACTAAGAGAGTGCAGATAAATCTTTCCATGAGTTGTGGTCTCTAGCATTAGACACGACTCTGCTCTCCAGACTCTAGTGAATTTTGATCCTATTACGTCCAGAATCTTTAAAAATGGGTTAAAATCAGCTATTCCCAGCAATTATATCTCAAATTTGTTGCATATTATTGGCTATATCCAACTATCATTACAGTGAATACAACAGTTACTAGAATTTCATTTATTATAATTTTATAGTATATAAATATTAATAATAATATTATTGCTCAAAAAGTGGGGGGAGGGCTATAGCCCCCAAGCCCCCCTTGTCTACACCCCTGAGTAGAGAGGGTGTCGGAGCCTGCTCTCAAGAGGAAAGATATCTGGCCTGCTGGGAGGCCGTCCATGATTCTTCTCCATACTCGATTGGAGCTTTCTCGTTATGCAACTTCAAGGATCTTTCTTTGGACAGTTAGTTCCTTCAGTCTATTGTCTTGCTTCTCTATCGCATATATTATCATGTTCCCTCTTGCAATTGTTGAGAGTTACTGTTTTACTGGAGATAGTTGTGATTGATGATCTTGCTTTGTCCTTGCCAAGATCTGATCATGCTGCCTCTGTAGTCATATTAGCTATAACCTTGAGTTCTGGAGTCATTATCTAAGGGGGCTTGTCCAAAGTCCTTGTGGAAAAATTAATGTCATTATGACGTTAAGGGGGGAGGGGGTCTTGGTCCATGACGTTTTACAACTGCATTGTCAGCAGATTTTAGCTTTAGTTGTGATTATGCATTCTCAGTTGTGGTTGAACAAGTCTGGACACACCTCCAGCAGTGTCAAAATTTGCATTTTTGTGACAGCTGTATTAAGCACTACCTAGCTGAAAGTGTGCATGTAGCTACAGGCAAGCAAGAAACTGTTAAAGAAGCACAGGTATGCAATGAATCCATGAAGACATACATGTAGCTAGCACTGTAGAATACAAGTGAATATCGACTGTGTAGGCTATAGTTAATGGAGCAGAATCAGTTTCAGTATTGAATCTATGCTGAAATGCTGTGACGTTAAGAGGGGGGGGGGGAGGGGGGTAAAATGTTAACGTCATAATGACGTTAATTTTTCCACAAGGACTTTGGACAATGCCCCTAAGTCCATGTATGATGTTTTTATCGCAAAGAATTATTTGCTGGGAAACTACACCATGGATACTAGAAAGAGTATAGCTATAGCTATGTGTCACCAATAAAATTCAGTGTTGAGACACTTGCATGTGGGCCGCTTGCCAATTAAATGATTTTGATGGATTTATTGTCAGTGCTCAAATCATTTAGCTATAAGAAGTTTATTGATGTGCCATAATAATCACATAGTATATAATAATATTATAATTTGATAGCTAACTATATAATATTATTATGATAATAATCACAAAGTATAGGTACGTTACCTGGAGTGGAAGTTGTTGTGGTGGTATTAGCTACATATACAAGTGTACTAGCTACATGTAGCTATATAAAGCTTTCCTGTCATAGCAAGAATATGATACATATTTAGGCTTTACTGTAGTTACTGGTCACTGAAACCAACCGTGGGTGTGGCCTAACTGTCCGTTATGCGAGGTTGTTCACTATTGCGCAGGCTCAAATGGGACCAAAATAAGTGTCCGTTATACGGAATAGCGGGGTGTCCGCCGTTGAGGGGATTTGAATATTATATTGAAGTCTATGAAAATACAATTTGAACATTCAGAATTATTGCAGGTGTCCACTGTGGTGTCCTGTCCTAGATTACACTAGATACGTATACACCGCCATGCACGCACCATGAGGTTCTCTCAAGAAGACTGAACTTATCATTGAAAACGCGCATGCGCAATACATAAAGGGATTACATAATATAGTATAACAGTGCACAAACCAATCAAATAAGGATGATACATCAACGTTGACTAGGTAGCCCTAATCGTCTTTTACACTCCATACATCTGTTTATTGTTTATTGGCCCTCATTGTCTGTCCGCTTGTGTTGAGCCATGCATGTTTTCTCCCTTATTTCTATATAAGGTTTTTCTTTCCTTCATTTTTTTATCATCCTGATGAGGCTAACCATGTTAGCTGAAAAGCTTCGATGAATTGATTATTGATGAGTGAAAGAAAGTTGCTAGTAGCTATTGTGAGTATTTGCCAGCACACAGTTATTTACACTATATCTAGGACTGTCCCAAATCTGAAATGAATGCACAAATCAATATTAAGTATTATGGTACCAGTTTGGGGGGTTCCGATTTCTCTTTGGATACGTTTTCTTCGGGGCAGCTGGTGCCGGCCGTGTGTTACCATTAGAGTTAGCAGATAGTGAACCGGAGCCCGCACCCTGCCCTTGGGTGGCTGCTTCTGTTGATCCACCCATATTGTCCGGCTGCTCATTTCCCTGATCAGTAGGATCAATTACAGGCTCAGCTGATCGTGAATCAACGATTTCCGGCATTGCAGTGGTGCTTGATGATAAATGTGCTCCAATCAAAACATCGTCAATGTCCGTCTCTGACATGTTTTCAAAGTGACTAGTTTGAGCGGCTGATTCGTCAACTCGACTTCGCAAATGATCTAGGTGGCGTCTCACCAACCTGTCATCTTGCAGCTTAACCATAAATGAAACAGGACCAGTCACCTCTTCAATCACTGCTGGCAACCACTTTTGTCCTGTACTAGTTCCGAAATTTCTTGCAAACACCTTCTCTCCCTTCGTGAATTTTTTTCTCGGGTTTGATCTGTTATGGAGTAACTTTTGCTGCATCTGCCGATTTTCCACTCTCTCAGCGATGTTGGGGATGAGAAGGTCTAAACGAGTTCGAATACGTCTTCCCAGCAATAGCTGACTTGGAGACGTACCTGTCGTGCTTTGTGGTGTTGTTCGATATGCCATGAGAACCTTGGCTAGTCGTACTTTCATGATTCCTTGTGTCTCCTTCTTAAGTCCGCGTTTCACTGTTTGGACTGCCCGCTCAGCTAGCCCATTCGTGGTGGGATGGTACGGGGCCGACGTGATGTGTTTGATGCCATTTTTCGCCAAAAAGATCTCAAATTCTTCACTAACAAAGCAGGGGCCGTTGTCCGTCACCAGCACTTCTGGAATTCCAAACTGTGCGAATAAAACTCGTGAGAACTCGATTACAGTTGACGACGTAGCCGACTCTGTGGGGTAGGCCTCTATCCATCTCGAGTGTCAATCAATTACTACCAGGACCATTTTCCCTTGGATAGGACCGGCAAAATCCATATGTAACCTTGCCCATGGCCGCGATGGCCATTTCCACGGCTGTAGAGGAGCGACTGGAGGTGCTGATTGCTGTTGCTGACAGTGGTAGCACACTTGCACAGACTTTTCGATGTCGGTATCCACACCTGGCCACCAAACATACATTCTCGCCAGTGATTTCATCTTTGTCATGCCTGGATGTCCCTCGTGAAGCTCTTGTAAGACTGCCTTCCTTCCTTGAGGGGGGATTATCACATGTGATCCCCACGTTAAACACCCTTGGTGTACTGACAGCTCATTTCGTTTCGACTTGAAAGTAGCAAGGGACTTATCAATTTCACTTGGCCAACCTCGTTCCACAAAGGTAAGAACTTGCGACAGCTCCGGGTCTCTCCTCGTCCAGACAGCAATATGACGAGCCGTAACGAGTGAATCATTTACATGCTCCATTAGCAGCACTAGTTCCGGAGGGGTGGCGGATTCTTTCTGCATTTCAGGTAGGGGAAGCCTGCTCAGAGCATCAGCGTTGCTATGAGCATGAGTATTCCTGAACATGATGATATACTCATAAGCAGACAACAACAACGACCAGCGACGAATGCGGGCCGAAGCTTGTGTTGACATAGGTCGATGTTCGTGTAGAAGTGCCAGCAATGGCTGATGATCAGTCACCAGCTCGGAATGATGACCAAAAAGGCAAGAATGGAAATGCTGTACACCAAACACAAGGGCCAAAGCCTCTTTTTCGATTTGAGAATAATTTCGTTGTGCTGCCGTTAGCGAATGCGAGGCATACCCGATAGGGCGCTCCGAACCATCTGGCATCCGGTGTGCCAGCACTGCACCCACTCCATACGAGGACGCATCACACATCAGTATGAGATTTAGTGCGGGGTTAAAGTGCACCAGTAACGCAGATGATGTAAGCAGATCCTTGGAGGCCTGAAATGCTTTTTTCTCCTCATCAGCCCACCTCCAACGGACATCTTTCCTAAGCAACTTGTACAAGGGAGCTAGCACTTGTGCCATGTTAGAGAGGGATTTGCTATAATAAGTCAATAGTCCCAAGTAAGACTTTAACTCAGATACATTTTTAGGTTCTGGGGCCTTCTGAATGGCTTCAATTTTCTCCTTTAATGGGCGTAGCCCATACTGATCTATCATGTGGCCCAGATAGGTTACTGATGGGGCCATAAACTCGCACTTAGGCTTTTGCGCCCTGAACCCTGCTTGCTCCAGTCTACTGAGAACCTGGGCTAATGTTTTCAAATGCTCCTCCTCATTGGTACCTGAGATAAGTATGTCATCGATATACACTGTCACCTTGGGGATACCTCGCAGCACGTTCTCCATAAGCCTCTGAAATAGCTATGCCTGGAGCTGAGGCTATCCCGTATGGGAGTCTTGTGTATCTGAAAAGCCCTTTCTGTGTGTTTATCACAACATACTTCTTGATTCCTCGTCTAAGGGGACTTGCAAGTAGGCCTGACTAAGATCAAGCTTCGTGAACGTCTTTCGCCCTCCTATTTTAGCAAACAGATCCTGCACCCGAGGGATGGGGTACCTATCAAGCTTTGCAACTCAGTTTATCGTCTGCTTAAAATCTCCGCAGATACGTACCCTCTTTTTGTCTGGCTTCAACACCGCTACTATGGGTGCTGCCCTCTCTGAATGCTCAACCGGCTCTAAGGTGCCTTCCTCGACCAGCCTGGTTAACTCCTTATCCACCATTTCCTGATAATAACAGGGAACGCTACAAGCTTTGCAATACTTGGGGTGAGCTTGGGGGTCTACTTAAATTTTTGCTTCATACCCGGTGACCTTTCCCAACCCTGGCTCAAAAACAGCCTTGTGCTTCCTTCAACGACAAGTTATGGCTCCAAAAAATCTCATGCCAGTTTAGCTTTAAGTGGGACAACCAATTTCTCCCCAAAAGGCTGGGTCCATCTCCCTTTACAACAATAAGTGGGAGGGAAGCTTCCTGATTACTGTACTTTACAGTAACATTTACAGACCCCAGTACAGGTATGGACTCACCCGAATATGAACGAAGACTGATTTCGCTGGGTGACAATTTCAGGTCTGGCAAATTTTCTCGGAGTGTTCGTTCTGAAACTAGCGTCAACGATGCTCCCGTGTCGATTTCCAGAGGTAAAGATTTCCCATCGATTTCAACGAACATTTTATACGGCTGTGGTTTGGAAGCGGAGTTAATAGCGTACAATTCGTAGTTCTCAACTGTGTCCTCGGCTTCCGATAGGTCTTCTTCTAGAAGGTGAATAGGCTTTGCGCTCGGTTTCCTCTGCTGACCTTGTCGTTTGCCAGCTGCAGTAGACTTGCTCTTGCACACCTTTCGTAGGTGGCCCTTTTTCCCGCAACCGTGGCAGATTGCATCCTTAAAGCGGCACACGGCTCGTCTGTGGCCAACTTTGCCACAGCAAAAACAAGTTCCGGAAAATTTCTGCTTAGCACTCTTTCCGTTTCCAGCCACTTGATTAACAGCCGCAGGACTCGTGCTTGCTGCTGCTGCTTCTCCCTGCGATAGCACTTTAGCATTCTTGGCTGCTGTCTCTAGCCCTTGGGCCAACTCCATGGCTTTCTTCAGCGTAAGTGTCTTCTCTGCTAGAAGTGCCTGCTGTATCTTAGTGTTGTTAACGCCACAAACTATCCTATCTCGCAGCATGTCGTCTAGGGACGCACCAAAGTTACAAAATTCGGCGAGCGAACGTAAATCGGCAACAAAAGCAGCAATAGTCTCACCAGACTTTCGAACTCTGCTGTGAAACTTCGATCTTTGAACCGTCTCCGAAGGCGTTGGATTGAAATGTTTCTTGAGAGCGGCAACTAACTCGTCGTACGATTTGTCTCCCGGCTTTTCTGGTGACACCAAGTTCCTCACGAGCGTGTATGTTGTCGGGCCAATAACCGCTAGAAATGTCGACTTCTTCTTATACGCGTCATCGATACCGTTGGCAGCAAAGAAGTGGTCCATCCTTTCCACGTATTGGGCCCACTCTTCTTTTGAGGCATCGAACTCCTCTGCTTTCCCCAGTAAGGATGCCATAACTCTTCCTTTTTAATATCCCGACCTCGTCGCCAGTTAATGTGGTGTCCTGTCCTAGATTACACTAGATACACCGCCATGCACGCACCATGAGGTTCTCTCAAGAAGACTGAACTTATCATCGAAAACACGCATGCGCAATACATAAAGGGATTACATAATCATAGAGTCGGTAGACTCTATAAGTAGGGATGGCATGGATACTCCATATATATAATACATTACAAAAATCCAAATATCTCAAAACAGGTAACTTTGTGAACTTTCTAAGCGTCAAAATCAGAATCTACAGCAAATTATCTATCTAACAAGACCAAGATCATCCATCAACTCAATTGTATATGCCAGAACCAGATGTTCAAGGGGTTACCTAAATGAAAATTTGTGTTGTCACAAATTCTAATGTTAGTGGTATGAATAGAATCGGCATCACCTCCTGAGATGGTCTAGCGCAATTTCGCTGTCCAAAAGTGTTCTATAAGCTTCTCAATCAAGGTAAGGGTCGTCAAGACCGCGCCCCCTCTTCGGTATGGTTAACGTTAACGCGCGCTACCCTTTACGTAATCGTGCGTTCTGCGCGTGCGCATTCTGCTTAAGAGCTTACTGGTGGTTGCCGGGCAACAATGTACGTGTTCAGCGCGCGTAATATCTTCCGGCCGGTTCTGCGCTCGCGCGCGCCCGCTATAGCGCTAGCGCCGCGCCGCGCTGAGCTGCGTGCATGCATGCGATATGCACGTGCACACGCACGTGTTTTAATTTTCAGATCAGATTTCAACAAGTAAAGCTCCAAGTACAAGTGTTGTGATTATGAAGAGAAAGAGACTAGTGTGAGTTGAAAAGGGGTGCCAGAACTAGCCTAATTACTTGTATTTGCTTGCATAAACATAATATTGTCATCAGAGCAAGCTTTGTGCAGCTACCCAGACCATAGTTTATCTCATGCAATCTTTTGCTAGGCTGCATGAGCATGCGGGCGCTGATGGGAAACTAGGAATCAAGTTTCAGTCGTTCCGCCACGTTTCGTGACGTCACGGAATGCCATATAAAATAATACATTTTGCCCAAACTTGGTAATTCGGATCCACGTGTTCGCGGAGCGACTGGAAAAAATGGCCGCCAAAGTGGCCAATCTTTCTAAGGTGAGAACCAACAATAAACTTACCCAAGAGTAATATTTAAGGTATCAATGTGAAATTCAGGCTTAAAAGAGGCTGTCTGAAGTGTCCTTTGTGAGAAAGGGATGAATTGGAGCAAAATTTGACGGCCTTTGTTGAGGGGACTCCGAACCTCTAGTAAAAAGGTGAGTTACTAGGAAGTGGCGGAAAAAGTTTTGCAAGGTTGTACAATTAAGTGAAGCTAGATATTGAAAGATAAGGTATGGATCTATCTTTAGCACCATTTTGGTATGTGACCACTTATCTGCCAATGGTCTATACACCTTTAAAAATGGGTATAATCTCTTGTATTGAAACACAGTTACTTTCAACAGCGAGCGTGCCTAGATTTGTGGGATTGTGTCTGTGAAGCAGTTGGATGGACCGGCTGTGTAGTGTATATGTTAAACTATTGTCAGTCTACCTTAGTATATGCATGTGTGTTCGTTCCCTATTTGAAATAGCAATTTTGATGATTCTGTATTTAAGTGTGTATCATTGATCATCGGCATGCACGATATACCCCCTCCCCTCCCGTATAGTGCTGTTAGCGCTGTTAGTCAGCTGGACATCCCAGGCAATAGTTGTGCTTTATTGGAGGTATGGTTGAGTGTTAGAAATGATATAGCTTTTCAGCATTCTTGATGCATTGAGACAAGAATTATATTTCTGCTATGTCCTGTAGCTTTCACATTAGCATTTTTCTTCAAACTATGTTGTCAAAGACAATCTCTGTTTCAATTCTTTCACATGAATCATCACTCTCTGTATCTGGATGTATGTGTGTGGGCCAAAGAATAATCATATTCTATTTATTAATTCTTAGCAAGGATATGCTAACCTGTTGGATGAGCCGTTTCTTTATTGTAGCAGCATACACAGTGGCAGCCTGGTCCACAAGGACGGCCTGCTTTAAAACATTTGCACTGTTTTGTCTGGCATTTAGATTTCTTGCAACAGCAACCCTTGAGTAAAAAGTTGACTCGTTCTTTAATACACTGGATATTTGCTTCCGAGTCCCACTCGGGCATCACCTTTTCCCCAATCTTGAGGTATCCATGATTTTGTAGGGGTGGTAGATCCATAACATTGTTGGTTGACTGTCTCCAGTAGTTAATTACCCACAGTGCACGCTTGTAATGCCTTTGTAAGGCATCTATTGTGGGTATTAAATCGTCCTCGAAGTATATTCTTTGCCATACTGCATCTCTTATGGTTGATAGCCACTTACAGTGTGTATCGTACTCGGTAGTGCCATTTTCTTGTAGCGAGTAATACAATGAAGAAGGTGTTTGTGTTCCTCCGAATGCGGAATGATGCTTACTAAAGTACGCGCAACCAATCAATCTTGTAAAAGCCATAAAACCCTCTGTTGTAAAAACACTATCCGTCAGATCTCCAGCCAATGAGTCTGTTCCAACAATAAACCGTGCATTCTTCATAAAAGTATTGAAGAAAGTTACTTTTCCAAGTCCAGAAAAGAAGGATGTGAAATCACATCCAGTTAGTACAAAGAGCGCCTGGATTATTTTTGCTCGCTGCTCCTCGGGGATGGTTTCCAAGTCTGGATCAGAGAGGAGTGCATCCTGCAGTGTGTGCATGCTCATGTACTTGGGGGGTTTACCTAGAGCATTTATCTTGACATAGATCTTGTCTGATGATAATGTGTGAGTTAATCCAATGAAAACTGTGTCTGTGTCAGCTGAAACAATTAGAGTGTTCAGACCACTGGTATTGACACTGTGCATAGCATGCAGCCAGATTCGTGTGTCTGCCTCGGGTGCGTTGCATCTTAGGCTAGGGTCGGGAATGTGGGATGATTGGTGAGTACTATAGAGTGATCGTTCAAATGCACCCTCAATTTCACATCCTGCAACATATAGCCTCTGCTCATTCTGTAAGTACACTGGTGTTATTTCTAGAAAAGCATTTCCCAAGTAGTTTGTAAGCCTCTGCTTACACTGCTGGCACTGTAATATAGTATTCCAGTCTCTCGGATTTGCCTTTGAACAGTCAGTTGGATTAAAGTGATCATCAAAAGGGCACTGTGTTTGTACTCCATACCGTTGTGTGTGCTCAATTTGTTTTGGGTGGTTCGAGTATCCCACTGAATGATCAAATACTACATGTATTTGTTTCGTTCCACGTTGAATGTAGTGATATATTGATCTCTGAATGAGCATTGTTGCATACTGTCTCATTGTTGAACCATCTTTAGGCATAGTGTGTATCATAAACATTCCATCAAATATCACACACTCTGTGTTCCAGTCTGTGGGAAGGGTAGATGAGCATATCGATTGATAGCGGTTATCCAGGTAGTCCCTTGCTGTGCTCTTATTCCCTTTGTTTGGCATTCCATTTGAGTCACATAAAGCCCTAGGTAGCTCTAGGTATTGTTCAGATGATGGTTGTGATGTCGTTGCTGCTTCAAGCCTCTTTTTTAAGCACATGGAAAGCTTCTTTTTATCCCGTTCAGAGGTCTTGAGCCTCTGCTTGCTTACTTTTGGCTTACTGAATGTCTTCAGTCGTTGCCTTCTTGCTACTACTGTAGTACTGCTCTCTTTGATGTAAGTGTGTTTTACATGATTGTCATACTCTTCTTGTCCCACTGTTCGAAAGGTCATCAAATGTTGACGTTCTTCTCCTGATGCAATTTGACCTGTAAAAGAATTTCTTAAGGTGGTGTTGTTACTTGACATAGGCAAAAGATTCTTCTCTAATATATCCTGCATCATGCTTTTGATGTTTCCCTCATCTTTGGTGTAGTTTTTATATTTTATCTCACTTGCTGGTGGAAGAACTTGTTCTGTTAGATTCAGGAGACAGGAAGCTCTGTGCTGGTGGTAACCTGCCATCTGCTGCAAATACTCCTTGGATGGTCTGGAAATCACTTTTTTCATGTCCTTGTTGATTAACATTTCATGTGCTTCATCCAGTGCAACATCATGATAGAACCGTCCAGATAAGCTTGCGGTAAACCCTCCCTCGGACAGAGCTGCGACTATCTCTGGAGGAGCCTGAAGTAGATCAGCAATGTGTCGTGGCAGCAGCTTGTGATAGTTTGGTCGATCAAATGCTGCAAACAATGGAACCATGTTCTTAAGGCTGGCTAGTCGTAGGCCCCACTCGGTAGATCTCACTGACATATACATGGAAATAAAGGCAAGGCCATTTTTAAAAATGAAATCAGACCAAAATGACCAATTATCATCTTCATTTGCCTTCTCATTGGCAAAAGTGTGCAGGTTTTGAAGCGTGGTCCCAGCTCCCTCAACTAGTGTGTTTTGATACTGTAAATACACATGTCTGTACAGTGCTTCCCAGACTTGAAAAATAAACCTCGATGTGTTTGTAAAGTTAGAACAGTTTTGTAGGCTGGAGAGGGTTGCACCTTTGAAACCACTAGCTGACGCTAACTGCTTTATGCCTGCATCCCAGTAGACTTTCATCAATACTTTTTGATAGTTGAGGAGGATATGAAAATCCCCTGGGTATGGTATCAACCAATCAAATTCCCCTTTGTGCTCATTTTTTATCTCGTGCATGTAAGGGAAAATTTTGGCATCAGTAACTACCACTAGGTGTTTTAGGTCCACTCCAATGTTGAGTTCCTTGTGTAGGGTAGCCAAAGAAGTAAGCACTGCTTCCTTCGAGTCAGCATTCATGTCTAATACTTCAATGTATCGGTACGTTGACATTGGCCGTGTACATGGGCCATTAGATGATGCTTCTTGAAGCAAGAACTGTTGCAAGCTTGGTGTGGTTGAGTCTTTTGTTCGCTGGTGTATATATTTGAATGTTGCTAGTTCAAACTGGTGTAAACATTTTTGCTCGCTTGGTGATACTTGAAACTGCTGAGGAGTTGCATCTTTCATTACCTCCGAGTGTGAGGCTGTGGTTGGGTCAGCAGGTAGCTGATCAAGCAGGGGTAAGTTTGTGCTTATATCTGAAGGTTGCTCTCCCCTCTCTGCTGCCGTCCTTGATCTCCTAGCCACCTTCTTACATGGTGGTAGTTGTAGTGGAGACGTTGGTGCTTTTCTCTTTCTTCTCAGACCCAGATCACTTAGATATTCATCATTAGATGTAGTGGGCTTGGGTTGGATTACTTGTATCGTAGTTCCATGCCAGCTGCGTAATTGATCTCCACAATAAACGGCTGCATAGCTTCGTAAGAAGTCTATGTTATCCAGTGATGCCACTAAGAAATCTTCATTAATGTTGTGTTGTTTGTGTTTTGTATTCTTCACAATAAAATCAACGTATCGAGCGTGAGTGTCTCCTGAAGAAATTGCTCCAAACCGGTTGAGTATTTGAATTAGTTCTTGAGTCCCTCCATGAGTGTCAACTACGTCGGTTAAGAGGGTGTGTAGGGGTATGTTACACCTGCTATCTGTGTTGAAGCAGAGGATACACAAAATGTAGAACAACCGCAACTTTCGGACATTTGATAGATTATTCTGGAGTACGTCTTCTGTACTCAGCTTACGTTCTTGTCTTGTGCGGGTGATCAAAAGAAGTGTCTCCCATAGAGTCTTGTCACTCTTACTGATCCATTGCTGGATGTTGACTGTGGATAAATCCAGTGGTTTCTCTCTCTCTCCTTCCAGAATTGTATCTATGGTATCATGCACTCGGTCATTTAAGCTATCACACACACTATACAAGAGAGATTTTGAGTTACACTCCTGTTCTACCTGGGGTTGTGGTGGTTGTGATTTTAGCTTGTAGTTCAGTTGTAGTGATCGGGACAGTGCCTTCATGATATCGCCTCCTTTTCTGAATAAGATCGTACCTACAGATTGCTCCTTTGTTTTGCATTCTAAGTGTTCTTGAAGATTAGATACTAGATATTGGTGATAGTGGCGTTTAGTTACTAATGAGGTGGGATTGATAGTGCTATCACATAGTATTTTTGTCAGTGTTTGTTGTAGGGTGGTGATTAATTGTTGATACGCATCTGATAGTAACAATGCCTCATTTCGAAGGAGAGAGTCTGCAATCCGTCTAGTGGTGTGAATGAGTGAGTAGTTTACACATGAGTCCAATCCAGTTAATACAAGAAGTTCTTCATCTTTTTCCATGGAAGCGATTAGATCTTGCAGGTTACTGTCTAGGCTCACAGGGTTGTTAATAATGTCCGAGAAGAAGCGGTAGCATGACCTGCAAATGACACTTTGTTCTGTTAAATTTATATCTAGATCATTTACCTCTTTTAGGTACAGTTTCACTTGGTGTGGTTTTGTACAGTAGCGAGGTTCCATATTGTTCATGGGAGATGAACAAGCAGAGCATTTCTTGTGCTCTATTCTCTCCTGATTACTGGGAATTGTGCGATACACTTGATTATAGTGAAGTTGACATAGTAGTACACCATCACTAGAACATTCACCACCATCATTGAAACCACATTTATCCTTTAAAACCTTTTGAATTTCATTTACGCTCAACAGTTTGCAGTTCATTATCTTTGAATTTTTAGCTGTGCATGACGTAACTGCACACGCCCGCTTAGATCTCCTCCATCTTGGTACGTATTGTCCACTTTGACCATGCCGTTTCAAGTCGTCGGTACATGCTTTGCACACACATCTAGAATTTATGAGGGAGCACATTTACATTGCAGTGTGTGGAACCCTATACTAATTTAGTATTGTATACAGTGTGCACACAAACTGGTCTCAACTATACAACAGGGGTTGGCTGAGTTCTGGTGGGTGGTCTCATTTAGTGCTGGAGATCCAGGGCTTACAATAATAATTATTATGTAGTGATACACGGTTATGGAGAGACTGAGCTAGTAAGGAAAAAATGTGTGCCTATGTACATGTGTGTACAGCAGGGTGATATGCAAACAGGTAGATTGTCAATGCGCACCTAGTGTTCACTCTAAATATAGCTCATCTAACCCATTACATGTGTAGATACTCTTGTGTCTATGAACTGGGCTATCATGATCCACTGCACTGTGTTATACCCACCTGTTCAATGGAATTCCACTTAATTTTGTTAGTATTTCCTTTTCATTGTCTTCCCAGTCTTCTGGATGAGTATACCGATGCTTTTCATTACCACATAGTGCACAGGGTCCGCATGAGCGACCAGGGTGGTACTTTTCAGAAGCAGTTGGTAATGGCATCTAGTTAAATTTATCGTTTATTATAGATTTTATTCCACACAACACCACACACACACACACATACATACACACAGTCACACACAGGCACAGGCGTAGGCTTGGTGACGTCTACAGAGAAGAACTTGGGCCCTCCAGTGATAGTGCACAAGACCTATTATTAATATTCCAACTTTAGACTTGGCGGAAAAAGTTTTGCATGCATAATTTTAGCTCACAAGTAATTATTATTTACCTCAATGTCATTGCAATAATTTGGTAGTAATTGCTAGTCTGACCGCTATGCGGTACGGGGCTGACGGAGGAGAAAGTGTCGGAGGTGGGGCTCGAAGATTGTGCAGGTCCGCAGGAAGACGCCGCATTCGTCAGTACTGGGGCTAGGTTTCTCTCTTCGGAGTGGAGATACTCTTTCCCAGGACCATAACCAAGTGATGTTTGCAATACTGTACTTTGCATGGCAACGGATTCGTTGCGCAGGCCCGATTTATGAGCAGGTGTCTTGTAGGTGCTATAACCGCCATTTCGCTATGCATGCAGATTGTGCGTGGGTGGGGCATGTCACGTGATTTGGAATCCGGCGGCACGACTGGTTTGCTTGGCCTTGTTATAATATGTCGATAAGTGTCATTTTCTGCCCTTTTTTGGTCAAATTGTCATAGCAACGCCGAACGGGCAGGGTTTTCCCCACACTGGTCGGTTCTAGTAAAGGGTCGACCAGTTGCTAACTCAGATATTATAGACTACGTAAACGTACTACGTACGTAGTCTATAATATCTATGCTCAATATTACCACCACTCACCTAGCCCTAGCTGTGATGCACTACAAATGGTTATTATACCCTCACCACAGCCTGCGGTGACTATAGTAGTGGATTTGTTAGCTGTAGTACTGCATATACATCTAAAGGCTGATAACAATTTTACCACCTCTCAAAATTTCTAGGGAGAACCCTGAACGGGGATTTCCGAGGATGCAAACTATAATACTAGCGGTACATTACGTGCAGGGGCTTCCTCGCTCAGCTCAGGGAGGCAGTGCGCACGCGCATGGCAACCATGTGCTTGCGGGGAATTCCCTGTAAACAAATCTTGCGACACATACATGTAGGTGCAACAAAAGTGCTTACTAAACGGCACTTGTAGAAGATCCAAAGCTAGGAATCAGTTTATATTGTAGACAAGGTAGTTTACTATCTATGACTATTAGTGAAAGTGTCAGCAACTACGATTCAACAACGGGCGACCATTTTTGTGGGTCGCACATTAGAGCCATCGAGGGAGTGCAGTTCTCCAAAACTGGTAGAGTGTTGGTGGTATCAAGTTTTCAGAGAATAGAAATCCATGTTTGACGTGTATCAGGAGCACAAAGAAGCAGCAAGAGGTGATCGGGAAGATGGGTGAAGATATAAAGTCGACGCGAACTTTTGAACAAGATAGGTAAAATCCGGCAAATCTGCTGACTTGTAGCCACTCTGTGTTCTTTTGAAGATAGAAATCCATGTTTGGCAATCTGTGAGTTGGCGATGGAAAGCAACTAGATATGGCGAGCAAGAACGGCATTTTACAAGAACGTGAGGAATATGGATGAAGCCATACATTTTAGGTCTGAGTCCGAGTAGAGACCTCGCTTCTCTCAGAATAAATATAATATGGAGTGCGAGTACACGTACGTACGTTCCATTGCTCACGTGAGCAGTTTCCAATCCCGGATCCTGTTTATGTATATTATGATGTATGATGCAGTAGGTTCATACCCTATATTGTGGCCAATCAATATACCTGTCGCGGAATTTCTGCCTTTGGGATACTTCCGTCCAGGGTTATGTTCCAGACTCTCGATCCCTCTCTCTTCTCACGCACGGAGGGTCTGGGGACGAGACTAGTGTGCAGCTTTGAAATTCCAACCTGAATGTTGTGCTGTGCCCAACTATAGCTATGTATATAGCTCCCATGTTACTGATGATGTGTGACTTCATAGTGATACAGTAATTGATTGTTTTGTATGATCCATTGGTCAAGTGTGAGTATATGTTGTGTAGGCATTACCGTAGGACGGGTTTAATTGCCTAGTTTAATAATTGCGTTCTAGTCAAGTCAGGCCAAATTGCGAATCCAATAATTGCGATGGATGACCCCGTACCGTACTGTAGTATACGTGTACGTTTATGTTTGCAAATCTATTAATTGAGAAACGTAGAAAAACTCGCAATTTGCAATTAATAGATACTCACAATTAAAACCCGACCTACGGTATTGTGCTCTCTTGGTGGCCACACCTTTGCACATTGAACAAGGAGGTTTGAGTTCATCTCTGTGTGTGTGTGTGTGTGTGTGTGTGTGTGTGTGTGTGTGTGTGCGTGCGTGCGTGCGTGCGTGCGTGCATGCGCATGCGCGCACTTGCATGCAGTGTGAATGAATGTTCACTAAACCTGAGACCTATGTCCACTGAGCATTCTGTTTCTCCTGAGCCTTCTGCATACACTAAATCTACTATGTCCACTGAGCATTCTGTTTCAGGTGAACTTTCTGCACTTACTAAGCCTACTTACAGGGCATTCCGTGTCTTGCCATCCACTAATATCCCTCTGTCCAATGAGCATTCTGTTCCATGACTTACTTTTGCATAACTGAGCCACTGAGCATTGTGATATATGTAGCTGGGATGCTGAGCATTCTGTCATGTCTGAGCCATCTATTATTGGGAAGGATATTTCTGTAACTGAGCCTGTGTATCCACGGTGAATTCCTTTTCTCTGGAGCCTTCTGTGTTACAGTGCCATTTGATTTATATGACTGCCTATTTATAGTTGAGCATTAGGTTTTAATCGTGTGTGCATGTATTTGTGTTTTTGTGTGTGTGCATGTGTTTGTATTACTGTGTGTGTGTATACACGTGCACTTACAGACATCTGTGTCTGTAGAGGAGGTAGGACACGGTTGATCTTTAGGTCACAGATAGAAGCTTTTGTGAAGATTTTCAGTGATTTTTCTTGATATTAATTTTTGAACTCAGCACCATCGATTTACTGGGAGGCCCTTCGGTTTGAGAGCTCTAGATCAATTTTTGAGGATAGGAATGTTAGTTGATTCCAGGCGCTGTATAGTGCTCCATAGCAAGAGAGTAGATTTTTACCACTGTATAGTTTTTCAGTGTTTTGTGGTTAAACTTGCATGTCTCTACATTTGATTTGATATCCAGTTAGGCCAATGGATGGACTCTCTACATCTGCAGTGGAAAGTTGAAGCCACCTTTTATAATATGACTTCAGCATGCAAAAATGGCCAAAAATTCCCAATTCTTATGTTAGACACAATTTAAAGGGATTGGTTTATGGTTTATAGTTAAGAATTCAGATTTGAGATGAAGATAGACACCAACTAGACACATCTTTGTGCCAAATAAGAAGTCTCAACTACAAAGGGTCACAGAGCTATCAACCAAAATAGCCTAAAATATGGTCTATTTATGTTAGGCACAGAAATTTGCATGAAAGTATTAGTCAAGAGTCAATATTGTACTCTATGCATCCTTATGCATTAATAATCCTAGTGTATGTGTGGAGCTGCGAATATTTTGCAGGAAATGCCCAATCCGGAAGCAAACATTTCCGTCGACTGCTTCAGACGGGTTGAAGTTCGCCTTGATGACGTAGTACCCAACGCATGTGTACAATAGTGACATTTTCATTGACCACGCCCACTGGTGATATATGAAAGAGAAGGCAGCGAGAACAGAGTTATTGGCGTTGAACACGTGGAGCGCTTCGCTTCTAAGGCGTCCAAGCGAGGTAAAATATTAACGATAGACAGCCCAAAAGCCTTTTTAATGCTCCAAAGTTTTTTTGTGGGGTTGACTGTCACTGCCTCACTAGGCAATCCGACAGTCGCTCGTGTTAGCTATGTATGGTAGTACTGTGTAGAAGTAGACATACCAGAGCGATTCTCTACCTTCAGAAACTTACCTCATCTTGTCTATAACCTTCAATCTTGTAATTTTTGATCGTTTGTATTGCTATGTATTGTGCACGTGATACCAGACCAAGGTCATAGTTCGTCATAGCTTCTGTTACAGAGCGGTCTTTGTTTGATGCTTTGCACGCTAATACTACTGCTAAAAAGTGATTCATTATGCGTAAAAATAAGTGTGCATGCAAAGTTAGAAATAAAATTTACTCTTTTGCTGTGTAGCACTGTAGTTGAAGCCCCCCCCCCCCCCCCCGGCCCCCCCATAAGCAACGATACTGAGTTCAAAATCACCATAAGAATGTCCAATGATGCATACCAAAGCTGATACTGAAGCTTCAATCAGTAGCCTATAGAGTCGGTAAACTGGACTGGTACTGATCGATCTATACTAGCGTGCTTGGGCAGAAATGCGCTGCTAGTCTCTCAATATAGCAAGTTATTGCTACTTTCTTAGCTATTCTAGATCAAAAATCATGATTGTGAATAGCAGGGGGGGTGCTGAGGCTGTGCTATCACCTAGACGTATCACTGTAGTTCGTCAGAAGATCAACTTACCCAGCATGCTGGCAAACTTAGAACTTTTTAGGTAGTTAGTGGGCATGGCTTAAAGTTTGTGTGCGCTTTGTGCTCACGTATACTACTGTTACCAGCACCCCCTTCTCCCAAATCTTGGACAGGCCACTGTGGGTGTATGATCAGATGAAACTTATGCTGTAATTACTCTGAACACTGCTTCAAAATGTTTAGCTCGCATGAAAGGTTGTTGGGACCCAGAATTTGAACCTAGCGTAGAAGAGATCATGGACTATCGATGAGATATGGCAGTTTGGTTTCTTTGGCGAGCTCGCACTCGGGGGGATTTCCCTATTCAGTCTAGCACATGGCAGGTGGAGGTCACGTCCGGGTCAACCAGCTGAAGCCGCACGCCCCAATATACGCGTATACGGAGCATGCGCAGTTTGTCGATGTGTCCTAGTTCGAATTATGGCAGCGTTACAGTAAGCGCAGTGCACTTATGAGGGACTCGGGATGTAGTCTAAGTTGTTCATTACGTCCAGAGTCCCAGTCAACAAATCGCTTTGGCCGACCGATGAGGTAATTGTGATGAAATGATGATGAAATTTACATGTATGATGAAATTGGGGTGAAGACTGCTTCAAGATATTTAGCTCGCATGACAGGGTGTTGGGACCCAGAATTCGAACCTAGCGTATAAGAGATCGTGAACTATCCGTGACTCTCTAAGTTTTTCATTATGTCCCCAGTAGCAATTCACTTTTCTGTGGTTATGAGGTAATTATGGTGCAATCTATGATGAAACCTATGGTGTAATTTGTATAGGTAATAGTGAGGTTGTATGTTGAATTTGGGTAAAATAGCACTCTGAAATAGGTATTTGGTTCAAAAATTGTACGAGCGATAGCGAGTACAATTTGATGAACCAAATGCCTATTTCAGAGTGCTATTTATCCAAATTCAACATACAACCTCACTATCACAGGCTAATAGTATACATACACAAAGTCAGATAGGTATTTCAACTCAGAAGGGTATTTCAAACTCAGGTGCCTATTTCACTTGTAATACTTGTAATTGGTATACAAGATTTGTACACATCAAAGTACAAGTATACTATTAGTGAGGTAATCTATGAGATAATTACGAGAAAATTTAGGGTCATGGTGGAGCCTTTCTGGGACTTAAAAATCAGTGAGTATGTAGAGTATCTGTATCTAACGCCTGTATCTATTGAATGCCCTACAAGTTGTGAGTGACTTTCCTTGAGAAGTACCGCTGGCCGAACTTCACGAATTTTCTTGGCTTTCATAATCCTGTGGCTAATGTGTGCTATATTATATACATGTAGCACACGTTAGCCAGCGTGCCACAACCGACCAATCTGAAGTTTGAAAGCTCTACTGTGCTGGTTAGAGTTTATATATACATGTAGTGTTCATTTCACCTCGGCTCTATATTGCCGTAATACTGTGATAACAATAATATATTGATACATTACAAAGCAGTGTTCTCCCTAGCATACCGAAGGCATGTCAGCTCAACAAGCCTTCAGTACAGAAATTCCCTTTGATGTGGGAATGGGACAACCCAAAAGCTTTTATGTCGCTACAAGGTCCACCTAATGCCCTCCTATCATGTCTTAAATTTTGCTTGGGGAGAACACTGCAAAGTTGATACATTCAAGCCAGAGGAGGTACGAAATCATTAATATTCCATGTGACGTTCAGGCATACCAATCTGCGTCATCGTGGGTGTGTCCCCATACAGTTGCTGTGCTAAGGGTAACAATGGCGGGATCCTCGAAGGTTCACTAGCTCAACCGTTGTGCTTTCGATTGCAGTTCTATCAAGCTTTTGCTTTTTGCGTGGTATATATAGTAGTGTTACTGTGCTGTTATATGTTAACAGGTAAAGTAATTATTTTAGAACCTTTTGTGCTTACAAATCAAAATCAGAAATATTCAAGCGAGTGATAGTATTCAGCACAAGGACATAGACACGTTACATAAAATTATTATTAATTATTAATGTTCAGGTGTGCCATCAGGCCTTGGATGGGAGTTGGAGTAGGCGAGTTCAAATCAATAAGATTTTCACTGATGGAAGGTGCTGGAGGAGGAATGCTCCCTCTGGTGGAGGTGCTACCTGGAGTGGGGGCAGGGACTGGAGGAGGACCAACAGTACCACTTGCATCAGGACCGTGGTGAGTTGCAGGTCCAGTTGTCTGTTTAGTAAATGTACACCATTATAAATTCCATTGTTTAGTAAGTGTGCTGAGCATGTGCATGTACATGTAGCTACTGCTGATTTACCTTTCCTTTCTTACGTCTGGGCCTCCTCCTCCTCCTCCTCCTTTTCCCACTACTTCTCTCCTTGTGGTTAGCTATGTTGCCGTCTACATTTCAGCTTATGTACACATGATTTCTTTTTGTGTATATACCTGCTAGTGGCATCATTTCCCCTCTCTTCCATCTTGCCTCCAGCTCCCTCAGCCACCTCTCCCTGGAGACAAGCTGGTCGTACTGCCATTGCTGTTCCTGAAGTTGAACCAGCACATGAAGAGCAAGTTCTGTTGGAGAGAAGAAAATGAGGGTGTGTATTCCAATGCTACCTTTCACTCACTGCTGAAACTATCACCCATTCTGCCAACCTCTTATGCAGGACTGAGCTAGGTGAGTTTATAATATAGAAAATGTGGGGAAAATAGTTTATGAACTCCTGATGCAAGTCTCTCTGCTGATGCAAGCCTCTAATAGTGGTTCCGTACAAAATGACACTAAATAGAGAAAATTCCTACATTATATAGGGGAGATTTAATGCCAAATCTCTCCTATTTCTTAAGTGGAATTGGTCACTCAATGGCAACACTGATTCATTCCTCTATATATAGGGAAGATTTAGTGCCATCCAGCACTAAATTTTTCCTACATTATTGCAGGGAACATTTAGTGCCACGTGCACTAAATCGCTCCTATTATTTAAATTTATGATAGGGAGAAATTAGTGAGGGTGGCACTATTAATTTTCTTCCCTACAATAGAATGGGGTATAAATAGTGCCATCAAGCACTAAATTTTGCCTACATTATTATAGGGAACATTTAGTGCCACATGCACTAAATCACTCCTATTATTTAAATTAATTATAGGGAGAAATCAGTGAGGGTGGCACTATTTCTTCCCTATATTGCTGTGGGGAAGAAGTAGTGCCCCATAGCACTAAATCTTCCCTACACTATTATAGGGAGTAAATAGTGACGAGTGCACTATTAATTTCATGCAGTGCTTCTACACATTGCATAGGCTCCAACTTCTCCTGAACAGCTCCAGGGACATAGACCACTCCCACTAGATCCGCCCATCATTAATTAAAACTTCACCCACACCACACCCAATATGATTGAATTTGATGACCACAATGCCCAGAAAGTTTGTAAGGCACAGCTGGTTCATTTTACCATCAATAAGTGATAAGTTGTAGCACTACACCAGTGTTTATGCCAGTGTGTGGGCCTTTTCCGGGACCAATAATACAACCATAGTAGAGCCTTTTGGATGCGGGACAATTGCTAAAAATCTGGGACTAATTTATTGCCGTGATGTTCCCAAATGTACCACAGTTGTACACAATGCAAGGTACACTGTTGACTGATATATGCAGGTATAATGAATTTTAACACCTATGCCAGTCGATATTCAGGTTGAAGCTTTAGATGGTCAGTTTGTACAACTACAGTTTATCACTGATCTAAGCTACATGTAGATTGCCTGCAAAAATGTGGTAATCCATTGCACCAAAGTTTGTATTTATACTCAGATACAGTAAGCTCTCCTGTATACATCATGAAAGATGCAGCTGCCCTAGCCTGCAATAGATCAATCTATGAATTAATTTTGTGGTTTTACTATCCATTTTTGTGGTTTTAAATTTCATGACAGCAACCAATTCAGGGGTGTGGTACTGCTTCACAAGCGATAGTATAATCGATACATGCGCTCGCGATCTTCTTTATTACTAATTAAGCCATACCAGGGGTTTATCTGCATAGAGCCCAGCAGGGTGTGTTTCCCCCCCCCCCCCCCCCCCCCTTTAAAATTTACAAAAAATTAATTAAAACCTGGACTAATTATGTTGAAGTGTTACTTAGGTGCCTTTATGGGAACATTAATATTAATTTATGCTTTAGCTTTCCGCGCTTTGCGCAGTGGGGGCACATCCCCCTCCCGCACCCACCCCCTTGGGCCACCAAGGCGGCCGATTACATCAACTTCTCCCATGTTTCCCCCCCCCCCCTTAAATTTTTGGGCCGGATAAAACCCTGCATATCTACAGAGACTTGGACAAATAGCATGAGATAGAAGAACATCAGTATCGAACATGCTATTAGCTGGATGGATGACAGTGGCTATTGTTGCTTGCTAATACTGGAATGTGTTGGCTGCGCTGCGACGATGTTTGTGGCCACGCCCATCATCATGGACTCGCATAGTACCATATCACCGTAGGCATTAATTTTCGTGGGTGGGAAAATTTCATGACTGCCAAGTCCACTGTGATGATAATGAAATTAGCACCCCACGAAAATTAAATGCCATACAGGTATGTCTATTTCCATTCTACAAATAGTTCCTGATCACTTGAAATAATGTCTTGATCACTTTAAACAAGGTGCTGATACTCTTTAAAATAATAACAGCTGATTGCTAGTCACTTGGTTATACTGAAATGTAAGGTGGAAAAAAGAGGTGTGTCCCTTGGTAGGTAATTATCTCAGGTGTGATTTACATTCTGACACCTAGGCGTAAGATTCTTTGCCTTGGTGTAAGATATCAACATGTGGCAACATCTTCACATAAAACTTTGCACTTAAACTTAAAGGCATTATGTCAGTATAATAATATTATAAGAGATGTGCGTTTCTATAATATTATTTGAAATCAACCGCAAAATGTGACATGAGTAAATGTCACATGCGCGACCGCATGCCATGTACCACACCCACACTGGCGGCGCTGCGCTAGGCTAGCACGCCCCACCCCCTTCACAACTAGCTCGGCCTGCCTCCCAGTTAACTTGGTTTAACTGCGTTAAACCTCATTTAACAGGTTTGCGCACGCGCAATTACGCAAATAAATCTCATGCGCATGGCCTGGGTCAAAGGTCAAAGTACATACTGTGCATTCAGCGAAGCTGCTGGAGCCAGGGCTGGCAGTAAGTTACCATAGTAAGATAATTAATTTTCAGAACGTGAGACTATGTGCCCATGAACTAAGATGATAGTCTAGCGGGCCAGCCCATCGCACGGGATGGGGTGGGCCGCTGGACCGTCTGACAAGATTTTATGTGATCAACTCCCCCGTGATCAATTCTTACAAGAGCAATTTTGTATGATGTCAACTATCAGGATATCAACTTTCATAGGATCAATTCTGTTAGAATTCAACTCAGCTCCTCAAATCAGCTAGGTATCGGTATGTCGATGCACACACAGATACGTCAGCGATCCTACCTTTGAGTAATTTATAGTGCTGGCCAACGGTCAGCATATAGATTTTTCCATTTTGACCTTGTCTTTGAGTAATTAGAGCTTGCCAAAGGTCAATATGTATCGACAGATATTGAGTTACCAGTGACATCCTGAGCACAATGCACACTCAGTATCATTTTCTGCAATGGCTTAGTTTGTCCAACCGAGTACAAATTGCCTGAGATTTGAATTCATGGACACTGGCATGTATAGTCCGCCTCCCACCTCCCCTTCCCCCCAAGCCCCTTCCTCTTATCTTCGCAAGAGGGAAGAAGGGACTGGGGAGCTGGCCCGCCAGACTAGATACTGACAATCATTTCAAATTATGTACCTATCAATATCAAGCCCCACTACCCCCATAGGGTGAGGGTTAGTCTCGTGAGCCAGACCTTCACATGCAAAAGGGAAGGTTTGGTGACATGCGTATATAGGAGCTGTACCAGTGGAACGTATGGAATATAATTTTTGTTGTGTCATAAACCGCAAAATGTGCGAGCAAGCTCTATAGAAATACCTGCACCGAAAGTGGAACCTCAATCGGGCCTAAAAGCAGCAGCTGGAACTTCAGTTCAAACTATCTTCTCTCTAGCTTGCTATTCGAATGAAGTCTTGACCATATCCCCAGTAGCTGGCATGGTCCGGTACTAACGGTGCATGTGGTAAAAGGTCGTCAATATAGCGCGCACATTCGATGGCCCCAATCACGGAGATGGAGTTTGAGACCGACTCTCGACCTCGAAAGTGACAAATCTCGATACTTCAGTCACAGAGATGAACTTGACAGTGCAGTACAGCTTCTAAAGTGGAGATCGATCGGGTCGTGGATGGCGTGCTATATATAGCACACGCATTACGTAAGGCAAGAAGTTCGACCAGCCATACTTGTCAGAGAAAGTAGCACGCAACTTATAAGGTATTCGCTGTATACATGCGTTAGATACTCTACATGCTTACTGATTTTCAAGTCTCAGAAATTTTCTCATAATTACCTCATAGATTACCTAAGAGATTACCTAATAATTACACCATAATTACCTCATAACCACAGAAAAGTAAATTGCTACTGGGGATATAATATCATATTTTAATTAATATTTGAATGGAATTGAACGCCCAAGGGTAAGACTATTGCCAAATGTAGAAAAAACTTACGAAGTTTGTTGGGGCCAAGCGGCGTACAGCGCCCATTCCTCGTAGTAATCAAGAGAATATTCTCTTTCATAAGCTTCAAGCTAGCTTAGCCTGTTTTATCATCACCGCTTCTTTGAATAACTACTATTTTTTGTCGCGAAATCAAGGCATGCGCTAATTCACATTTACATCATTTGAAATGCACGTACATGTAATTACTCGTTCTGTAAACTGATTGATCCTTACCAGATTTTGGTAATAATATTATTGTCAGAAACACTGGTATACATGTACGCATGTCACCAGACCTTCCCCTTTTGTGTTGTCTTGAGTTTTTAAGGTCCGATACTGGTTAACTAAAGAAATGCGTGGGTGGATATTCACCAAATTTATCAAAATATATATATACCTTATAAATCGTCTCAACTAGCTTGTCAACAAAACCGCACTCCCATCTCCTTCAAATCAATTTTCGAAGGTTAGGGTCGTCACTTTTAAAAGTACAAGTATGAAAAACAATGAAATTGAAGGATAAAGTAGGGAGAGTCAAAAAGTATACAAACAATATTTGTAGGGATAATCACATCCACTATACATCCCTACGCTTGCTTTTCTCGATAATCATGCACCTTTTGATGGCGACCCATTGGTGCCATCCTCAATTCAAATCTTCTATGCGTGTGCACGTGGGAGAAATTCACTATGCTCATAGGGGGTGGGAGGACAATCAGCTTTGATTGTCACATTACTGCCTGGTTAATTAATTCCTGTACCTACTCAAAAAGCAAGCGTAGGGATATACCGTACTTCCAAAAAAAAATTCAGCCCTTCTAATTATTCGGCACCCCTGGACTCGATTGGGCCATTTAGCTTCTAATTTTCGGCAAAGG
Organism: Cliona cf. orientalis; assembly: GCA_963930775.1. Classification (NCBI taxonomy): domain Eukaryota; kingdom Metazoa; phylum Porifera; class Demospongiae; order Clionaida; family Clionaidae; genus Cliona; species Cliona cf. orientalis. Next base: position 6,061,030 of record OZ005699.1, on the reverse strand, counting down.
TCGTCATTGTTTTCACCGATTAGTTTCTAATTGTAGCACAAAATTCAGCACCTCGCGTAGAGTCCGCAGCTAGGTCTTCGAAGATGGAATCAGGTGTGCAAAGGAGCCCCTAACGTAGAAAAGATTACAGATTTCTTTCATAAACGTCCGCCTAACACCGAGCAACAGCAACAGGAGTCTGACTCGGACTCGACGGAGTGACACCTTTCACAAGTTTAGCTCGATCTCAGATATCGCTCGCGTGGACGGGGGGTGTGGCCTGCGCTGTACTTCTAATTATTCGGCCCTTTGGCGCTCAGGGCTGGATTGTGGAAGTTTTACTTCTAAATATTCGGCAAAGCCGGAACGAAATCGTTTTTTGGGGGCCGAATTTTTAGAAGAAGTACGGTATAGTGGATGTGATTATCCCTACAAATCTTGTTCGTATACTTTTTGACCCTGCCATCTCTACTTCATCCTTCAATTTCATTGTTTTTTATACTTGTTTCTGTTCTTTTTTATTCCTCCTTAGAGTAATTCATCAATGCCATCTGAGTCGGACATGATTTTCCCATTAAGTCGTATACGTAGAGACTGAGTAGGGTAGGGTACGTTTTTCTGGACAAAGGCAGTTAACGGACGCCTCGCACATATACAGTCAATAGTATTAGCTATGTAATCCTTTACCACTTGCTGAATCAGTGGTCCAGGTGTACCTACTTCCCTATAATATTGTATTGTTGTTGGAGCACAGTTGGATGTAGCTTGGTCCAGAAAAAAAAGAAGTTGTAGCTAGTTCTAAGCATTTATGAATAATAAAAACCATAATATCGGGTCACCATGGTATGTATAGTTTCATGCCCGGCCTATGTCCCCATGAAATTAGTCAGCTAGGTGGCATTTATGAAATTAATGATAATCATGAGCTACCCCGAGGGCTCTAAAAAAAAGAACAATAACAAGTATAAAAAACAATTGAATAAAAATTAATTGAAGGATGAAGTAGGGATGGCAGTGCCAAAAAATACACAAACAAGATTTGTAGGGATAACGTATCACACCCACTATACATCCCTACGCTTGCTTTTGAGTAGCCGTGCACACACATAATACTATTATAATATATGGGGCACATGTAGGAATGGAAAATCAATACCATAAACCCATGGATAGCGATAATTTACATACTGAATTAGAAGTGTATGATATTAATTATCGAGAAAAGCAAGCGTAGGGATGTATAGTGGGTGTGATACGTTATCCCTACAAATCTTGTTTGTGTATTTTTTGGCACTGCCATCCCTACTTCATCCTTCAATGTTATTCAATTGTTTTTTTTATACTTATTACTGTAGGATTGGTATGTTATGCGGTATTTTATGTGATTATGCGAATTTTATTGATATCGCACAATTAAAAATCACAAAATAAACATGAGCATTGCATACATTGCACAATAGGGCGGCCAGTTGGGGCACGCACCGCATACACATGGTGAATACCAATCATAATCGATCTGCTAGTAAGTGCTCAGTCTGTTTGGCCGAACGGTACAACTGTTTGAGTCTGAAAGAGCCAGAGAGAAGTACGCTGCTGATATTTACAGACTACTGGTGAGTGTTAATCACCTCCACCAAGGGCTGATAGCTTTTTCCTCTACTAGAGCACCTAGTCTTGTGCCCAGATCCCACCTCGAGGGTGGAGTCTGGCTCTGGTATTATCGCATAAATAAAAATCACCTAATGCTAGAAAATTGCATAAATTTAACCTCACATAACATACCAATCCTATGGTATCCAGGTATGAATATTGGGCTGCTGTTGCAGTCAGTCAGACCATCCAGATTTGATCAGGACTAGTCTCGCGGGCCAACCCAAAGGGTCTGATCATGAACATGAGTGGCTAGACTCAACAAGGAACCCCCCCCCCCCCCCGAGTGCGAGCTTGCCAAATAAAGCGAACTGAGAGAATCGCCATATATCATCGATAGTCCATGATCTTTTCTACGCTAGGTTCGAATTCTGGGTCTCAATAACCTTTCATGAGCGCTAAACATTTTGAAACAGTTTCACAGCAATTTCATCATAGGTTTCATCATCATTTTATCATAATTACCTCATCGGTTGGCCGAATCATTTTGTTGATTGGGACTTTGGGATGTAATGAAGAACTCAGACTACATCCCGAGTCCATCATGAAAGTATTACACTGCGCTACAGTACGCCGCCATAAATAATAGAGACCAAGTCCAAGGTCTCTACGCATTTTAAGAGACCCGAAGGCCCGAGGCTGTAGCATCCCGAGTGCAGCGAGGGTGCTACTAAGGGCCTGAGGGTCTTTTAAAAGCGTAGAGACCATTGGACGAGGTCTCTAACTAGTTTAGAATAAAGCAACTGTATCCATGGTAGTTGACCTGAGGACTAGGCTACTGTTGCGCTATGCATTTTTCTTTGCCCTTGGCTACATGTAAGTCTCTATGAAACTTGTAGGTCTCTATCAAGAACTTGTAGGTGTCTATGAGAAATAGAGACCTCTGAGTGACCAATCAGATCACAGTATTTGTTACAAGTGTATTCTAATCCGAACTGCAACACATTGAAAAACTGTGCATGCTCCGTATGTTAGGGCACACGGCTTGAGCCGGTTGACCTGGACGTGACCTCCACAGGCCATGTGGACTGAATAGGGAAATCCCCCCAGAGAGCGAACTCGCCAAAGAAAGCGAACTGAGAAAATCGCCATAATATAGCATCGATAGTCCACTATCTCTTCTATGCTAGGTTCGAGTTCTGGATCCCAACATCCTGTCGTGTGAGCTAAACATTTTGAAGCAGTGTTCATAGCAATTTCATCATTATTTTCGTCATTATACTCATCAGTTGGCTGAATTCTTGTTTGCGGATTGGGGCTTGGGATGTAATGAAAACTTAGACTACATCCCTCGTCCCTCATGAAAAGTATACTGCGCTACTGTATGCTGCCATAATTTGAACTAGGAGACCTTGACAAACTGCACATGCTCCATATATGCATACATTGGGGCGCGCGGCTTGAGCCAGTTGATCCTGACGTGACCTCCACCTGCCATGTGCTAGACTGAATAGGGAAATCCCCCTCTTCCCCAAGTGCGAACTCGCCAAAGAAAGTGACCTGAGAAATGGCCACATCATCGATAATCCACAATCACTTCTACACTAGGTTCGAATTCTGGGTCCTAACAACTTTTTATGCGAGCTAAACATTTTGAAACAGTTTCATAGCAATTGCATCATGGGTTTCATCATAAATTTCAACATAACAAGAGCTGAATTTTTTTTGTTGATTGGGACTCTGGATGTAATTATCAATACTCGTTTTCTGTAAATGCACATTTGATGACCTTTTCGCATTACTTTACCTACAAGTGGCCACCCAATCTTGTGGAATGACCAATCAAATCTGACTCTGCATAATGTATGGTACTATAGGGGGACCCTCTCTTGTCTTCTACAAATAGGAAGGAGGGAGAGGGAGAGAGAGAGAGAGAGAGAGAGAGAGAGAGAGAGAGAGAGAGAGAGAGAGACAGAGAACTTGGGTGAAGCACATGTATGCATGTATCAAGTAGTACATACTACAACTGTAGGCTATTCTACATTGTAGTTTTAAGTTGCTCATAGCCAAGACCACTGTTAGATCATTATCTCTCCCTCTCCTATCTTCCTCTCACCTTGGAAGTATAAACTGGCTACCATTATAAATTTTCCTATAATTGGATTACCTAATGGATGTACATGTAGTTTGATTGTGTGTGTGTGTGGGGGGGGGGGGGGGGGGGGCTCAAGTGAACTACATTAAAATTAAGAGGAGAGAGGGATATTGGGGGAGGGGGCATACTGTATAATAGAAACTTTCCCAGATATCTAATTTTTGTGGATAAGCCACTATCTGCTACAATTACACCCACCAACTCTGAAATAAGCATGGTCGTACTGGGATGACTTCGATAGTTATTGAAGACTAGTAAAAATCATTCAGGCCCTCATAATTTTCCCCCTTTTAATGCAGTCACCAGTTTTTAATTGAAATTTGCTGCCTAATAACAAATGTTATAGGATCTTTGGAACCCTTGGCTACAATGGTGTGTATAGTGTTCTATAACTAGGCTTCTCCCTCCCTTTCTCTCTTTTCTACTCTCTCTCTCACTCTTTCCCCACCTCTTTGTCCTCTTTTTCTTTTCCTGTCTTGGTCTCAGATTGGAAGCTGTAAACTAGATTTGTAAATATAATTCACTTGAGTTCCCCTCTCCCCACCCCCTATAAAGGAAAAGAAAAAAGAACCCCTCTCTTAGCCAACCATATTCACTTCCAACACATTGTAGTTGCTGAGTATCCTTTGGACAGATCTGAAGGCTTATAATGACAGGCTCGAGTGCTCAGAAGTCACCTGAAACAGTCTCAGAGGTTGAAACATTAAAAAAAATTCCTGGGGGAGCATACCACCAGACCCCCCTACTACAATCAAGTTAAAGGCACTGTATCAGGATATAATGGCCGCGTGTTACCATTTGAAATCTAACCGCACGTGACACCAGGCACGCGCAAGCACAGGCAGCATGGCATCTACCACGCCCACAGCTGTCTTTTGGCTTACACCTGCACCTTATGATGGCAGGTAAGTACAAAAGTGAAGACTAAATATCGAAAGGAGAAACAAATCGACGCTTCTGCACCGCTCAGTATCCTCGTGATGTCCAATTTGCTAGATCTCTCGCCCGATCGCGGGCGCAGTGTTACATCAGCCGGTCATGCACGTGTAAGTGGCGTGATCCCGACGTCACAAAACTACAATATATGGAGCACGTATACGGACGAACCCATTTTCCTGGCCCAGAAAAATACAAAAAACGTCACTAAACGTCATGGTTTCTATTTTTATCCGCTATATGCTGATATAGTATCTTTTAATGAGCACTACGTCATTCTTCATGGATGGAAAAACACATTATACATGCACATAGTCTTTGCCCCCCCCCCTTAACTCCGCATTTGTCGTGCTTGCCCCCCCCTTGACGAAAATCCTAAATGAAATCCTGATATCTATAATATTTTTCATCCCCCATATTCTATGGGCGTGGTCAACAGCCAACCCCTGATATACGGCCACCCCTCTATAAAGTCATTCCCCAATGGTGGCCACTATAGAGGGGTTCCACTGTAGCTAGCAATAGAATGTTTGTGAAGTTCATTCACTTCATAAATCACCTACATATCGTCAGCTATCATATTGAATAGAAGTAGCTACACAGTGGTGTAGGAATATAATAATTACTGTTTTGCATGTGAACCATTCAGCATGTTGGAAGCATAGGTGGTGATCGAATCTCTTGCATACCCACCGTGATATGCAAACACACATGCAACTGGAGACTAATTCTTGATGAGTGCACTGTCATTACTTCCCAGTTGATCATGAAGCTAAGTCAGCTGACCTATATACAGCTCTTTTGTATAGCTCCTCAAAATTAATGTTGTGTATGCATATATACATAGCTAGTGGGCTTGTATGTTTGTATCTAGTGCATGTTTTGTCTGTCCTGACGATCAGAAATGTGGAATCAATTGTAAGTTGCAGGTTGCAGGTTGGTGTGTGTGTATGTGTGCGCTTATTTATGTATAATTAACCGTCGGCACGCATATGCGTATATGCGCCGTAAGGTTACAGTAGTCGTTCTGTCTGTGTGTGTGTGTGTGTGTGTGTGTGTGTGTCTGTCTGTCTGTCTGTTACCACGAAATCTGCTACCTACCTCGTTTATACGTGGAAAACTAGGTATCATAGGGTTCTTTATGGTGTTTTCAAGGATTTTGTCGTGTCGCTTTCGCTGAAAACGCTTCATTCAAGAGTTATGGCGTCATTTGCTGGTCACCACCACTTTCTCGCTCCCTATGATGAGCTTACCAGGTTTCCATCGCCGGTAATGGCTTATTTTCAACTCCAAGGGTATGTATCATTAGCGGTATATATGCTAGTCTCGTCCCCAGACCCCACCCTCGAGAGGGAAAAGGGTCTGGTGACTTTGGGCAAAAAGCTCGGTCCGATTGACGACCCGCGGAGGAATTTGCGCGTCCCAATCAGATTGCAGCATTAGCCCAGTCATATGACTCGCTAACCGCAGGAATGTAGTCGTGCCATTGCTCGCTATACAAATTTGAATCGCCTACGCAGCTTTACTGACCAATCAAATCCGCGCTTTATTCAAGCGCACCCGTGTCGGCGCGCGTGCCCAGAGCCGGCCAAACCAAGCAATCGGTCCAAAGTCACCAGACCCTTTTCCCTCCTTTTGAGGGTGGGGTCTGGGGACGAGACTATATATATGCTAGATCCAACAACACGACTAGCTCATCACTTTGTCCTAGCACACTGGCAGATAAGCTTCTTGACTTTTCTGCCCTCAGGCCACTCCCACGTTTCAGTTGGGAGGGGCTTGCATGAGGTCGTCAATATTGCCACTTCCACGTTTCGGCCCTACTTTGCTACATGCGCATATGCATGCATTTTTTGACCATAATCTAACCTAGAATAATCATGAATGTCTTTATTATTAGGCAGCTTCCTGATCCCAGCTGGCTCTCCAACATATAATACAATTTTATCAGAGTGCTTCAGAACCATGCAGTCATGTCCAACACTGAATACAATCCAAGCTGTCTATCATAATATTGCACAAATCTACTGTGTGTTTCACTTAGAACTTATTACCAGAAACCCCTCCCACCAGGGTCGCCAAACTTAGCACATGTAATAGCTATACTGCTCATGCACGGCGCCGACAGTTTAGCACCTAAGGTGTTCATTTTGTATTGGGTAGTGCTAACTTGTTATTTCGATCAGGGTATGCTGTGCTGATGAAGGCTAAGAAGCCAGAAACACACTGACAAGTTTGGCAGTGTGTCCGCAGCTCCCTGTTTTGTGCACACACCTCAATCAGAGTCCTACAGAATGAAGAAGAGCGGATAACCAGTGACTTGTTCCCAAGATTGTGGGGTGGTATGTTACTAGAGGGTGGAGCATTTCACTAAGCGTTTAATACCTCTTTGCAGTCATAGCTACCAGGGGGTTACCTGCATAGAGGCCAGCAGGGCTGTTGCATCATTGGGAATGTGTTTGGTCAATGTTACTCTGGCTACTGTGCATCTGCATCCAAGCAATAGGAGTTATCATGCATAATTTATCACAGAAACTTCATAATCAGATCTGACAATATCCTACTATACTGGTCCATTGCACATTGTACATGAAGCTGAAGGATGTACTGTGTGTGATAATATTATTGTGGCACTTAATATTCCTCTCTCTCTTTCTCACCAAAACAGGCACACGCCAGGATAAACTTCCCAATACACTGAACTGTGTGTACTTGTGGTCCATATAGCTAGCTATTGCATGTCAGGGAGTGACCTGATTAATGGTTGCCTACTTTACTAAACCTGGTATTGAGAAGTTTCCAACTTTGCTAAATGGTCTATTCATTGCACCCACTCATTGATGATAGACAATGTCATACAAAACTTCTATCTGCTGTTGATCTGAAATATAATTGTTATAGAGCAGAGGCTGACCTTGTGAAGACTACGAGGTTAGTTGTTTAATAGAGGGTTATTTGTATAGATACAATATCATGTGTTCTGGAGTGTTGCCAGGTTTGGTAGAAAAGTTTGCAGCCATGCCGTACCGAGAGAGGAGAGGTAAAAGTAGTGGATCCTGGCTCTTATTAAATTTTAGTTGTGAGTATGATTTCAAAATTCTTTTACCTGTAAATTCTCATTTAAAGTGATTATGAGCTGCAAGGTACGTTATAGATAGACCATGGTTGCCCAGGATATACCGTTCATATACCATCCCTAGCTTGAGGGCGAGGGCGATATTAATGTAGTTTGAGCCAATTAAGGTACCTTAAATTGCGTGGGCGGATATATAGGAAAATTGGCCCAAAAAACGCTGATATAATTCAAAGTTAGCTGCTTACCCTTTCCTGAGAATTTTTAGCACTCTAGTCAACCTGATAGCTCTGTTTCGCATCTCCCGCCTGTCGCCAGATTTAAGGTCAAAGGTCATGCTTTCAGCCCCACCCCTGCCAAATGCGCATGCGTATTACAACCCAGCCCCTCCCCCGTCCATCTGTGCATGCGCATATCGTTCACATGAACGAGGTCAGAGTTCGAGACTTCGGATCATCAAGGATCAAGTACGTGTGTGTGTGTGTGTGTGTGTGTGTAGCTACGTAGACAACAGATGAGATCGGGGTTCGAGGCTAAGTGTGCCTCAGCGCCATTACCGTTAGTGGTAAATATAGCATTGAAATTGCGTTGGTGGATGTATCGGCAGATTGCCCCAGAAAACTAATTCTATGCTATGGCTAGAAGAGCGTTACGTATACGTAGGCAGATAAGAGATGGTAAGCCAAGCCACCTGCTGGATTTAGTATGACTATAATTTGTGAAAGTACATGTATGTATGAGTGTTCGAATTCAGTCTTTTTTCCCGGTCATCAGGGGAGAACCCAAACTGTGTGTGTATGTTTATAACAGAGGATATGTACATGTAGGTTGAAGTATATAAGCACCAGCACAAGGGATGCATAGCATTTTTTAGTGTGCAATGAAACCTAAGGGTGCGAGTACAATAAAAAAAACCATGAAAACACCATGCGCATCCCAAATGCCCATGATATATCCTGTGGATGCACTAGATAGTTATTTGAGTCCTACAAAGCTGCTCTCCAAGACACGTCCACAGGTCTTGAATAAAGTGTGATCGTCTTGTAACTGGTGACTGATAGGTGTGGTCACAACACGTACATGTACGTAAGCCACTGAACATACTTTCGTTGGCGTGACGAGAATTGTCGAGTTGAGATTTGAAACAGACCCCTAGGGCATAGCTAACAATGTATTGACCCAGGTACCCCCCACAGGCAAAGGGTAGAGCAAGTGCTATAACCAAATGCCACCTTGGGACTGTAATTTTGACCGTGTGCGTGCAAGCAATCGGTTTGTCCGTCTATTGTCAATGTTGTCAGCATAAAAATCATCAAATCTCGAGATCTAGGCATCTGAGCAAGTCGTAAGCACAACGAACTTTGAAATCTTCAAAAGATTTGCTTTACTATGCTTCAGGGCCATGAGTGTCACAGACACTGCATTTTTTTGTTGACCACGCCTATCAATCTCACCCATGTGCATTCTGCTCATGTACTATCATTATAGGTAAGGTTGTCAACAAACACACGCATACTTCAGACTAAACCCAGTCTAATCATAATTATTATTATGCCAGTCTTGAAAAAATAAAAGATAGATAGATGTACTGGATGCAGATGCAGCGTGATCAAGTCCCCCTGATCTGGGGCATGTGCAAGGGGTAAAGTAATTGGTTATGTCGTCATCGTCGTTGTCGTTGCCATAAAACTTGCCATATCTCGAGATGTAGGTATCTAAGTGACTCGTAAGCATGACATTGATCTTATTTGGCAAGAAATTGGCTTCAGTGAGCGTCAAATTGAGAGACATGGTCCATGAACGTCACAAATAGTGCCTTTTTGTTGGCCACCGTAGCCACACCTATCGACAGTGCCTACTCTATGCATAATGCATGTCCATCGTGCTATCTGCTCATGCACACAACTACATGTAAGTGGCCCAAAATTATATGACTGGTAAAGATCGTCAAAATATTCTAAATAATGCTCATGACATCTGTATAGTGCTATATAGCACTACCAGTAGCTACATGTACCTATAGCTACTATCCAGATCTGTTGACTGAAGTCTAAAGCCCTATGGAACCAAAATTAATCATAAGAAAGATAGCTAGCTATACTAATTGGGGTGAGCCTGAGCGAGCCCCACATATACGGGAATAAATGAGATATGTGACAGTCCCATGTAGAAAACGAACATTATTCCGTTTTTAATTCAATTAGCTCTCCTAATATTATGCTTTGACATTTGAAGCCAGAAGTTGGCTCACCCCTAGCAGATAGATTGAAGTTACTAAAACCTAAATTCGAGCTTTCTGGAAGATTCCACAGCAGAGTTACAATCATGTAAAGTAGAAATAGTGGTCAAAATGTGATAGGAATAATGTTCATTTTTTACATGGGACTGCCACATATATATACCGTACTCGCTCTATTTATTAGAACATTCTAATAGCCCGAACGGCAAGTAATTTATTTCCTTCCTAATTCATCGAACATCTTGAATTTCAAGTTTTCTCACCCGCTCTAAATCAACCAAACGGCCACGCAGTACGGCATGGCAGGAGCTCGAGACAACTCTTCCAGTTAATCGAAGAGTGTGGCTACCACATCTCGGATAGCATATAAGAGCGGAAAGGTAACATGGACTAAGCTTACACAGATGACGATCATTTTACGATCACTCAGACACTGGGAGCTCTAGAGATAAACCTATAGTCATATTGATAGCTACAAGCTAGATCGTGTCTGGCATTATTTGGGCATTATGATGAATTATTTTTCATTGAGAGAAATACATGTAATGCCAGATTGGTGTAACACGATCTAGCTCGTAGCTATCAATATGACGAACACCCAATCAAGAAGTTCGCTGAAACCTATAGTTGAACATCGACTGCTGCATGTTTCTTTGTCGCTATAATAGTGCTTTCTCCATTTGCACCGGATCCATTCTATTTACACTCACTTCTGTTGCCATTGCCCGAATTTATTTACTTTCTATTTAACACCAAATGGTGATATTAATAATTATTTTTGGTCATTAGGATAATTAGAGCGAGCACGGTATATGTATACCATGTTTATGCTAATAGAACGCAATCTAAAAAAATAATGATTTTATTTTTAGTAGTAAAGGTCGTCACACTCTACATGAATGTGTATTATGAGAAGTTCTAGAACGTGAATTTTCTTGCGCTAATTAGATCTTGCGTTTTATTTGCATATACACGGTATACATGTATTGTACATCAGTCCTTCCTTAGTTACGCTCCGCCCAATGTCGGTCATTCCGTATAATTATATGCTGTTCTAATTCAGCAACTTACAAATTTACACTCGTGTCTTTAGCTATCCAATATGATCGCTGAACAAAGCATAAACCAACGAGAACTGAGGCTCCAGGAGGCGAGATCGAGATCGTCAATTGCAGCCTCAGCTCAACAGCGCCCGAGAATATTAAAGAGATAGAACTCAGACCTATTTTTAAAAAGTAGAGGTGCTGCTCAGAAATAGAGGCAGCAACAAAGGTGTGATGTACTCATCGCTGAGTCAGCACAAGAGAGAGAGTCTAGGCTACTGGAAATGAGCACATATCAATGTGAGAGACTAGCCATAGAGTCGGCAGAGGCCACCCTACGAGTGTGCCTCCTGCAGCCCTACAGTTAGTTGGGCGTGGCGCAACAAATACGCTCATTGTCGCTCAGGCTCGCCCCACAATGCTGTGCATTCCCCTAGTGATTACATAATACATGTAGTTAGACACCGAGGCCAAGGGATCTACAGTATTTAGCATCCCGATGCCCTGAGCTGTGACACCCGAGCGTAGCGAGGGTGTTACTAAGGGGACAGAGGGATGCTAAATACTGTGGATCCCATTGGCCAAGGTGAGCTAAGTTATTTAGAGTTTTACAACTGTTGCTATAGTAGTACAGTTATTTGCCTTGGAGCTCTCATAATACCATGGATCCGATTGGCCAAAATTTACAAGTAACTAAGTAAAATTTGCAAGTAACTAAGTAAAATCTACAAGTAACTAAGCCACTTAGTTACCTCCTATTGACCAATCAGATTACAAGTAAAATTCTAAAACAATGTATTATACTATCAGTTCATTTCTTTCTATAGTCTAGAGTCTGGGGCAGACAGTCCTGTTTATACAAGTATTATTGCAGCATTTCTATAGACTATTTTTCTGAAGTTCACAAAGTTATAGCCATGCACACAAAAGTAAATCAGATCATGCGAGGATATGTGCTCTACAGAGCTCTAGTTTTGCTCAAATTTGATCGTCCCTCCTATCCTATCTTTTGCTGGGGATAGGTGGGTAATACGTTGATAAAAGTACAGAGCACTGGAAGTGCCAAACACTCAGTGCAAATGCAACATACATGTACATGTACATGTACAGTGTACATGTATGTAATGGTGATGGTTGGTTGCTAAGTCAGTACTTCTGTGATGAAGGGGAGCTGTGTTGGGGCCCAGTTCTTTTAGTGCTACAAGATATGTATGGCTCTCGGAATAGCATTAGTCACTCCGAGAGCTGATGGCACTGTTGCGATGGAGATGTGCAAAGCTACTTAAGGGAGAAAATGAGAGCGGGAGCCTGAGACACTGTGAAGAGCAATACTGACCAGGCTGTTAATATAAATACAGGACAGTTATTCTCACCTGTCAATTTTTGTATCCAAAGGTGCATTAAGCTATGACAGGATGGCGACTGCATGTAAGCAACTCACAAAAGATGATCATGTGATCAGGACAAGGATGACTCTTGGGCTTTTTTTTTTAATTTTCATAAGGAATGCTGTAGGCTAAATTTAGATGCTTACTCAATTGTGGCACTATTAATACACACAGTAAGGCAAAGTAAAATGGCGGACGGCACGCTAAAACAAGGTGTAATTACCTCACCATTTCAGAGAAATCCATTAATTGAAAACCTTTGGAAAAACCAGCTGGTATGTTTAAAATACTGTAACAGCTAGACACACAGACAAAAAGACTACCAAAGCCCTCGTGCACATGCGCCGAGTGTTAAATATATGTGTATATGCGTACTTGGTGCATTGTAGAATCAATGAGGGACCGGCTAATTTTTTGGTCCTTGAAATACTCAAAGTATATACACGTAATAAGATTATTATTGTTGTGATTTTTTGCAGAGATTTGTGTTTTAAATTTGGTTTTGTTTTCAATAACGTGAGTACCACAGTAGTAGTTCTATAAAGCACTAGCGTGGTATGGAAGGTTTTTTTTTGTTTTCTGCAGAGATTTGTATCATTTGGAGTTGAGTTACAAATGGAGTTAGTTGCGAGTCCTTACGCACAAGTGAGTGCTATAACTTGTGACCTGAGGTAGATGTATTCCATCTATTCATCCGGTACAGTACATAATTATTGTTAGGGTCTCATTTTGGGAGGTAGATCCAAGTGCCACTCACTCTTGCTGAGCATGTACATGTGATACTGTCCAAAGCGTTCATGTCACCCAATTTATACATGGCCATCCCTACTTAGAGTCTATGATAATACGTTACAAAAAAGTTAATAACTCAGAATAACTTGAATTTTGAGGCTTTTAGCTTTCATATTCGTAATCTATGCCAGAACAGCTATCTATTATGCCCTGGCCAAAATATCTATCGAAACAATCAGGTATGTCGTGCATGTATGGTTGATGGGCTAGCTTTGCCAAGTCAGGCATAGGGGAATGGGCACACTGGCCCACAATTGTTATACAGTCCAACCTCGATTATCCGAACCCCTTTGGCCAGCTCCAAAATGCTTAGTGTTCGGATAAGCAAAAAGTTCGGATAACTGAAATTGACCACACCCACCTCATGTTTCCCCACGATTTACTGCATATGCCACAAATTTATCGAGATTTTCGCATTATCTTTGATTGAAATAACAACTTGCTTACGTTTTTACTTGCTTGAGAGCTTGAATATTAGCGCTTGCTCCATGGCCATCGATGGACAGCGAACGCAACGGCAGCCGTGTGGCAGCAGATTTTTCTACTGCGCATGCGCATATGGGTCACGTGGGCACAATCTTGTACTTTGACCCCGTATTTTCTCTGGCTCTGGAGTTCAGATAATCGAGGGTTCGGCTAATCGAGGTTCGGATAATCGAGGTTGCACTGTACATAATTATGCTAAAAATTGACTACATCGATCCTTTAGGAAATCAAGGATATTGTGTACACGGTTTTGTCAGAAGAGTACCGTATTTCCTCAATCAGACACTGCCCTCTACTACATGTAGTTGCAGCACTCCACGTACATGTACTGGAACTAGCAGCAACTATTTGAGGGTGGCAATACAAGGTCTTTGCAGACATGATTGCAGCGCCCCTCACAACAAGCACATAGAAACCGTTTATGGGCGTGGCAAGTGGGCTCTAATTAGAAAAAGAAACTGTGAAGATAATGCAATAAAGCTTAGATACGGAAAGCTAGTGGTGAAAGTAAAAAAAATATAGTAGCGGTGTCTGATCGAGGAAATACGATACACAACATCCAATCAAGGTGGTTATTGAACGGGAAGCATAGGCTATATAGAACACGTACACATAGATTAGGATCAAATAATAATTGTCACACAGTTAAACTTGGAGGTCTGGAACCACCACCTTTTCGTACATGCATGAGGGGTATGGTAGTCCTACTCTGCTGTGTGTGTGTACATGTACATGTACATGCAACCACAGTTACACTTTCCAGGGGGTACATGTCCGTACAGAAGTGCTGTCAAAGTGCTATGTCTGTATGCTGAGTGGAACTGTAGTCTTCTAAGCATGTGGTAGGGAACATCACTCTGGATGCATGGCATTTATTGCACTCAGCCTTTTCTTTGGCCTTGGCTGTTATCGAGCAAATTGAGTTGCTCCATGGAGTTGCAATATTGCAATAATGATAACTAGTGTTATGCAGGGCATGTTTGGGGGAGCCTGAGCTGAGAAGGCTCTGTTGGAGTGGAGTACACAATGTAGATGAGACTCGAAAAGCCATAGATCATGAAGACCATTGACACGGATCCAAGCAGAACATGTATGACAGTCATAGCTTCCCAGTGTACCTGTCCGATAGTCCCCTCCACGTACATGTAGTGTCTATTCTATGCCAACAATCAATACCTTCCTTAGTCTGGTGGAACAGCTTCCTTAGCTGTACAGTCTCTGTCTGTGAGCAGCATATCTATCTCTATCGGCCATATACATGTACTATCGCCTTCTTGGCTATAGCCACTCCTCGCACTGTTGAGCTGACGACGAGCTCTGTCTCCTTGATTCAGTGGTTATGGCAAATAACACGAGTATGTGCAGTACACTACAATGTATTTCGTATTTACATGTATATGTCCATAGAGCCATGCATATGCTGCGGTTGGGGTGGCCGACACACCATAATTGCTTAGTGTATTATATTATAATTAATATACAATTTGTGTATAGCTGTACTGTTCAGGCTCGGCCCAATAGTAGCGAGTCTTCTGGTGTTTAATTGTTATTTATGATATTTTTAGTGTGTGATTTTTAGAGTAGATGTACGTTATTTGGAACCAACAACATTGCAGACCTGGGAAAGCTGTTAATGGGGCATACTGTATTCAAAAACCCAGCTTGATCCTCTTTCTTTACTAGTTTTACTCTGTGTGCTGATCGAATCTTCGGGCCAGTGAATGAAGAAAGAGATTTCCCTCTTCTATGTAGCATGAAGTTAGTGATAAATGGAGCAAACCATTCTATTTGGACGGCATTAATTAAACACAATAGCAGAGAGGACAAGAACAAATTAACTTATAATATTTAGTTCAGCAGATTATAATAATAGCAGAGGATAAGAACAAATTTAGTTCAGCAGATTATAACAATAGCAGCAAGGACTAAGCATCTAAGTTAGCATATTGTACATTTAGAGGTGGACTTGGATTGCTTTCTAGACAAAAGAGGAGCCGATGGTTGTGGGGCCGTTGGTAGAGAGGCAGACGGTGGTGGAACCGATGGTAGAGAGGCAGACGGTGGTGGGGCCGATGGTAGTGGGGCTGATAGTGGAGGGGATGTTGGTAGAGGAGGTAGAGGGGCCAATGGTTGTGGGGCCGATGGTAGAGAGGCAGACGGTGGTGGGGCCGATGGTAGAGAGACAGACGGTGGTGGGGCCGTTGGTAGTGGGGCCAATGGTGGAGGGGATGTTGGTAGAGGAGGTAGAGGGGCCCATGTTTGTGGGGCCGATGGTAGAGAGGCAGACGGTGGTGGGGCCGTTGGTAGTGGGGCCGATGGTGGAGGGGATGTTGGTAGAGGAGGTAGAGGGGCCAATGGTTGTGGGGCCGATGGTAGAGAGGCAGACGGTGGTGGGGCCGTTGGTAGTGGGGCCGATGGTGGAGGGGATGTTGGTAGAGGAGGTAGAGGGGCCAATGGTGGTGGGGCTGATGGTAGTGAGGCCGATGATTGTGGGGCCGTTGGTAGAGGGGCCGATGGTAGCGGGGCCGATGGTGGAGGGGCCGTTGGTAGCGGGGCCGATGGTAGAGAGGCAGACGGTGGTGGGGCCAATGGTAGAGAGACAGACGGTGGTGGGGCCGTTGGTAGTGGGGCCGATGGTGGAGGGGATGTTATTAGAGGAGGTTGTGGGGCCGATGGTAGTGAGGCCGATGGTTGTGGGGCCGTTGGTAGAGGGGCCGATGGTAGCGGGGCCAATGGTGGAGGGGCCGTTGGTCGCGGGGCCGATGGTAGTGAGGCCAATGGTTGTGGGGCTGTTGGTAGCAGGGCCAATGGTGGAGGGGCCGTTGGTAGAAGGGCTGATAGTGGTTGTAGAGGATCCAATGGTGGTGGGGCCGTCGGTAGAGGGACGGGTGATGGTGGGGCCGTTGGTAGTTGGGCCGATGACGTTGGTAGAGAAGCATACATGTATGGTGGAGGAGCGAATGGTGCCAGGGCCGTTTGTGGTGATACCTACATGTATTATAAAGAATGTGAATACTGTGTATAAAATGCAAGATCAAAAATATTCGCATTCTAGGGGCAATTAACCTATCTTCGTAGAGTTGACAACCTTTACCAGAAAATCATACAAAAGTTAACTACCTTAGCGTGCATGTGCCAAAAGGGTTAAGGTACTTATTCGGTCTGTCTACTATTTGTTACCACGAAATTTTCCGTTTTCATTGTTTATACATGTACTTGCATTGCAGTGTAGTGGTCCTCTGGACATGCAATTGCTCAGTTCATGCACTTCCGCCAAGGATTTTGCACTCTAGTGCTTCATCTTAGCTTGCGTTCTTTTAGCATAAACATGGTGTGCAGTTTAATTTTAAAAAACCCATATAATTTTAGGGTCAAACTTCAACACGGTGCTTGCATTAGTATTTCATAGTGTATGATCGTAATATCCATATATACCTTAGACTTTCTTCTCCTCTTTTTGCGTCCATTTCCAGGATAGGGATGGTTTCTGCAGCCTGAGAAGAATATTATAATCACCATTAACATTTTGGATCAATGGTTGTACTCTAGCCAGATGTAGGTGCCCATGTATTTCATTTTCAAGGGGCTACTGTAGCAGCTTCTATACAAACGTATGGAAGTTATATCCTGGGTAAGCGCTCACGTAGGCCAAATTAGCTGGTTGTTTGAGTGCCTATGGGTGCTTACCCGGGACACTACAGTATAAGTAAATTGAAATCAAAAAATAGTAGTATGATATGGTTTGCAACATAGTGTGCTAGCAATGTAACAATTGTGTACCTTCCACTAATCTCTGCAGTTGCTGCAGCTCCTCTCTTCTTTCGTCTACTCTCCTTAGCTCTTCGTCAAGTGCCTTTGAGAGCAGTTGGGAGACAAGAAGAGTATCTCTAGCTGGTGATTTCTCCATTCTTGGTCAGAGTTACCTTCCTTGCTGTTTTATGGGCAAATTCAGACTGTACCCTGATGCAATTCTGTCAGTTACTGGTACTGTGATTCAATTCTGTGGGTTACTGGCATCATTATTACTAAGCAGGGGTTCAAATAGAGGGTGGGTAACCAGAGGTTCTCACCTAAAAATTCCCAGCCATCATATAAGCCAAGAAAAGCAGTCTCAGATGTGCTAAATTTCCCCAGACCCTCTAGTATGTTGCGGTGACTACTATCAACCTAAATTTTGCACGTCATCATTTTGTATATCACATAAAAAGGTAGTCTTGCTAGCAACACACTTCAATCTCAAGAGAAAGAGGGTCTGGTGACCATGCGTATAGCTAGTTGTTCCGTCGGAATGCAATAATTGCAAAAAACGTCACGGGTAACCGTAAACAATGCTGGGATGACTGTAATGCGCGTGCGCGCCGCCAGTAAAGCATTGCCAAGTAATAAATTCAAATCTCGAATCTGATTGGACGTGACCGAATCCTGTCGCCAGAACAACTCTTTGTATGCATGGTTACCGGACCCCGTTTCCCCTCGGATTGGGGGGTGTGGCGCGCAAGACTAATAACAACGCTGGGTATGTTTTGAGCTCTAGAGAGCTCTAGCAATGCTTGGAGCACGTGCACAAGGGTTATGGAACTCTGTGTGTGTGTGTCCACTGCCTAAAGGAATCAGAGTTAGTGGTGACATACTGATGATAACCAGACAGAGAAAGAGGCAAATGCCCAGCCATCTAACTCTGACCTGAGGGAGGTCCCCACCTAATAAGAAGTTCAAATCTGGTAATGTCTTGCACTTCTTAAATTTAGTAATAACAGCTAGCATGTTGGACTGCAGCAGGGCCAGTTCGGTTGAAAGCACATAGTGTAACCTCTCGAGGAGAATGTGCTTTGATCTGAATCGAATGAATACATTGTGGGAGGTCTCCAACCAATTGGAATGAATGCCCCCTCTTAAGAATGGGGTGAACCAGCTGTTCAGCCATTCCTGCCCTCTCGTGGTATTCTATTTCATAAGCCAGAGAATGGAAAGGACATGTCAGCACATGCCTTGTGTGATAGTCCTTTCCTTTACATTTTAGATCCTCTCCATCCTCACATTCACCACAGCTGCACACTCGAAGTTGGTGAAAGTCACACCTACCAAACCCCCAATCGTGCTGGTCACGGGCATGCATGGACAATCCCTTTAACCTAGTTGCAAACTCTTCGGCAGATTCACTCTTCGACAAAATGAACGAAAAGTAATTTCTTGCCTTTTCGATAAATGCCTTGGAGAGACAACCACATCCCTGTTTTGTGCCTTGAACAATGACAGACCACATCGCCAACAGAGGAAAAATCGTCTTTGTACTTCCTCACTAGATCAGCACTGAAGGATTTAATTTTCTGCAGCTTTTCTAGCTGCTTCTTGTGGGCCCTACCGGCATGCCCACCACAGATCATGATCTTGGCATTGGGAAAGTGGTCTGTCACTGCCTTAGCAGAGGAGGAGTCGGCATCTTGCCACTGAATGGCAATGTTCATCCCTTCGTCCTTGGCTTTTTTGAATGTAAGACGCGCGGCATAGCCATCTGCACCCTTGGACGTCCCCTGGTAGAGCTCCTCCTTGATCACATCATCTCTGCCTTTCTGACAAAGATGCTTGCGGTAAAGAAGAGCTCCACTGTAGTAGTTTCGAATGCTGAAAGTAGCATTCTTGCTGTGATGACCACGTGTCATCCACGTGCCATCAGCGTACGTGACAGCACGACTCCATGAACCAAGCTCATTTTGGTCCATGTGTCGCATATCGTCCTTTGCGTCCTCACACATTTCATCGACCATTTCTTTGACAACAGGGTACATTCTCTTGACGGTCGAGTGAAAGGTTGGCCAACTAACTGCTTCGATCCCAAGTGCATGCTTCAGCACTTTATAATACGTCGTGTGAGTGCAGCCAGCTATGATAAATGCTACCTGTATAGCCACACTAATCTCGGTGGCACTACCAAGCTCATACATGTACTTGGACGTTTCAAACATCACACCACAACCATTACAAGTGCAACTGATAGAAACAGCACCACCCAGGCCAACGCTTCTCACGTAAACCGGAGTTAATGCACCTTTACAACCGGGTATGGCACAACAGCGTATTCCATTCACTTGCTTAATGAACTTTTCAAATTGGTTTAAGTCCATGAAGCAAACAGTATTAGAGGCAACATTTCTTACAACACATGCATTCTTTCTCACAATTCTTTGGGGGGTTGGAAGATACAGTGATCCTCCATCTGTACTGTCAATGGTCACGTTGAGACCATCATCAGTTTCTTCATCACTGGACACCGGGCTATCCTGGATGAATGTACATGTACATACAAAGAAATGCAAGCCTCATGGTTCACAATAACAAACAATAAGATACATGTATCTCCCAACTTCACACACGTCAACATACATGTACATTCTCTTAACTGCACTGATGTGAATCACGCACGCGGAAGTTACATTTACACTATGGAGAATTTGTACACGCAAATTCCAAGATACCGTGTTTATTATACTAATAGAACGCAAGCTAAAAATAATTACTATTTTAACTTTTGCGTGATTTTCTGGTAAAGATCGTCACACTCTACATTAAGATACTATAATTATGAAAAATCTTAGAACGTGAATTAGATCTTGCGCTTTATTAGCATAAACACGTTAGCATGTGCACTAGCTATAGATCTAGAGTAACCACAAGAATGTAGTTATAATACTAGTATATACTGTTCACCAAGAGTTCGTCAAGAAGCAAAGAAGGCAGTGGTGGTCAGCAAATGTCTCCAAAACTTATGAATAAAGCGTTTTCAACGAAATCTGCATAATGCATACCTTGAAAACGCCATAAGAAGCCTAATGACACTGAATTAAACAAGGTATGTAGCAGCTAGCGCGGTAACAGATAAACACACAGAATGACTACATTAATCCTCACGCATGCTCTGAGGGTTAGTACGTAACATGCATGTAATATTGTATGCATGCACAGGGGGGGTGCATACATGTACATATACATGTACATGTACACATGTAGCTGAGTGGTCAGAGAACCTGCAGCTAAAGCAGGAGGCCATGGGTTCAATTCCTGGTGGGTTTTCTTTCTCTTCCAGTTGGCTTACCAATGTTGATGAGATGAAGGGTCTATAGCGTTCCAGTATAGTTTGGCTGCTACCAACACAAATACTTGCCAGGGGTACCCTACACACTAGCCAAATTAGCCATTTGCTACTGGATTGATCGAGTAGCCAATTTTTATTATTGTTTCCCATGTAATCTGCTATTGAGATCAGCATCTGTTGATAAAAAGTAATCTAAGTTGGGAAATGGCTACCAAATTTGGTTAGATTCGGAAATCCCTACATGAACATAATATACGATGAACACCTCCATTTACATTAGGCTAAGCCAAACTATCAAGTAGACATTTCTCTCCCCATGCAAGTATAAACAGCAACTTAATATGCTGAACTATATTTATTCTTGTTGAATTTTGAAAAACTGGTTGGGTCTGGGGATGGGGCTACATGTAATGGCTAGTTAACCTTCGGCGCATGCACCGCGGAGTTCTGTATATCTGTCTGTCTGTCTGTCTGTCAACTCTCTAACTACTACATACTTCGTTTGCAAGTCTCAAGCTCGGTGTTAATATATGACTCTTTATGGCGTTTCAAACGCATGTATTGTGTGCATTTCGCTGAAAACGCTTTGTTCTCCAGTTCTGCCGACATTTACTCAGGACCGCTACCTTCCACCATAGATCCATCCTTCCACGCACCCTGGCAGCTTTTCGATGGACAGAATGAACAACAGTCGACTTCTTTCAAGATACAAACTAAGTAGTTCTGTAAAGCTACTGCACTGCCTGCCAATAGTCAGCAAAGTAACTGCTTAGCTTCTTGACTTTCCTGCAAGCTGCATGCAATGCACTTGTCTCTGTTTACACGCAAGTCATGCTACTGTATACATTGTACTGCACTCTATAAAAACTCTGGCCAACTGTTTTTCACTTTAAAGGCTGCCTAGCAGCTGGTAAGGACGTTTAATAGTACTAATATGAATGTGCTTGTAGCCTTGTACCCAGGCCCTTTGAAGGTACGAGGCTAACACCTTTGGTTCTCTACCACCCGGTTCACATGCAACACTTTCTGTGCAGAGTTATTGTATTTTATGATTTGATTTCAAGTTAAGAGTAATCATGCCTCCAGTTCGCAAGCAGTGTCCTAAATATTGTTCCATGGTAGAAATCTGTGTGTGTGTGTGTGTGTGTGTGACTTCCAGTTTATTCCACTAAGCCCTAGAATAGCAATAGCAGTGCAGTAACAGAGAACATCAGAATCAGCAGATGAGATTGCATTGAGGCTAGTGAAAGATAGCACCAGAAAAGCACAAAAGTGAGCCTACACAGAATACAGATTAGTCTAGTCAGCAGACCAGAGATAAGATAAGGCCTTACTCCACCTCCAAATTGGTACGACACCCCTCAACTTGAGCTTGAGAAGCATGCATGTGGGCATGTGGGCACTCAGGAGATCAATGTAGTTATCATTGCCAGCTTGTGCAACAAATGCCATGCAACGTGCTGAGGGTTTTGGGCTCTAGAGAGCTCTAGTTGTTTGTGTGCTTTGGATGGCATAATGTACATAATATTGTAACCTCGATAGATATTGCTAAATTGGCTACTTGATATAGGGACTAGTATCAAAATGAAAAAATAATGACGGCCCCATTGTTAATGTATTGTTAGTTCATTCTGTGCTCACATTGCATTGTTATATGTAACATCCTAATCCTATATGACCTTTTGAAAGCTGCTAGAGGGATGGAGTACAACAGTTCGTTCAGCTCCTGTTTGGAGCTTGGCACGTAATACACTCCCATACAATGCCTACATGTTAATGGAGAAAAAATAATTACATATCAACTGCTTGTAAGTCGTGCGGGGAGCAGCAGATCTTGTATCATATCTTTAATGGTTGTAGAACAGCACTTGAGCTACGTCGGTACAAAGTATTGCAGACCATCACCAAACTCTTGAAGCAGCAGATGTAGGATCAAGGAGGATGTAGTGGAAGTGCACGTGGTGGATCTGAAATAGCAATACCAATTTATAATGAGTCTAGAGTCTAGCCATTACAGACCTGCATCTGATGCAGTTTTTCGGCTAAGATGGCCATCATTGTGAAATTCATTGTTTGCTCTGAGACAAACTTTCATGATTCACACCCCATCCCGTGTTAAGCTAGCTTAAGTTTATCTACTTGGATACAGATTGGATGGTATACAGAGGTTAATCCTCCCTCACCCCACACACACACATTTTGTGGCAAGACAAGTTTGGCTGATTTGCTTATTTGACTGTTTCTCTCTCAAATATCCACACACTAATACCCCAGACAGTATAGTGACAATGTTGTGTTGGAGCCACAGTGCACTTGTGCCTCCATGCATGGCATGGCATGGCATGGCATGGCATGGCAGGATTTGGTGATGAATCAGTAAGTACATGTAGTATAAATTATATCATAGTTATAACGAATACTGCAATCTTATTGGTCAATGGCAGGTATCTATAATAATATTAGAACCCCGACAAGTTTGATAGAATCTCTACAAGATTTGATAGGACCCCTACAACTTAGTATTCTTAGGCTATTACAGTGTTTTACAGATCTAAAGTCGTTAGATACTGTTTAGTCGGTTCCTACGTGATTTAGAAGACCTCAGGGGTCTGTAGAACCATCACTTTACTCAGGATTCTACATTTATATTAGATCCTACTTGTAACAAATACAGTGATCTGATTGGTAGAACTGCAGTATCTATCCCTCATAAAGAAGCTTGTAAGCCCCATAAGATACCAAATACCTTAATAAGCTCCATAAAAAACCATAAATTTTTTTGCCTATGGCTAGTTTGTTGCTAGGCATTTAGGCATATAGGTTTATATACAAAGCTTTTGGGGATTGTTGCTAGGATATAAAGTAGTTAGACACTATTTAGTTGGTTTCTACGTGATTTAGAAGACCTCAGGGCTCAGTAGAACCCTCGCTTCGCTCGGGATTCTACATAGAGCCCTTCAGTCTTCTAAATCACGTAGAAACCTCCTAAACAGTGTCTAAATATTATTTATGAATTTACTGCCATTTTCCTGTAATCTGATTGGTCAATAGGAGGAACTAAGTAGCTTAGTTACTTTTAGGCTTTACTTAGTTACTTGTAAATTTTACTTAGTTACTTGTAAATTTTGGCCAATAGGATCCATGGTGTTATGAGAGCTCCAAGGCAAATAGCTGTACTACTATAGTAACAGTTGCAAAACTCTTTAATAATTTAGCTCACCTTGGCCAATGGGATCCACAGTATTTAGCATCCCTCTGTCCCCTTACTAACACCCTCGCTACGCTCAGGTCATTGGGATGCTAAATACTGTAGATCCTTTGTCCTCGGTATCTAACTATTATATAGCCCTTTGATTTTCTGAATCGCATAGAAACCTCCCAAACAGTTTTAAGTTATAAATTATAATACGCTGTGTCTAGAGTCCCGGCACCGGTACCCAAGATTTAGTGCTTGGAGTACCGGCAATGTATTATATAGCTATAGTCAGTACTGAGCGCAAGACGGCTAGTGAGGATAGTAGCGGGGGTTTGGGTTTCGGTAATCGGTTGGTGACGAGGGGTTTGGGTTTCGGCTAGGGTTGGTGACGAGGGGTTAGTATTATAGTGATAAGGTGTATAAATTTTGCAAAAGACAGCATCCAGCAGCGGCGAGCTGGGTTGGCTAAGCGGATTAGGGCTGGGGCTGGTGGAACGGTGGTCATGGGTTCGAATCCCGCTCGCTCTTTGACTTTTTTTTTTCTTTCTCTCACTTTCGAAAATTTTCTTAGTTTTTTGGCGGGCTAGTTGCCGGTACTCGAAGCGCAAAATTTTCAATACCGGTGCCGGGACTGTAGACACAGCCATTATAATATTATTGCACATATGCAATAATATTATGACACACACACTGGTAAATTA
Organism: Cliona cf. orientalis; assembly: GCA_963930775.1. Taxonomy (NCBI): domain Eukaryota; kingdom Metazoa; phylum Porifera; class Demospongiae; order Clionaida; family Clionaidae; genus Cliona; species Cliona cf. orientalis. The sequence goes on along the minus strand of OZ005699.1, from coordinate 6,036,362 downwards.
AAGTGTTTGCATAATATTGTGTGCAGTTGAAGATCGTCCACATGGCAATCAGGTGCAATTATCAATTTTAGGGCCCAGTTTGTGTGGTCAAAGGTCACTTCAAATCAATTACCCCAATGGAAGTACTTAGCAATGCGTGACACAGTCATGCGATCAATAAATAATAATATTCAACCCCTTGTCATTGGCTTTACTTCCTATCATGGAATTCGAAGCACGTGATACTTGGACTCAAGTGTTATTATTTTAGCCACATTGTGAGAACATCATTAATTTTGGTATTATGTTACTATGGTAACAAAATCTAATGTCACTAAGACCATTCTCCAGTAGAGCATCCATAGTCAAGTCATATTCAAAAACTAACAAAACAGCTACCCTAGCCCACAATAATTTAATCAGTGTACAGTGCCTGTATAGCCACGTTTACATGTAGGTCCAGTTATATAGGATCCATGTTAAACTAAATTGCTTATGTGTAAATGCACTAATCCACTTGTAAACCGAATTAGTTGGTTGTAACCCACATCCTGATGTGAATTAGAAGTGGGTTATGTGCATAGTAGTGTGCTATGAATATCTTAATTCAGGTCAAGCACGTGTGTTCCGTGTTCCGGTTCAGTTTAAACCATATAAACAGGGCTTATGGTGGAGCATTGGTATACCATAGTAACAATACCAAGTACCTTAGATGATTTCCACCTAGCTCTAACTGCGCCACAGGTTGAGCTTAGTTATAACAAATCCTAAACAGTGTCGATCTAAGTATTATATTATGTATATGGAATGGTACAATCACAGATACTCATTCAGAGTGTGCATACAGTGTATAATTTTTTTGTGTAGTACATGTAGATTATAAAGTATGGTACAACACACAGAGGTATCGGCTGCTTTGGGTTGCATTGCTTGCAGCAGTAGGAAGAGTGACACCGCAATCCTAAAGCGCTGCAAACACGGCACTGTGCTGGCTTCTTTAGCATGTTGGGAAAGTGATTGTACAGTGGAACTTCTCATAACTGACCCTCCCAGGAGCGGCCACCCACTATATAACGGACAGCTGGCGCCATGGCTGGTAGCCAGCTGTGCTATAGCCCCCGGCACAATCTAGTGTGGTCTAATGCTATATAATAATATTATAAGAATTAGAAGTAGACTCAAATCCAGCCCATATCCTGCTCTCCTGATGACTCTTTCTCCAGTCACCTCTGGGAACGCTAACTAGCTGTATAGCTATCATAATATGACATATTAGTATGTAATTAAAATTGGTTGGTTATTTATCTTTGCTTCTGTAAAGGGACAACCTCCATATAAAGGACAAAAGGGCCCGCTCCCAATGTGTCCGTTATTCGGAAGTTCTACTGTATTAGTAAAACGAGTTGCCATCCTGTATAAAAATAGAAAGGCGGATCTCAAACAGATGCCTCAATTACTACCTGAAATTTTGTCACAGTATTAAAAATATCTGGTATCTGGAGTATAGAACTAGCATCTTTCCCCGGCCTTCATCATTTAGACAGCTTCCCAGGGGGGGGGGGGGGGGGGCGCGGCAAGACCATTTTCTGTGTGCATAAGCACACAGTCTCTAGACAGGGGGTCTGATGGCGTGCTCTCCCAGGAATTTTGAATTTTAGACTCCCCAAGATTGCTTCTGGTGTGTTCTCAGGCACTAAGTTGATACTTTGTACATGTACATACAGCATTACTCAGCGTATGCTCTTAGTATCTTATTATCATTGCTACCATATTCTTCACGTTAACTGATTTCACAGGGGGGGTGCCCCCCTAAATGAAGCCCTGATACTATTGATTTAGTGACCAGAATACCATGATTGGAGGGAGGGGGGGAAGCTGTTGACATAATAATTATTATCTGTATCTGTAGGTACAAATTATTGTGTGTACATTTCTAATAATACATATATTAATAGTCAGGAGAAGGATCATGTGCTGAGAATGTGACAAACCTTAGTATGGCGATGTGTGTGGTACAATAATATTGTACTCACAGACATAGTCTGCTGAGTGTATCTGAAGAAACCACTGTGTTTTGGATGAAGATACAACTGGAGCAAGAAGTTAGAGATGGTAAGCAGTATCGAGCCCCAGTGAAGGAAGAGGAGACACTTGCCACAATACATGTACTAACAGAAAGGTATGCACACTACCAATTCTATGATAGAGACCCCTTAAAATTATCTCTTCCTATGCTTCTGTGCATGTACTTGTACCCCCCCTTCATTATGTTAATTGTACATTTTCACAATTCACCTGTATAGACATGTAGTTGACAAGGTAAACTTTTTATAGGTAGTTCTGCAACCATGAACTTCATTTCATGTGCCAGTTGAGGGGACAACATACATGTAGACTTTTACTTGAACTGTAATCACTTCATTCTTTCAGATGCGTGGAAATGGGGTAGAAATATTCTCTTGCATAATACACGGTTATATTTGGCATCCAAGGTATTTTGCAAAGACGTGCATTGTTAGCATAACATAGGCAGCATTGGTCACATATCCAGTCTAAAAATGGACTGATCCTAATTCCAGCAAATATGCTTCACATACTTTCTGGACTGTTGGTGACATTGCATTAGAAGACTGTTTTGATCTCCAAGTTGTGCATTGCCTAGTTCAAAAATCCTCCGATTAGTATGGCAAACACGGTTTATGTGGTCACCAATTGCATAGTTCGTGGTGACAGATATTGTTTCCATGTGGACATTTCATCATATCCGTGCCAATTGTCCAGGCCCCATTGCATGTTCACATTCACACACACTACCACAGTAATACAATATGCACTGTTTGTTTGTCACACTTGCCTAGCATAATAATAATTATTTCCAAGTTTAGCCCACCTGCATATTGTATTGTTACCTTTATTTCTATTGTAGTGTCTATAGCAGGGCTCACATATGCTTTCTAGGTTGAAATTTACGTTCTCAAGCAAGCCACATTGTGAGAGGGACAGTGTTCTAAACCAGCATGTCGTGAATTCTCGACAGGATGGAACTCATACAGGTGTGGATCACTCCCTGATTGCCTCCATATCGCACACGGTAATCTGTCTGGGTGATGTTTAATTAGAACTTCATTTTCGTTTGTGATTGCTAGACCCATCAGTATCATCCTTTTTCAACCTGTGCTTCCTTTATTTTGGCACTAGAATAGTTTCGAAATTTTGCTCGTTGCAACAGGGATTGATCTCAAGGGATAATTACCCAATTCTAAAGGCAGTATGTGTTGTTCTGATCGACATCTTACTCGGTCGCCGAAAGGTTTTTCGTATTCATGTATAGTTAACTGTATGTGCATGTTTGAAGCATGCACGTGTGAATTGCTTGTTAGTATCCTAATACTTGGTTACCTTCTGGATAGAGGCAGAGTTGGTTCCAATACATGGTGGTTGGAGTGCTTTACCACCTGTGTCAATTATGCTGCTTATGTCTATGCAAATTAGTATTACAAGTTTCTCGTCCCCACCCATATACCTTCTGGAAGCCCACATCTACATTCGAGTCATGTGATGTATAACGACACCATAACCACCTGCCTATAAACTTTGCTCGAACATGTACACATACAGATTTCAGCAAAGAAAAAAATTTCTAGTTTTCTTGAAATTATTGTGTCCCACATAACCTGAGCGAAGTTGGCAGCCACTCTGAAGTCAGCTACATTGGCCGCCACGGCAATGGTCGCTGATATAGTGTTATCAACGTCCACCATTGACTCATCTTCACTGACACTGCCTGTCGATGGACTCTTGACCTCCAAGGTGGGTGTGGCCGTCATAGTGTCGTCCCCTGGCTTGGACTTTGACCCTATGAAGAGTGTTTCCACGAGGCTGGTGCTGTACCAGTATCGACAGAAGGCGGTGATGTCATTCAGATGCCTCATGTCGTAACCTAGCACCAGGCTAGCGATGTGAGTGATCACTGAAACAGTAAGAAAATTATGACATTGTACAAAATAAGAGACAATTTTCATGTTTTAATTGCTATTAATTTTTGTGAAATTCTATTACACAGGTACATTTTACACAAGAATTTAAAAATCTGATGTACATGTATGTAACCATAATATGAATCATACCTGATACTTGTAGTTTATTGTGCAGCTTATAGTCGTCCACACTCCTTGCCCTGCCTCTTCCGGCCACGCCCCTTCCTGCTCCGGGCATCAGTGCCAGTACACTCTTCCACTGAGGTGAATGAAAGCCTGACTGAGCGTCAAGCTCAAAGCCTCTTTCTTCTCGATGGTCGGCTCCCTCAACGGTTTCTTCAGCGTTGAGACCTGGGGGCTGTAGAGCTCAAGAACAAAGGTGCTCATGCAGCCAGTGATGTAGAGATTGTTGAAAGCCACGATGTTCGCCTTAGACTGCTGGAGAGAGGTGCTGTGGATACTGAGGCTGTCTAGGGGACTGCCCCCAGTCGTTGTCATGCATGGCACCCTCCAGGCCTTGAGGACAAAAGAGAGAGAATGAGACGACAAAGTCGACGTCAGGACTCTGGATGATACACTCAACTCGAGAGTGGGGCCGACATGTGAGGTAGACAGTCGAGGGCTGGATCTGGAAGGCTAGAGTCACATGAACGGGAAATGAGATTGGCCAAGACTCTGCCGTCTGCTGTTGAGGGGCGTGGTCTCCTCCCCCTCCTCCTCCCTCTTCCCCTCCACTCTCCCCTTTAGAATCACTGCTAGAACTGCTTGTCACAACTGTGGCCACTATGGTAGGTGTGGCTACACGCTCGATGAATTCCAGGAGGCTAGGGGTTAACTTTATATCCTCCGGTAGTGAGGCCACAACAGCAGAGACAGAAAGAATCCCCTTTTTCACGGGAAGAGCCAGCTTAGTGTCATTAGTAGCCTCCTGAGTAGGAGCAGATTGTGCTGATGTCAGCATTTGGTGGGGTGTGGGGATGGTTGCCATGGGAGCTGGTGATCGCCTTGGAGAGGAAGGGGGTGGAGTAGCTCCGCCCCACAATGGACTGGTAGTGTGCTTTGACCGTGAGTGCTGGTATTAGTATGACTGTCTCGACACTGGCTGGTTTGGAGGGGTAGAGCTTGCTGCTGTAGGCGTCGTAGGAGGGAATGATGGTAAGTCTACTGTGGGAGCCATGCTCTGACGACATGGGGATGGAGAATCGACGACCACCAACATCACTGCAACAGTGTGTGTGTGTGTGTGCATGTAACAACATCATGTTATGTGAAAGGCCTTGCATGTAATTTGTATGTAATTATTTGTAAGCCTCCCCACTTACATAATATTATGTAATTTTTATGTGATTATATAATATTATTATGTCTCCCTGTTACATGTATATGTAATTTATTAAAGTTATCATAATAACAGGGCTCCACTGTAAGTGAGACCTACATAAAGAATATTACATAGCTTGCATGTAACATAATTATATCATATAAAAGTTTTATAATTACATATAAGAGGAGGCTTACATACATGTATCCACTGTAAGTGAGACCTACATAAAGAATATTACATAGCTTACATGTAACATAATTATATCATATAAAAGTTTTATAATTACATATAAGAGGAGGCTTACATACATGTATAGTTACATAATTTATTAGTGTCCCCCTTACATTCATGTAATCTCCCAATTACATGTAAGGGTCCCCCTTGTGTTATAAGCAGCTTACACCAGCTTACCAATTACATTATTAAATGTTACATGTACTATTTTTTGTTGTACTATATACAACGAAAAATATTTTTCAGATGATCATTTTTCTTATATAGTCCGTGTCATTACATGAGGGCATGGATACGCATCTTGGATGCACCCAGTTGCTATGAACGCACTGCGCGGGCAGAGAGAAAGTCCGCACTACAAGGCTCAGGATTGGTCAGAACTGTAGGGCCATGTGCACAAAGCTAAGCAGGCGCTGGCGCTAGCCACCGAGCCTCAAGCAAAGCGAGAGGCAAGGTCTGTTCTTTGTCATACCTGCCGTAACCTACTGTAACAAGCTGTAACCTCATAATTACAAATGTAAGGGGGACCCTTACATTTAATTGGGCAGGTTACAGTAAGTTACGGCAGACTGTAACTTACTGTAACCTGCCGTAATCTCACAATTACAAATGTAAGGGGGGAATCCTTACATGCAATTGGGCAGGGGCAGGTTCTAGTAATCCTTATATGCAATTGGGCAGGTTCTTACTAGAACCTGCCCAATTGCATGTAAGGATTCCCCCCTTACATTTGTAATCGTGAGGTTACAGCTGGTTACAGTAAGTTATGGTCTACCATAACCAGCTGTAACCTCACGATTACAAATGTAAGGGGGGATCCTTACATGTAACCTGTCGTAACCAGCTGTAACCCCACGATTACAAATGTAAAGGAGGACCCTTACATATAATTGGACAGGTTACAGTAAGTTACGGCCACAGCAGCAACAAGGGTAATGTTGGTAAAGTTAGTAATGTTAGTGCCGTAGGCCACAGCAACGACAGACCGTAACTTAGTGTAACCTGCCATAACCAGCTGTAACCTCATAATTACAAATGTAAGGGGGACCCTTACATGTAATTGGGCAGGCTAAAGTAAGTTAGGGGCAGTAAATTAAATTATTTATCGGACACTGTCCTGCATAAAATTATTGTTTTGTTGGACGCTGTCCTGCACAAATTTAAATTTTTGTGGGACACTGTCCTGCACAGAATTATTATTTTGTCAGACACTGTCCTGCACAAATTTAAAATTTTTATTGGACACTGTCCTGCATAAAATTCTTGTTTTGTTGGACGCTGTCCTGCATAAATTTAAATTTTTTGTCGGACACTGTCCTGCACAGAATTATTATTTTGTCAGACACTGTCCCGCACAATTTAAATTTTTTGTCGGACACTGTCCTGCACAAATTTTTAATCGGACATTGTCTGGCAGATTAAATTTTGCAGGACACTGTCCAGCAGAGAATATTTTACTAGACATTGTCCGGCAGAAAATATTTCAAAATTTTGCTGGACATTGTCTGCGAGAGTACTTTTTATTATTTTGCTGGACATTGTCTGGCAGAAAATTTCTTTTTTGGTGGACATTGTCCAGCACAGTATTTTTTAAACCTACTATAACCTACTGTAACCTCACAATTACAATGTTGGACACTAACATAATTATAATAATAATAATAATAATAATAATTATTATTATTATGTAAGCCTCCCCCTTTATATGTAATTGTAATTACATGTAATTATATGATGTAGGTCTCACATGTACGCCTCTAACCTCGAAAGTAATTTTATATGTAAGTCTCCCCTCGTAATAATTTTTTTACCTTTCTTCAGTCTGCAGTTTGATGGTTCCGTACTCCACACTGATGGTGATGTCGATCTCCACGTCAATGCTGGGAAAGATGAATCCACTCTCCTCCTCGTCTTGCCCTCCCCCTCCCCCCACTGTCGTCTCTTCCCCTCCTTCTCTCCCACCAATATCTCCTCCAGATTGGCTAGAGAAAGGTGTGTCGTCTTCTTTTGAGGCCACACCCCCTTCTCCTCCCTCGAAAGCCCCGTCCTCCCATGGCGGTGGTGTGGGGCACGGGCTGATGCTTGGGCTTGTTGATGACTGAGGGGAAATCCCCGGGGGTAGCAGTCCTGTAATGTCGGACTGGATTCTCTTGTGAGCAGACAGTCGAGTCGCCATGGACTGTGTTCTCCTTCTCTTGTGGCTCGGGGAGAGAGTTGCTGACCTAGCACTTTGATCCAGACTGGCCACACCCATTTTCCTCCCTCTCCTCCCATTTCCTCTGTTAAGCTGAAGAGCCTTTTTTGACGGCCGTGGACAGCCTCTTCATTGATCCGCCCCTCTCTTTAGTAGTCATCGATCGAGGGGAGAATATCTGATTGATCTGATGTAGGGAAAGGCCCTCTCTCGGTGGGAGGTATTTGTGAGGTGCATTTCAATCTTTCCAGTTGAGAATCTTATCACTGTACCGAGGGGGGTGGAGACTGTGATGGCAATGCCAGACAGGGAGAATTGGAATGAGTCTAGGAAGGAGACAAGTTCCATTCCATTCCCGGCCACAGCCTCTGGTTTGATGTTCTTTAGCCTATCTCTGTGAGGAATGGACTCCCCTATTCCCAGCAGGGTCTGGAGAAGGTCATTCAACTCCTGTGTAAGTAAAGGAAGGGAACTATGAATGATGAGATGCAAATTCATGCACATGTATATGTATTTAGAGCCATCGTCAAAATTCATCCTATGGTAGCATGTAAAATAGCATCGCAGATTCTATTTATGCACCAAATTTAGAGTCACTGAAGTCCACCCCTCACCTTGATGAAAGTGTTTTGTAAGATGAGCAGCTGGTTCAGTACATCAGTGGTGAGGTTGATATAGATCACCTTGACGGCTAGCTCAATGGCGACCTGAGGTGTCTTTGTCACATGCTTTCTTCTCACCTCTCCCTTGCGATTGATAACAGGAAGGGTGAGCTAGCGAAGAGATAGCTCATTCTTATACTGCTCCTTGGGACTGAAACGGAGCTTGTGTTCACTGACTCCTAGCTGGAAGCCAATCACATGGCTGGTCTCCACCTGTGCCATCACTGGCGACACCTGCAGCACATAGAAGGGAGAGAGATAGTAAGATACAGGTTAGAGGCACCTCTGAGGTTGATCTCTCTTCCCTAGAACACTACACATATAGAATAGTGCAGTGTATATAATCTTACTGAGTAAGTGACAGTGAGCGAGGTGAGTGGAGCCATGATGAGGTTGGTTCAATCGATCTTGAAGTGTACGATCCCCCTTGGCAGGTGAGAGGGAAGCTTGAGGCTTGTGATTTTGCTGATACTAGTGGTTGTCTCGATCACAGGAGTGTCAGCCATGGCCAACTCACTAACCACACCCCCCACACTCTTCTCTCGACTGCTGGCAAAGACATCGTTGTATATCTTAGTGAAGGCAGGCAGAAGCTGCTGGTAGTGCCTGCATGTGCACTCGCACCGGAGACTGCTTGATGTCAACATCAAAACCAGCAAATTTTAACAGGCAGCGGTAAATTGAGAGCCTCTGGTGGGTGTGGTTGACCACACCCACTGCAGTATCCATACACAGGTAGAGTGGAGAAGAGCAGAATGTCACTATCGGGCAGTCCCCTGTCGTTAACAGGGATCAAAGATTTCCTCAACGTTGCCAACACAGAGAGATATGTCGGGAGAAGGTCAAAGTGCAGCAGCAGGTCCAGCTCATCGACGGAGGGTGTGCGCTGCTGATGGAGAGGAAGTGGGTGTGGTCTCGTCGTGGGGAGGGACTTTCGTACGTCGACAGCAGCACTGATGGCGTTGAGCTCAAGAGAAAGCCTGGTAGTTTCAATTTACACATCACATCTGATTCTATTGATCCTCAGTAAGCCAAACACACTGTAGCATCACATCTGATTCTATTGATCCTTAGTAAGCCAAACACACTGTAGAGCAGCTCACCCTCGGACAGAAGGAACACCTTCAAGGGGGAGTGGTGATGGGTGTGGTCTACACCACTAGGGATTTTCCCTGATGATGAATCCTCAGCGTGTACTCTGACCTTGACTCTCTGCTGCCTGTGTTTGGCTGTGTCACCTTGCTCAACGTCAGAGCTAAGGAGATCAGTTGTGTCCTCTCCATATTATGTGTCCCGAGTAGATAGTACCTCCTCTGGACTGGTATTGTTGTGGGCGTGGTCAGGGGGCGTGTCCACTCCCTCTGTAGTTACAGCAACATCTTCCCTCGAGCTCTTTGATGTGTTAGAAGCAGTTGAGAGTCTCCTTTGACCGGAGAATCTGATTGGTCGTCCACCTCCGCTCCCATCTGATAATGGATAGCCAATCGGAATGCTCAATTTTGCTGGGTCCTGCACTGGTGTCATAGCCTGAGATTTGGAAACCTTCGGGCTTCGTGCATATTCCAATATCTTGATATTGGTGCTGGTGGGCGTGGCACTTCCCGAGTCTTTGGCCTGGGGCAATATCATCATATCCTGCTTGATACATGCAAACTTGTTGACGAGATTCTGAGCGAATCTGACAGCCACTGGCGGTCCTACCGCTTGTTGAGGTGAGTACACTCCAAGGCTGTCTTCAGCGCTAACCACAGGCACTCGGCTGTCAATCTCGTCATCCCCGAGGGGAGGTCGAGGGGTTGGCACCAAATCCTCCGCCTTCATCTTAGCTTCTTTTCTCAGCTTAGCACGAAATCTAGCGGTCTCTGTCATGTGACGGGTCAGCTTCAAAAGGGGTGTGGTTATCGTGCTCGCTAAGTTGTCGAGACTGATGCAACCTTTGCACGATATGTTTGTCTTGTTTTTCTCTCCTCCTTCCTCCCCCTCCCTTTGGCCAGTAGAGTTCTCTCTCACTCCACCTCCCTCTTGGTAGGCCGATGACGGTTTCAATAGGGTAATGCGCTTTGACCTCCGAGCGTACCCCAGCTGGGGACTGGTGCAGTAGCGGACACACCCACTCACTGCCAGCTGTTCTCCAATCAGAGAAGGGTTACTACTGATCAGCTGTGACATAGTGGGACTCTCAGATGACGAAACTTTGGCTGGATCGATATTTTTACAGACAAATACTGTGACCGCACGAATCTCGACCATTACATCGACAAAGTACTCTGCACTGTTGTGGCAGAGAGTTCTCAGCTGGGGGTCAACCTGGAGACCAGACGCAACGTAGAAAGGAAGCAAGCCTCGCATAAGATGACCAAACTGCTGAACTGAACCTTGGAGAGGATCGGAGAATAATCGACTTCACTGTCTAGAAGATTATCACGACTCGAGTAGACGGTGTTAGGTAGCACCAGGTCAGAAGGGGAGGGGCTTATGCTCACGTAACCAACGGTAACCTCAGAAGTTGTATCTGAGTTAGTGGCGGGGGAGGCTGGATGAGGGGAAAGGGGACCACAAGAGGAACAATCGACGCCACGAGAAGGCTCAATGACCGACTACCAACTGTTTCAGACGCTGCTTCTTTATGATGGACTGTTCTTGCTGGAGGAAGGAGCGAGCAGAGAGAGCCAATATGGCCGCTAGTAGCTGGAGCTCTAGGTCACCTGTCTCTTCCTCCTCTGCTCCCCTCTCTCCCTCCTGGTTGGCTGTGGCCGATGGCAGCTGCTCCTCAGAGAAGAGAGGCAAGCTCTTCCAGAGCTGGTGAATGCAGCAGTAGATCACTGTCTGATGCATAGTGGAGGAAATACTGGAGTGAACTGGATTACCACTCTAGAGAGAGAGAGAGAGAGAGAGAGGGCGAAATAAAAATTAATGAAGGCAACGGAATAAAAGATGTGGTATGCTACTACATACCGTAGATCGTGATATTTTCGCCGGTAAAATATTTCCCTTGTTAACTTTTTGCGTAATCTAATTTTTGTTGCATACAACAACGTACGTAATACATCATTGCATTAACTAACACGCACAAAATATTTAGCATATTTAATTTTTGTCGGGAAAGATCGTTGACAAAAAATGTTTAACGATGAAAATTTCCCAATCTATGGTATACACATATACGTACAAGGCATAAAATAATTCTTTGGTGCTGTTAGAGCTTACCTTCTTCATCAGAGGCAACTTTGCAGCATTAGCAATGAGAGTCAGCAGCACTTGCTTCTCCCGCAGAGCCTTATTGGACATCAGGGACTGGGCGGAGCTAATCAACTGTTCCACGCCCCTTTACCACGACTCCATTGCCTCTACGAGTATGAGCATGTCAATTCCTCCAGTGCTGGAGGAGGCAATGCCAGTGCGGGGGGAGGCCAGCTGAGACCAAAACAGAGGCAGAGAGAGAGGCTGAGAACACAACACGATTCTTCTTCTCTTGGCAGTCTTCTGATGTCGGGCGTTTTCTCACGTCCTGAAGCTGGTAGCCCTGAACATTTCGCCAAGTCAGCACAATTTCTTCACTGAGTTCAGAGTGCACTATCTCTGCGAGACAAGTTGCCGTAGATTCCCTAATCCCTGCCTCCAGTAGAACACAGACCGCCGCTGACCTGGCCTCTCCACCCTCTGCTGTGATAAGTTACTGAGCTGAAAGTTGAGCTGGCTCTGAGCTTGTGAGAGAGAAGGCAGTGTTGATCTCTTGGCTCTCTCCTCCCCCTCCTCTAGTACGAGAGCACACACTGCCAGCTGAACAATGGGTAGCTTCACATCTGCAGAAAGTTTGAAGCTATCAATCTTTGTCTTGGCTTTAGTTCCCTCCTTCCCCTCTCCTCCCTCTCTCTCTCCATCTTCTTTAGCTCTCTCCTTTCTCTCTTCTCCCCGACTCTTGTTGTGAACAGTTTCCAGCAAAGCATCGCAGCCAATCCCTGAAGCATAGCAGACTAGTAGAGAACTGTGCCTAGCCATCTTCTTCAAACTGATGTTAGAGGTGGTACCGTTCATAGATGGATTCAGCGTCAATTGCTTGGGAGTCTGCAGAAGTTGAATGGTGGCGAATGCGGCCGGCGTCATGGCAACAGTGAGGTGTAGGAGTGAGTATGGCTTATCCTGGGGCTGGTTGAAGGAACGTTCCTTGATGAGTTGAACTAGATGGCTGTTGACAGCTGCACTGGAGTCATGGGAGACTGTGTCCAGAACAATGCACTACGTTCACTGAAGAACCTCCCGGCTGCATTCACAACTCTGCAGTGCAATAATTTCACCATGCATGTACATGTAAATTGATTCTTAAAATTTGCAATATTAACAATATTTAGCAGTCCACTAATTAAATTTGCTACATACATATTATAATTAATTAGCAACTCCCCCATCAGAACAAACTGACTCACTTGTCAAAGAAGCTGATCATAAGCCGAGTGAGAGAGGCTGATCGGTGCATACCAAGAGACACCGTAGACAGCTTACTCTCATCCCCCTCTCCCTCTTCATCAGGGGCGGGGCTAAATCGACCACGCCTCTTCCTCTCTCTCGGCCTAGCGAAGTCTGTGCACAACAGCCGGGACACACCCACTGAAATGTGATCTCAGGACTGGAATCACCAATTTCAGGGAATTTTTTGGATCCAGAAATGAGCTTCTGCCGATGGTCAGAGTGGGATGGTTCTTTTGGTCGATGTTGGTGTGGCTGTAGAGTCGGTGGTAGGGGGAGGAGCCAGCGGAGGCAACCTCGGGCACCAACCGCATACGGAAAACGGCAGGGTGTATTGGTGGGTGGAGCTCACTGTCAGACCCCACCCTCCCTCCCTTCTTCTGGAGTGGCACTAGTAGAGTGACTGGTCTGAGAGTCTGAGATGGTAAGATATCACTGTACTCCGCTCGATCATCTCTCTCTTCCATCTCAGCTGTGTCTGGCTCATCTTTGGTAGGGATGAGGAGAGGTCGAAGGTCAGCACTAGGCCTCTTTTGTGTGGGACGCCCTCCAAGCTCCACCCACTAGCTGCCACACCCACTTCATTAATATTCGGTATACTCATGAATTGTTCCTCTTCAAGGAAGGAGGTGAGGCTTGATCGAGCTGACACGAATGATCCATCTGAAGTCAGGGAGACACTCTGACGCAACTCAGAAGACCCTTCTCATGGACTCACTTCAACTGAACTCTGAACTTCGACCTTCAGCCCATACCTGAGGTGCGTAATAATACATTGGTAGCCACAGATAGCACTACATATCAACAAAAAGAGAACCTCACCTTAAGCTGTAGTGTTCCAGTAGTCCCCTATGGATGTTGCGAATGCAGTCAACCTCACTAGCCTTGCTCAGTAGCAGTGCCTTCTTGAGCGGCTGGAGGCCCAAGTGACGGGAGAGTGTGTTATCATGGAGGGAGGGTAGACGGCCGACTGGATCTTCTCTTTGGGCAGCTGTCTCTCAATGGATCCATCGAGGAAGACACAACCTCCACAGCATCCACAGAGAGCAACGTCACTTGATCTCTTATCTCTCCAGAGGAACCACAGCCTCCTAGTCGAGGCATCAGCTCGCTCTAGGAACGCCAGCTGCCTCTCGGGGATGCACTCCAGCTGCTCCCGGAGGTAAAGGTCTCCCTGGATCTTACCAATGTCCAAATGACCCACCTCCAGCATGTGGCAGGGATCAGAGGTCAGTGGGGCGTAGGAGGTGGCCGTGAGGCCCTGCAGCTGCAGCGAGAGGCCGAGGGTCTCCGCTTCAGAGTGCAAAGTGCAAACACCAAGGTCAAAACCAGTACTCTAGGAAGGACAGAGAGAAGTTATAGAGTGAGGGGATCTTCCAATTCAGCAAAAAAAAAATGATTTCAGGGGAAAAATTGAAACATTACGCATACGTTTCTGCTACATTGCACCATTGACAGTCATGCAGACACAATATTGCTAGACTATAACATATTAGACTAACTTGTAGCCTTGTGATGGTCGAGTCCTCCGTTATATGAATGTCAGCTTCAGTGATGTGGAGATCAAAGAGCTTGTACTTGATGACCTCTGAAAATTCATCGACCTTTGGCTCGATTAACTCGGCTCCCGGCGCCTCTCGAAATCCATCGCCGAGGGAAGAGATGTGAATGAAACTAGTGTACAGCCAGTCTATGGCAAAGAGGAGCTATGGAGAGAGGGGGAGGGAGAGGGAGAAAATATCAAGGCAAACGTAATAATAATTATACTTAGTTCTCTCCATCTCTCACCTGTTGGGTTGAGAATGCCCCTCCAATTCTACCGATAACGAGCTGCATGAGCCAGGCATACTCCACTCTCTCTCCATACAGATACTCTGTGAATCCATGGCAACGAAAATCAACACCATTCAGAACTGCATGGCCCATCTCAAACTGGGAATCAGACACCTGGTGGAATGGGAATGGGACAGATCAATCCTCTATACCGTAGTCTATCAATGTTGTCATACCACAAAGGGTAGATGTATGGTTGCTGGGTCAACGCGGAGCCACACCTTTGTCTCTCGATCCATGTACTCCACATAGACTCTGAAGAGGTCAGTGCTGGCGGACGGAAGGGGGAAATCCCTTGGATACCTCGCTGGAACGTGCTAGAGATCAATAAAAATACAAGAATGACTAATTCCATACATCACTCAGGACTACACTGACAAATTTGGACAAAAAAGGTAATTCTTTGAGGCCTAGAAAGATGGCTCCCCCTTGCCCCAGCATAATTAACAATATGGGGGCTCAAGTATGTCAAAAATTAGCACTTATTTTAGCAGTGAAAAATTTTCTCACCCAGTAAAATACTATGGACACAATGTCATGTATATGTACCTATGCATGCATGTACATGTATATGGCTTCTAGCTTTGTCTCATATGGAACTCTGCTGTGATGTTGCTCAGTTGAAAGGTACATGTGACATTGAGTGTTCTCTCTGTGGGGGCGTCTGGGACGTCAGGAGGATTCTATAGGGGTGAGGCTTCAATGAGGGGCGGGGCCTGGGATCGCTCTGGCCATGGCTGGGATGGTATATCCGAGTTGAACACCGTCAGATTTATGTACTCTCCGGGATAGTTCTCCTGCACAGCACAGCGACAAAAATGATCATTATAATTACATTGCAGCTCATGCAAGAATATGTGAAATTTTATACACCATTTACATGTAAGCATCGTACACCACACAGCCTTTACAAGTAAAATTACATAATTACACCTAGCTAGCTTTGTCTAAAATAGAAATTTATCTTACTTTGAGTCCGAGCAGATCTCTACCGAGGCAGCCAAACACTCACAGTAGAACGATTGGGGCGTCAATATCAATGTTGAGCAGATTGGGCTTGAGGGGGGTGGAGTCACCACGCCCCACGTCATGGTTGTGGCTGCTGTAGTTGATGGAGATGGATATACTCGGCCCACAGGCTAAGTCAACCCAGCCTACATCATGCCGTGTCACACCACAGTAACCCATTGGAAACAGCTCGTTATCCTGCAGACCACCAGGGGCTGCCCCCCTTCAAGGAGCTCGTTATTCTCCTCCTCTTTCACCTGCTTCCCCCTCAGTGGACCCCTGCCCCTCCAATAATGATCCACTCCCCCCGAGGCTCGTCTCCACAGTGATGGCTGACACAATCTGATGTCTTCCCCCTGCAGTGGCCCCACCCTCTGCCCCTCCCCCTCGTCCTAGCTTTGGTGTTGGCTCCTGTGAAGGGGAGAGCAGCACAGGAGCTGTGATGATGTGCTCTGACAACTGAGTTGCCTCTTTGTTGAGTTCTCTCTGAGCCAGCCAGACTGCTGCCCTTTGACACTGTCACCTTTGAACGTTGAGAGGGGCTTGAGGATTTCGATTTGGATGGGGAGGCTTTTTCTTGGTGGGCAGAGAAATGGGTGGGGCTAAGAATCTCCAGCGATGCTTGTTCTCTGAGGAGAGGGACAAAATGCTGTCTCAAGTTGAACTGGAGGGAGGGAGGTAGCGATGAACAACGATATTCTGACTTTGCATTCAAAGAAAGTGGCCACACTACACAAAGTACATGTAAAGTCACATAAAAGTCATATGATAGTCACATGATTCCTCTAACCTTAGCAGTGAAGTGTATCTTTTGATCTGGTGGAAGGAATTGTGTGAATGGAAAGTGGAGAGTAATTTGGCCAGTGGTCCCACAGAACGCCAGCCGACCTGAAAATAAAAACCCAACATCATTAATTTTAGTTTCTCGCTACCACATGCATGCATCAGCAGCCTATAATTAATGGAGGGGGGAGATAAAATATTCATACGCATGGAGGGCGGGGGGAGAGAGAGAGACCCGATACCTTGGTTGAGAAGATACCTGGGAGTAGGTGGTGGTCAGGTCTCGGCTGTTGGGACCAATAATAAACGTTTATTATTAAGTAGTAAGTACACAGTGCCTATACTGTTTTACCTTTTGATATACTTTTAACGACACTTGGTCGCTGTCAAAGATGCAACAAAAGTATAATATTTATAATCAAATACTGAGTATACAGTGCCAATTACTGTCCTACCTTAATTTACATCAGCAGTATCTGTATATTGTGTGCGTGTGTATGTCAAAGATGCAACAAGTTTACAAGTACACAGTGCGCATGACAACCATTACCCATGTGTGGTTCAAATTTTAATTAACTCTCCTCACTGAAATGATCATCCCACAAACATACATACAAGAACATATTATATTCTATATTATGTGAACACATTAAGTAAAATTTAAAAGTTCATCACACTTCAATATGGGAAATGGCCTAAATAGCATGAAAATCCATTATGATCCCCTCTATGAAAAAGCCTGAGAATGTGAATTTTCAAAATTCTCTGAGCACTTACTCCCAACTTTGGGGGGTGAAACTGGCAAAGTGCAACAAATGGTTGGTTTTTACTTGATGTATTCACGAAATATTTATTATCAAGTAGTAAATACACAGTGACTATACTGTTTTACCTTAATAATATAATATATAATCAGTTTAGCGACATCTGTCGATACTGTCAGAGATATAAAAGTACAATATTTATCATCAAGTAGTATGTACACAGTGCCAATTACTGTTTTACCTGTCCTTATTGATCATGCAGCAATCATCCCTACAGTACGTGTATAGTCTTCTGTATATTGTGTGTGTGCATATCAAAGATGCAACAAGTTACAAGTACACAGTGCCTTTACTGTTTTAGTTCTTGTACTTTTTTCACCACAAGTACATGCATTTCATATTGCTGCATTCCAATCCGTAGTATGGTTACCATCGACCATCAATCACTGAGTCCAGACCTTCAATGGACCTTATGCAGAAAAACGATTCTAAATAACGCACACACGTTCTGGGGGTACTAGCAGTGCTCAAGCTGCACACAGAATTTTACAAGAAATGTACGTACGAATTTCAGTGAAGCACAGTTGACAAACGAGACAAACATAAGCCTTTGTTGAGCGTTCACCTGAAAGAGCTACGCAATAAGAGACAGAAAAAGTCTTACTTGGTAACCTGAAGCGTTCTCTATGAAGTGCAATCCACCTCCCAGTGAAGGCGCTTTCAAGGAGAGCTGTTTCTGAGAGTTTTGAGAGGTTTCAGGCAACAATTTCTAGGAAAAGCCTTGTTTCTGTTCTTGAGCAGCTGCACTGGTTCTAGCCTCGTACCCAGGCCCTTTGAGGAGGAGGAGAAAGGGCCTGGTATACACTGTATGCGCATGCGCAAAGTTTACGGAGCATTTTCTAGTATAATTCGCCGGATACCGTAAAGTCTGGTTAATAAGCGCATGCGCTTATCACTCTCGGTGGTAAGGAAATATGCGCCTATTAGACGATGTGCGCTTAATAGAGAGTGAAGTTTTGGCCCCGCCCACTGCCAGCACGTTCGAGCGCTCAATGACAAAGCTAGCAAGTTATGAACACAGCATTTCTTGGACTAAGCTCTGTAATAGTTCATGGGAGTATGATCGGAAGCCATCGCTGGAAGAAAACCGTGGAAAAATAGCCGATTTCCTTGGCGCTCGCTTCGGTCAAGAGTCCGAACCCGTCTCAGTGGAACATCGAAGTGTTGAGTATAGCCGATCTCATGCAGCTGGCTATCCGAAAATAGGTTGGTAAATTAGTTCTAGCCATGTAGAGCATGGAACACTCTTGATCGAACGATGACTATTACTGTCGTCTTAATTGGGCGCATGCGCTTATTAGACAATACTTAGTAACAGGAAGGAAGCATGCGCTTATTAAAAAATATACGCTTAATAAGCATGTGCGCTTATTAACCAGACTTTACGGTATTGTCATTACCACACGGTCAGACGCATACGGACAACGTATACTAAGCATCCCATGGCATCCAAAGTCAGTGAAGCCTACAGACTGGATATTTCTAAAGAATATCGTACGGCAGACTTTCTTCACTCTCATTTGATTTTAAACAAACCTTCTTGAGCTTCAGAGATCTGACAAAGTCCCTTCACTGCCGTTGGACAACTGCCTCAGTGTCGATACTTCTGATTTATGTATTTATAAAAAAAGTCGACTAAATGTGAGTCGAGGTCCTTCTCATAGCTTCTTTATTATTCTTCTGTCGATATTGCTCGCTTGTGATAGCTAAATTGATCACAACAGGCGTCTTTAGCCCGAAACGCTGCTAGCAAAAATGATTTTTAGGCATATACCTGAGGTCAAGGTTCACATTTACGGACAAAAATACGAATTCCCAGCTTTTACTGGGAAAATAACGCATGTGCACACAGTGTGCACCAGGCCCTTTCTCCTCCTCAAAGGGCCTGGGTACGAGGCTACACTGGTTCTAGTGTGGTCTAGTCTATTGTCTGGGTGTGGTTTTGTTGGTTGGGCGGGGCTACATGGATTTCCAGGAAGCAGGAAATAATTGTGGCTCTTGTGGTAAAATATGTACTATTGCGCCACAGATCTATTTTTTTCACACTCTGACAGCTCAAAAGCAACAACAGCACATTACTGCACTCCTCTAAGCTCATTAAATATAATATTAGTACCTACATATTATATATACTGTGCAACCGTAAACATACACCTTGTTCTGCCTCGGACAAACATTTAAATACATATGATTGTTGCACCAATTTGTAGGCAATGGAGATCTAAGTCTACTTCGTCACAGGAAACAATAGGAGGATGATGATCAAGATTATCTCCAAATTCTTAATAATGTGAAATTAATTAAGGGGCATCAAAATTTTCTCCAATAAGCTCATGATTACTGTATTCTGCTAAAAAAAAACAAAAACAATGTAATGGCTTAATTCAGACTGTTCAGTGGGCAATACACTTGTTGCAAACATAGTACATACCTTTTATGCTCTGAGTACGGCAATCTGGAGACAAAAGCTCATTACAAATAAAAATAATCCCATCCAATATTGTGTTTAAACCCTGCTATTTTTTAGACACAAAATCAATTTTGGAACTGGTACATTGAAATTTTGTATTACATATATGGGGGTTAATTATATGCAAGCTGCGCACGTGGCGGTAAAAATTATACTTACATCGTTCAGCTTGTAACTTTTGTTGTGAACAAGCTATGATCTTGTCTAAGGTGCCATTGAAGAGAGCACAAAAAGCGATTTCTAGCAGTACCAAGATCATCAAGAAGTGTAGTCCTTACTAGTGACAATGGCGGCCACGGTGGTCAACCCGCGCCTGGCTAGGACAGACTTTGAATTTTGTGCAAATCAGTAATGGGCAGGCTGTACCTTTAGGCCCTGGTTTGCAAATAGGTAAGTATCAGAACTATCTTTAAGTACAATCTGGAGAGTATTCCATGGACTTACCTGGTGAACACCAAACACACTTTAAAAGAACAAATAATTTATGACTTCAGACAGACTTCCATCCAGAGTACAACATAGCTAAGCTATCAAACACAAGTCAGGCTAAACTTTAGTACTAGTACTAGCTACAGTCCAAGTAAAAACTCTTGGTGGCAAATAGATTCTTCTGGTGAGCCATCTTGTCTGCTGACTATGGACAAACTGCTGTCTGGAATGAACTTTGAATTTTGTGCAAATCAGTAATGGACATCCCAGAATGAGCACAAAGGTAGATTTACTATCCATACTATGTCCTTAACCTGCAGCAGGGGCATGGAATCATATTATGGTGTAAACCATCTGAGAATGAAGCCTTGGATATCTGGAAAAAGTTCACTGAACAGCCTGGCTTCCAAGTGTAGCATGGGCCTTTGTCTATAAAAGTATATGGGAGTAGTTGGGCACTAGGTAACCACAATTACAATGTGTGACGCGTTGTGGCCGTGCCAGACTGCTCTTGCCTGTGGCAGCGCCTTTGATCTCTATGGCTTCTGTGGTACAGATTATCTAGAACTGTACTGCTGAGGTTGTGTCCCTCTACCTCTTTGAGCCACTGAAGTCATAGAGCTAGAGATCAAAGGCAGGGCTGGCTTACACTGTGCATTTTGCCTAGCAACTACAACTTATACCTCATCCTCTTGGTGGTTTGGTTACAGCAAGTTTACTTATTACTTCACAGAATTGAATTTTAAGCAGTAGCTACACTGAAGTAGTAATGATTACAGCCATGGAGTAGAAAGTATAGGCCTGATTTTTTTGTTTTAGTGATCATGGGTTGTTGAAAGATCAGAGAAGGCTTCAAAAACAGCTACCTATCCACAGAATAACCACCAACACAGTTTTTAAATATAAGCACATGTGGGCACTGTGTGCATGGTATGTATCCATAAAGTTCTGTTGGACAGGGGCCCCCTGCCATGTGGGCTTAGTTTGCTATGATATCCATGTAGCTACATCTGGTCTGTAAACCTGCATATTGGCCTCAAGATTATGCCAGTACATGACAGATCAGCAGATCTAAAGCCAATAAGTGTAGTTGATAGGCTATTGTGACTAGTGATGAGTCAGTTGAACTACTGCTTACTTTATACTTTCATCATCAGAGCTGACAGGCAGCAGTAGGCTATTAAGTCACACCACTACCATGCAAGTTCATCAGAAAATGTGTGCAGTAGTGGTTTACAGGACACCTGTTAAGGGAGAGCACCAACATTTACAAGGTGTACCACCTTCTCAGGTTCTCAGGTTGTTGGGCCCACATGTAGCCATAATCTCCAATATTATACATGTAGGTGTACTACATGTACATGGGTATGCCCTGAGGAGCAAGTACCTAGCTGGCTTCTTTTTTTGGAGATTTTGGTGACTTGGTTCTCCATAATGCTAGAAGATATTCCAAGGCGTGAAAGGATTGTAAATACATGTTTGAGAGTCTGACCAACCCTGACTTTCTGCTCCAAAGAAAATAATGATAATTTTGTTATGTCATACTTAGTGACTTTAGTAAGCGCTCTGCTCCGATCCTAGCTTCCTAAATGGCTTGCACCACATTATTATGCGCTCCATAATCTTGTATAGGATAGAAAGTATGTGCACTTAATACCATGTTCATGCCACTAAAACGCAAGATCTAATTAATGCAAGAAACTTTACATTGTAGGACTTTTCATAATGTATCTAATCAAGAATAATTATACTCAATCTAATGATGACCTTCAGCAAAAAACCGCGTGAAAGTTAAAAATTTATTCGTAATTATTATTTTTTAGCTTGCGTTCTACTAGCATAAACACGGTAACCAGGGTTCACATTTTTTAGGTATAGTGTATGCATGCCCCAACACACACCATCTATGCATTTTATCATCTCACATAATATCTTAGTTGTTTCCTGGTTGCACTGAATCCCCTGCATCTGGAGGGTGAGGGACTAATAGAGTCATGCCCACAGGGCTTACCATGACCCACTTTAGTACTGTCCTGGTTACCCCAAACCATGCCCTGCACATCACTAGTTTTGCATAGCTTTCATCCAATGAGTGTGGTTTGCAAAACTTCACTGCAGGCCTTTTGCTACTACAAGAATCCCCATGAAAATCCAGGGTACACCACCGTGCCCTTTACTATTCTTGCCTTCACCATGGGGGAAGATGGGATGGCACCAACAAGAAGCATATAGTGGTCCTTTTGTCTTTTTTCTCCATTACATATTTCTCCTCTCTGCTAAAATACCCAATGAATATAAATATGGCCTCCCTCCTCTCTCTTCCCCCTCATTAGGGTGGGGGAAGCTTCCTTTCCCCCACTGGATGAAACCCTGGGCTGCAAGTGAAATGAGCCCCCCTCAGTTGGCATAGCTTGGTATGTTTGTATCAATGCAGGTATGTTGTCCAGAATCCTGGTACAGGTATTATCACTACATACATACATTTCTTGTTGGGCTTGGTAGTCGTTGGAATCCAGGATCTACTCCAGGATCTATTCGTCACCAACTGTATCGGCGAATCAGAATGATCAAATACTCTAGAAGGTACAAAAAAATTAAACCATTATCTCTAAATTCAGTAGCATCAATGAACAGCGTTTGTTTGCAGTGTCATGCATTGTATAATAGTAGCATACATGTAATAATATTATTATTAGTATCAAAAGTAGACATTATTTTATGAATAATAATTTATAACACCTTGGGTGTTGCTAACGGTACAAAATAAAAATCGGCTGTTACTTGACTATTAGTAATAGTTATATCACGGGCGCGAGGGATCTATGCGATATATTGCACCGAAGCCCGAGGGCGCTTTGCGCCCGAGGGCTGAGTGCAATATGTCGCCATAGATCCCGAGTGCACGTGATATAACTAATTTATATCCCGAGGAAGTAAACAGTGGCCCCCGCAGTGTTTTATCTCACCGCTGATTGGTCAATGGCTCTTCTCCATGGAAACAGGCCCCTCCATAGAAACAAATTCAACTTTGATAGTGACAAGACAAAGAACCATCCAACTCGAAATCGCTGACTGAGTGAGGTTAGCTGTTGACTATGACTCGAGTATGAGTAGCCTAGCTAGCTAGCTACGAGTGTTTTGAATAGCTATCTGTCTGTACAACTAGTCAATAATAGTCCAGCGTCAGTTCGGTCAACAATAGTGGCATCCTTTTAGTTTCTCGATCGAGAGAAGCGCCGTACACTTACCAACTAGCTAGCTAATTCTTGCACGTGGCAAGTATCAATTGAATGATTGCTATATTGTATCCTGTGTGGTATCAATTAGTGCGTATGCTTCCTGTACCTGTGTAAACTAGTGTGGTCTGTTGGTGTGTATGCACACAGCCAGCTGGCTGCATTCTTGACTGGTTGGTCATCTATTCCCTCCCTACACCTACCTCATTATCAAGTATACAGTACTAGTACACCCTAAAGGAATTAATATCGCACTGTACACCCTAAGGGGGTTAATATCGCACACTTAGCAGTGCGATATTAAGAATAATTGTTCTAGAAAAGTATGTAAAAGGGATATAATTACTGTTATTGTTATTAACCTACATTCCATTGACAATAGTCTCAGCCAAAGTGATTTTGGGCACCATCAACACCCCCAGAGCCTCCTGTACCGCGAGCGTAAATAGCTCCTCGATCACCCTGTTTGCTACCACCTCATAAAAATGAGAGTCATTTGTAACAAGAAAGTAGTTGGCCAGCCCCGGGGCAGTGCCCTCGGCGTATATTTTGACATCGGTGAAAATGGCGGGCCTTGAGGAGGTCTTGGGGGGCTCCAAGCCAGAGAGGGCATTATCAATGACTATCCCCTCTTGATCATCCTCTGCGCGAAGTTGTCCCTGGCGCTCTTCAAGTTTGTTGCGGAACCTGTCCAAGATTTTGTCAACCTCGAAGTTTTTTACCGTCCTCCCCCTTTCCTTCTTGAAAAACTTGTTGATTGAGCACCATATACCGTCTTTATACTGCATAGAGAAATTACGTGCATCACTATGCCATACAATAATATTATTGAACATCAGCATTACTTGTTGGGCTCGACTCAGTTCCATCAGAACTGTGGGTGTAATCCTAAGGTCACCCTTCCACCGTGTGGAAGGGTCCTGGAGGCTCGCTGCCCACTCGTGTGCCATCAGCGATCGTCTTAAGTTAATATTATCCTCGAAAACAACATCTCGAGGGTTTAAAATAGGGAGAGATATAGCCTCGTTCCCAGACTTCTTCACCGAGGCTAAAAGAATCTGATAGAGTACCTCGGGCCGATAACGGCAGTAATCGGCAGGGCTTGTATTCCACAGCTCCCCATCAAGAATTAGAGAGGCGAAACTAGTGTCAATGAGTAATATCTGCGCCGTGGAGCCATGACGAAACAGCCACCGACGAGACCACCCGGACCCGGACACCTTCCTTAACATCTGCATCGCCGTATACATTATCCCGATCCCCTGACTGCGCTCGGTACGCATGTGATGTAGACACTACCTCCTATTTATATGCGCTATGCCGTGCTTATTCTATAAATAGAACTCAAGCTAATTATACACTAAGTAGAAATTACACACTAAGTAGAAAAAAAAATAAAATAAAAATTCGTGGGGTGTTTGGGAGCACTTGGGGAGATAATTTTTACATGGGCACGCAGAATGGGTCGAAACTAGAGATTTGACCCTGGGGAATTTTGATTCGTGTCTTAGAATTAAAGCTACGGCCCTTTCAAGTTTACCCATATGTTTGTACAGGGAAGCCATGTGTTTGCAATGTTTTGAGTCCCGGTGTGCGTTATTTAGAATCGCTAGTCCAGTACATGCATAGGCTACCATGAAGCTGGTATTGTATCCAGAGATTTGCTGAATGGGTGAGGAATCAGTCACAACAGTAACTCTCACATTTTTTCTGAGAGGTAGGTGGGGTAATACAGCTATAGTTTTATATTATGTATGTGTGGATGTGTGGGAAAGTACATCTAGTTGAGAAACATAACTAAAATTGTTTTGTGCTTTTCAAGAGTCCCCTAGCCTTGTGTGTGTGCTATGGTGAACTTGAGTACTAGTACAAAGTAACATGTTGCAGTGGCCACAGGTACTGAACCTCTTCCCTTAGCTTTGTGTGTGTGCTGTGGTGATCTTGCATGAGTACTAGTAGGAAATAACATTGCAGTGGCCACTGGTACTGAACCTCTCAACACTGATCATATACTCTGAGTTTTCTAGGCTCTATTAGGAGCATAGACGGCCTTGTTTCCGATTGTATGGGCATCCAGCTCAACTATGTGGTGGTTTTTGGACAATTATTTTACAGTAATACTCGGGATGACTATAATAATGTTATTATACTGTAGCGTGTGAATATTATATACATGCATGTTTCTAATTATGTGGAACTTTTTGTGCTTAGTGTGCATGGTAGCTCCTTAGATGATTTCCAGCAAGCTCTAACTGCGCCTGCGGCGCAGTTAGAGCGGGTGGAAATCATCTAAGGTACTTGGTATTGTTACTATATTGTATACCAATGCTAAATCGTACAGGGACTGTACACTGATTAAATTATTGTGGGCTAGGGTAACTGTTTTGAACATGACTTGACTATGGATGCTCTACTCTACTGAAGAATGGTTTTAGTGACATTAGATGTTATTATACTATATACAACGAAAAATATTTTCAGAAAGTGTCGTTTTGTGTCATAACGCATCCGATTGGTCAGAACGGTAGGGCCGTGTGCAAAAAACATGGTAACCATGGAGCCGGAGATGCAAGCGCCGCGCGCTCGGCGCGGCCGCGCCGGCCGGCCATCGATCGCGAGTTCGCGTTTCGAGTATAGTACGAGTACAGCCTTGGGGCCGGCCGGCCCTCGGCCTAGGCTGCAGTACACCTAGCTAGCTAGCTATAGCCTAGCTAGCCTAGCTCTAATCTCTCGATCTTGCGCCGGCGCCAGCATCGACGCCGGTTTGAGCGGAGTGAAAACGTCATCGTTGTACTCGCAAGCTGGGCGGCCCACCAAAGTCTCCGACTTCTCGCATATCTATATGCTTCTTGCAAAGCAAGATTGAAGAGGCGAGTTAAATGTTCGCTGTCATACCGGTACTATAGTATCCATGCTGCACTGGAGTGGAGCTAAGTCTCTTGGCTATTAAATTCCACCTGCAGTGAGGGGTGTGGCTTAGTCAAAGTCAAAGTTCATATTTACTGCCCAAACAGGATACACAATACAGTGTAGATATACTTATACTATGATAGAAAATTACACAAATTTACTTAATTTTAAACCAATAGTAAAAAGTTCTTCAGAACATGAGCAAATAGTGTCAAATAGAGAGTCAATATCCATGTTGAGGTCGGTGTGCTGGGTTAAAAAGTGATTGTTCAGTGCGTGGTCAGATGGAATAGATTCACTGCATAGTTCCACAGGACATTTTCTGTCGGCAAACACAGTTTTACATAGCAGCTTGAGGATGGAGAGTGAGGCCAAGGTGCCTGTGGGACCGCGGTCCAATGCCTCGTCCCAGACTTTCAGCCAGCCAACAGCCATAGCAACTCGAGTGACTAGTGTCTGAGATGGATGATTCAGAGCCTGTTTCAGTTGGTAGGAGCGATCTTCTTCGATGATTCGCTTTTTCAGACCCTTAAGAGATCCAGCTGAGTTTGACAATACTTCACTGGTGAAGTTTGTGGAATAGGGAAGCTCAAGGAAACGGCATTGCTTGACAAGGTGTAGTGCCTCTACATCAGGGTAGCTTAGAGTCTTGAACACCTCTTCCCTCAATGTGTCAGTATTCGAATCTCCAGAGTAGGCTCGAAACAAGAAGCACAGCTTTGCACAGAGACAGCGGCATCTCATGGATGGCCAATCCAGAGTTATCAGGGGGATGCTATTTGCAGTAGTTCTTGGCAATCGCAGGATTCTTTTCCCCAGCTCAGCTTGGAGAGACTCCAGGCGAGACAGCAAGGTGGTGTTTAGGTGCCAAAACTCAGATCCATACATCAAGACAGGCATTACACAGGATTCAATGAGGCTTCTAGATGAAAGTGGATTCAGTTGGCCATGGAAGGAGCCCAGCTGACCATGAGCAAAGAAGGCCCCACGAGCTTTGCTGATGCGTTCCTCTATGCTCTTGTGACTAGAGCCGCTAGAATTCCACCACACCCCCAGACATTTCACTGAATTCTCAACTGGGTACAGATCCATTTGTCTGCGCATGCGCATACATTTTAGTGGCAATAGGAGTTTCAAGCTTTAACAACACTGAGGAGCAACCCTGACTATCTGAGTTGAGATACCGATTTGAATGGGTCCATATATTAAAACATCATGACATTTATCCATTTCTAATAATTATTGAATACAGTCATGCTGATCCAAATAATTTATAGTCAGCCCATGCATAATATTATCATTATTGACATTATACATACTTGTTACCATAGTAATATAATTATACCAAATGTACATAAAGTATTGCAGTGTATGTATCTGCATGGTAAACAATCAATGTAAAGTAAGCCTAAGTGCATATTAATTTGTGCGAACCTATACAATGCAGGTACGTATACTTATGTGCCGCAGTTTTTTTTTTTTTTTTTCTGCTTAGTGTGCACGGTAGCTTGAAAAAAGCAAATTTAAATAAATAATCTAATTCATGGGGGGTTTGGGAGCACCTGGGGGGATAATTTTTACATGGGCACGCAGAATGGGTCGAAACTAGAGATTTGACCCTGGGGAATTTTGATTCACGCCTTAGAATTAAAGTTACGGCCCTTTGAAGTTACCCCATATGTTTGTATAGGAAGCCATACATTTGCAATGTTTTCCGCCCACGCGCTACGTGAGGGGCGGGGCCACGCGCGCACATCAACGTGACGACCATTACCCACTTGGGTCAAAATTGATGTACAGGCTGCCTGCTTGCATTGTATGGCTCTACTATGCATCCAGTTCAACTATGTGGTGGTTTTCGGACAATTTTTTTTTCTGCTTAGTGTTCTGGTCGCCTTGAAAAAAAAAAAAAAAACAAATTTCGCGGAATGCTGATTATTAGAAACCTTTCTAATGCCTCATCATTTGGCAATACACAGTACAACATAATTAGTTTTTAGTAGTATGACTATAGCTATGCTACATATACAGGATGTACTGTATGTATACTATATCTAGCTACATACTTACTTCAACACTGTAATACTGACTAAACAGCATCTAACACTCTTACAAAATGTAGATCCTTGCAGCTTGACATAATAATATTATAAACTGCTGCCTAGCAACAAACCTAATTAATCATAGGCAAAGAGTTGTACATGATTTCTAGGGAGCTTCTACATAATAATTATCATAATAAATACTGTGATTTGATTGGTTAATTGGATTGGTATGTGGATTTATGGGACCTCACCTTTTTATTGGGGACTTTTTAATTGGTTTGTGTATTTCATAACCCTGCATGGCCTCTATAGTTCTAATTTTACTACACATGCACACACACACTCCAGTCTATATCTTAGTTAGACACTGTTCAGGTTTCTATGTGATTTAGAAGACTGATGGACTTGGAATCCCGAGCAAAGTGAGGATTGTATGAGAGCCCTGAGGTCTTCTAAATCACATACAAACAGTGTCCAACAAGTTTAGATCATAATAATAGTTCTGTATTGCTAGAGCCAGAGGGCATAACTTGTGGGTGATCTTCTAAATCACATAGAAACCGTATCCAACTACACTAGTAGACGTATTCGTATGAAATCGCTGTGAAATTCCCATGAATAATTTCATGTTCATATCATAACATGATATTTTCATGACCATCAACCCAAGGAAACGTTAACATTTTATGGGGTCACTTACTCATGAATATCGAATATACCATGAACATAATATGATTTTATCATGAAACATAAACTGAAATACCTGACCCACCAAAAGCCATGAAAAATCCATGAAATTCTAACCTATGAAACCATGGGTAATTTCATGGGGTTTTCATGGCATAATTAGCAATGAAAACGCTAGAATTTTCATTGAATCTTTAGGATATTATGCTGTCATGATATACCTGTGAAATTTTGCTATAAGCAATACTACAAATATAATCTAGTTAACAGACAAGGTAACGCTGGTAAGTCGCTATTAACTTTGCTTCTTAGATACGCCTGCTATATTATATCCCTGCAGCAAGCTGGCAAACGGACTCCACCTATCTGAATAGCTAGATTGTGTACTGTGAGTGGTTTTAATATGGTTGTGTGTACTCAACCACAGGTACTTGGATATAGGTGCCTCAATTAGGCTGTCTTTTTGTATCCATGGATACAATTATGGGATAACGTAGCTAATACGTATGAGGTATGAACAGCGTGCTCAGAGAAGATCTAAACAGTATCATCTTCCTAGCTGCATGCCCCAGTAAGTACAGTGCGCATGTGCAGATGCGGCACAGACTTTGAACCACACCCCTCACTGCGACATTCTCGCTCTACAGTTGTTCAAACATCAAATCTACCACCAGACTAGTTCTATTGACAGGCATGACAAGATATTATAAGAACCAAGCTTGGTGTCAAGCTCAAGCTATGAATTTTACAGCTGTCCATGAGATTGTACAGGTGTCTATGAGAGCACCTCCTCCTGGCCAATCAGATTACAGTATTTGTTTCAGTTTATATGATCTATTATTAAAACACATACTGATAAGGGAGTGTGCACAAATAAATAGGTTATTGACTTGATAACCAAATACCGTAAAGGTACATTTTTCTGCACGTGAAAAAATTATGAGAATTGGTCAAAACGGGCCTCTTGAAAAATTTTCGCGATTTTTATTTATGCATTTAAACGTTGCATGCATTACAAACATATGGCGCGATAATATTTATGCGGATACAAATTTATGCAACCGCCGCTTGACTCACATAATTCGCATAAATAAAACTCGCGCAGAAAAATGTTGCTTTACGATACCCACTAATGCACCTGTCAACGGTATGCCCCACTATCCCCCTCCTGTGCAAAACCAAGGGGTTTTTACAGGAGAAGCTGGACCTAGGGTGGGGCATTTGATTTTTCCGTGCACAGTAACGTAAACTATTCGTAAACTAGAGGGTGTGGCTCACAAGACAATGATTGCCACGTCATAACAGAAGCAGCATGAATGTAATCAAATCCCCTATGTTCCCCTAGGATACACTGGGTACTGAATAGGAGATTTGACTTCAAATACTGCTCCGACCCTGGGGCAATTGAAATGATCATTGTCAAATCCCCTAGTATGCCCCTACTTGGAGTGGGAGGGGGATACTGGGGAATACCGTTGACAGGTGCATAACAGGCTTGCTCACAACCAACTCTTAGACCTAATAATTATTGCTTCCACATTGCATGCTAATTCTTGCAAGGAAAATTCCCTGAGCATCCTGGCATCCAAAGGCTTGCTTCAGCACTATACTTTAGATTGGAATGTCCAGACACACATGGTTCACCACACAGCCAACTAAGCTAAGTGTATGCTCTAGCAACTTGGCCTGCTCTGCTGAAGTGCCATCTTATTACTAAACTCTTAAAAAAATTTTTTGTAAGGATTCAAAACAGAAGCAGCTGCCACTACATCAATATGTCACATGCAATGCATGTGCACAGTCGTGATAAAATCTCCATGAAAACCCCATGAAATCTGTATCATAGGTTTGTTGAAACCTATGATTTTTATTTTCATATCCCATGAAATTGTACTGTTTCATAGATTTGGGGAAACCATAGGTTTTTGGTAAAATCATAGGTATTTCATATACCATGAAATTATTTCATGGCATTTTCATGTCCCATCAATATCCTAGGACTTTGCTATGATGCGAGTTTCATGGTATCATTTTATGAGTTCATAGGTTTTTCATGAACATTTCATGGGATTACTGTCTAGTAGTGCTAGTTTAGATCATAATAATAGTTTCGAGCCAGAGGGCAAACTTGTGGGTGACTACGAATATCTTGTAGGTGACCATCACACATAGATACTTGTCAGTAGCAAACAATAAAATTGCAATTAAATTGCAATATTTGTTACGTATAGCTATGATCTGAATTGTGGAAAGTGTATCAGTCTTGTAGGTGGTCCCCTCCCATCACTTAGATTTGTGCTAAGTCATCACTTATTCCATCATAGTAAACTTTTGGCGGTGGATCCAATCAAAACCAGCATAATAATATTAAGATAGTAAGTGATTTCATATTCAGCAGTGATTGCATGGCTATTGAATATGTTATCACAATTTAATTGATTATAATGTGTGTGCAAGGAGCCACCGACAGAACTGCCGTCTGTTTCGCCCTAGTTGGGGCTCATCAGGGTGGCGCACCACTGCCAGGAGCATCAGTTTCAATTTACATGCAAGTCCAAACAATGTCAAGTGATTCATATGCACAGATCTAGAGCCACAATAATCAAATATACCATAACTCGCAAATATTTCCGGATAGTCTGGCTTGTGCGAAAATACATACGCAATATTAATGATAATGCGGTACAGGATCGTTCGTCTGAAAGTTATTTAACATGAAAAATTATTGCACGACATATTTTAGACACAAAAATTCAATATTTGCGATTTACGGTATTGTATAGTGGGCATGTTCGACCACTATATAATATAAGAGTTCAAGTGCAGTTGACCTAGAATTAGTATACTAACATTGTAAGTTTTGGGTTGATCAACATGTATACGTACCTAATTAGTCTTGTGAATCAGACCATGCACTCCCACCTCAGTGCTGAATGTACTGCATCGATCACTATATAGCACAAGGAAGGAGGATCTGGTACCAGATGGATAAACCCTTTCCTAAACTTGTGATTAACAACATAATTACACTCTGATTTGATTCCATAGCACTTTACATTTGTGTTTGTTAAGCAAGCAGTGCAGCCAACCATGAGCATTCTTGGCGCTTAGTTATGCGCATGAGCATAATTTAAAAGTACATGGCCTGCATGCACATTCAGACAATGCATTGAGTAGGCACTATCGATAAGCATGACTAAGGTGGCCAATAAAAAGGCACTATTTGTGACGCTTGTGAACTGTGTCCCTTGATATGACGCACAGTGACACTGAAGCCAGTTTTCACCAAATTGCATTAATTCGTTAACAACGATGCAACCTATTACTTGAGCATGCATGTGGGGTAAAAACTGCTGTGTTCACAGAATTCCACGAGCATAATTACATACATTCCATGTTCAACCTGGGGCACAGTTGTGAGACACTTACAGCTAGGAATGTGCAAAATTCTCCATAGCTGTCTATAGTGTAGTAACCAGTGTTTGCATACAGTGTTCTGATCTTTACTAGATCTACACAAGTACAAATAATTACCATAACTATTATGGTCTTATCCAAATTCCAACACTACAGTCACTAAAAACCATACCAGATCTGTGCTGGTGATGCAATACACTATACCCAGCTAATGTGTTATGGGGAATCAGATATACAGGTGACATCCAGTAACATAAGCTCACAGGGTATAACAGAGTCCACAGACTCTATAGGTATATTATGTATACCTTAGATAATTTCCACCTTAGTTCCAGTATAAAATTTAATCCACTCAGTGTTGTGTTATCAGGACAGTGATTTAATTGCGGGTGTGTACAGTGCATTTTACAAGTTGGAATATAATCTGACAATCAACACTGAATATCCATGGATTTGCCCCACATGCATCCAGTGAAGATCTATACAGCATATATAATATACAGTAACACTTATATAATATTGAATCAAAGGTGCAAGGGTCGGGATGTAAAACCATCCCTATACAGCTATTTCATCCTTCAATTTAGTTGTTGTACTTGTATACCTTTTAATCACCCTTCATAGCCTACCATTATTTGAGTGTACTAAATTTAGCAAATTACTGCTTTCACTAAAATGATCCCATAGTACTAATAATTATTTACACCACTGGCATCCTACAAGTGAGGGAATTCCACTAGTTATATTATCAAGGCAAGACTATACACTAGTAGGCAAAACCCATGAAATGCCTATGAATCGTTTTCATAGGCATTACATGTATTTTTCACAGCCTAGTACCCCAAAATTTAAGAGGTCATGTTTCTTTGAAAATGCCATGATGTTGCCATAGTTATACCGTGAAAAGCAGACCAATGAAAATCCTGTGATATGTGTGATCTATTTAATGCCATGAAATTGCTATGAAATATGTACCCATGAAAGTATTGGTTGTTTGATGGCATATTCATTGCATAACATAGCATGATTAATTATGCCATTACAATGATATCTGTTTTTGATGTTGCTATTTTGAGGAACGAGTTTTCTTGATTTGCAAGAAGTGTGAGGGGTGGACGGGCGGGGTATGGCGCTGGATCCTCTTTTCTCATGGATTTCAACTTGCTCTCACATTTAAAACTCAAGGCTTTAGATTGTGACTTACATTTTGTGTAGTGTTATATATGGGGCAACACACTCACTTTTTGTGCGCACATGATCATGTCCAACCTCCTCTGACTTATGGACAACTGAACAGCCATCTTCAAAAATTTAGCCTGGTTTAAAACTGTCAGCAGCTGCTTTTTATCATACTGAATGCATCTGATTGGCTCCTTCTTGCATGCATGTGAAATGCATGTGCTGGAAAACCCATGATATTCCCATGAAATGCATATAACAGTCTTACATTATGTCAGTATCATTGTACTTAAATCATGGGCAGGGAGCCTATTATTTAATTTCATGGGTATTTCATGGATGTTCACTTGTTATTAGGATAAATCATAGGATTTTCACAGCATGTGAAATACTATCTCAATTAAATCATGGCATTTTCATACCTGCTTACAAAATCACATGATTATAAAATGCATACTACACACACAGCTATAAACTATAGCAATATCCCAGCCTATGAAAATCCCTTTACTATGCCATGACACAAATTTCATGGTGTAAATTTGAGATTTCACAATGATATCATGGGAATATCCCTGCGATTTAATAGGATCTACCTCTACTAGTGATAGCTGCTTATTATTATGGCTTCTTCACTATTCAGGTGCCTTTGATTTGTATGGTTACTAAGTACATGGTCTGTACCCTACTTGAAAATTGAATATCAACAACCAGTCATAAGCCTTTCATGGTGGCCTAGAAGCCTTACTGGGCTATTGATCAATAATTTAGCTAGTGTAGAATAAACAGCAAAGGGCTTAGTAGCTCACTAATAGCCTTTGTGAAAAGATTGGGTTGCACCCACCTAACATAAGTGAATTCCAGTGGTAATTACCCCGCGCGCATGCGCAAGGGGTAATGTGATCGGTTTTGTCTGTCGTTGTTGTTGTCTGTCGTTGTCTGTCGTTGTCTGTCGTTAGCACAAAAATCGCCAGATCTGGAGATCTAGGCGTCTGGGTGACTCGTAAGTACAGCATATCCGTCGATATCGTCGAAAAACTGGCTTCATTATGCTTCGAATCGTTTGGTAAGGTCCATGAGCGTCGCAAATACTGCATTTTGTTGGCCACGCCTATCAACACTACCCACCATGTGCTTTCTGCTCATGCGCATAACCTGGCACAATTTTTAGGTAAAGGTCGTCAACAGACTGCCGGTTGAGTTCGAGCTGTCTCACATCAGCACATCGACTATGATCGACGCTGCAGCGCGCGCGGGGTATGTGCTCTATAGAGCTCTAGTTATTTATAGTGATTTAGCAGGTAAACTTTGAACCTGTACCTACTATTGCAGAGGCCACACCCCTCACTGCAAGCACCTGCTCAAGCTCCAACTAAGTGTGCAATATGGCGACGAACGTTCTCCCTTTGCTCGAACATTGCTACTGAACTACTGACAGGTACATGTATGACAAAGAACAGAGCTTGCCTCTTGCTTTGCTCGAGGTTCAGTGGCTAGCGCCAGTGCCTGCTCAGCAGGCCTCTTGAAATGCGCGACGCTTTCTTCCCGATTGTTCAACAATGGGTAGCTATGGCCTGAGGTGTTAAGGCCACTCTCCTTTGTACACACGGCCCTACAGTTCTGACCAATCCTGAGCCTTGTAGTGCGGACTTTCTCTCTGCCCACGCCTCACGTTCATAGCAACCAGGCGCATCCAAGACGCGTATCCATGCTCTCATGTAATGACACAGACTATAAGAAAAATGATCATCTGAAAAATATTTTTCGTTGTATATAGTATAACTGAGACTACCCTAGAGCACCAGATGGTGTACTATAGCACTTAGTGTATAATATAGATAATGCACAACTTTAGCAAGTTTGATGTGATCAGAAATAAAACAAAATTTTGTATCATGGAAGCCATACAGATCAAAGGCACCGCTTGTAGTTTATCTAGCCCAGACCACAGGTAGTAGGATGTTAGAACAGTCTGGCACCATTCTTTAGTAGAGCATCCAGTCTGGAACTGAATGCTATGTAGTACACTCATGATCAATAATGCACAGGTGCATTACACCACCTGACCTATAGGAACTTAAGGACTTTTTGCCTAGCTACCAAGTGTAGAGTGACACATCACTCACCTCTTGAGCATTCATAGGCCACAGGCACATGCACCACAGTGCTGCTGTGTAAGCTACTTCCTTTGAAAGTTCCTGTAAGCCTTATTTACTGCATAGAGAGAGATGTAAAATTTGAGACTCAAGTATTCCAACCCAGCATTCCATGATAAAGCTGGTCAAGTTCATACGTTTCCTAGTACCTGGGTCAATACATTGTTAGCTATGCCCTAGGGGTCTGTTTCTCAAATTCTCAACTTGATGATTCTGGTCACGCCAACGAAACTAGGTTTAGTGGCTTATGTACATGTATGTGTTGTGACCACACCTTTCAGTCACCAGTTACAAGATGATCACACTTCATTCAAGACGACCTGTGGACGTGTCTCGGAGAGCAGCTTTGTAGGACTCAAATAACTATCTAGTACATCCATGGGATATATCATGGGCATTTGGGATGCGCATGGTGTTTTCATGGTTTTTTTTATTGTACTCGCACCCTTAGGTTTCATTGCACACTAAAAAATGCTATGCATCCCTTGTGCTGGTGCTTATATACTTCAACCTACATGTACATATCCTCTGTTATAAACACACACACACAGTTTGGGTTCTCCCCTGATGACCGGGAAAAAAGACTGAATTCGAACACTCATACATACATGTACTGTCACAAATTATAGTCATACTAAATCCAGCAGGTGGCTTGGCTTACCATCTCTTCTCTGCCTACGTATACGTAACGCTCTTCTAGCCATAGCATAGAATTAGTTTTCTGGGGCAATCTGCCGATACATCCACCAACGCAATTTCAATGCTATATTTACCACTAACGGTAATGGCGCTGAGGCACACTTAGCCTTGAACCCCGATCTCATCTGTTGTCTACGTAGCTACACACACACACACATGTACACTTACCTGATCCTTGATGATCCGAAGTCTTGAACTCTGACCTCGTTCATGTGAACGATATGCGCATGCACAGATGGACAGGGGAGTGGCTGGGTTGTAATACATTTACTAAGAGCAAGTACTAAGAGCATCCACTGAGTAATGCTATATGTACATGTACAAAGTACATGTATATATATACCAACTTGGTGCCTGAGAATGCACCAGGAGCAATCTCAGGGAGTCTAAAATTCAAAAACTCCTGGGAGAGCATGCAATCAAACCCCTTAGAGACCCCCCCCCCCCCCCCCCCAGAAACTGTCTAAATGGACACCATTGGTGCTAAAACCTCGGCACTGTGAGATTTATTGCACTAAACATAGATGATATACCGTATAGCTGGAAATATTGACGGGGAATTAAATTTGGCGGTTTGGCGGTCTACATCACAACCGCCAAATTAAAATCCACCAAAATTTCCTACTCACATACATACGTATGGCGATCCTGCACCGAACCACCAAATTTAAATTCGCTAATATTCTTGCAATAGCGATTTTGGGCTCAGCCGCCAAATTTAATTCCTTCCAATATTTCCGGCTATACGGTAGTATGGACATGGTAGTCACAGATTAAAGCTAGTCTACGTGTTCCAAATTTGCAAGTGTTGTAGAGAGTTAACCACAAGAATGCACTAATACCGATTGCATGGTATTACATAATAGTACCACTTGCATATGATATGCCAGATCAGCAGATCTAGTACACAGTAAAGCCAAGAAGCGTAGTTGATAGCCTACTGTGACTAGTGATGAGTCAGTCGAGTTATAAGAACTATCGCTAGATCTACACACTAATCTTGAAATGAAGTGCTTGCTGTCACTTTCATCAATCAGGAGCTCGACAAGAAGCGAAGAAGGCAGCAGTGGTCAGCAAATGTCGCCAGAACTTTTGAACAAAGCGTTTTTAATGAAATCCACACAATGCATATCTTAAAACTACCACGAAAAGCATAATGGTACCTTATTTTCAACGTATAAAACAGGAGCTAGCGTAATAACAGACACACACACAGAATGACTACAGTAACCCTCACACATGTGCTGAGGGTTAATAATGAAGGCCAGGGAAAGATGCTATGTAGTTCTATACACTAGATACCAGATATCATTTATACTGTGACAAAATTTCAGGTAGTAAGGCATCCATTTGAGATCCACCTTTTTATTTATATACAAGATGCTAATCGATAAATACAATCACTTTCCCAACATGCTAAAGAAGCCAGCACAGTGCCGTGTTTGCAGCGCTTTAGGATTGCGATGTCACTCTTCCTACTGCTGCAAGCAATGCAACCCAAAGCAGCCGATACCTCTGTGTTGTACCATGCTTTATAATCTACATGTACTACACAAGTATGTTCAATGTCACAATCATGGGATAATGTGACTAGTACATGTACATGTACATGCTCATAAATCATAGAGACGTAGTCTATGCACAAACAGTATCATTCATTGTCCATTAGTACCGTGCGCATGCGCAGAAGGCTCGGTGGCTAGTGCCAGCGCCTGCTCTGCAGGCCTCTCAAAACGCACGGCGCTTTCGTGCCAGACGTTCAACAATGCGTAGCTATGGCCTGAGGAGTTAAGGCCACTCTTCTTTGTGCACATGGCCCTACAGTTCTGACCAATCCGAGCCTTGTAGTGCGGACTTTCTCTCTGCCCGCGCTGTGCGTTCATAGCAACCGGGCACATCCAAGACACGTATCCATGCCCTCATGTAATGACATGGACTATATAAGAAAAATGATCGTCTGAAAAATATTTTTCATTGTATATAGTTACATGCCCAGTAGCAATTTTATAACAAAAAATTATACACTGTATGCACACTCTGAATGAGTATCCGTTACTGTACCATTCCCTATACATAACATAATAGTTAGACACTGTTTAGGATTTGGGATCTAAGTATACCAGATTTCCACCAAGCTCTAACTACACCTGTGGCGAGGTTAGAGTTTGGTGGAAATCATTTAAGGAACTTGGTATTCAGGGTTTCATTTAGGATTTTCATCAAGGGGGAGCAAATGCGCCAATTGTGGAGTTAAAGGGGGGCAAGGACTAGTAATGCTTTAAGTGTTTTTTCATCCACAAAGAATAATGTAGTGCTCATTAACTATCTTACATTAGGGGGTCTGGGGGTATGCTCCCCCAGGAAAATTTTTAACTCTACAACCTCCTCAAAGACTGTTTCTGGTGGCTTCTGAGCACCCAATTGGGAAGAAGCCTGTCAGTGATATCCACTGGTTCCCCTCCTTCAAATGTTGGAAGGGAAATATCAATGTGTTTCCTCCCGCATGTAGCGTGAAGCTTCAGAGAGTTTATGGGTTAAAAATGAGCAAAACTGCCGCTTTGGACAATTTCACCATTCAAACGTTTTACACATACATGTATTGCATGTATGGTTGGGTGGCTATTCTCAAGGGGGGGGCAACGAGCTTCCAAGGGGGGGGGGGGGGCAAGTCCCCCCCCCCACCCCCCCCCTAAATGAAACCCTGGTATTGTTACTATGGTATACCAATGCTCCACCATAAGCCCTGTTTACACGTACCAAACCAGTTTAAACTGAACCAGATTAAATTGCATTTACACCCTGACCCGAGTTAAGATATTCATAGCACACTACTATGCACATAACCCACTTCTAATCCACATCAGGATGTGGGTTACAACCTGGGTTAACTAATTCGTTTTAAAAGTGGATAAGCGCATTTACACATAAACGAACATGGGATCTATTATAACTGGACCTACACAGCTCACCTCTTGGGTTGATAGAAAGTTGAGCCACTGTTACTCAAGCAGGTCAATGCGGTAAGAACGACCAAAACAGCCGACATAGGAGAGGTAGGAGGCTGTGAGGAGAACATCACCAGCAAGTTGCACAGGCAACTAAGAAGTCATAACTACAAAAATATTGACCAATATAGCCTAAAATAATATTATGGTCTATTCACAGAATCTTGCATGAAAGTTTTGGTTACAATGTAAAAGTCAATATTGTGCTCTATGCATCCTTATGCATTAACTAGTGCTAATGAAAATCATCTATGCGGGGCGAGCCTTTGCGAAATTTCATAAGATTCTTTGAAAACACAAAGGCATGGGGCTGGCAGCTATCCCAAACCAAAAAAGTATGTCAGTCGGTTAGTTGCATAAGTACATGTAGAGAATAGCCTTAGCAATTATAATAGCACAAGTATAAAATGGAGGCACAAGTGCACTGTGGCTCCAACACAACATTGTCACTATACTGTCTGGGGTATTAGTGTGGATATTTGAGAGAGAAACAGTCAAATCAGCAAATCAGCCAAACTCGTCTTGCCACAAAATGTGTGTGTGTGGGGTGAGGGAGGATTAACCTCTGTATACCATCCAATCTATATCCAAGTAGATAAATTTAAAGCATGCTCACTTATCTACAGTACAAACTACTTGATAAGGCAGAAAATGATACTGGAAAAACCATGAAAGAAGCTAAAAGAGCCATCACTATTCTTCACTAAACCAGCAGGAGATGGCAGCACAAACACATGTCAATTACTGGCATCATTATTACTAAGCAGGGGTTCAATTAGAGGGTGGGTAACCAGAGGTTCTCCCCTAAAAATTTCAGCTATCATATAGGCCAAGAAAAGCAATCTCAGATGTGGTAAATTTCCCCCAGACCCTCTAGTGTGTTACTGATAGCTACAATTTCTGAAAAAATCTGTACGTCTTTATTTTGTATATCACATAAAAACGCTGGGTATGTTTTGAGCTCTAAAGAGCTCTAGTAATGCTTGGAGCACGTGCACAAGGGTTATGGAACTGTGTGTGTGTGTCCACTGCCTAAAAGGAATCAGAGTTAGTGGTGACATACTGATGAAACCAAAGAGACAAATGCCCAGCCATCTAACTCTGACCTGAGGGAGGTCCCCACCTAATAAGAAGTCTAAATCTGGCAATGTCTTGCACTTCTTAGATTTAGTAATAACAGCTAGAAAAGATGGGAAAAGAAGTGCTGCCATCTCCTGCTGGTTTAGTGAAGAATAGTGATGGCTCAAATCGCTAAAATAGCTTCTTTCGTGGTTTTGCAGATAAGTGAGCATGCTTAAGGTACTAGTTGGAATAGCTTGAGAACAGAAATGAGCTCCTTGATGATGGTCCACTCTAACATCAGGTAATTAGTCAAGAACAGAATAATCACTATTTTAACTTTCGCACAATTTTCTGGTAAAAGTTGTCACCATCTACATCAAAATACAACGCAGATTTTCTTGCGCTAGTTGGATCAGATAACAGTGACCAAGGATGTAAAAAAGGGTGTACTTGCTACACTTGACTTCCCGCTAACAGTGGTCAAAGGCCATCTACTAGCTGCAGCATGTGAGACAATTGGGATAACAAAACTTGACTCGTATGTACCACTTCCTCCCAATGTCAAACATGGCCAGCCAAATAATATACGCATATGTACAGAGTATAGATTCCAATGTAGTGGAGCGGGTTTTCACTGATGAAAAGTTGGACAAAACCAAAGATGGCAAATATAACCCTACATGCTAGAGTAGTATGCCATTATGGTGCTCTTGTTATGGAATTCCTTGATTCATGGGATCTAGGAAATGGAGAATGTGATTTTAGTTAGCTCTACCCCACTTCCATGCATCTGGAAGAACAAAGTATTCTCTACAAGCCAGTTTCAGGTAAAGTCTATGTTGTCCCCTCAGTTGGCACATGAAATGATGTGGCACAGATTCGTCAACACTGGAGGGGGCATGGGGAGATTATAACGAGCATATAAACAAGCTACTAAAGTAGATTATTGTGATCTAATCTAACGAAACAGTCATTACAGAGATCAGCTCGCTCTATGTGCACACTGTAGGCAATAATATGCTCACAGTTTGATCAAGTCAGTGGTGTGCATGTAGGAACTAGTGCTCATTCTACCTTCAGTTAACGGATGGACAGACAGACACACAACTAAAATCCTATAATTATTATAATATAGATGTATATGCCAATATACTACTATTACCGTAGACATTTTGGGGGAGGGGGGAGGGGATAGAATCAGATATTAAGCGAAGCGCACCATTCTTTATGTATGCATGGTGGGTGGTGGAGCATGATCGATGAGAAAAGAAAGTTTTGAGGCAAAAGTACGCACACTATTATAGGGACATTCCAAAAATTTTTCAAGGAGGAGGAGAAGATCTCTTGTATAGAAAATCACTATAATTATTTGAAGGACCTAATGCTTCAAAATGGCTATGTGTGTGTGGGAGGGGGGAGGGTGTGGGAAATAAAAAACACTTCTTCTAGGGACTGGCGACACACGTAAGCAATACTAAATTACCTCCACTGGTTGGCCCTGCTGTTGATGAACTGGTATGATTTGGAGTCTTTCTCTGGATGACCCTCCAGTGGACAGCTCCTCCAATACATGATAGCGAGAGCCAGTGCCTACCTGAACAGTGAGGGAAGAGAGAATTTGAGCACGCTCTCCCGTCAGCGCTAGTTCTTGCAGGTTCTGAGTGCGCTTTCTCTACTTGCTATTGTACATGTACTAGCTATAGCTACTGGTCATTATGAATTTAAGGAGTGAGACTACGTGGTCCTCCTGTTCCTGATGATCTAGTGCACAATTGTACTGGACCTAACTGCACTTTTTGCGCACGGAGTAGGGAAAATCCAATTGAGCTTGGATGGGAAAGATTGCTGGAGCCTGAAGAAGCTTGTTCTAGTGGCTCTACTCTCTGGAGTGCATCTAACTAGCTCACAAATGTCACATCACTCCCTTTACCTTGTGTACTCATCAGCAGACCACCGATTTTTTGGCGAATTTCAACAATGAAAGCTACATTCTTCAACTAATTTGAGCAAGTTTTAACTCAGGCGGAGACATCTGCAAGCCAATCCATTACTGCTAGTACTACGTGTACTTCCTCAGTCACCATGGCCTCTACTACTATGACCAGCGCTAACCGTGTGTATGCATCTCAGGCAGCTGTGCAATCAGCTAGAGCCACAAGCATCCCAACCAAGGGAACAAACTGAATGGGCTGTGAGAGTGGGGCAGGAATGGGATATTGGGATAATGAGATATATATATTGGATAATCACATCCACTATACATCCCTATGATATGCTTGCTTTGTGAATAGCTACGTACATGTATATGCATGGGGCACAAAAGTAATGCGACTGAATCAAAGCTGACTATCATGAGCCATAGGGGATGTTTTCTCCCACATGCAAGTCAAGAACACTCACTGAAGAATAGCACGAACAAGTCGACATGAATAGGTGCATAATAA
This sequence comes from Cliona cf. orientalis, assembly GCA_963930775.1. Classification (NCBI taxonomy): domain Eukaryota; kingdom Metazoa; phylum Porifera; class Demospongiae; order Clionaida; family Clionaidae; genus Cliona; species Cliona cf. orientalis. Next base: position 5,993,341 of record OZ005699.1, on the reverse strand, counting down.
TCGAGAAAAGTAAGCGTAGGGATGTATAGTGGATGTGATTATCCCTACAAATCTTGTTTGTGTACATTTTGACAATGCCGTCCCTACTTCATCCTTCAATTTTATTCAATTGTTTAGTACTTGCTTTATTATTATTGCTGCAAGTTACTCACTTGGGTTCAAGCACTGCATGCATGTATGCATGCATGTAGCCAGTAATTATAAGAGAGTCAAAGTGTACAACAAGAATGCATACAGCATGGTAGTGCATATCCTTAGAGTTGAAAAGAAGCCACTGTCATTCCATGATCGTCGAAAGCTCCCCAGTGGATCATGAACTGAGTGAAGGAGGCGGCAGTGACCAGTGTCGACTACAGTGCCTACAGCGAATGCGCTGAGGGTCAATAGTACGTATATACTGTATGTTCTGTTTATACACTGTATGTCAAGTCATGCTCTTGCTAGCTCAGGAGCTGGAGAAGTCAAAAAGCTTAGAATCAGAATCAACAGATGACGCCAAAACTGGCAAATAAAGCGTTTTCAGATAAATCCACACAAATCATGCGTTTGGAACGCCATAAGGAAGCTTATAATGCCACATTTTGGACTCGCAAACAAGGTACGTAGCAGCTAGCTTGGTAACAGACAGACAGACAGATAGAAAGAACGACTACCATAACACTGTGGCGCATGCACCGAGGGTTAATAATACATATTAACGCTGCATACGCTGCATACCCGGGACAAGGCACAGCACATAAAAATCCCATACTGCCACAAATCTGGGGAGAACATTGAGGATCAAATACACGTAAGACTGTTCCTTCTTGCAGGGTTCAAATTTTGTGGATGGTCGATCTCAACCAATTTGAGGATTTAATTTTCACGTAACTGCGCACTCACGCCCATCATGAACTGTACATGTATAATCAATTAATTTCATGGGGTTCATTCATCCACAAAAACCATGAATATTGGATCTCTCAAAATTTCCCCGCTATGTGGTTTGTATGTGTGTGTGTGAGAGAGAGGGGGGAGGGAGGAGTGAAAGAGAGAGGAGAGTAGGGGACAGTGGAGGACTAGCAATCCAGACGGCTCAAGCAAGAACAAAATGAACACAAAATTACTTTACTTCAGCTTACTGGTAGGTGTGCCTTGTAAAGGTAGTTGTCTGATTTCTTCTCTCTCTTCTGGATAGAAGCCTCAATCTTTTTTCTGAAGATAACCATCTTCTCAAAGAGGAAGACATGACGCTCGTGGGCCCGGGAGAACAGCGAGCAACTGGTGCTGGACTCCTCCCACACGGGTGCTCACCCGGGAGTGGATGCTTGCATGGGACACTACGGTATGCATACATGTACATGATTGTATATTATATACAGTAATAATAATTATTCTTGACTCTAACTTACATGTACTAAAAGTCTTCCTTGTTCTGCCAACGATCCCTGTCATTTCATGTGTGTAAAATAGAGCAGTGTGCTTATTAGGAATGATTGAATCATTGTGTGTACTCGTACTGCATACAATACTGTAAACTTAATGAAGGGTAATGTGATATATGGCATGAATAAGCATGAGCGGTCATGATGATTAATAAGGATCAGATATAGAAAACTTCCTCAACTTGACACATGCACAATAATTAATTTTATTGCCATATCCAAAGTAAGCTTAAAGTAAAAGGCTGAATATATTCCCTACTCCATAGAGATAAGTATGTACATGTACTTCTCACTCTCTCTCTCTAGTGTGCATCCTTCAGCTTGGGAGTTACATGTACATGTAAGATAAGTTGACGTTTCCATGTAGATGTAACTCCTATCCCAGGTCACGCCACGTGGAGGCAGATGCACAGGTGACCCTCAAGGCATTATGTCTGCTACATAATGCCCCGGCTCAACTTCAGGGAGAGAAAGAAGGAATGGCTGACTCCTGGAGTGAGCTTGTTATTGCACAAATTACCCCCTCCCAGTCTGACTAATGACTATCAGATGCATGTACATGTACATGTACGGGCATTGCGCATCAGCTAAACAATAATGTGTATCAATAGCTGACCAATCACGAGTCAGCCATTATATATATATAATATATACAAAAAGCCTTCACATTCATCCTGAAGGAGCTCTAAGAAGAGAAGAGAGATATAGCATAATCACTGACAAAGACCATTCACTAACACAACTAATGCTCCCTGAATGTAACCGTGTCTGTATCAGTACATGCTATATATCTCCACTGACAGGAGCAACAAGTGCTCTATTATCAACGGCTCAGTTGATCCTTACCAAGACAGCATGAGTACAAGCACCGAGCTACAATGAGCACATCAACATGACTGCCAGTTATGAATAATGAGAGAAGATACAAAATAAACAAGAGCTCGAAAGTGAGAGAGAGGGAGAGGGAGAGAGAGAGAGAGAGGAGAGAGAATGAGAGTGGCAAAAAGGGAGAAAGAGACGGGGGGGGGGGGGGGGGGGGGGGGAGGGAGTAGCAGAGAGATAGTGCAAGAGATAAACAGATAATTCGGGGCGAGCCTGAGCGAGCCCCGAATACAAGAGTAACATATGGCGAATTCGCTGTACCTATGTATGTATGTATCTATGTATGTATGTAGCGATACGTCGTCCACGTGCTCATAGCGCATGCGCAATATGCTTGTGCATTACATCATCACTATGAATGATTTAGCGCGCGTATTAATGTTAGATCGTGACCTCTCTAAAGGTCGTCATTTATGCAGAGGAATGAAGCTAGGCTCGGCACGCCAGAATCGTTAGCCATGGTGCTCGCGCTGACTGACTGCAGTGCGCTAGCGTGGGCTCAAAGACTGCTTCATTGAGCACACTATCGAGTAGTCTCGCGGAGCCAGACCCTCCCCGCGCATAGGGGTCTGGCTCCACGAGACTAACTATTGAGCAGCATACGACCAGAGTCACTTGTTCATGTTGAGTTGGAGCCATAGACTCGCAGTAAGAGATAGCTAAAATGACGTATATAAAGAATGATGCTGTGATCAGACAGAGAGCCTGTGCTAACTGCTCCAGTTTGGATGCTTGACCAACTACTGTACTGAGATCATGGCACAAAAAGAATTGAACTGTAACCGCGGCTAGATAGGCAAGAATTGTGCCATGATCTCAGACAAGAGCCTGAAACTACTACTGTTCTGTGTGCTTTAATTGGCACTGCTACTGGGCTAGAGTGGCATCTAAATGGCATACAGTAGCCTAAGGGTGGTAGAGTTTGCAGTCACTTAAAATTTAAATGTTTAATACAGTAACACCTGATCGTGCCATGAGCGAAGGCTCGCCCCGCATGATGATTATCATCTTTCTAGTATAATGAGAGAAGGGAGAGGGAGAAAGATCGTAAGAATAGATAATATAAATGTAATAGGAGAACGTAAATGATGAGAACTAGTATGTGTGGCCACACCCGGGTAAAAGGCTATCATTCTGTGGTACACGACTTACACTTCCAGGGAACATCTGTTTCGTCAAAGACATTGTCAGGGACGTCCATGCAGTGCTGGTGGTACCAAGTCTTACACATGTCACACTCGGCCATTTTATCACCCTTTTCCTCCGGCAAGCGGCAGGAGCAGTGAAGGTCCACTGACTGGGTGTGCCTGACACCAACAGTCCTGCGCTCACCAACCACTGGGAAGCGAGAAAGACAGCAATTCTCTAAGCAATCTGCCAAGTGCTGCCTTATAGACCTGTGATCGTACTTGATCTTGCATGGGTCATTACCACTGCAAATGTCGTATGCAAATGCTATGGCAAGAACTCCACAATCAGAGCTATTTGATTGCCTTCCAACGTCCATCATTCTCACCACGAGCTGTTCAGCAGGACTGAACACAAGGCTGGCAATCAACTTCACCGTGCCACTGGAAGCACTGGAGTACATGCTGTCGTATACATTGACCACTCCATCATCACATCCAACATTGGAAACCGTACACCAGTGACAGCCTCCAACAAAGATGATCTGCACAAATTCTCCTCTCAGAACTTGGAAAGATAGAGTGTTGTGAACTGCAGGATCTTGCAGGCCAGCTATGTGTGGGAATTCCTGCAGGATGAGCAACTGAGCAGCCTTAATGACTGTGTCTGAGAGCCAACCATCAGGTGAAAGAATTTCCTGCTTCTTATCTACATGCAAAGTGTACAGTGGAGTGGACAGCCAGTTGTTGCTTACAGTTGTAGAGCTTTCATCCAAGGACACAACGGCAGAGTCCTCAGTCAGGTCAACAATGTGTTCAACAATAGGTCTGGCTATCCCACAGTTGCATACTTCCAGAGTTGCAGGATCATCTAGCACTTTTTTGAGCGATATTTTGGCTGCAGTTCTCCAGTTCTCTGCAGAGACAGTCACATTACCAGTGATAGCCATTAACTGCCCCTTCGTATAGCCAGTTGCAAGTACTCCCTTGCGACAACACAGTAGGCATCTATCACCAAATATTTGCACAATACAGCAAGGAAGATGGTACTTGCCCAACTTGCTGTCATGCAAATTCACACAGTCACCCACCTTGAAGACGTGCTTTCTCTTTTTTGCTGGGGGAGGCTTCTCACCAGCAGGCTTTTCCCTCTTACCTAGGTGAGTTGACCCTGTACCAACCTTGCTTGTTTTGGGAAGCTTGGATTTGTCACCCCTGCCAGAGTCAACCTTAGGAAACAAAGTGCACCCAGTATAACGATTCCGCGAGTTCAAGGGGCACTCTTTCTTGTGTGCTCGACCCAGCGCTCCGCACAAGCACAAATTACCACTAATTATATCGTCTTCAAAATACCAGCTATCATTGGCAGTTGAGGTAAGCACACTTTCTTTCAAAGCAATGCTTTCTGCATCTGACTGGGAATCTTCAGAGTAATAAATGACATTACCGTCTTCAGATGCTCCGTCATCGACAGAATTGCTACTTTCCTGTTTTCTCTTGTTTGAAATGGTGTTTTTCGGGTTATAAGGACAGTCACTATGGTTGGTACGTTGGTGAGTGGTGGACCCACACTTGCACTGCCCTCCAGTTGTACGCTTCTTCTGGCCCCTTGGCTTGATTTCATCTTCATCAATATCGCTGTCATCACTGCCGTAAGTATCATGGCCATGCCTCTTTGACCACACCTTGCGTCGCTGTGCATCCATTTTTCGCTCAGTTTTTAACTTTATTCGCCTCAGCTTGGATAAATCTGTCTTTTGGTGATCCAAATTCAGCTTTCTCTGTTGGTTGAATGCCTCCAGAGCAGCCTGAACACCTTCAAACACAGGTAGTTTCAAACGCTCAAACAGCTCAACCACCCAGTGATACTGTGGCCCGCGCTTATCATACATGTACGTCATGTTGGACTGCAGCAGGGCCAGCTCGGTTGAAAGCACATAGTGTAACCTCTCAAGGAAAATGTGCTTTGGTCTGAATCGAATGAACACGTTGTGGGAAGCCTCCAACCAATTGGAATGCCCCCTCTTAAGAATGGGGTGAACAAGCTGTTCAGCCATTCCTGCTCTCTCGTGGCATTCTATTTCATAAGCCAGAGAATGGAAAGGACATGTCAGCACATGCCTTGTGTGATAGTCCTTTCCTTCGCACTTTAGATCCTCTCCATCCTCACATTCACCACAGCTGCACACTCGAAGTTGGTGAAAGTCACACCTACCAAACCCCCAATCGTGCTGGTCACGGGCATGCATGGACAATCCCTTTAACCTGGTTGCAAACTCTTCGGCAGATTCACTCGTCGACAAAATCAACGAAAAGTAATTTCTTGCCTTTTCGATAAATGCCTTGGAGAGGCAACCGCATCCCTGTTTGTGCCTTGAACAATGACAGACCACATCACCAACAGAGGAAAAATCATCTTTGTACTTCCTCACTAAATCAGCACTGAAGGATTTGATTTTCTGCAGCTTTTCTAGCTGCTTCTTGTGGGCCCTACCGGCATGCCCACCACAGATCATGACCTTGGCGTTGGGAAAGTGGTCTGTCACTGCCTTAGAAGAGGATGAGTCAGCATCTTGCCACTGAACGGCTATGTTCATCCCTTCGTCCTTGGCTTTTTTGAACGTAAGACGCGCGGCATAGCCTTCTGCACCCTTGGACGTCCCCTGGTAGAGCTCTTCCTTGATCACATCATCTCCGCCTTTCTGACAAAGATGCTTGCGGTAGAGAAGAGCTCCATTGTAGTAGTTTCGAATGCTGAAAGTAGCATTCTTGCTGTGATGACCACGTGTCATCCACGTGCCATCAGCAGATGTGACAGCACGACTCCATGAACCAAGCTCATTTTGGTCCATGTGTCGCATATCGTCCTTTGCGTCCTCACACATTTCATCGACCATTTCTTTGACAACAGGGTACATTCTCTTGACGGTCGAGTGAAAGGTTGGCCAACTAACTGCTTCAATCCCAAGTGCATGTTTCAGCACTTTGTAATATGTCGTGTGAGTACAGCCAGCTATGATAAATGCTACCTGTATAGCCACACTAATCTCGGTGGCACTACCAAGCTCATACATGTACTTGGACGTTTCAAACATCACACCTTGGTTACCACAACCATTACAAGTGCAACTGATAGAAACAGCACCACCCAGGCCAACGCTTCTCACATAAACCGGAGTTAATGCACCTTTACAACCGGGTGTGGCACAATAGCGTATTTCATTTACTTGCTTAATGAACTTGTCGAATTGGTTCAAGTCCATGAAGCAAACAGTATTAGAGGGAACATTTCTTACAACACATGCATTCTTTCTCACAATTCTTTGGGGGGTTGGAACATACAGTGATCCTCCATCTGTACTCTCAATGGTCACGTTGAGACCATCATCAGTCTCTTCATCACTGGACACCGGGCTATCCTGGATGAATGTACATGTACATACAAAGAAATGCAAGCCTCATGGTTCACAACAATAAACAATAAGATACATGTATCTCCCAACCTCACACACGTCAACATACATGTACATTCTCTTAACTGCACCGATGTGAATCACACACCCGGAAGTTATATTTACACTATGGAGAATTTGTATTCGCAAATTCCAAGACGGCATGTGCACTAGCTATAGATCTAGAGTAACCATGAGAATGTAGTTACAGTACTACATACTGTTCGCCGAGAGTTCGTCAAGAAGCAAAGAAGGCAGTGGTGGTCAGCAAATGTCTCCAAAGCTTTTGAACAACACATTTTCAACGAAATCTGCATAATGCATACCTTGAAAATGTCATAAGAAGCCTAATGACACGGAAAAGGTATGTAGCAGCTAGCGCGGTAACAGATAAACACACAGAATGACTACCTTAATCCCCACACATGCACTGAGGGTTAGCAACATGCATATTTTGTATGTACGTGTAACATACATGGGGTGAGGGGTGCATACATATACATGTAGCTGAGTGGTCAGAGCACCTGCAGCTAAAGCAGGAGGCCATGGGTTCAATTCCTGGTGGGCTTTCTTTCTCTTCCAGTTGGATTACCAATGTTGATGAGATGAAGGGTCTGTAGCATTCCAGTATAGTTTGGCTGCTACAAACTCAAATACTTGCCAGGGGTTCCCTACACACTAGCCAAATTAGGCATTTGCTACTGGATTGATCGAGCAGCCAATTCTTGCCATTGTTTCCCATGTAATCTGCTATTGAAATCAGCATCTATTGATAAAAATTAATCTTTGGGAAATGGCTACCAGATTTGGTTAGATTCGGAAACCCCTGCATGAACATGCATAATATACGAATAAATATGAACGCCTCCGTTTACATTAGGCTAAGCCAAACTATCAAGTAGACATTTCTCTCCTCATACAAATGTAAACGGCAAACTTAATGCTGTCTAAATTGAACAGTTTGCTCCTTTTATCACTAGCTCCATGCTACGTAGAAGAGGCCCAGGAAATCTCTTCCTAACACATTCACAGGCCCGGCCCTTACTGCACTGAAGATTCAATCAGCACGCAGAGTAAAACTAGTAAAGAAAATTGATCAAGATGGGTTTTTGATTGACATCTTTGAATTAAATACATGTACATGTATATACATGCCCCATTAGTAATTTTCCCACGTTTGCAATGTTATTGGTTCCAAATAATGCACATCTATTCTAAATACCATGGCACACCAAAAATAATATTATTATTGTAATTAAATAACAAACACCAGAAGACTCACTATTACTGGGCCGAGCCTGAGCGAGCCCCACATAAATGATACAGCTATACACAAATTGTATATAATAATACACAGGTACATGTATGTTTGATGTCATAAGATTTCATGGAATAATGTGGCTAATATGCATGAATTACTCACAGTAAGCTCACATACTCAGAGAAAATCTAAACAGTATCAACAGTGTGCATGCAGCAGCACGAACTTTGAACTTATTAGTATTACTTCGTAGATCACACCCCTCAATGCAGGTCAACAGCAGCTACTCGAACTCACCACTGCTATGGTGACGTTCTCACTCTGCTCGAACGTCGAATCTACCACTAGGCTATGACAAAGAACAGATCTCGTCTCGAGATCTCTCGCTTCGCTCGAGGCTCGGTGGCACGTGGCCTTGCTGAGCAGGCCTCTCAAAATGCACATTGCTTCGCGCCATTCGTTCAAGAATGCATCTCTATGGCCACCCTGTTTGTGCACACGGCACTGCAATTCTGACCAATCGTGGGCCTTCTGAACTTGTAGAAGAATGTAACTTTTATGCCCTCCAGGTTAGGACACAGACTATATAAGAAAAATGATCGTCCGAAAAATATTTTGTTGTATATAGTATAACTAAGCTACTATGGTACGTCGGTCACCCCAGCTGCAGCATACATGTATGCATGGCTCTATGGACATACAATGTAAACACGAAATACATTGTAGTCTATGACACATTCTCATACTTAGGCCACGGGCTGTATATAAGCAGTTGCAGCAAATTTACACTCACGCTATTTGCCATAATCGCTGAACCAAGGAGACAGAGCTCGTCAGCTCAACAGCGTGAGGAGTGGCTAAGAAGGCAATAGTATGGCTGATAGAGATAGACGTCCTGCTCACAGACAGAGACTGTACAGCAGAGGCAGCTGTTCCACCAGACTAAGGCAGGTATTGATCGTTAGCATAGAATAGACACTACGTGGAGGGGACTATCAGGCAGGTACACCGGGAAGCTATGACTGTCATGCATGGTCTGTTTGAATCCGTGTCAATGGTCTTCACGATCTATGGCTTTTCGAGTCTCACCTACATTGTGTACTCCAGTCCAACAGTGCCTTTCTCAGGCTCCTCCCCCCCCCCCCCCCCCCCCCCCCCCAAAAACATGCCCTGCATGACACTAGTTATCGTTATTGCAATACTGCTCTATGGAGCAACTCAATTTGCTCGATACAGCAAAGGCCAAAGAAAGGCTGAGTGCAATAAACACCATGCATCTGGAGTGCATGTGATGTTCCCTACCACGTTTAGAAGACTACAGTTCCACTCAGCAAACAGACACAGCACTTTGACAGCACTTCAGTTACAGACTGTATGTACATGTACCCTCCGGTAAGTGTAACTGTGGTTGCATGTACATGTATACACACACAAGCACACAAATTAACACACACACACAGAGAATGATTACCATACCCCTCGAGCATGCGCGGAGGGGTAATGGTTCCAGACCCCCAAGTATAACAGTGTGACAATTATTTGATCCTAATCTACATGCCTATGTTCCCCCTTCAATAACCACCTTAATTGGATGTTGCGCATCGTATTTTTTTAATCAGACACTGTGGCTACTATTTTTTTTTTTACTTCCACTGAAACTAGCGGCAATTATTTGAGGGTGGCGATACAAACTTTCCTATTCTTTGCAAACATGATTGCAGTGCCCCTCACAACAAGCACATGAAAACCGTTTATGGGTGTGGCAGGTGAGCTCTAATTAGAAACCTGGAGACAATAAACATTAGATATGTAAAGCTAGCGGTACGTGGAATGCGGCGACTATTCAAGGCAGCATCTGATCGAGGAAATACGGTACTCTTCTGAGAAAACTGTGTGCACAATGTTCCTAAAGGACATAGTGAATTTTTAGCATAATTATATATAATTAGGGATAATTGTGGGCCAGTGTGCCCATTCCCCTATGCCTGACTCGGCATGCAAAGCTAGCCCATCAACCATATTATATTGGGTGACATGAATGCTGCCCACATTTTGGTCAGCATTACATGCTCAGCAAGAGTGAGTGGCACTTGGATCTACCTCTCCCCCCCCCCCCCCCCCAACAAAATGAGACCCTAACAATACGTACTGTACATCTGTCAACATTACAATGGATGAAGATAGTGAATATATCGATGGAATACATGTACCGCAGGTCAGAAGTTATAGCACTCACTTGTGCACAAGGACTCGCAACTAACTCCATTTGCATACTATATATTATCACTGTAACTCAACTCCAAACACAAATCTCTGCAGAAAACATAAAAAAATACCTCCTTAACACACTAGTGCTTTATAGAACTACTACTGTGGTACTCACGTTATTGAAAACAAAACCCAATTCAAAACACAGATCTCTGCAGAAGACAAAAAAAAACATCATATTACATGTATGTACCTTGAGTTTTACAACAATCATTGTAGGCTCCGTAGACTATAAGTGAAATTGACAAGTTCAAAAGAACACATACATACCCCACAGGCACTTTGCACCTGCTAATCAAGTAGACCTTCAGTCATGCGCATAAGCAGAAGGTACATGCATAATGCACTCAGGGTGCATGGCACTTTATACTGCACTTGTCCTTTGAAGTGTACAAAACAAGGAGCACAAGGATCAAAGAATTAGCCGGTCCCTCATTGATTCTACAATGCACCCAGTACGTATATACACATATATTTAACACTAGGCGCATGTGCACGAGGGTTATGGTAGTCTGTTTGTGTGCGTGTCTAGCTGTTACAGCATTTTAAACATACCAGCTGGTTTTTCCAAAGGTTTTCAACTAATGGATTTCTCTGAAATGATGATATTTAAGAGTTACACCTTGTTTTAGCGTGCCGTCAGCCATTTTATTTTGCCTTACCGCGTGTATTAATAGTACCATGATTGAGTAAGCATCTAAATTTAGCCTACAGCATTCCTTGTGAAAAGTAAAAAATAGCCCACGAGTCATCCTTGTCCTGATCTCATGCTCATCTTTTGTGAGTTGCTTACATGCAGTCACCATCCTTTGGATACTAAAATTGACAGGTGAGAATAGCTGTCCTGTATTAATATTAATAGCCCGGTCAGTATTGCTCTTCATAGTGTCTCAGCCCCCCCCCCCCCCCTTCATTTTCTCGCTTAAGTAGCTTTGCACATCTCCATTGCAACAGTGCCATCAGCTCTCGGAGTGACTAATACTATTCCAAGACCCATACACATCATGTAGCACTAAAAGAACTGGGCCCCAACACAGCTCCCCTTCATCACAGAAGTACTGACTTAGCAACCAACCATCACCATTACATACATGTACATGTATGTTGCATTTGCACTGAGTGTTTGACACTTCCAGTGCTCTGTACTTTTATCAGCGTATTATCCCCAGCAAAAGATAGGAGGGACGATCAAATTTGAGCAAAACTAGAGCTCTGTAGAGCACATATTGTGTGCATGGCTATAACTTTGTGAACTTCAGAAAAATAGTCTATGGAAATGCTGCAATAGTACTTGTATAAAAAGGACTGTCTGCCCCACACTCTAGACTATAGGAGAAATGAACTGATAGTACATGTATAATGCATTGTTGTAATTATTAGCTATCTTTCTTATGATTTGGTTTCATAGGGTTTCAGACTTCAGTCAACAGATCTGGACAGTAGCCATAGCTACATGTACATGTAGCTACTGATAGTGCCATAGTGCTATACAAATGTCACGAGCATTATTTAGAATATTTTGACAATCTTTACCAGTCATAATTTTGGGCCACTTAGTTGTGCGCATGAGCAGAAAGCACAATGGGCATGCATTATGCATAAAGTAGGCACTGTCGATAGACGTGGCTACGGTGGCCAACAAAAAGGCACTATTTGTGATGCTTGTGGACAGTGTCCCTCAACTTGACGCTCACTGAAGCCAGTTTCTTGCCAAATAAGATAGATTCGTCGTGCTTACAACGAGCTTAGATACCTACATCTCAAGATATGGCGATTTTTATGCCAACGATAACGCCGACGACGACACAACTGATTACTTTACCCCTTGCACATGCGTGTGGGGTAATAATGCCCCAGAACCTTTACCTATAATGATAGTACATGTACATGAGCAGAATGCACATGGGGTGCAGTTGATAGGAGTGGTCAACAAAAAAATGCAGTGTCTGCGACGCTTGTGGACCTAAAGCATAGTGAAGCAAATCTTTTGAAGATTTTAAAGTTCATTGTGCTTACTACTGGCTCAGATGCCTAGATCTCGAGATTTGATGATTTTTGTGCTGACGATATCGATAATAGACGGACAAACTGATTGCTTGCGTGCGCAGGGTCAAAATTACAGTCCCAAGCAGGCCTTCATTTAGGATTGTCGTCAAGGGGGGGGGGGGGGCTATAGCGACGATTGCCGAATTAAGAGGGGGCATGGGTATGGCCTATCACATGCACTTAGCACACATTGTTGTAGCAATCCTACCATTTTTAATAGAACAGTGCAGTGTATAGTGCTACATAATATGTAGACGTCCAAGGTGGAATTTGATTATAGCATTCGCTCCACCCTTTGCCTGTGGGGGGGGGGGGGGGGGGGGGGGGGGTACCTGGGTCAATACATTGTTAGTTACGCCCTAGGGGTCTGTTTCTCAAATTCTCAACTCGGCGATTCTCGTCATGCCAACAAAAGTAGGTTTAGTGGCTTACGTACATGTACATGTTGTGACCACATCTTTCAGTCACCAGTTACAAGACGATCACACTTCATTCAAGACCTGTGGACATGTCTCAGAGAGCAGCTTTGTAGGACTCAAATAACTATCTAGTGCATCCACAGGATACATGTATATCATGGGCATTTGGGATGCGCATGGTGTTTTCATGGTTTTTTTTATTGTACTTGCACCCTTAGGTTTCATTGCAATAAAAAAATGCCATGTATCCCTTGTGCTGGTGCTTATATACTTCAACCTACATATCCTCTGTTGTAAACAAACACACACACACACACAGTTTGGGTTCTCCCCTGATGACCGGGAAAAAAGACTGAATTCGAACACTCATACATACATGTACTGTCACAAATTATAGTCATACTAAATCCAGCAGGTGGCTTGGCTTACCATCTCTTCTCTGCCTACGTAACGCTAGTCTGGCCATCGTATAGAATTAGTTTTCTGGGGCAATTTGCCGATATATCCACCCACGCTCTTTACGGTACATAAATTTATATGCTATATTTCGGTAATGGCGCGACGGCACACTTAGCGTACGAACCCCGATCTCATCTGTTATCTACGTAGCTACACACACACACACGCACACACACACGCACACACACACACACACACACACACACGTACACACACACACACACACACACACACACACACACACACACACACGTACACACACACACACACACACACACACGTACACACACACACACACACACACACACACACACACACACACACACACACACACACACACACACACACACACACACACACACTTACATGATCCTGATGATCCGAAATTTTGAACTCTGACCTCGTTCACGTGGAAGGACTGAACGATATGCGCATGCACAGATAGACAGGGGAGGGGCTGGGTTGTAATACGCATGCGCATTTAGCAGGGGTGGGGCTGAAAGTGTGACCTTTGACCGTAAATCTGGCGACAGGCGGGAGATGCAAAAACAGAGCTATCTGGTTGTCTAGAACGCTAAAAATTCTCAGCAAAGGGTAAGCAGCTAAAATAGAATTATATCAGCGTTTTTGGGCCAATTTGCCGATATATCCACCCACGCAATTTAAGGTACCTTAATTGGCTCAAACTACATTAATATCGCCCTCGCCCTCAAGCTAGGGATGGTATATGAACGGTATATCCTGGGCAACCATGGTCTATCTATAACGTACCTTGCAGCTCATAATCACTTTAAATGAGAATTTACAGGTAAAAGAATTTTGAAATCATACTCACAACTAAAATTTAATAAGAGCCAGGATCCACTACTTTTACCTCTCCTCTCTCGGTACGGCATGGCTGCAAACTTTTCTACCAAACCTGGCAACACTCCAGAACACATGATATTGTATCTATACAAATAACCCTCTATTAAACAACTAACCTCGTAGTCTTCACAAGGTCAGCCTCTGCTCTATAACAATTATATTTCAGATCAACAGCAGATAGAAGTTTTGTATGACATTGTCTATCATCAATGAGTGGGTGCAATGAATAGACCATTTAGCAAAGTTGGAAACTTCTCAATACCAGGTTTAGTAAAGTAGGCAACCATTAATCAGGTCACTCCCTGACATGCAATAGCTAGCTATATGGACCACAAGTACACACAGTTCAGTGTATTGGGAAGTTTATCCTGGCGTGTGCCTGTTTTGGTGAGAAAGAGAGAGAGGAATATTAAGTGCCACAATAATATTATCACACACAGTACATCCTTCAGCTTCATGTACAATGTGCAATGGACCAGTATAGTAGGATATTGTCAGATCTGATTATGAAGTTTCTGTGATAAATTATGCATGATAACTCCTATTGCTTGGATGCAGATGCACAGTAGCCAGAGTAACATTGACCAAACACATTCCCAATGATGCAACAGCCCTGCTGGCCTCTATGCAGGTAACCCCCTGGTAGCTATGACTGCAAAGAGGTATTAAACGCTTAGTGAAATGCTCCACCCTCTAGTAACATACCACCCCACAATCTTGGGAACAAGTCACTGGTTATCCGCTCTTCTTCATTCTGTAGGACTCTGATTGAGGTGTGTGCACAAAACAGGGAGCTGCGGACACACTGCCAAACTTGTCAGTGTGTTTCTGGCTTCTTAGCCTTCATCAGCACAGCATACCCTGATCGAAATAACAAGTTAGCACTACCCAATACAAAATGAACACCTTAGGTGCTAAACTGTCGGCGCCGTGCATGAGCAGTATAGCTATTACATGTGCTAAGTTTGGCGACCCTGGTGGGAGGGGTTTCTGGTAATAAGTTCTAAGTGAAACACACAGTAGATTTGTGCAATATTATGATAGACAGCTTGGATTGTATTCAGTGTTGGACATGACTGCATGGTTCTGAAGCACTCTGATAAAATTGTATTATATGTTGGAGAGCCAGCTGGGATCAGGAAGCTGCCTAATAATAAAGACATTCATGATTATTCTAGGTTAGATTATGGTCAAAAAATGCATGCATATGCGCATGTAGCAAAGTAGGGCCGAAACGTGGAAGTGGCAATATTGACGACCTCATGCAAGCCCCTCCCAACTGAAACGTGGGAGTGGCCTGAGGGCAGGAAAGTCAAGAAGCTTATCTGCCAGTGTGCTAGGACAAAGTGATGAGCTAGTCGTGTTGTTGGATCTAGCATATATATAGTCTCGTCCCCAGACCCCACCCTCAAAAGGAGGGAAAAGGGTCTGGTGACTTTGGACCGATTGCTTGGTTTGGCCGGCTCTGGGCACGCGCGCCGACACGGGTGCGCTTGAATAAAGCGCGGATTTGATTGGTCAGTAAAGCTGCGTAGGCGATTCAAATTTGTATAGCGAGCAATGGCACGACTACATTCCTGCGGTTAGCGAGTCATATGACTGGGCTAATGCTGCAATCTGATTGGGACGCGCAAATTCCTCCGCGGGTCGTCAATCGGACCGAGCTTTTTGCCCAAAGTCACCAGACCCTTTTCCCTCTCGAGGGTGGGGTCTGGGGACGAGACTAGCATATATACCGCTAATGATACATACCCTTGGAGTTGAAAATAAGCCATTACCGGCGATGGAAACCTGGTAAGCTCATCATAGGGAGCGAGAAAGTGGTGGTGACCAGCAAATGACGCCATAACTCTTGAATGAAGCGTTTTCAGCGAAAGCGACACGACAAAATCCTTGAAAACACCATAAAGAACCCTATGATACCTAGTTTTCCACGTATAAACGAGGTAGGTAGCAGATTTCGTGGTAACAGACAGACAGACAGACACACACACACACACACACACACACAGACAGAACGACTACTGTAACCTTACGGCGCATATACGCATATGCGTGCCGACGGTTAATTATACATAAATAAGCGCACACATACACACACACCAACCTGCAACCTGCAACTTACAATTGATTCCACATTTCTGATCGTCAGGACAGACAAAACATGCACTAGATACAAACATACAAGCCCACTAGCTATGTATATATGCATACACAACATTAATTTTGAGGAGCTATACAAAAGAGCTGTATATAGGTCAGCTGACTTAGCTTCATGATCAACTGGGAAGTAATGACAGTGCACTCATCAAGAATTAGTCTCCAGTTGCATGTGTGTTTGCATATCACGGTGGGTATGCAAGAGATTCGATCACCACCTATGCTTCCAACATGCTGAATGGTTCACATGCAAAACAGTAATTATTATATTCCTACACCACTGTGTAGCTACTTCTATTCAATATGATAGCTGACGATATGTAGGTGATTTATGAAGTGAATGAACTTCACAAACATTCTATTGCTAGCTACAGTGGAACCCCTCTATAGTGGCCACCATTGGGGAATGACTTTATAGAGGGGTGGCCGTATATCAGGGGTTGGCTGTTGACCACGCCCATAGAATATGGGGGATGAAAAATATTATAGATATCAGGATTTCATTTAGGATTTTCGTCAAGGGGGGGGCAAGCACGACAAATGCGGAGTTAAGGGGGGGGCAAAGACTATGTGCATGTATAATGTGTTTTTCCATCCATGAAGAATGACGTAGTGCTCATTAAAAGATACTATATCAGCATATAGCGGATAAAAATAGAAACCATGACGTTTAGTGACGTTTTTTGTATTTTTCTGGGCCAGGAAAATGGGTTCGTCCGTATACGTGCTCCATATATTGTAGTTTTGTGACGTCGGGATCACGCCACTTACACGTGCATGACCGGCTGATGTAACACTGCGCCCGCGATCGGGCGAGAGATCTAGCAAATTGGATATCACGAGGATACTGAGCGGTGCAGAAGCGTCGATTTGTTTCTCCTTTCGATATTTAGTCTTCACTTTTGTACTTACCTGCCATCATAAGGTGCAGGTGTAAGCCAAAAGACAGCTGTGGGCGTGGTAGATGCCATGCTGCCTGTGCTTGCGCGTGCCTGGTGTCACGTGCGGTTAGATTTCAAATGGTAACACGCGGCCATTATATCCTGATACAGTGCCTTTAACTTGATTGTAGTAGGGGGTCTGGTGGTATGCTCCCCCAGGAATTTTTTTTAATGTTTCAACCTCTGAGACTGTTTCAGGTGACTTCTGAGCACTCGAGCCTGTCATTATAAGCCTTCAGATCTGTCCAAAGGATACTCAGCAACTACAATGTGTTGGAAGTGAATATGGTTGGCTAAGAGAGGGGTTCTTTTTTCTTTTCCTTTATAGGGGGTGGGGAGAGGGGAACTCAAGTGAATTATATTTACAAATCTAGTTTACAGCTTCCAATCTGAGACCAAGACAGGAAAAGAAAAAGAGGACAAAGAGGTGGGGAAAGAGTGAGAGAGAGAGTAGAAAAGAGAGAAAGGGAGGGAGAAGCCTAGTTATAGAACACTATACACACCATTGTAGCCAAGGGTTCCAAAGATCCTATAACATTTGTTATTAGGCAGCAAATTTCAATTAAAAACTGGTGACTGCATTAAAAGGGGGAAAATTATGAGGGCCTGAATGATTTTTACTAGTCTTCAATAACTATCGAAGTCATCCCAGTACGACCATGCTTATTTCAGAGTTGGTGGGTGTAATTGTAGCAGATAGTGGCTTATTCACAAAAATTAGATATCTGGGAAAGTTTCTATTATACAGTATGCCCCCTCCCCCAATATCCCTCTCTCCTCTTAATTTTAATGTAGTTCACTTGAGCCCCCCCCCCCCCCCCCCCACACACAATCAAACTACATGTACATCCATTAGGTAATCCAATTATAGGAAAATTTATAATGGTAGCCAGTTTATACTTCCAAGGTGAGAGGAAGATAGGAGAGGGAGAGATAATGATCTAACAGTGGTCTTGGCTATGAGCAACTTAAAACTACAATGTAGAATAGCCTACAGTTGTAGTATGTACTACTTGATACATGCATACATGTGCTTCACCCAAGTTCTCTGTCTCTCTCTCTCTCTCTCTCTCTCTCTCTCTCTCTCTCTCTCTCTCTCTCTCTCTCTCTCTCCCTCTCCCTCCTTCCTACTTGTAGAAGACAAGAGAGGGTCCCCCTATAGTACCATACATTATGCAGAGTCAGATTTGATTGGTCATTCCACAAGATTGGGTGGCCACTTGTAGGTAAAGTAATGCGAAAAGGTCATCAAATGTGCATTTACAGAAAACGAGTATTGATAATTACATCCAGAGTCCCAATCAACAAAAAAAATTCAGCTCTTGTTATGTTGAAATTTATGATGAAACCCATGATGCAATTGCTATGAAACTGTTTCAAAATGTTTAGCGCGCATAAAAAGTTGTTAGGACCCAGAATTCGAACCTAGTGTAGAAGTGATTGTGGATTATCGATGATGTGGCCATTTCTCAGGTCACTTTCTTTGGCGAGTTCGCACTTGGGGAAGAGGGGAATTTCCCTATTCAGTCTAGCACATGGCAGGTGGAGGTCACGTCAGGATCAACTGGCTCAAGCCGCGCGCCCCAATGTATGCATATATGGAGCATGTGCAGTTTGTCAAGGTCTCCTAGTTCAAATTATGGCAGCATACAGTAGCGCAGTATACTTTTCATGAGGGACGAGGGATGTAGTCTAAGTTTTCATTACATCCCAAGCCCCAATCCGCAAACAAGAATTCAGCCAACTGATGAGTATAATGACGAAAATAATGATGAAATAATGATGAAATTGCTATGAACACTGCTTCAAAATGTTTAGCTCACACGACAGGATGTTGGGATCCAGAACTCGAACCTAGCATAGAAGAGATAGTGGACTATCGATGCTATATTATGGCGATTTTCTCAGTTCGCTTTCTTTGGCGAGTTCGCTCTCTGGGGGGATTTCCCTATTCAGTCCACATGGCCTGTGGAGGTCACGTCCAGGTCAACCGGCTCAAGCCGTGTGCCCTAACATACGGAGCATGCACAGTTTTTCAATGTGTTGCAGTTCGGATTAGAATACACTTGTAACAAATACTGTGATCTGATTGGTCACTCAGAGGTCTCTATTTCTCATAGACACCTACAAGTTCTTGATAGAGACCTACAAGTTTCATAGAGACTTACATGTAGCCAAGGGCAAAGAAAAATGCATAGCGCAACAGTAGCCTAGTCCTCAGGTCAACTACCATGGATACAGTTGCTTTATTCTAAACTAGTTAGAGACCTCGTCCAATGGTCTCTACGCTTTTAAAAGACCCTCAGGCCCTTAGTAGCACCCTCGCTGCACTCGGGATGCTACAGCCTCGGGCCTTCGGGTCTCTTAAAATGCGTAGAGACCTTGGACTTGGTCTCTATTATTTATGGCGGCGTACTGTAGCGCAGTGTAATACTTTCATGATGGACTCGGGATGTAGTCTGAGTTCTTCATTACATCCCAAAGTCCCAATCAACAAAATGATTCGGCCAACCGATGAGGTAATTATGATAAAATGATGATGAAACCTATGATGAAATTGCTGTGAAACTGTTTCAAAATGTTTAGCGCTCATGAAAGGTTATTGAGACCCAGAATTCGAACCTAGCGTAGAAAAGATCATGGACTATCGATGATATATGGCGATTCTCTCAGTTCGCTTTATTTGGCAAGCTCGCACTCGGGGGGGGGGGGGTTCCTTGTTGAGTCTAGCCACTCATGTTCATGATCAGACCCTTTGGGTTGGCCCGCGAGACTAGTCCTGATCAAATCTGGATGGTCTGACTGACTGCAACAGCAGCCCAATATTCATACCTGGATACCATAGGATTGGTATGTTATGTGAGGTTAAATTTATGCAATTTTCTAGCATTAGGTGATTTTTATTTATGCGATAATACCAGAGCCAGACTCCACCCTCGAGGTGGGATCTGGGCACAAGACTAGGTGCTCTAGTAGAGGAAAAAGCTATCAGCCCTTGGTGGAGGTGATTAACACTCACCAGTAGTCTGTAAATATCAGCAGCGTACTTCTCTCTGGCTCTTTCAGACTCAAACAGTTGTACCGTTCGGCCAAACAGACTGAGCACTTACTAGCAGATCGATTATGATTGGTATTCACCATGTGTATGCGGTGCGTGCCCCAACTGGCCGCCCTATTGTGCAATGTATGCAATGCTCATGTTTATTTTGTGATTTTTAATTGTGCGATATCAATAAAATTCGCATAATCACATAAAATACCGCATAACATACCAATCCTACAGTAATAAGTATAAAAAAAACAATTGAATAACATTGAAGGATGAAGTAGGGATGGCAGTGCCAAAAAATACACAAACAAGATTTGTAGGGATAACGTATCACACCCACTATACATCCCTACGCTTGCTTTTCTCGATAATTAATATCATACACTTCTAATTCAGTATGTAAATTATCGCTATCCATGGGTTTATGGTATTGATTTTCCATTCCTACATGTGCCCCATATATTATAATAGTATTATGTGTGTGCACGGCTACTCAAAAGCAAGCGTAGGGATGTATAGTGGGTGTGATACGTTATCCCTACAAATCTTGTTTGTGTATTTTTTGGCACTGCCATCCCTACTTCATCCTTCAATTAATTTTTATTCAATTGTTTTTTATACTTGTTATTGTTCTTTTTTTTAGAGCCCTCGGGGTAGCTCATGATTATCATTAATTTCATAAATGCCACCTAGCTGACTAATTTCATGGGGACAGAGGCCGGGCATGAAACTATACATACCATGGTGACCCGATATTATGGTTTTTATTATTCATAAATGCTTAGAACTAGCTACAACTTCTTTTTTTTCTGGACCAAGCTACATCCAACTGTGCTCCAACAACAATACAATATTATAGGGAAGTAGGTACACCTGGACCACTGATTCAGCAAGTGGTAAAGGATTACATAGCTAATACTATTGACTGTATATGTGCGAGGCGTCCGTTAACTGCCTTTGTCCAGAAAAACGTACCCTACCCTACTCAGTCTCTACGTATACGACTTAATGGGAAAATCATGTCCGACTCAGATGGCATTGATGAATTACTCTAAGGAGGAATAAAAAAGAACAGAAACAAGTATAAAAAACAATGAAATTGAAGGATGAAGTAGAGATGGCAGGGTCAAAAAGTATACGAACAAGATTTGTAGGGATAATCACATCCACTATACCGTACTCTTCTAAAAATTCGGCCCCCAAAAAACGATTTCGTTCCGGCTTTGCCGAATATTTAGAAGTAAAACTTCCACAATCCAGCCCTGAGCGCCAAAGGGCCGAATAATTAGAAGTACAGCGCAGGCCACACCCCCCGTCCACGCGAGCGATATCTGAGATCGAGCTAAACTTGTGAAAGGTGTCACTCCGTCGAGTCCGAGTCAGACTCCTGTTGCTGTTGCTCGGTGTTAGGCGGACGTTTATGAAAGAAATCTGTAATCTTTTCTACGTTAGGGGCTCCTTTGCACACCTGATTCCATCTTCGAAGACCTAGCTGCGGACTCTACGCGAGGTGCCGAATTTTGTGCTACAATTAGAAACTAATCGGTGAAAACAATGACGACCTTTGCCGAAAATTAGAAGCTAAATGGCCCAATCGAGTCCAGGGGTGCCGAATAATTAGAAGGGCTGAATTTTTTTTTGGAAGTACGGTATATCCCTACGCTTGCTTTTTGAGTATGTACAGGAATTAATTAACCAGGCAGTAATGTGACAATCAAAGCTGATTGTCCTCCCACCCCCTATGAGCATAGTGAATTTCTCCCACGTGCACACGCATAGAAGATTTGAATTGAGGATGGCACCAATGGGTCGCCATCAAAAGGTGCATGATTATCGAGAAAAGCAAGCGTAGGGATGTATAGTGGATGTGATTATCCCTACAAATATTGTTTGTATACTTTTTGACTCTCCCTACTTTATCCTTCAATTTCATTGTTTTTCATACTTGTACTTTTAAAAGTGACGACCCTAACCTTCGAAAATTGATTTGAAGGAGATGGGAGTGCGGTTTTGTTGACAAGCTAGTTGAGACGATTTATAAGGTATATATATATTTTGATAAATTTGGTGAATATCCACCCACGCATTTCTTTAGTTAACCAGTATCGGACCTTAAAAACTCAAGACAACACAAAAGGGGAAGGTCTGGTGACATGCGTACATGTATACCAGTGTTTCTGACAATAATATTATTACCAAAATCTGGTAAGGACCAATCAGTTTACAGAACGAGTAATTACATGTACGTACATTTCAAATGATGTAAATGTGAATTAGCGCATGCCTTGATTTCGCGACAAAAAATAGTAGTTATTCAAAGAAGCGGTGATGATAAAACAGGCTAAGCTAGCTTGAAGCTTATGAAAGAGAATATTCTCTTGATTACTACGAGGAATGGGCGCTGTACGCCGCTTGGCCCCAACAAACTTCGTAAGTTTTTTCTACATTTGGCAATAGTCTTACCCTTGGGCGTTCAATTCCATTCAAATATTAATTAAAATATGATATTATATCCCCAGTAGCAATTTACTTTTCTGTGGTTATGAGGTAATTATGGTGTAATTATTAGGTAATCTCTTAGGTAATCTATGAGGTAATTATGAGAAAATTCAGGGCCTCGCTGGAGCCTTTCTGAGACTTGAAAATCAGTAAGCATGTAGAGTATCTAACGCATGTATACAGCGAATACCTTATAAGTTGCGTGCTACTTTCTCTGACAAGTATGGCTGGTCGAACTTCTTGGCTTACGTAATGCGTGTGCTATATATAGCACGCCATCCACGACCCGATCGATCTCCACTTTAGAAGCTGTACTGCACTGTCAAGTTCATCTCTGTGACTGAAGTATCGAGATTTGTCACTTTCGAGGTCGAGAGTCGGTCTCAAACTCCATCTCCGTGATTGGGGCCATCGAATGTGCGCGCTATATTGACGACCTTTTACCACATGCACCGTTAGTACCGGACCATGCCAGCTACTGGGGATATGGTCAAGACTTCATTCGAATAGCAAGCTAGAGAGAAGATAGTTTGAACTGAAGTTCCAGCTGCTGCTTTTAGGCCCGATTGAGGTTCCACTTTCGGTGCAGGTATTTCTATAGAGCTTGCTCGCACATTTTGCGGTTTATGACACAACAAAAATTATATTCCATACGTTCCACTGGTACAGCTCCTATATACGCATGTCACCAAACCTTCCCTTTTGCATGTGAAGGTCTGGCTCACGAGACTAACCCTCACCCTATGGGGGTAGTGGGGCTTGATATTGATAGGTACATAATTTGAAATGATTGTCAGTATCTAGTCTGGCGGGCCAGCTCCCCAGTCCCTTCTTCCCTCTTGCGAAGATAAGAGGAAGGGGCTTGGGGGGAAGGGGAGGTGGGAGGCGGACTATACATGCCAGTGTCCATGAATTCAAATCTCAGGCAATTTGTACTCGGTTGGACAAACTAAGCCATTGCAGAAAATGATACTGAGTGTGCATTGTGCTCAGGATGTCACTGGTAACTCAATATCTGTCGATACATATTGACCTTTGGCAAGCTCTAATTACTCAAAGACAAGGTCAAAATGGAAAAATCTATATGCTGACCGTTGGCCAGCACTATAAATTACTCAAAGGTAGGATCGCTGACGTATCTGTGTGTGCATCGACATACCGATACCTAGCTGATTTGAGGAGCTGAGTTGAATTCTAACAGAATTGATCCTATGAAAGTTGATATCCTGATAGTTGACATCATACAAAATTGCTCTTGTAAGAATTGATCACGGGGGAGTTGATCACATAAAATCTTGTCAGACGGTCCAGCGGCCCACCCCATCCCGTGCGATGGGCTGGCCCGCTAGACTATCATCTTAGTTCATGGGCACATAGTCTCACGTTCTGAAAATTAATTATCTTACTATGGTAACTTACTGCCAGCCCTGGCTCCAGCAGCTTCGCTGAACGCACAGTATGTACTTTGACCTTTGACCCAGGCCATGCGCATGAGATTTATTTGCGTAATTGCGCGTGCGCAAACCTGTTAAATGAGGTTTAACGCAGTTAAACCAAGTTAACTGGGAGGCAGGCCGAGCTAGTTGTGAAGGGGGTGGGGCGTGCTAGCCTAGCGCAGCGCCGCCAGTGTGGGTGTGGTACATGGCATGCGGTCGCGCATGTGACATTTACTCATGTCACATTTTGCGGTTGATTTCAAATAATATTATAGAAACGCACATCTCTTATAATATTATTATACTGACATAATGCCTTTAAGTTTAAGTGCAAAGTTTTATGTGAAGATGTTGCCACATGTTGATATCTTACACCAAGGCAAAGAATCTTACGCCTAGGTGTCAGAATGTAAATCACACCTGAGATAATTACCTACCAAGGGACACACCTCTTTTTTCCACCTTACATTTCAGTATAACCAAGTGACTAGCAATCAGCTGTTATTATTTTAAAGAGTATCAGCACCTTGTTTAAAGTGATCAAGACATTATTTCAAGTGATCAGGAACTATTTGTAGAATGGAAATAGACATACCTGTATGGCATTTAATTTTCGTGGGGTGCTAATTTCATTATCATCACAGTGGATTTGGCAGTCATGAAATTTTCCCACCCACGAAAATTAATGCCTACGGTGATATGGTACTATGCGAGTCCATGATGATGGGCGTGGCCACAAACATCGTCGCAGCGCAGCCAACACATTCCAGTATTAGCAAGCAACAATAGCCACTGTCATCCATCCAGCTAATAGCATGTTCGATACTGATGTTCTTCTATCTCATGCTATTTGTCCAAGTCTCTGTAGATATGCAGGGTTTTATCCGGCCCAAAAATTTAAGGGGGGGGGGGGAAACATGGGAGAAGTTGATGTAATCGGCCGCCTTGGTGGCCCAAGGGGGTGGGTGCGGGAGGGGGATGTGCCCCCACTGCGCAAAGCGCGGAAAGCTAAAGCATAAATTAATATTAATGTTCCCATAAAGGCACCTAAGTAACACTTCAATATAATTAGTCCAGGTTTTAATTAATTTTTTGTAAATTTTAAAGGGGGGGGGGGAACACACCCTGCTGGGCTCTATGCAGATAAACCCCTGGTATGGCTTAATTAGTAATAAAGAAGATCGCGAGCGCATGTATCGATTATACTATCGCTTGTGAAGCAGTACCACACCCCTGAATTGGTTGCTGTCATGAAATTTAAAACCACAAAAATGGATAGTAAAACCACAAAATTAATTCATAGATTGATCTATTGCAGGCTAGGGCAGCTGCATCTTTCATGATGTATACAGGAGAGCTTACTGTATCTGAGTATAAATACAAACTTTGGTGCAATGGATTACCACATTTTTGCAGGCAATCTACATGTAGCTTAGATCAGTGATAAACTGTAGTTGTACAAACTGACCATCTAAAGCTTCAACCTGAATATCGACTGGCATAGGTGTTAAAATTCATTATACCTGCATATATCAGTCAACAGTGTACCTTGCATTGTGTACAACTGTGGTACATTTGGGAACATCACGGCAATAAATTAGTCCCAGATTTTTAGCAATTGTCCCGCATCCAAAAGGCTCTACTATGGTTGTATTATTGGTCCCGGAAAAGGCCCACACACTGGCATAAACACTGGTGTAGTGCTACAACTTATCACTTATTGATGGTAAAATGAACCAGCTGTGCCTTACAAACTTTCTGGGCATTGTGGTCATCAAATTCAATCATATTGGGTGTGGTGTGGGTGAAGTTTTAATTAATGATGGGCGGATCTAGTGGGAGTGGTCTATGTCCCTGGAGCTGTTCAGGAGAAGTTGGAGCCTATGCAATGTGTAGAAGCACTGCATGAAATTAATAGTGCACTCGTCACTATTTACTCCCTATAATAGTGTAGGGAAGATTTAGTGCTATGGGGCACTACTTCTTCCCCACAGCAATATAGGGAAGAAATAGTGCCACCCTCACTGATTTCTCCCTATAATTAATTTAAATAATAGGAGTGATTTAGTGCATGTGGCACTAAATGTTCCCTATAATAATGTAGGCAAAATTTAGTGCTTGATGGCACTATTTATACCCCATTCTATTGTAGGGAAGAAAATTAATAGTGCCACCCTCACTAATTTCTCCCTATCATAAATTTAAATAATAGGAGCGATTTAGTGCACGTGGCACTAAATGTTCCCTGCAATAATGTAGGAAAAATTTAGTGCTGGATGGCACTAAATCTTCCCTATATATAGAGGAATGAATCAGTGTTGCCATTGAGTGACCAATTCCACTTAAGAAATAGGAGAGATTTGGCATTAAATCTCCCCTATATAATGTAGGAATTTTCTCTATTTAGTGTCATTTTGTACGGAACCACTATTAGAGGCTTGCATCAGCAGAGAGACTTGCATCAGGAGTTCATAAACTATTTTCCCCACATTTTCTATATAAACTCACCTAGCTCAGTCCTGCATAAGAGGTTGGCAGAATGGGTGATAGTTTCAGCAGTGAGTGAAAGGTAGCATTGGAATACACACCCTCATTTTCTTCTCTCCAACAGAACTTGCTCTTCATGTGCTGGTTCAACTTCAGGAACAGCAATGGCAGTACGACCAGCTTGTCTCCAGGGAGAGGTGGCTGAGGGAGCTGGAGGCAAGATGGAAGAGAGGGGAAATGATGCCACTAGCAGGTATATACACAAAAAGAAATCATGTGTACATAAGCTGAAATGTAGACGGCAACATAGCTAACCACAAGGAGAGAAGTAGTGGGAAAAGGAGGAGGAGGAGGAGGAGGCCCAGACGTAAGAAAGGAAAGGTAAATCAGCAGTAGCTACATGTACATGCACATGCTCAGCACACTTACTAAACAATGGAATTTATAATGGTGTACATTTACTAAACAGACAACTGGACCTGCAACTCACCACGGTCCTGATGCAAGTGGTACTGTTGGTCCTCCTCCAGTCCCTGCCCCCACTCCAGGTAGCACCTCCACCAGAGGGAGCATTCCTCCTCCAGCACCTTCCATCAGTGAAAATCTTATTGATTTGAACTCGCCTACTCCAACTCCCATCCAAGGCCTGATGGCACACCTGAACATTAATAATTAATAATAATTTTATGCAACGTGTCTATGTCCTTGTGCTGAATACTATCACTCGCTTGAATATTTCTGATTTTGATTTGTAAGCACAAAAGGTTCTAAAATAATTACTTTACCTGTTAACATATAACAGCACAGTAACACTACTATATATACCACGCAAAAAGCAAAAGCTTGATAGAACTGCAATCGAAAGCACAACGGTTGAGCTAGTGAACCTTCGAGGATCCCGCCATTGTTACCCTTAGCACAGCAACTGTATGGGGACACACCCACGATGACGCAGATTGGTATGCCTGAACGTCACATGGAATATTAATGATTTCGTACCTCCTCTGGCTTGAATGTATCAACTTTGCAGTGTTCTCCCCAAGCAAAATTTAAGACATGATAGGAGGGCATTAGGTGGACCTTGTAGCGACATAAAAGCTTTTGGGTTGTCCCATTCCCACATCAAAGGGAATTTCTGTACTGAAGGCTTGTTGAGCTGACATGCCTTCGGTATGCTAGGGAGAACACTGCTTTGTAATGTATCAATATATTATTGTTATCACAGTATTACGGCAATATAGAGCCGAGGTGAAATGAACACTACATGTATATATAAACTCTAACCAGCACAGTAGAGCTTTCAAACTTCAGATTGGTCGGTTGTGGCACGCTGGCTAACGTGTGCTACATGTATATAATATAGCACACATTAGCCACAGGATTATGAAAGCCAAGAAAATTCGTGAAGTTCGGCCAGCGGTACTTCTCAAGGAAAGTCACTCACAACTTGTAGGGCATTCAATAGATACAGGCGTTAGATACAGATACTCTACATACTCACTGATTTTTAAGTCCCAGAAAGGCTCCACCATGACCCTAAATTTTCTCGTAATTATCTCATAGATTACCTCACAAATTACACCATAGGTTTCATCATAGATTGCACCATAATTACCTCATAACCACAGAAAAGTGAATTGCTACTGGGGATATAATGAAAAACTTAGAGAGTCACGGATAGTTCACGATCTCTTATACGCTAGGTTCGAATTCTGGGTCCCAACACCCTGTCATGCGAGCTAAATATCTTGAAGCAGTCTTCACCCCAATTTCATCATACATGTAAATTTCATCATCATTTCATCACAATTACCTCATCGGTCGGCCAAAGCGATTTGTTGACTGGGACTCTGGACGTAATGAACAACTTAGACTACATCCCGAGTCCCTCATAAGTGCACTGCGCTTACTGTAACGCTGCCATAATTCGAACTAGGACACATCGACAAACTGCGCATGCTCCGTATACGCGTATATTGGGGCGTGCGGCTTCAGCTGGTTGACCCAGACGTGACCTCCACCTGCCATGTGCTAGACTGAATAGGGAAATCCCCCGAGTGCGAGCTCGCCAAAGAAAGCAAACTGAGAAAATCGCCATGACTATCGATAGTCCACAATGTCCTCTACGCTAGGTTTGAATTCTGGGTCCCAACAACCTTTCATGCGCACTAAACATTTTAAAATAGTTTCACAGCAAATTACATCCTAAGTTTCATCATAATTTCATCATAGCAAGGGCCGAATTTTTTTTTCTAATTGGGACTCGGGATGTAATGAAAAACTTAGACTATACACCGTATAGCCAGAAAATTTTGTGGGGAATTAAATTTGGCGGTGTGGCGGTCTACATCACGACCGCCAAATTAAAATCCGCCAAAATTTCCTACTCGCATATATATAATTATACGTATGGCGATCCCGTACCGAACCGCCAAATTTAAATCCGCCAATATTCTTGCAATAGCGATTTTGGGCTCAACCGCCAAATTTAATTCCCGCCAATATTTCCGGCTATACGGTACATCCAGAGTCCCTCAATAAAAAAGCATAGATTCACTGCGCCTATTACACTGACAAACTGCGCATGCTACGTACACGTATATTGGGGTGCGTGGCTTGAGCTGGTTGACCGGGACGTGACCTTTACCTGCCATGTGCTAGACTGAATAGGGAAATCCCCCCGAGTGCGAGCTCACAAAAGAAACCAAACTGCCATATCTCATCGATAGTCCATGATCTCTTCTACGCTAGGTTCAAATTCTGGGTCCCAACAACCTTTCATGCGAGCTAAACATTTTGAAGCAGTGTTCAGAGTAATTACAGCATAAGTTTCATCTGATCATACACCCACAGTGGCCTGTCCAAGATTTGGGAGAAGGGGGTGCTGGTAACAGTAGTATACGTGAGCACAAAGCGCACACAAACTTTAAGCCATGCCCACTAACTACCTAAAAAGTTCTAAGTTTGCCAGCATGCTGGGTAAGTTGATCTTCTGACGAACTACAGTGATACGTCTAGGTGATAGCACAGCCTCAGCACCCCCCTGCTATTCACAATCATGATTTTTGATCTAGAATAGCTAAGAAAGTAGCAATAACTTGCTATATTGAGAGACTAGCAGCGCATTTCTGCCCAAGCACGCTAGTATAGATCGATCAGTACCAGTCCAGTTTACCGACTTTATAGGCTACTGATTGAAGCTTCAGTATCAGCTTTGGTATGCATCATTGGACATTCTTATGGTGATTTTGAACTCAGTATCGTTGCTTATGGGGGGGCCGGGGGGGGGGGGGGGGCTTCAACTACAGTGCTACACAGCAAAAGAGTAAATTTTATTTCTAACTTTGCATGCACACTTATTTTTACGCATAATGAATCACTTTTTAGCAGTAGTATTAGCGTGCAAAGCATCAAACAAAGACCGCTCTGTAACAGAAGCTATGACGAACTATGACCTTGGTCTGGTATCACGTGCACAATACATAGCAATACAAACGATCAAAAATTACAAGATTGAAGGTTATAGACAAGATGAGGTAAGTTTCTGAAGGTAGAGAATCGCTCTGGTATGTCTACTTCTACACAGTACTACCATACATAGCTAACACGAGCGACTGTCGGATTGCCTAGTGAGGCAGTGACAGTCAACCCCACAAAAAAACTTTGGAGCATTAAAAAGGCTTTTGGGCTGTCTATCGTTAATATTTTACCTCGCTTGGACGCCTTAGAAGCGAAGCGCTCCACGTGTTCAACGCCAATAACTCTGTTCTCGCTGCCTTCTCTTTCATATATCACCAGTGGGCGTGGTCAATGAAAATGTCACTATTGTACACATGCGTTGGGTACTACGTCATCAAGGCGAACTTCAACCCGTCTGAAGCAGTCGACGGAAATGTTTGCTTCCGGATTGGGCATTTCCTGCAAAATATTCGCAGCTCCACACATACACTAGGATTATTAATGCATAAGGATGCATAGAGTACAATATTGACTCTTGACTAATACTTTCATGCAAATTTCTGTGCCTAACATAAATAGACCATATTTTAGGCTATTTTGGTTGATAGCTCTGTGACCCTTTGTAGTTGAGACTTCTTATTTGGCACAAAGATGTGTCTAGTTGGTGTCTATCTTCATCTCAAATCTGAATTCTTAACTATAAACCATAAACCAATCCCTTTAAATTGTGTCTAACATAAGAATTGGGAATTTTTGGCCATTTTTGCATGCTGAAGTCATATTATAAAAGGTGGCTTCAACTTTCCACTGCAGATGTAGAGAGTCCATCCATTGGCCTAACTGGGTATCAAATCAAATGTAGAGACATGCAAGTTTAACCACAAAACACTGAAAAACTATACAGTGGTAAAAATCTACTCTCTTGCTATGGAGCACTATACAGCGCCTGGAATCAACTAACATTCCTATCCTCAAAAATTGATCTAGAGCTCTCAAACCGAAGGGCCTCCCAGTAAATCGATGGTGCTGAGTTCAAAAATTAATATCAAGAAAAATCACTGAAAATCTTCACAAAAGCTTCTATCTGTGACCTAAAGATCAACCGTGTCCTACCTCCTCTACAGACACAGATGCCTGTAAGTGCACGTGTATACACACACACAGTAATACAAACACATGCACACACACAAAAACACAAATACATGCACACACGATTAAAACCTAATGCTCAACTATAAATAGGCAGTCATATAAATCAAATGGCACTGTAACACAGAAGGCTCCAGAGAAAAGGAATTCACCGTGGATAGCTACACAGGCTCAGTTACAGAAATATCCTTCCCAATAATAGATGGCTCAGACATGACAGAATGCTCAGCATCCCAGCTACATATATCACAATGCTCAGTGGCTCAGTTATGCAAAAGTAAGTCATGGAATAGAATGCTCATTGGACAGAGGGATATTAGTGGATGGCAAGACACGGAATGCCCTGTAAGTAGGCTTAGTAAGTGCAGAAAGTTCACCTGAAACAGAATGCTCAGTGGACATAGTAGATTTAGTGTATGCAGAAGGCTCAGGAGAAACAGAATGCTCAGTGGACATAGGTCTCAGGTTTAGTGAACATTCATTCACACTGCATGCAAGTGCGCGCATGCGCATGCACGCACGCACGCACGCACGCACACACACACACACACACACACACACACACACAGATGAACTCAAACCTCCTTGTTCAATGTGCAAAGGTGTGGCCACCAAGAGAGCACAATACCGTAGGTCGGGTTTTAATTGTGAGTATCTATTAATTGCAAATTGCGAGTTTTTCTACGTTTCTCAATTAATAGATTTGCAAACATAAACGTACACGTATACTACAGTACGGTACGGGGTCATCCATCGCAATTATTGGATTCGCAATTTGGCCTGACTTGACTAGAACGCAATTATTAAACTAGGCAATTAAACCCGTCCTACGGTAATGCCTACACAACATATACTCACACTTGACCAATGGATCATACAAAACAATCAATTACTGTATCACTATGAAGTCACACATCATCAGTAACATGGGAGCTATATACATAGCTATAGTTGGGCACAGCACAACATTCAGGTTGGAATTTCAAAGCTGCACACTAGTCTCGTCCCCAGACCCTCCGTGCGTGAGAAGAGAGAGGGATCGAGAGTCTGGAACATAACCCTGGACGGAAGTATCCCAAAGGCAGAAATTCCGCGACAGGTATATTGATTGGCCACAATATAGGGTATGAACCTACTGCATCATACATCATAATATACATAAACAGGATCCGGGATTGGAAACTGCTCACGTGAGCAATGGAACGTACGTACGTGTACTCGCACTCCATATTATATTTATTCTGAGAGAAGCGAGGTCTCTACTCGGACTCAGACCTAAAATGTATGGCTTCATCCATATTCCTCACGTTCTTGTAAAATGCCGTTCTTGCTCGCCATATCTAGTTGCTTTCCATCGCCAACTCACAGATTGCCAAACATGGATTTCTATCTTCAAAAGAACACAGAGTGGCTACAAGTCAGCAGATTTGCCGGATTTTACCTATCTTGTTCAAAAGTTCGCGTCGACTTTATATCTTCACCCATCTTCCCGATCACCTCTTGCTGCTTCTTTGTGCTCCTGATACACGTCAAACATGGATTTCTATTCTCTGAAAACTTGATACCACCAACACTCTACCAGTTTTGGAGAACTGCACTCCCTCGATGGCTCTAATGTGCGACCCACAAAAATGGTCGCCCGTTGTTGAATCGTAGTTGCTGACACTTTCACTAATAGTCATAGATAGTAAACTACCTTGTCTACAATATAAACTGATTCCTAGCTTTGGATCTTCTACAAGTGCCGTTTAGTAAGCACTTTTGTTGCACCTACATGTATGTGTCGCAAGATTTGTTTACAGGGAATTCCCCGCAAGCACATGGTTGCCATGCGCGTGCGCACTGCCTCCCTGAGCTGAGCGAGGAAGCCCCTGCACGTAATGTACCGCTAGTATTATAGTTTGCATCCTCGGAAATCCCCGTTCAGGGTTCTCCCTAGAAATTTTGAGAGGTGGTAAAATTGTTATCAGCCTTTAGATGTATATGCAGTACTACAGCTAACAAATCCACTACTATAGTCACCGCAGGCTGTGGTGAGGGTATAATAACCATTTGTAGTGCATCACAGCTAGGGCTAGGTGAGTGGTGGTAATATTGAGCATAGATATTATAGACTACGTACGTAGTACGTTTACGTAGTCTATAATATCTGAGTTAGCAACTGGTCGACCCTTTACTAGAACCGACCAGTGTGGGGAAAACCCTGCCCGTTCGGCGTTGCTATGACAATTTGACCAAAAAAGGGCAGAAAATGACACTTATCGACATATTATAACAAGGCCAAGCAAACTTGATTCCTAGTTTCCCATCAGCGCCCGCATGCTCATGCAGCCTAGCAAAAGATTGCATGAGATAAACTATGGTCTGGGTAGCTGCACAAAGCTTGCTCTGATGACAATATTATGTTTATGCAAGCAAATACAAGTAATTAGGCTAGTTCTGGCACCCCTTTTCAACTCACACTAGTCTCTTTCTCTTCATAATCACAACACTTGTACTTGGAGCTTTACTTGTTGAAATCTGATCTGAAAATTAAAACACGTGCGTGTGCACGTGCATATCGCATGCATGCACGCAGCTCAGCGCGGCGCTAGCGCTATAGCGGGCGCGCGCGAGCGCAGAACCGGCCGGAAGATATTACGCGCGCTGAATACGTACATTGTTGCCCGGCAACCACCAGTAAGCTCTTAAGCAGAATGCGCACGTGCAGAACGCATGATTACGTAAAGGGTAGCGCGCGTTAACCATACCGAAGAGGGGGCGCGGTCTTGACGACCCTTACCTTGATTGAGAAGCTTATAGAACACTTTTGGACAGCGAAATTGCGCTAGACCATCTCAGGAGGTGATGCCGATTCTATTCATACCACTAACATTAGAATTTGTGACAACACAAATTTTCATTTAGGTAACCCCTCAAAAAAATAGCCATTTGTCAATCTTTCTTTCTTCTTTCTTTCTTTCTTTCTGTTTTCCTGGGCTAACTCAAGACTACCATGACCGCTCACCTTAGTTCGAGTATAAATCCACTCCATTTTGGAGCGCGCATGTCTGTGGCACGCTCGTTTTGTGTTATCAGGATAGCGATTTAATTGTGGGTGTGTACAGTGCGCGTTTTGCGAGTGGGTGTGTCCAATTAGCCATTTTGTCATATAATGCGCATGCTCATTTGGTGTTGCCATGGTGAAGTCATGTGACCTATGTAAGTGGCGCGCGTGCGCCGACGCAGCCAGGATCGATCTATATAGGACCTGCTCGCCGATCGAGCACGAGCGCTCAGCTGATCAGCTCAGTGAACTGTCGATCATAGTGGCTACTTACCAACAGTAAGCTTACTGGCCTATAAAATATGCTCCTGAAACGGAATGTTTTCGTCGCTACTTGGTTCTAAACAGCCTTCTTTCGAGTCAGCCAGCTTCAGGATCGAGATAACGACTCTGAGGGGCGTGGCTTCATTCGCAGGTCAGCTAGTTACCTGAGCAGTCTCGAGAACCCCACTGATGCACGTTCAATAGTGTGTGATGCAAAAGAATATACGTTCTAGCAATCTACCAAAGACTGCCTGGGATTTGCACTTACAGGAATATCATAGTTCAAGTTTGAACTCATGGTGTGTTGGGGTACCATAGCTGCCTGACTCAAAAGCTAAGATCACACAAACATGGTGTACTTGCTTCCCTATAATAATATTGTATTTATTGCTGGAGCACAGTTGGATGTAGCTATATAGGTCCAGAAAAAAATTTGAAAAGCTAGTTCCATGCATTAAATGTTTAATATTAGCTAAACAATGAATAGGCAAACCGGTCGCCATGGTATATGTATAGTCTCATGCCCAGCCTCTGTCCCCACGAGATTAGTCAGCTAGGTGGCATTGATGAAAATTAATTTGATAACTACCAGGCCCTGAGGGCACTAAAAAAAGAACACTGTAACAAGTATAAAAAACAATTGAATAAAATTGAAGGATGAAGTAGGGATGGCAGTACCAAAAAATACACAAACAAGATTCATAGGGATAACATATCACATCCACTATACATCCCTACGCTTGCTTTTTGAGTAGCCATGCACACACTGGCATAGTATTATATATGGGGCACATGCATGCAGGAATGGAAAATCAATACTGTATACGTATACCCAGGCATCAATATCAATAGTAGTGACACTTTTAAATTACATGCTGAATCAGATGTGTATGAGAAAACCAAGCGTAGGGATGTATAGTGGATGTGATATGTTAGCCCTATGAATCTTGTTTGTGTATTTTTTGGTACTGCCATCCCTACTTCATCCTTCAATTTTATTCAATTGTTTTTTATACTTGTATAGTATAACAGTGCACAAACCAATCAAATAAGGATGATAATCACATCCACCATTGAGGGGTGTCCGTTAAGCAGGGTTCCACTGTACGTCATTAACAACCTAACAATTATATCACTAAACCACAAATCAGGAACACAACTCGACTAATTAAGTAGTTCAGGAAATACGGTTAGTATGAATGTATACCTTCATAAGGATCAGCTGCTACAGTTTTAAAGTAGCCGTAACAAAAATTCCAGAGCAAACTATTTTTGCAAGAAACGCTCATGGTGAGGCATCTGGTATTGATGCAGTAGGTGTGGTTGCTCCAGTAGTGTGGGTGTGTGAAGACTTGCTCCTAGAGAGCTGCCAGCGTGATTCCTTAATGCTTGTCCTGTCTCTGGCATCGGTCAGTGGAGGGGTACGCTCAAGTGGTACTGTAACGGTATAAGTTAATGCCACATACATAATTATTATACTGATTCAGTATTTTTGCTATTTTTTGCTATTAGCAACGATGTGCTATTCTACTGATACTACGTTTTTACTTTTACCTGATAGCCAAATTTTATATATAGCATTAAAAATAGCATGCTATTCAATATCTCTTGCTATTTTGCTATTTCATCCACTAGGGACACCATGCCATTTTTGCTATTTCTGCTATATATAAGCTGATTAATTATGCTATTTCTCAGAGGATGAAATAGCATAATAGCAGTACCCGGGAGAAAAGGAACGCGTGCGCGCGCGGTTTATTGTTGAAAATACGCGGTTTTTACGCCAAATTTCGTGCGTATTACCGCACGGTACCGCCCCAAACCGTTCACTTCCGGTGCGATCGAAAACAAAGTTAAGAGAGGAGCGCTTCGATTGTGTGCGCGTTCGAACCTTCGGCTACTAAGCTTCAACGACCCTGAGTATCGCCCGCTACAAGCTTGCTTGAACGTCAAAACGCTATCGTCGTTAATTTTTGAACCGCTTGCACCCGCGCATTTGGGCATGACTGGACGTTGAACGGTCAACATTTCACGTATTTCCGCGGATATCCGCGTTGTACCCACCAACGCTCGTGCTAACCACGTATTTACGCGGTCCTTTTCACCCGGGTAATAACATGCTTTTTCTATAATATATTATGGCAGGGTTACTCTGTGGGGTCTGGTTTGTAATAACTGCTAAGCCAATACTGCACCTATCTCCCTTTTGGAACAAGCAGTACATATTTACATATACTCATAATAATGTACATGTATATAATGTACCAAAATTTAATGACTAAATATCCTACAATAATACATTATACCTGTGTTGTTATCGAGTAGTGGCAGGTCCTGCTGGTGCTGGTAACTGCTGCTGGTCTGGAGGACTGTCGGGCTGGATGGACGAAGAGGGATGAATGCTTGTAGCTGTTTTTCTGTTGGATTGGTCACGTTAAATTTCTTTATAGCAGGAGGACCTTGTATGAAGTACAGCAATCAAGTAAAGGTATTGAAATCTTTACAACAATAATAATAATATTATACTACACCACACAGACACCGTGCATACACAAAAAAGTGTAACCCACCACCCACTAGCAAGGTGATACTCTCGGCATTCCACTAATACTAGCAGAAACTATTAAATTTAATAGTATACATGTATGCACAATTTACTACATACATGCATAAATGTATGCATGGCATACTGTCATGAAAACCTCAATTACCAAAACTTCAATTACCCACATCCACAACATTAATTTTAATATCCAAACAAAGGGCAAAAAAATAATGGGGCACGAGATCTATATGCACATGCAGCCCCTATTCATGTTCGCACTAATGATGGACAGGAGTGCAAAAATAATGTTCAAGATAAGCATATACAGTGGAACCCCGCTTAACGGACACCCCTCAACGGCTGACACCTGCGATATAACGGCCAATTCTGAATGTCCGGATTGTATTCTACTGGAGTAGAAACATTGAATTACTCGAATAAGGAGAGTCCTTCTGCATCACCTGGAGACTAGGGCTGCTCCCTGGACTGGGACTGAGGGAGGCTCTCTGGGATGATGGAGAGATGATCCTATGTCTATATGGATAAATACAATACTAATGACAGGAGTACATTACCAGGAGGGTGCAGTAGTAGTACAATCATCTCGATCCTTCCAGATTCACGTCACAGAATATCATTAACACACAACCACTAAAACCATGAAGCCATAAAATTAATGTTGTGTCTGCACTGTCCTATCAGTAGCTAGCTGCAGCTGCAGCTATACAGAATGTAATTTAGTGATTGCAACTTAAATGTATGTAACTTTTTATGATATTCGGGGCCATGTACAAGGGTGGCTGTGCATGATGTCAAATCTGGAAAGAGATATTTGTACTACTACTGTGTGTGTTGCATACTCCTTGTACAATGTAATGTACTCCTACTAATAACAGAGCAGATTACAAGGTCGGCCATCGGCCGTTTTCCAGGTCAAAAGGTCACATATCACGTCAATGTGGCATGACTATCGCCGCAGGGTGGAGTTGACAGGCACGGCTCCACTCCATACCATCATACACCTGTCACACCTTTCCTTTTTTTACTTATGTAGGCCTCGACTTGTCGATGCCTATGTTCCTTTCTTCCACTCTGGGCATTAACCAGAGTGCCGCTTGATTCAGGCCGGTGTGGAGTTTGTCTGAAAGAGATTGCCAGATTGCCAGGACGCTGTGGGTGCTCTTTCTCTGCATTCAGTAGCCATGTGCCATCCACTTAGTGACGAATTGTTAGTGATAGCTAGTACACATTCTTCGGAAGCTATTATAGAGTCTAGTGACGTAGGGTTTTCAGGTCTACATTTGATCAATCGACGACGTCCTCTGTAATTGCGAAAGATACTTTTATCTTGTCTTTGCTCGCCACGGCACTGCTGTAGTCTGGGCTGGCCCGCCAGACTGTTCGCTGGTCTTTAATTCTAATTAATTTTTGAAGTGAACATTTCGTGTTCACAAAATAATGTAGCTACCGTAAAAGTCCGTACGCAAATCATGCAACAGTTGAGTCACTTTTCAAACTTTTTTGCATGAGGTCGGCGGTAAATGGGCGTGGTTAGTGATTGACCATGCCCTCAAAATAAATAAAATAAAAAGCCGCCTGCCCGCATCATTTCTTAGCTGGAAAAGCAGCCTGGGAACTGGCCTAAATAGGTATTTGTCTGCTATGTGCACTACTATTACAGTAGAGGTTTTACATACGTTCTAGTTTGCTTGAGGAGAAAATTGCAGCCCAACAATCAATAGACACACAACACTTAAAATGGTATTAGCTACCAAGCACTGATGTAGCCCTTGCTATCCATTACGGTCGATCACTATAACTGAAGTCACTGATCCCTTTTTTTCTCGAATTAATCACTCTGAACTGTAATAATATCTTGTTTACCGAAATTTGCAAACATTTCGCACGATAAATACCGTAGATCGGGAAATTTTTACCGTTAAAAATTTTTCGCCAGTTGCTTAGGTGGCGAAAATTAAACGCGCGAAATATTTGAGTAATGTATGACGACCTATACCAAGTTCAGCCTGGCGGCGAAAATTAGACTACACGAAAAATTTACAAGTGAATGATTTTACCGGCGAAAATATCCCGATCTACGGTATTGTTTAATGTTATTAATAAAATATTTCAGAAAAGCAACCCCATATCACATTTGTATTATTATAATGCACATATAATTTTTGCATTGCCCATGCCATCCCAAAAACATGCGATTCATGGTATTAATTTTGGTGCACACATACAATGTAACATGACATTGTAGCTATACTAGCTTGCATGATGCTAGATTAAGTATGGTTGGTACGCTATCATGCCGAGTGTTAACAATTAAGCAGCAGCAAGGAGGTAATCCAAGGATTATGCACTCCTTCTTGTACTAAGCTTGAAGTTTTAGTACTCTTAGCTCACCTTTCCAGTGATGACCTCTTTGCCTTGTCATAGTGACCCTGTCTGTCACT
Source organism: Cliona cf. orientalis (assembly GCA_963930775.1). NCBI lineage: Eukaryota > Metazoa > Porifera > Demospongiae > Clionaida > Clionaidae > Cliona > Cliona cf. orientalis. The sequence goes on along the minus strand of OZ005699.1, from coordinate 5,953,639 downwards.
GCCAGATCTAGAGTTCTTTCTCTCCAGTCTCTGATGGTGTCCCTCAACAGAGCCACGCCTCTCTCCCTTGTCATCCACACTCACTGTCTGGGCTTGATAATAGTCCAGACTACTACTACTGCCCTATGAGACATAAGATAACATAAAACTGCATAACAATTACATTGTACAAAATATTATTACAAGCAGGGCAGTTTGTTTCACTCAGTGGTAAAGATTACCACATCTTCTATGGAATCATTAATAAAAAAAATTGTGGATAAAATTTCGTCAATGAGATTGAAAGTGGTTTCTAGCTACATGTACATATTATAATAATATAATTATTATTATAATAAGATTCTGCACAGTATGCAATAAGTACCCCTCTTTCGTGTCGTCTACTGCGGCTCCCTGAACTGGACATAGAGACATTCCCACTATCAATGGAGGATGTAGACACAGCATACTGCTCCAGAGAGGAGTAAGAGTTAGAGGTATGGCGTGACATGCTCAGCCTGTGTGGTTGACCCTCTCCACCAACTCCATCATAGTAAGCAGACTTGGGACTCAACACAGATGTTGAACTGCATATAGCGTGTAAATGTAAATGACATTGTACATTTGAGAGAGAGGGGAAACATTAATTTTTTCATTAGTTAGCAATCATCATGGTCACATCCATATAATTGCTATCATGACTGGACCACTATTGATACACACCAATAATGTGTTTTTATACTCCCAGTAGTAAGAATATGCTGTGAAAGCAAGAACAATAAATTTCTTGCATAAGTAATAATGACTGCTTAGAATTGTCTGCACGTTGCAATAGCCTGCCTTGCATTGGCAACAACTTCACAACAGGTACACACAGATGTAGTATGTAGCTTTGTCATAGATTGCTTATTGTGCCTGCTTCGGAAATTTTTGCTATATTTTATTCTTTTGGACTCCATAATACTTGTGTGTATACCAATGAATCATTAATTTTCATGGCTCACACTAACAAAAAGCAAAATTAGTTTACCATGGATCAGGAAAACTTCATTGTCAATTTTCGCTATTGTTAGCATATGACATGAATCAAACGTTTAAACATGAGTACATGATAAGATCATCTGCCATAAAAAGCAAGGGCGAATTTGTTGGTGTGGTGATAGAGAAACCATTATTTCTGGCTAAATTGGCTTCTAATGGTGCCTACTATTATGTCACTGCAAAAGCAATTGTGAGACCTAGTGACAACAGTCCTAGTGAAGAAATTCAGTTTAGAGATTTACACTTATAGTGCTGACTTGCTGCAAACTTCATTGATTAGTAGTAACGTTTCTTTTTTAACGCTCGGCGCATGCGCACGAGGGTTACAGTAGTCTGTTTGTCTGTCTGTTTGTCTGTCTGTTTGTCTGTCTGTTACCGCTCTACTGCCAGCGTAAAACATTTATGCAACAAAATGAACGTACCAGCCAATTTTTCGCCAAACTCCAAAGGTTTTCAACTGAGGGATTTTGCTAAAAAGCTTTCTCTCACGAGTTATAGCTTATTCTTTGTCTTTAGCATAGCGAGGTCAGCCATTTTTCAGTTCCCAGTATAGTAAACTATGGTTAAATCCCCTCCGTATACTACCTGTGGTAATGCCTATAACCATATATGGCTACAGGATATACTTCATAGGCTATATATAGAGCAAACTCAGGAATGCCAATCTGTAGTTGTCACGTGGCAGTGCATGTCTATTAAAAGCCCACCATTCATCCTGGTCATAGGCTTTTCCGCGCTTACTACGGCGCGTACTTCTCTACACATGAAACAATTTGAAACAATTTGAAACACATGAAACATTATGAAACGTTATGACGTGTGTGGGTGTGGTCATTGACCACGTGCATGCGCGCGCACGCTCATTTTTAGGCCAGCAAGCGCGCGATCATTCGAAGTGTGAGATTCTCAAGGTGTCAAGCAAGGTCCTTCTATCTGACAAGTGCCCATCGAAGAATTCGTTCTCAGTCAACACAAGCCACTCCAGGTTTGAACAGATCTCAATGCACCTATTAATTTTATATAATAAAGCATGCTCCATCACAAATAGCCCCACATCTTGGCTTCATGAAGTCCCAAAAGACTCATAAACCTATGTCATACAAGCAGTGGCATAGGCGGCTCTCTGCGTACGCTTCTGGAGCATTCAAGTTTCACAGAGGCCAGAGACCTGCCAAAGAGACCAGGTGGGGGAAGGTGCTGAATAAAATAGAAAAATATGCTCAGGACGGAACAAAGGATGTGTTAGGGAGGCCCGTCACCTGTACATGTGGGTATCATCTTAGAAAAAAAAGCAAGGTAGCTCTTATAATACCAAATAGGCTAAATTCTTATAGTATTAAAAATATTTTATAGGCCCTTCCCACTGTTCCGACATCATCTGCCACTGGCACTGATGTTGACCACTCCTCCTCCTCCTCTGGTGAACCTCACAATATCACCACACCTACAGTAAGTTGAGAAATTATTATTAGATCCATTAAAATCACTATTTCTACTAATAACAGCCAACTGTAACATTTGAGCCACCTATCCGTAGCCCTAGACGTGTACCACGCGGTGTTGGGTATTTTTCTTCAATGCATTCGGCAGTAAAGCCAACGGTACATATTTGTATAATAAATATGCTGTAGTGTAGATCTATATTAATAAACAGGTGCCACCACCACGTCACAAACGCTCACACTCCGTTGAAATTCCATCACAACCACTAGTACGACCATTCAGGTCTCTCTCTCCGGCTCCAGCACATTCTACTGCTACTTCACCCTCTACTCTGAGTGACTCTCCGACAGCTCCGTCGTTGGAACCAACCAGCCCTTCACCAAAACACCTTTCGGCCAAATCAGTATGTGCTTATTGGATAGAGAAGATGACCCTAATATTACTGTACCCATTATTTTCCTCAAGCTCCCACCACCTTCACCACGTCAACCCACAGACTACAGCCTGCGCCTTCCGGTTGGCTGGCAGACCAATGTCTCTGTTTATGACAGAGCATGGATGGGGCGAGCACTCTTCTCTGATAAGAAGGGTACACTGACAGCTAACCTAAAGCTGTGGTGGGAGCCTCCCCAGTACCAACCGTCATCCACCATGCCCACACCAGACAGCTACTACCACAAAAGGTTGCTGCTGTGGATGCCCAAAAAGATGTGGAAAGTCGACTTTAAGTGTCCCAACTGTCCAGGCCAGATTCTGCGGTCAAGGGGACTATACAAGAACGTCCGTCTCGTGATGGATCTGAGGGATTTCTTTTATATCGCTTCAGAATATCTTGACTGCAGAGAGTGCAACAGATCATTTATTTCTTGGGATGAGAGGTAAATTATGTGTGTACATGTACGTATGCCAAATTATTTTACTAATTAATTCAATTTTGTAGGATCCTATCTCAGCTACATGAGAGTTTGAAGGCAAAATTTCCTGTTATCCTTACCAGAAAGTATGCTTGCCATGTTTCTGTGGTCAGCTTACTAAGAAGTAGACATCTTGGTAATAGCACCACTGCTTTTCGAAACAGTCTGCTTGAAGTGCACAGCGACCAGTGGCTGAAGAAGACACTGAGCTATCTCAGCGACTGCGATCGCCACCGAAAGGGTGTAGTAAGCATTGCCACTCAACCACAGTACCAGCCTCCACTACCATTCCCTCCATTCCCAACAGCCAGGTAGCTATTGCATGCTTCATTACGCACAGTTTATGTTAATAATTTGGTACCATGTAGATGGTTCTTGACTGCCTATGTGCGTGATGTTTGGAGCAGACTTCCTGCACTCCAAGCTTCTATCACTTCCACTTTTGGGGCGATCTTGAAGATCGATTCAACCAAGAAAGTTGTCAAGAAGCTGCAGGGGTCTGCCGCCAACTCTGCCAGCTGGGCAACTAACATCGGAAATGAGAGGGGAGAGGTGCTGATTTCTGTCCTGACTCAATCGGAGTCAATAGAATCTCTCAGCAACATGGCAAATGGTCTCGTGGACCGCTACACAAAGGCCAGTGTGGATCCCCCCATTCTATTGTACACAGACAGAGACTGCTGCTCCCAACATGGAAAGTCTAAACTCTGTGTAAGTACTTTCAACAATGTAAAGGCTTTTAAATCCACTGTGGTTCTGTACATTCTACACAGATACTGTTTTCCGGGTGGAAGGGATTGGAGGTCAGGTTGGATATTTGGCACTTTATGAGGCGCTTGGCGAAGGGGTGCACAAGTGAGTCACATCCTCTCTATGGCATGTTTATGTCAAAATTGTCTGGATGCATCTATGAGTGGGACGCAGAAGACTATACGCGACTCTTGAATTCCAAGCGTGAAGAACTTTTGCAGGCAGGTGTACCCAATCCATCCACGAGTGCCACAACTAAAGCTGTCACTAAAGAGGAGCTAGCCAGACACTGCAGAAGAAGGACGAGAGGTGTGGAGGAGACGACACAATTAATCGAGGAGCTTCTACTGAGCATGTCTCATGCTACTGACACTCTTGGTGTACCCCTCTTCAGAAAGGAGATCAAAGAGATTTGGGAGGAGCAGCAGAAGCATGTTCCGTGTCTCCAGGATCCTCCAGGTATCTCCCTCTACACCATCACAGGCTACCTCCAAAAAGGCGGCATCTCTTTACCAGTGTTGCGCTGTGCTCGAGGCACCACTTCATTGGAGTCCTTCCACCTCCATCTGGCAAGATTCATCCCTGGTAGTTCAGCTGGTGATGTAAACTATCAGGCATACCTGCTAGAGGGAATTGTCAGATGGAATGCAGCCAGAGCTGCAGCTGCCAACCCAGAGACTCAGATTCAGAGTCAAAACCTGAGCTCGTTTGACATTTGCCTGAAAGAGAGGGTATGCTTGATACTGAGGGATTGATCATGATTAAAATAATTGTTTCATTACGACAGGTCAACAAGCTCAGTACCTCTGTCCTTGGTACACCCACTTTCACTAGCCACCAGCTACCATCCAAGTACACTGGCGAACTCGTTGGTGTAGAATACCTCTACCAGCAGAGTGGGGGGACATTTGCTACCAAGAGTGAGGATCTAGACAAGGAAATCGATGAAGGTTTCGGAGACATCGAAGATCAAATTACTGATATATCACCAGCATCAACTAGCCAAGAGATGGAGACCGTGAGCTTTCCAAGCGAAGAAAGTGATGTTGAGGTTGAGGAGGTAAACATCATTTTCTGTATAATTATTATATGCACGCATGCATGGATACACATCCCCACCACCTCTCCAACCCCTCACACACACATACACACTTGAAAAAAGGCATTGAGCCAGAGATGGAAGCAGTAGAGAAAGATTCTCGTGACTCCAGAGGTATCTCAGGTTGGGACAGGGTGGATAAACTTGCTAGGGCTCTTATCAATCTAAGCGGACTGTGTGTGAGTACATCTGAAGCAAAAGAAATTGAGCGTCTCTATGATGATCTCATAGACTATGACAAGAGACCCCTAGTTTTCCAGCCAGTGGTTCACAAACCTCCAAAAGGACGTTTTGCACGTTCAAAACGTACCAGCGGCTATCCTACAGTTGACCACATGAAACGGTATTTCCAATCTATAACACAATGAATTTGCCGATGATAATACATGCATAATACTTCTATTATTGTAGTTGCTTCCTGTCAGGGCGTTTGCCTGCTTCCTGTCCCTCAAAAAGTAGAGTTGTTGAGGCCATTTGTATGCTTCTCCTCGATAAACACCATGCACCAGCAAAGGGATCGAATTCAGGAGGAAAGCCGTCGAAGTTCGCCTCCAGGTGGAAGCTCATCATTTCCTCGTACAATCAGGTGCGGATGAGAGTACTGAACAGTGAGGAGCTACTGGATCACACAGGTCTACACCTCTTTGCCATCAATGAGTTCACCCTTGTAAGTGTTGTTTTCTGTCCACTGGCTACAACAAATTATTCCAATATTAATGCAGTTACGATGGTTCAAAAACACCACCAGGAGGGATGAGGTGAAAATGCTAATGCAGGGACTCTCCCTCCCAGCTCTGACGACATGTGCCAGCTCTCCACTTCTCCCTCACAGAGACGCACAACCGCCACCTCCACCAGTTGATCCATTTGAGCTGGATGATACCACAGGGAAAGCTGTTGCTAGATTCAACCCTCAGACAGAGAGACAACCTCCCCCTCCTCCTGATCCTGTGGATGCTAGTGCTGATGCAAATTTGAATGTGGGGGCTACCATTCAGATAGCCAGTAAGTCGCGCACCAGTGAGTGGAGGGAGCGGAAGAGGCAGCAGGTGGCAGCAGGAAACCCAGGACCAACGAAGAAGGTCAGGAGACAGTACTGCTGTCGAGTGTGTGGCCAAGTCCAGAGCACAGGTTAGTTACATGTACTATAGTCAGGCGCAGCAATTTACATACTACTTTATCTTGCTGTCGAATATAGAGACTGGTCACACACAGTACCGTGGATACAGGTACTGTCCACAAGCTCCAGGTCAGGTGTCTCAGGAGGAATGGAAGGCCGCCCGGAAGGCCGAGGCAGCATCAAAGGGAGCATCTAAGGCAGCTGCCTCTGAGTGACTCTATCTGAATTTTTCAAACACATCAATATGCTGTAATAATGATCGTTAATTTCTATAATATATTATGCTGCTCACATTCCCTAGTTACCACACATATGCACATAACTCCAACTTCCATGCTGTTCACACTGTTTTCCTGTGCACATAATTGTACAGTTATACCAGATTTAAACTAATTGGAACTTATAGTTGGTGAGAAATGGTACCACTGTGTGTTATCTGGATTTGACCAAAGAAAGTTGTCAGATAGTCTCATCAGGTGCTCACTACACTCAGTTTTAAATTTCCCTCCTTTCCTTTTCTCCTCCCCTTCCTCCTCCCCCTCCTCTTCTCCCTTCCTCTTTCTTCCTTTTCCCCCCTCTTTCCTTCTTTTCCCCCCCTCGTAGAGAAGAACCGCCCCCGGCTTTGTCTGTCTGTCTGTCTGTTACCACTCTACTGCGTGCGTAAGGTATTTATGAATAAAATTGAACGTACCAGCCAATTTTGCGCCGAACTCCAAAGGTTTTCAACTAAGGGATTTCGTTAAAAAGCTTTCTCTCACGAGTTATAGCTTATTCTTCGTTTTAGCACACCAAAGTCAGCCATTTTTCAGTTATAGCCCTAGCGCATGTGCGTTAGTCTATTAATAGCACTAGGTTAAATTTAGCTCCATTTGCCAAGAGCTTATATAGCACTTCCTTACCTGTGGAAACCAAGTCTGTAGTGTGGTTTGTAACCAGGTCTGTAGTGTGGATGTGGTTGGTTTGATATGTATGTGTGCACACAGCCAGCTGGCTGCAGCCACTGCTTGCTGCACTCCTGATTGGGAAAACCAAGGGCTTATAAGCCCTTGGGATAACCTTGTTGCTTTGCAGAATACATGCATGCTTTCTTATTGGACAATCACTTCACATGACAAGGGAATATAAGCGCCAGACACTTAATTCACACTAAAACTTTTCACACCGTATGCAGGGTGATGGTTCCAAATTAACAATTGAATAATTTTCCTAGGGTACCTCCTATTATGTTTGTATATGGAAACCATGCACCAGATCATGGAGATGCTCTACCGCCGAGCGTTTGGCACCAATGGTGTTCATTTTGCAAGTAATAGCTGGATATGCTCCTGCTATTAGTCTAAATTTTACATGTACATGTATAATGTATGATTAGTAGTAGTAGTAGCAATTTTGTGTGGACAATGACAACCGATTGCTTTTAAATTATCCCTTGTGCATGTGTGTGGAGTAATGACAGAATTGATCATTACATAATAATATTATATACAGGTCATAGTTGCATGTAGAGGTTGTAACGACGCAAATGCGATCCCGACCCGTTCGCGATACGCCGGTAAGTACGCCGCCGCGATCGCTGGATGATATGGATGGGAGGGGCTGGGAGGTCAGGGGATGGGTTGCGAATGGTTAGCAGGGTTAGTGTGGGAGGGGCTGGGAGGTCTGGGGATGGGATGCAAATGGTTAGCAGGGTTATAGTCTCTAGGGTTTGCGTATACGTGGACTGGAGGGGCTGGGTTGTGAATGGTTAGCAGGGTTAGTGTGGGAGGGGCTGGATTGTGTAGGGTTTGTCTATAAAATAGTTGAAATAATGGCTGCCAGCAGCAACAACGGTGGTGGCCAAGTGCTTGGGCTCTTATGTATGGGACGGAATAGAGCGGGTTCGAATCTTGCCGTACACTTTGACTTTTTTCCCTGTCGAATTTTTCTAAGTGTTGATAGATCGCATTAGCGTTAGCTAGATCGCATTTGCATCGTAACAGAGGTCTCTAGAGCACAAATTTCTTACTATGCTAGCTGCTAGCACACAGTACATGTAGATTAGTTTAACTTGATCATGATGACATCTGAACTATATTGAGCTTGATCTCGAGCATATTATGTAATTGAAATACCATGGTATCCCCAAGTGTGGTCAGTGGGTGCGGCTGATAAAATGTGAATGTTAGCATCCCCGGCTTAGCCCATACACAACAATTACCTCTTCATTGAGGATTCAAGCATTACCTAGAGAATCTGTGGTACATGCTTGTAGTCATACCACACGACTTTTGTCATACAGATGTACATGCATAAGCTTATACACTATATGTAGGCAACTATGTTTACAGTCATGTACAAGAGTACTCACATTGGTTATTTGTCCCTCAGGTAAGAAGACTCTGATGGTCTCAGGAGGTATTGGAAGGTGGGACTGTTGCGGGTAGTAAGGGGTGGAGGGGGAGGACGAGGGAGGGATATAGTGGGGAGAACTTGGCCCCGGGGGAATGTGGACAGAGTTTTGAGTGTGAGAGCTGCCTATTTGGGGTGAAAGTGCAATAAATGAACGTATGTAGCACGCCAAGTTCCGTATTCTAGGAGAATTATTGCTTTATTGAATTATTACCGTGTCTTCAAGGGCAGTGTACGAGGGAGCCTTTGTATGGCGAACAATTTATAAACATAAGGTCTAAAGCATGTTCTTCATTTCTGCAGGGCCTTTACCCATCCCTGTTATGTACATGTCTAACCAGCCGTCTAACAGTCAGTTCACAGCACATCCCATGCCCAATGCTGAGTGAGCTAATATGGAGACGAATATTCTAACACACATATAGGTACAATGTATTTGTGAACATTTTATCATATATTCTTGTGTCCCCTCTGTCTTAGACTAATGGACTCGGGAAATGGTGGCTACATGTTATCAGTTATGTATGTGCACCTTGCTCAGGTGGCTTTACTTGATCCTTCCCTCTTGATATGAGGAATCTCTCCTTCCTTTGCAGCTCAGCCAAACGCTCATGAAGTTCATTCTCCTCCTACATAAGCCATTGCACATTCATTTAATCAAAACACTATATGCATAACAAATGATACGATGTATATCCACACACAATTAAGGCGTTGAAGGGTATGTCCATCACACCGGACATTAAGCTCAATACATGTATGCAATAATTATATTGTACAACTGCATTATTATTACGATGCATTAAGCTGAGAGCTTTTAGGGGCTTAACAATATTATTATAGTGTGGTTGTTAATGTTCATACCTCAATGACAAGTAAAGGTCGGTTGACTGGGGGAAATTGAGACTGAATTTCATCAAGCTGCTTTTTGGTTAATCTGATGACCTCACGGATCTCACGGACCTAATATAATATTATATTTTTATGTACAATTGCACCTATGTAATATCCACTATCCACATACATATTTCTGTACGTAGCTATGAGGAAATTATGATGAAAGTTAGCCGTTATTGGCAGTAACTAATTGTCATCAGTGACTGCAGTCAGACAATGGTAGTATAATGTATAGCATATTATATAGACACTGTGAAAAATGGTTATGTTAATTTTATTTTTGTTGATATTACTTTATTATAATTTAGGTTTTAGTTTATTGTGCATGTATAATGGTATTTTGAGTAATTTTGTGCATATTTAGTTTCATTTTATGGTCAATTGTGACTGTTAGGCTTGGCTTGGTGGTTATTTGTGTCTTTTGAGTTGGATTACGGTTTATAGGATTAAGTTATTCCCCCCCCCCCCCCCCCCCCCCCCGGAGTGTGGAGAACTAGAGCTCTCTAGAGATACCATATACCCCATGCTGCATCTATCAGAGATGCATGGACACGCGAGAGCTACAGCAATAAGCATGCGCCCTTTGACAACCTTTATTGTGGTAGGTTGTGCACATAAGCAGAAAGCAAATGGGAATAGTGTCGATAAGCCAGCTTTTCAACTATTAAGATGGATTTGTAGTGCTTACACGTTGCTCAGAGGCTTAGATCTTCAGGTCTGATGATTTTTGTGTCCACAGACAAACAGATGGACAGAACTGATTACTTACCCCTTGAACATGCGCGTGGGTTAATAATTTGTATGTATCTCACCTCTCTAGATGGATCAGTAGTGCCAGGATCAGTTCCGTAATCTGAGTCATGATAAGAACTGGAAGTCTGGGAGCCATCAATATACTTGCCTACTCCCATATGACCAAACAGGGGATTCTGAGCCAGGTCAATGTCTATACAGTAAGAGAAAGCGGTGTTGTGTGGGTGATCACTTGGCCACTATATTTAGCTTCAAATGCACATGGATATAATATTATGTTTTCTCAAGCTCCATAATTATCACAATATCATGTATTCGGTGGCATGCTCACCAACTACACTTTCAGTGTCAGCTTCAGGTTCAGTAGTCTGCTGTTTGGCCGCCTCCTCCTGCATTCAGAATGTGAGACAAAGTATAATGTCCATACATGTCATATTTGCGCATGTAGTTACCTTGGGTGGTTGCTGTTTATCATCTCTTTTGGAATCAGTTTTATTGTCAGTGAGTTGTGGTACAAAGGACTTATTATTTTGTGATTCTAGATCTAGTACCTCTTTACTGCAAATTTTACCTGCATCTCCTATGATTATATAATATAGTGAGATACTGTTTAGGAGGTTTCTAGCTACGTGATTTAGAGGACCCAAGGGTTCTCTCTGAGGGCTTGTAAATCATGATCACATTATATTATAGAAACCAACTATACAGTGTCTAACAACTTTTAAATTAGATCCTAGCAACAATGCCCAAATTAAGGCTTGACAAATAAACTGCCGCCTAGCAACAACCCAACAAATTTTACGAGTATTCTGTAGAATTCTACAAGATATATACCACCTGCTTGGTCCAATCATATTTCACTATAATTAGGATCTACGTAGTATTAGTAAAATTGCAGAAAATGTACACCATAAGGTAGAAGACCAACAGATTCTAAAGTGACATAATATGAACTGCTGCTATAGTTAAGCAACTAATAGGCAAATAATAATATTATTATTTCAACAGAGCTTATAAATGATTTTCTATAAGGATACTAGGTTTCAATTGAACCCTAAAATTAATTGTTACCATTAAATGGTAACAATTTTAGTACTAGTATATTTAGGGTGGCAGTGAATATTATCATTAATTACCTCACGCGCATGCGCAAGGGGTAAAGTAATTGGTCAATCGTTGTCGTCGTTGTTGTCGTGATCACAAAAATCGCTATATCTCGAGATATAGGTACCTAAGCAACCCGTAAGCACAGCGAATCAATCGAATCCGACGAAAAACTGGCTTCAGTGTGCGTCAAATCGATGGACACGGTCCACAGGCGTCACAAATAGTGCCTTTTTGTTGGCTAACGTAGCCACGCCTATCGACAGTGCCTACTCAATGCATAATGCATGTTTTCTGCTCATGCGCACAACATAAGTAGCCAAAATATGACTGGTAAAGATCGTTGAAATCAATTATGCTCATGAAATCCATGACGGAGCTGAAATCTGCAGCCCTATGGACCCAAATCATAATATAAGATAGCTATACCATTACAATAAAATATTGGAAGTATCAGTTCATATCTCCTAGTAGTGTAGATCTAGTGCAGCATTTCCACTAACTTTCTGAAGTTCACAAAATTATAGCCCTGTACACAAAAGCAACTCTATAGATTGCGCAATGTGCGCGCGGGGTATGTGCTCTACAGAGCTCTAGTTAATGATGTGCAGTCCTTAATTACCAGGAAAACTCACGTTTGTAAATTGAATTTTCTTGGGTACGCTGTCTTAATATTTGCAATATCGCTTGATTTCAACTTGAGCTTATCAGCAATGGGGCCTTCCCACTCAGCCATTGAGTCAGCAACCTTACCAAGCTGCTTCTCTTTAAACTCAATATCCACACCTGTATACAATGAACAGATATCAAACAATCCTATAATTAATCATCTATCATGCAGAGCTACCTCTTTTCCATATCCTATAGCCATTTGGTGGATGAGTGCATTTGTGAGAAATTTTGCATCGTAACTTAAGAGGTCAACTTGATGCAATCACAGCAGGATGCGGGTGGATTTTGCAGTCAGGCAGTGTACAATAAAAGGTCCAAAAATATACACATTTCTTGTACAGTTTGGTCACAATCTTCATACACTTGTCAACCTGCATATATACTTCCTTGTAGGCAAGATTTCGTGTAAGTTCTGTTTCAGATTCTGGACATTCATCTTCTGAATCTGCACATGCAGAACTATCTTCTTCAGGATCCAAAGCAATTTCGAGGTGGGTGGGTAAGATTTTGAGAGTAACATCATAAGCCCCAATACTGAAAGAAACTTGATTTCTGAATATTCTGTGTGGAAGGAGATACCAATGCTTTTTTGAATTCATTTCGTTGGTCATCAGACACTTAATTAGAGCTCCGGCTATGCCTCTGGGACAGAAGCCAGTTTCAAATGCAATTAATGCTTTTGGTGGGGTGTTGGGAGGTGTTGATCCTGCTGAAGGATCCTGAGCCTTTGAAACATGGCAAAGTGCAGATGGGAAAAAATATTTTTCTCCATACTGATCCTTGAATAGAGCAGCCAGTCAACGGTGATTTAAAAGCTTTGTGAGCCACGTAAACGGTAGCTCAACCTCTTTACTGGATCTCTCACTGATTCTTTTCATGACTGTGAGAGAAATGATACCCTTCTGACGAAATTCTTCGATTTCATTTTCATTTGCATTCTTACCAACAAATGTCTCTTTTATCAAGTCTGTGATCTTGTCAAACAGTATCTGTGGATCGATCACTACAAGTGAATCGAGCTCTTGATCGTCAAAGTATCTGACAAGCCCCAGTCTGGAGTGAATGAAAGAGAGAGCTGTGGTTAGTTCTTCATGGCTTGATATTCCACATTCTTGGGCAATCTTGAAGCAATTCTTGAGCCTCAACACTCGACTTGATTTATGTTTTTCACGAAGAATTAAGCTGAAAATTAGCCAGGATGAAGGACATTGTACTGTAAAGTCCTTATGACACTTTTCCTCTACAGTTTGCTGTACGGCAAATCGGATATTTTGAAAATCATCATCATCTTTGCAAAGATTATTCACAGTAAAAATTAAACGACTGCCACAGCTACTATCGAAATTTGATGCAAACTGAATTGAACCTTGATGATAGAGAGAAGTTTGTTTCACATATCTTTGAATTTTGTCATCAATCGGGGCTATATCTTCTGTCTCTGACTTCAAACAACCCCTGTGTGTTCCAATTATGAAAACCGTAGGCTTTAGAGTGATTTCTTCATCACGAATTTGAACACTGACAAAATCAAGCGTGTAAATGGTTGCAAGCATTTGGAGAATTTCTTCCATTAGTGTAGAAGGTGACAAATACCTCTCTACTGAGCCATCAGGATACTCATAGCATACTTCGTATGGCTTATCTAGATCATGGTGAAGTGGAAATGTGACAAAAAATATTGAGGGACCACAGACTAGGAGGGGGAGATGTTCCTGAAACTCAATCTGTCCTCCCGTGTTGGTGAGGTAGAGAGACCATGATGATTCTAGATGCTCACGAAGTGCATCCATGCGTCGTAATTTCACTGCCTTCTTGAAGACATCTACTGGTGCCAAATCAGAATGGTAAACCGTTATGTGTTTATTCTCTTCTTGAACAGTATCAGATTCTGTATCATCACTAGGCTTGTCTGCTTTGGGTGTGTCTTGTTCTTCTTGTTCTGATACTTGATCCAAGTTTGTTTTTGAAGGCAGTAGTGGCTTTGAATTCTTGTCTTCCATTGATTCCGATTTCTTTAGATAAATATATTTGATGGCGACTGGTCTTGGTATATCACTCGAATGTGAATAATGTTTGGCAGTTGTCATCATTAGCTCAAGTGCCTCTTCATCATAGTTCAACTTCCGCCACTTCAGATTACATTTATCACTTGCTACTGCACACAGCTTCTTCACCTCCACTTTAACTACATTCTCCAATACTCCAGTGCTTGGTGATGCAGTTTTAGGATCTGGTGGTCCTTCTCCTGTCAAACGTTTCAATAAAGTATTCTTTCCAGATCTTCCAGGACCAACAATCACTCCATGAGCAATGGTATGATCGATAGTTCCTTTGGTACTTATTGACTCTTCCATTATAGTCAAAAAATTCTTTTCCACTTCAGGCATATATTTATCATCTAATCGTAGATCAAAGTTAGTACCAAGGCTAGCAGTGAGCTGAGACACTATAGCACCAAATTCTGGATCATTGCATGCACGTAATTTGTTACCAGAAAGATCAAGGCGTTGTAGACGTTTGCAGCTTGTCGAAAGAGTTGTGGTAAAACATTTCAAGAAATTCACGTTAGTATCTTCTGCAAGCGATCCTTTCAAGATTAAGATTTCCATTTTTCGCATATTATCTTTATTGATATGTTGCTGAAAGCATTCTAAACATGCTACTGAAAGAGAGTTAAAGGAGAGGTCTAACTGAGTGAGGCTTTTACAAGAAGAGTTGACTAATGCATCAATAATCGCCTGGAGACCTACTTCTCCTATATCACAGCTACGAAGAAACAGCTTTTCTAAAGAACCGAAAGCAGATGAAGCTCTGCTGAAGAAATCAGCTATTATTGCATCACTGAGACCATTATCACTAAGATCAAGCCCTTTCACTTGAATCATGTTGGATTGATTGCCAAGTACAGTAGCTAATTTGGGAATCTGCTGTGCTTTTAATTTACAATTTTGAAAGTTGATCTCCACATTGCTTGGTTGGTCTATCTTCTCTAGCACATGAACCATAGCCACGCACTCATAAGCATTCCGAGCATGAAGCATAATCGTTAAACCTGAAGCAACTAGTGATTTAGCTACTTCTCGATTGACTATTCCATTCTTAGATTCGAATGAAAGAAGGAACATGTCTTTGCAGTAATGGTGCAGTTTTTTAACTACTTCCGACACAATGTCAGAACTTGGATTTTCACTCACACTTAAGTAAAATCTACAGAACATGGGATTAATGTGACGCATGCTCTTTATCACCATTAACTGTTCACTTTGTGATCTTGTTGTAAGATGTGAAACAGCAAGGTAATATCTGAAAGCAGGACAGAGAAAGGAGAACACTACTTCATCACTCCCAATAATTGCAGGCTTAAGCAGACCGAACATTTTCAATTCTGTTGACAGATAAGTGGAGGCCATAGATTGTGAAAAATCAGCTTGGCATTTTTCGAAAGCTAACTGGCACAAATGCAACCATGACTGCTGTAATTCATCTGGGAGACCTCGATAATTTGATAATTTCAATAAATTTTCATCCTCTCTTGTGCTATTAATTTTTAATTGAGCAAGGTTCCAAGCAAGCTTCTCGTACAATTTTGGCATAGTGCTGGGAAGGGGGTCAGTACTTGACTTGCAATAGCTGCATATCATGGCAAGATTGAGAGGCACACTACATACGCTTCCCAGTAGGGGGTTACTCTCTAACTGTGCTTTCAATTTCTCTGGATTGCTGCTAAGTTCATACTGGATATATGAGTTAGTTGTTTCTTCACTAAATCCTTGAACTGTAATGAAGCGGCTGATGGACTGCTGGGTTACTGGAACAGACTTAGATGTCACCACAACAGTCAAAGATGAGCTGGGGATAAAATCATCAAAAAGAAGGCGATACAAGAATGATTCTGTTGAGCTATCAGACACCGAAAGCTCATCCCAACCATCGGCAATCATAAGAATATTTTCTTTCTTGTTTGCCATAAGGTGCGTTGCTGCAATAGAGCATACTTCATCATCAAATTCAAGATTTTTGAACAGCTCTAGCAAATTTTGAGCTGAGGCTACACCCCTGTGGTTGAGTGGAAGAAGAAACACCATAAGAAATTCCTGAAAGAGCTCCCGATTTGCCCAGTCCTCAGCAATTGAAGCACAAAGAGTAGTTTTGCCAATGCCAGCTTCGCCTACGACAAGAATCCTCGTGTTAGCTCCCTCCTTTCTATCCTGGCCTCCCTTGAAAAGGCTACTGTAAGAGAGGCGA
This sequence comes from Cliona cf. orientalis, assembly GCA_963930775.1. Classification (NCBI taxonomy): domain Eukaryota; kingdom Metazoa; phylum Porifera; class Demospongiae; order Clionaida; family Clionaidae; genus Cliona; species Cliona cf. orientalis. The sequence continues at coordinate 5,937,234 of OZ005699.1, read as the reverse complement.
ATCGATTTTCCACCGATGCCCCTATCATCTGTCAATTGATTGGATGAATACTGCTGACCTTCGACTAACTCTAAACTGGCTATGTTCTTCAACTGGCATGGGCACTGCTTTTTGCAAGCATTTTTTATGGTCATGTACTTCTTTCTGATTTGCGAGAGGATGTGGTCTGAAATTTCAATATCCTGTGCAACTTGCTATTTATACCACAGTTTGAGTGTGAGTGCGTGTGGGGGTATTGATTTAGGTGAGTGATCATGAGCTACTAATAACTGTATAATATCACATATCAAGATCATTAACTTTGCAACATCAATGAAATTCATGGAATAATCATGATTAATATTATTTTGAACATCAATTGACCAATGTGTGCCTTACCTTAGTTATCTGGGCTGAGCTTGATGCACTGATGATACTACCGGTTCCATAGCCAGTGTCAGCGTTAGAAACCATATCCTCTGGCTTTTCCTGCTCACCTGACATGAGTAACTGTGTATCCTAAATTAATATTCATGTGAATATTTAACTGTGATTTAATAAACTGTGGCTTACACCAGTTATCAGAGATGAGCTGATAACACTGTTTGTGTCACAGCCAGTATCAGCATTAGAGGCTGTATCCTTTGACTTTTCCAAGGCCTGTCCACTCATTGTGGGCGCCATTTTAGCATCTGATAGCAAAAATACATATAGGTTATACTACAAGCACCAGTGGTATAATGGCTTATCCCACAAGTGGGCGTAGTATAACTGATTTGTACCACTGAAATGAGCTACTTTATGTCACACTGTAAACTTTTCCAGACAATAATTAAGAGAAAAGGTCACCAAACTAGCTCTTGCCATATTTAACCCTACACTATGGGCTCTTGATCTGCAGCTATGTCCGGATCGCTAGTTGGCTATCTACTAGGATCTTCTACAGATGGTCACACTAATCTTGAGGCCAACATGCAAGTTTGCAGACTAGCTGCATGGATATCATAGCAAATTAGGCAAACATAGCAGGCCCCTGAGTCCCTAGCATGAACACAGTGCCTATGCTTATAGTCTGGTATATTAAAAATTGTCTTGGTAACTATTCTGCTTATTCTGTGGATAGGTGGCTGTTTTGGAGCTTTCTCTGATCTTTTGATAACCCAAAAATCTGGCCTATACTTTCTACTCTGTGGCTGTAATCATTACTATTTCAATGTAGCTACTGCTTAAAATTCAATTCTGTGAAACTAATCAGCAATTAGCTGCAGCTAGGCTAACAAAACCACAAAGAATGTCAGGTATAAGTTGTAATTGCTAGGCATAACCACTAAGAATGCACAGTATATTAAGTTGTAGTTGCTAACCAACACCACAAAGCATGCACTGTATAAGTAGAGGTTAATTACTTATTCTCACCTGGTCCTAGAGCTACCCACAGCCTACCAGCACTATATACAAGCTATTTATTGCACTGGCAGTGCCTTTGATCTCTATGGCTTCAGTGGTACAATATAGGTTATACTACAAGCATGAGTGGGATAAGCGATTTACACCACGAGTGTGAAGCACAGTGGCGTAATGGCTTATCCCACGAGTGGGCGTAGTATAACTGATTTGTACCACTGAAATGAGCTACTTTATGTCACACTGTAAACTTTTCCAGACAATTAAGAGAAGAGGTCATCACGCAAACTAGCTCTTATTTAACCCTATAAAAACTCAGTAAGGGGCCAGTGTGATGCTAGTCTCGTCCCCAGACCCCACCCTCGAGGAGGGAAAAGGGTCTGGTGAATTTGGACACAATCCTTGGGCCAGGGAAAGGAATTTGAGCGCTCCAATGAGATTGCAGCTTTAGCGTAGTCATATGACTCGCCAACCGCAGGAATTCAACGCGCCATTGCCTTCTGTACAAATAAATATAAATTTGAATTGTCGGTCCACGCGCAGCCGCGCCAATGACCAATCAGATTCAAGGTTTGTTTCACTATTGCGGTGTTGGCGCGCGCCCACCGAGCCGGCCAAACCAAGGAAACTGTCCAAATTCACCAGACCCCTTTCCCCCTTTTTGGGGTGGGGTCTGGGCACGAGACTAGTGTGATGCCAGTGCTTATAGTAGTTGTGCGTAGTAGCTGTGCAGTGTTCAGTTCTACCAGTCTCAGTGTATATCGGAAGATGAAGCTATTTCTCTTGCTTTTTCTGTGGTATATATCATGGAGCCAGCTGGTTTAAAAGTGATGATGGCTGGTCATTCAAAACACTAGAACCAAGTATGCAGAAAGTTACTTTCACCGATGCTATGGGCTCTTGATCTGCAGCTATGGCCCGGATCACTAGTTGGCTATCTACTAGGATCCTCTACAGATGGTCACACTAATCTTGAGGCCAAAATGCAGGTTTACAGACTAGCTGCATGGATATCATAGCCAATTAGGTCCACATAGCAGGCCCCTGAGTCCCTACCATGCACACAGTGTCTATGCTTATAGTCTGGTATAAAAACTGTCTTGGTAAAGCTACTGCTTAAAATTCAATTCTGTGAAACCAATCAGCAAACTAGCTGCAGCTAGGCTAAAAAAACACAAAGCCTGAAGGTGAGGTACATGTATAAGTTGTAGTTGCTAAGCAAACCACCAAGAACGCACAGTATAATTAGGGGTTAATTACTTATTCTCACCTGGTCCTAGAGCTACCCACAACCTACCAGCACTATAAGTGATTTATTGCACTGGTGGTGCCTTTGATCTCTATGGCTTCAGTGGTACAAAAGATGTTGTGTGCAATAGTTTCAAATCATGCAAGTACCCAGGAAACTCTATGTAAGCCATACTAGATGCACAATGTTACATAATGGTTTCCTGCTAGTGATCAATAATAATATTATCTGTATGCATATTGGGTCCACTGGAGAATGGAATGTAAAGTGCGAATAACTTGATACACTTATCTAGTATACGATGTACATGAATTAATATCACAAAGTCCCACTACATGTACATGCAGTAATCAAAAATTCTATAAGTGGTATAATTATTATACTAATTGTTAATATCATGTTACTTATTAAACATCGTATAATAGCTATACCTTCTCTATAGTATTATGATAGCAGGATATGAAGTTCATTATTAGGCCACATAAACTAAATTCGCTGTTTATCGTCACCACTTTTTCTATTTTCCATGCGGGCGAGCGGTCATTATTCATTATTCATTGTCCATTTTCTTTATCATTGCAAGCCACGCCCCTCACTCAAGGGGCGTGGTTTACCATTAACGGGCAATGCTAAGGTTAAAGGTCATGCGTACTCGTTGCATTCCGTTGAGGACGAGTCTAAGGCAATTTTTCTACTTGTTAGTGTGTCGTTATAGAAGGGAAACAAACGCTTTGGACGGCTGTGCATATATGTCGAACATTTGAAGGTTTTGTGCAGTGTTCATGTGATCAATAATGAATAATGAAAATTTTGCTGGATCTTCAAAATAGCATGCGGGCGGTGACGCTTAACAGTGAATTTAGTTTGTGTGGCCTTATAGATGTACCTTTAACTTGCAATTGATGCTCTTTAGCGAGTTTCTCAAACAGAGGTGGGTCCACCTTGCTAACTGTTTTCAGAAGTGATTTCCAGGAGGGGAGGCCATGTTTCTCAGTGTTGTAGTCCTGTAGAATCCACTTCATGAGAGCTTCATTCCAGGAATCTTCCGGATTACTGTCCTTGATTGAATGAATCGTTTTGAAAGAGAGGCCCATAAATCCACTAAGGTGTTTCCACTTAGCAGCCAGTGGGCTACAAGCGACTATGACATCATTCCAACTCTCCTCATCTGAAAGAATGCATCACATAAAATTTAAGTTTCTCAGAATGAAAGTACGTAGGTAGCTATGGACTCACCAAATGTTGTGTCATCAACTGTTGAGAGAATCTCATCAATCATTTCTATAAAATGAGCAAAATGAATACATGAATCATGGTTTGGTATAATATTGTGTACCTGCATAATGCATATACCACACATAGGCAGTTATTATTAAGGCGGTCTCCCTGTCAGAGAATTTCCAGACGCTTTTTTCTCCAATACCATAGAGGATATGCATGGGGAAAAATATACCATTGTAATCCTCTCAATGAGTTCTTTCTAAAGAACACCTTTTCAAAACAAGTGGGGTAAATTTTTATTTTCAGATTTTTTCCTGTACCCCCCCATAAATGAAAACTCAATGTCATATCAAAGTACTTGGAAAAGTAGACCTTTTGGTGTAAGTTTCACGTCCGTAGGGGGTGTAGAAGCCGAGATATTGATGTCCCAGAACACCAAAAAAATCGTCAAAAAAATTGTAAAAAGTTCATTTCTAGGACATCGATATCTCAGCTTCTACACCCCCTACGGACGTGAAACTGGCTCCCTGTCAGGAAGATTTGCAGACGTTTTTTTCTCCAGTACCATAGAGGATATGCAAGGGAAAAATATACCATTGTAATCCTCTCAATGAGTTCTTTCTAAAGAACACCTTTTCAAAACAAATGGGGTAAATTTTTATTTTCAGATTTTTTTCTGTACCCCCCATAAATGAAAACTCAATGTCATATCGAAGTACTTGGAAAAATAGACATTTTGGTGTCCCTTTCCACTCCCTTCAAGTGTACTGGAATCATATACTATCAGTGTATTTACGTATAGTAATGATTTTAGTGGCCTACCTTGATCGAGAGGCCCAGGGTTGAGCTCCACATCCCCAGACATGAGTAGACACAGATACTTAACCACCAAGAAATAGGCAATAGTGTCGTAAAGCAATATCACTGATGCAGTTTGAAGCATATCATCTTTCATCATTGTCAATTCTGAAACAGAATTGAGTCAGCTTAGCAGCACTGATATTAAATGGAGAAATAAGCCACTCAGTGCAGTAGGAAAGGTTGGGACTGTGGAAATAATGAGAATTTGACGTGACGATCCAATGCATGAACTATGGTGCCGAAATTGATAACAATCAGTAAATTAAATGTAACTTCTCAGAGAATTAATATTAAAAGGTAGCCTAGCTCATTAATAATTATTTTGCTCGTACTAGTCTTGTAATTAGCTAGTAGCCGTATACATGCATGTGCCTACACCGGAACTAAAAAAAAAAAAAAATTATCAGTGACATTGATGATTGTAGGTACAGTCAGGCGTATCACATCGCAGTAGCTAACTGTCTTCATAGATAGTTCAATGGAGTACTAGTACTCACCTGAAGCCAAAGAACGAGGCGATTGGGACTGTTTACTTGAACTGAATCGGCAACGATCCAGGCCGGTGCAGCGTCAGCAATTCCATGATCCAAACGTACTACACCCATCCAACACTAAGCGCATGCGCATGAATGATAGTTCAAGTATCACACTACAGCTCTATCTATAGATACATGATCTTGTAGTTATTGAGTTTTCTTGGCTAGAGTGTTGATGATGTTCACTAGCTCAGCAGGATCCTCAGCCTATCACAGTATACGTATACCAGCTGCTGTTGGTGACCCACTCCTCTCCCCTCCATCACTGTGACAGTGTGATCAGACCTTCTCCCTCTCCCCTCAGCAGCTTCAATGCCTCTTCAGCATATGCAACAGCCTGAACAGAGTGACAGCAAAATATTAATGTTAATGCACCTATCAATGGTATGCCCCACCTACCCCACCTGGGGCCTATATTATAGGTGGGGCCAACATGGGGGGTTTGTCGCTGAGGCATGGCCCCCAGGGTGGGGCAAGGTGGGATATTTGCCAGCACTGTACGTTAAATAGAATAATTAAAGGTCAGGGTTTGCTAGGCGTTCACGAAGTGCCACATGCAAATTTCAGTACAACGATGGCTTTCAAGAAGACAGTAGCTGTACAAAAATTTGCGGATAGACGAACATAAACATCCCATATGGGGGTTGGGGGTGTAGATGGGGAAAGGACCCTATAATTTTGCCCCATATATGGGGCAAAGTACAAAGTCTATAGGACAAATCCCCCATCATTTCTCCATATCCCCCAGGTGGGGCATAATATTGATAGGTGCATAATATAATTATTATGCATGAACAGTGAAATTATCGGAAATATTGGTCTATCCATATTTAGCACGCTCCGGCAAAAAGAAATGCATCACTAGCACTATTAACTGCTGTGATTGTCTACTGGACTCAAGTGGTGGTATGTCACATGATTGAATATACACTCCACTAGACAGTCAGTCTCAGCTTCGTAACCCATATTGTGCATGGTTTCGTTATAATAGCTAATTAAATAATTTCTCATCAGCTGCTGCATGTTTATTATTATACCAGTTTACTCAAAACTTTCTTTTTCCTCGTACTCTGACCCTCCCATTTTTCCATATTTCATGCATATAGCTAGCTACATTGGAAAAAACTGGGAGGTTCTATGTTATCTACATGGCGTATTGTAGTAGTGTGTCTTCTACATGCTATGCTGACCTTATAATAATATGTTCAGTCATTGGATAACTGGCAAACTGCATGACATAATAATTATTATTGTAGGTCATGATTTATGATACTCGTTAGCTATGCATCACTTGATTGGATAGATTTTGGTCTTTAAACACCTACATTTTCACCACTCTGGCTATTAGTGATGATTATGATTCTAAACAATATTGCAGTCTTGATCCTTACTGTAGGGCCTTAGGAATTAATCCTTGTGGGAGGTGAATACTGATGCTAATTTCCTCTTGAAGTTTTATATCTCTCAGGTACATGAATGATATCAGTGACTGAAAATTACTCTTCTGGTCCATAGCATAACATTGCCATTTCCGAGAATGAGCAAAGCAGCAATGTAGCTAGATCGGCTGGTATCACACCGGAAACCATACTCCACCATGTAGAATTTTGAACACTCTTTGGAATTTTTATTCATGATTATTACACATGTTATTATATTTGCACAAGTATTAAGTGATGATTATTACTGGGGGGGGGTATGAGATGAAATTTCAGATGTTGAGGAGTAGTTCAAATTGTGCTGAAATATTGACTGAGGCATACATGTAGTAATTTACGAGTCCAAATAGCCCTGTGACACGTACAGCAGTTGGTTCAATAATTTTGAGTTCCAGTAGGACCTAAATATATAGCAACCTCAGTACAAGGCATCTCATAATTTCAGTGCCAAAGGGGTTAAATGTGACCTTTGACCCTCAAACTGCACCAAAAATAAAAAATCGCTTTATTGGCCCGGATACATAGCGTTATCGACTGCAGTTGACTAGCTGTTTTGTCCGCCATGTTGGAATTCACCTGTACAAAATCCCCATAGTGTAAGCGTAACTTCCACATGCGTGATTCACTTCTGCGTGGGCAAGATCTTCGTGCACACTGCAATGCATGCGGCAGGTGTCTAAATAACACACACCAAGCCTGGAAACATTGCAAATGCATGGCTTCTCTATACAAACATATAAGGAAGAAGTGTAAATTTAATTCTAAGGTGTGAATTAATCACGAAAGTCTTTCGGGGCTATTCTGCGTGCATGCCCATATCATAAAAGTTATGGTCCAACCGCCCAATAATTACACTTTTTTTTCTATTTAGTGTGCAATCTGCCTGGTGTGTTGGGTTGCTTGTTAATAATAAGGGTCCTGGAAATACTTATTATGACATACATGTAATAATATTGTACATTAATATTACATCATGTCATTGTCATAACATTTAATTTAGTGTACACTGGGAGCATACTTCAAACTGGGTTCAGCCATGATTGAAGTAGCATAACGGACATGGTTTCTAACAAAGTCCAGTTGTCTTCGAACATCATCCCAGCTTCCATTATAGTTGAGAGCATCAAACATGGTGTCACTGACTCCAGGGAAGAGAGAGCTACCATAGCTATTCACTGAACTTGGAGCAAATATCACATGCCTGCATGAAGGGTGAGGTGAGTGGGGGGGTGGATGGGATGGGGGTGTGGAAAGCAATGATGTTGATAAGTGCAATTGTGACATAATTAATTTAATACAACACCTACATGTATATGTATGTATTGTACATGTATTTTTGTGAAACACTTAATAAGATCCCCAGTAGCTGACAATGGTGCATGTGGCAAAGGTCGTCAAAAATAGTCCTTACACAGTCTACTGTATAGCGGGAAATTTTCGAGGGAGAAAACTTTCGCGGATCGGTAGGAAAGGAGCATTTCGTGGAGAAAACTTTTCACGGAATGCTAAAACTGGTCACATAATGGGTGTGGCATGCCTAGAATTTCGTGGAGAAAACTTTCGCAGATGGCTGAAAAATTGCGAAATTCGTAAAAGTTTTCTCCCTCAAAAGTTTTCCGCTATACGGTATATCGATGCTGACACCTTAATTACAGAGATAGAGTCTGGGACCGACTCTTGACCTCAATAATGTCAGACAAGTTTCAATGCTTGATCAATCACAGAGGCAAATACGACAGTGCAGTATCACTTCCAAACTTCAGATTGGTTGTGGTACCTGGAATGCCACACTATGCATGACATTGTACTATTTACATGTATAGGACAAGCTATCATTATTAATTTTTATCTACGGGATTATGCAAGCTAAGAGAATGCATGCAGTGGCGCCTGTCAGAGAAGGTGATGCTGCTCGTAAAGTATTCACTGAATATTAACTGATTTTCAGTCCTAGAAAGGCTCCATCAAGGCCCTGAAGTTCTCATTACCTCATAGATTACACCATAATTATCTCATGATAGTTCTTAGCTTAACAAGGATGGGCACACACACTCTCACTTGTCTGTGTTGATAGCAGCCAAACTGTACTAGAGCATCACAGACCCCTGTAAGTTGCTACTGGGGATACTAATAGGTAGATACTAATAGGTAGATCATTTTATGTAATATAAAAATGTAGTTATGTGCATGCATGGTTTACTTGAAGTAGGATCTTCCAGGTAGCCCCTCATCGTGTACAAAAGCTCTCTCGATGTTCATCAGTTGGTTGTTGATGATACGTACAGTATTCTCGTCTCCCTTAACATCAGTCCTGTTCTTGGCCAGCTGGATGTTGTTGTAAAGGTTGATGCTGGCCTCAGTGAAGTCATCAATAGCCTTCTCCAGGTAGGCTGAAAAATGTGAAAGTATTGTACATTCAACCATGCTGGTTATGTATATGTAATCAGATGCCCATTACCGTAAATCACTAATATTTCGTGTCTAAAATATTTCATGTGATAAATAATTTTCGGATAAACAACCCTGTACCGCATTATCGTTAACATTGCACATGTATTTTCGTGTGTTTAATTTTTGCACAAGCCAGGCTGTCTGAAAATATTTTAACAACGAAATATTTGCGATTTACGGTATAACCAGATAGCTGGTTGCATAACCATTAGCAATGAATCATTCATAGTTGTAAGCAAGTGTATTCGATTAACTACAGTAATTCAGGCTTAGCCCAGATATATTTATATACAATACCTCTACTTACATAAAGATATTCCTTGCTCCTCTAGGATATCACTCCTGGAGTTCTGCAGGTTCTCAAAGATCTCTCTAATCACGATGGCATAGTCCCTGGGGTCAAAGGGCAGCACTGGCTCTGTGCTTAGCATAAAGGCCAGTTTGATCCAGACTTGGCCAACGGCAAGGTGGTGAGAGAAGGAGGGGTCAGCAAAGTGACTCATCCAGTAGAAGTTGTCATGCACAGAGTGATAGACAGCATAAGATGTACTGTTAGTCTGCAGTATAATAATTACGTGCATGGAGATGATAGACTGCAGCGGTAATATTATTAAAAATAAATAGAATCAACAGATTCTCATGCACAGTTGGTACATACATAAATCCTATACTCCAAATCCGTATTCCCTCAATCAAACGCCGCGGCTACTATTTCTTTCATTGCCTGAGTTTGTGCGATGTTTATTCAAGAGCGGCGACTATTCAAAAGCGACATTTATTAATACCAGTAGCTGCCAGGGAGGCAATCCTTAGAGAAATGGTCAATTGACACCACTGATCTAGGAGATTCTGGCCCGGCCCTTTGCTGGTGTAGAAGAAGGTTAGAACTTGTTCTAGACTATTTATCGTATATATACTTGCCATCGAAAACGAGCCGTGAGGCATGTCCACGTGCTTGTGTTCTTGAATAGTAGGCAAGGCACAGTTACTATTCGAGAACGGCCACTATTTTGTTCAGCACTTCCGGAGGTACAGCGACTATTTGAGAGCAGCAATTAATCGCAGTGTCTGATCGAGCGAATACGGTAGCATAATCAGCAATCTGAATAGCCATAATAATGTTGCGTAACGGTTGAAAACTTCCATATACATGTACTAGAGCTCTGTAGAGCACATACCCCGCGCGCACATTGCGCAATCTATAGATCTACAATGTACACGTACTTTGTGTGCTAGCTATATCTTACATTATGACATAGAGCTTCGGATTTCAGTTAGCAAATCTGGACAGTAACCATAGCTTTTGTAGCTAGCACAATAGATGTCACGAGCAAAATATTCGATGATCTTTTACCAGTCATACACTACCGTACTTAATCGTATGAAAAAAAATAATTTCAATTTTGAAAAACGCGCGATTTTCTGGTAAAGGTCGTAAATCGCTCCATATATGTTATGAGAATTCGTAAACGCTAATTTCTTATGTAAGATTGGATCATACGTTGTATTCGATTAACTACGGTAGTTGTGAAGCACATGAGCACAATGGGCATGCATTATGCATTGAGTATCATAGTTAATCGAATATACCGCTGCTCGCTGTTAAGCGCATACGCGCATAGTTCTGTGTGAACTTTACCGCTCTTTGTTAGGCGCATATGCCCAGCAAGCCAGCTGAACGACGAGCGATCGGTTACATGAGCCCAGAAAGAAGGCTAGAAGTAGGCTAGAAGTAGGCTGGAGAAGAAAACGTCGAGAATTACGCTCTCTGGTCGCTTCTTGGCCACCGTTTAGGCCTTTCTACCCTCGACATGTTCCTCACGCATGCCCCACCTACCGTGTTTTAGCACTTTTAATTAAGCGCATGCTTCCTGTTAAGCGCATACTTTTTGTTAAGCGCATATTTTCTTGCTGCCGCGCGTTATAAGCGCATGCGCTTAACAACCAGTTTCTACGGTAATACATGATCCAATTTAACGCAAGAAATTAGCAGTTTACGAATACTCATAACGTTTATATATTAAGCGATTGACGACCTTTACCAGAAAAACACACGTTTTTCAAATTGAAATTATTTTTTCCATGTGTTGTATTAGATTAAGTACGGTAGGCACTATCAACAGGCGTGACTATGGTGGCCAACAAAAAGGTACTATTTGTATGCTTGTGGACTGTATTCCTCGATTTGACTCACACTAAAGCCAATTTTTTTGCGAATTCAATTGATTCATTGTGCTTATGCGTCGCTTAGATGCCTACATCTCGAGATATGGCGATTTTTGTGCTAACGACAACAACGACGACACAACCGATGTACTTTACCCCTTGCGCATGTGCGCGGGGTAATTATGTTACAAAATTAAAATTGTGATGCATATTATTGTACTGCTCCAAGTACAATGTATATTATTATTATAGTATAGCACCCATTATGATCATCAGTAAGTCATTATAGTGATATTGTACACATGCTACACACTACATGGATATCTATATGTACATGTACTAGTCAAGAGTTCCTGGAATATAATTACGACAAACTATACACTCACATAAGCCATGGAAGAGCAGGTAATTCCATGCAGCTGGAGAAAGGGAGCATAATCACTGCCAGAACCAAGGTTAAAAATTCTGCAAAACAATACAGATAGGAAAAGGAAAGATATCAGAGCAAGTGCTTTCTTCCTATAGCCACCCGCCCCCCCCCCCCCCCCCCCCAAAGTAAATATCGAATTTGTTTTCATACATGTACTTGTAGAACATACACACATACATATGTATATACAGAATACGTCAAATCTACCCTTGTTTGCAGAATATAGTGTACATACGCTGGTTTGGTTGTTCCATTGTAGTCTTTGGAGTGAGCACTGAGCCACTGATCATAGATGGTCTTAAAGCCTGGATCTGGTGACTGCACCATTTGAGTGGCAGCCCAATATGGCTGGTAGATCAGAGGGTTAGCCTGGCTACTCAGAAACTCTGAACCTGGTAAAAGGCATGCAGGGAGGATGGGAGAGAGAGAGTCCTTGAATGCATGCGACTGACATTCAATGTCAGAACACTTAGACCGTGTGCATGCAAGTGTTCTGCAAGCAAACTAAGTTAGCTAGCAAGCACTAATGGAATAATAATGTAACTTGTGCATGCATAGCCATCAAAAATAGCTACATGACCAGAAGTCCACTTGATAAACTTTCCTACTGACTAACCTGCTACAGAGCTATCGACATTGAGATAGGCAACAGTTCCCTCCCTCAGCAGCTTTCCCTTGTCCTCCACAAACTCTGTAGAGCCAATCAGACCATACTCTTCAGCATCCCAGCTACACAACACCAGGGTACGACCAGGTCGCCAATCATCTGCAGTGAATATGTTTGTGTGTGTGTACGTATGAGTGGGATATTTGCGTGTATCATACTAGATGTACATGTACATTGTGTATTATTATGAGTGTGTATCTACATGTACATGTACAATGTACATGTATGTATGTGTGTGTCTGCATAATAGTTATCAGACAGTAATTGGGGTGCATGAGATGCATGGTCGAATGCATCCCAATTACATGTACTGTCAGATAACTATTTTGTTGGTAGTCGATCTTTATGATGATCCACCCCCTTCCCATTGCCGGCAAATTGCCTATAAAAACTTTGGTTGCTAGGCAACTACCAATAAATATGTGTGTGAGTAGCCTCGTCCCCAAGCCACTCCCACATTTTCAATGTTACACACGGAAACATAGAAAATGTGGGAGTGGCCTGGGGACGAGGCTATGTGTGAGTATGTGGCTAGGCTCCATAGATGACATGGATATGGATATGACAAAATTAGGACTTTCACATGACCTGAGCTAGCTACTAAACACACTTTCATGAATTGTATGCTACACATGCATGTGCAATGTCAGTGGTCACATACTTGTACGTGGATACTCATATACATGTACATCATACCAATTTTCCTGAGCTCTGATAGAGTCCTGGCTAGCTCCATCAGGGCTGCGGTGCCAGAGTTAGGGTCCACTCCACCAAACACCCAAGCATCACGATGGTTACCAAGAATCACAAAACGATCTGAATAATGAAGCATTATAATAATTCATTGCATATACATGTATACATGTAGAGAGGCCTGGTAGCTATTTGCAGTTATTCGGTAATTATGATTTACTCTATGATGTAACTCAATCCAAATCTGATTGATCTTAATTTAGTCATTACGGGCAACTAAACATTAATCGGTACATACATGACAATGTACATACAAAAGTACAAACACACCTGGCTCCACTGCTCCATAGATGTTAGCAACGACATTGTAAATCGTCCTTCTCTCAAGATAGTTGTTCACCTCCAGCATTGTGTGACTACATGTACATGTATACCATAGTTAATCAAATATAACATACTGTATGATCAAATTTAACATAAGAAATTAATTTTAGGAATTCTCATAACGTGTATTATATGGAGCGATCAATGACCTTTACCAGGAAAGTGCATGTTTTTCAAAATTTTCCATACATAGTATTAAGTATGGTATGTATATTATTGATACTATAGTGTCATGGTACTGCATGTATAACAAGAGAGGTAGGGATGGCAGTAATAAAAGTACCAAAACAAGAGTGGTAGTGAGGCTTTCTAAGTATAAAATCACTCATAGAAGACGAAGGTTAAGGGTAGAAATTTTTGAAACTGTTACATGTATGTCGTTGCATGTACATATAATTATTATTTTAATGTATTATGTATAATATTATTAGCCATCCCTACTTCTACAGTCTACCAACTCTATGCATATATGCATGCACAGTTTACTTTGTATTAGTTTCAGCCTGTGCTATCTTATAGGTGATGTTGAGTCCTCCCTCCCAGTCTGAGTTGGGTACGTCATGCTCCTCCAGCTGGCTGAGGAAGTGCACTGCATCACCATAGGAGAGCGGCTGGACTGGGATCGAAGGAACACCTTCGTCCTCCATCAGCTCAGAGTATGGTACACGATAGAAACCATCTGCATGACAATAAGGATTCGCAAAATTTAATTTACAATGTACACTATGCAAGAGTACGTATATAAAAGAGGAATACTATACACGTACATGTATACGTTTTCTCCCTTGAAAATTTTCCCAATGTACATACATGTATATGTATACAGTTTCCCCTCAAGAAACCTTCATGAATTTCACGACTTTACAGCCACCAGCGAAAGTTTTCTCCATGAAATTTACCATACCCATTTACATGTATGTGATCAGTTTAACGAATTACCAATAGCAGGTACTCCAGGGGTCAAAGGGTCACCATCCTGAGTGAGCAGAGATCCTCTCTGCACGCCATAGAGAGGCAGGCTGGGCCCATCAGGGTAGACTGGCACACCAGGAGGAGCATAGTCAGCAGGGTCAGAGTAGATCAGCAATGCTGAACAGTTGAAACGCTGAGCCAATCGAGCCTATAGATATGATACATGACAGGTTGAATAAGGGTGGAGAAAGAGGGATGGAGCTGGAAAGAGATAGAGAGCAAGACAGAGAGAGGAGGAAGAGAGAGAGGGGAGGGAGGGAGAGGGAGGGAGAGAGAGGGAGAGGAAGAGGGAGGGAGGGAGGTAAGAGAGAGAGGAGCTGGAAAGAACTAATGAGAGCTCCGAAATTGCACAAAATTTAATATAATAATATACACGCACCCACCTTGTCACCCCTGAAGATTTTTCCATATCTAGCGATGCAGATGTGGTTGGAGAGGTCCAGGGAGAGATTTCTAGTCAGGTAAAGGAAGTCTCCAATACGAGCATAGTTGACATACACAAGAGGGCCCTGTAAACACAGGAAACAATTGAAGGTGGCAGCTTGCAAATTCATAGAAAAGAGTACAACAAACTATAGTCAGCCATTAAAATTTTGATAATGTACATGTACACAGTACATGTATAACATGTATAACATGTGCATGTAGATCAGAACAGCTTTGTATCTTACCAAGTGCAAAGTACTAAACATCAGATTTAAATTTTTCATGCAGCCTATACCTAGCTAGCTACATGTACCTGTATATGTACATGTACATGCATGTACATGTCAATAATTCTACAATGTACAAGTACACATGTACATGTGTATGGTTGCACATACATGTGCCAGTATGCACATATACATGTATAGACTAAAGAGGCTTACACTAGCAATTCCACTGCCTGCGTATGCATTGAAGGGCGGGGCCACCCTGGTATCATTCTCCCCATCGGTAAGGGGAGGTTCCTGGTCAATATGGGCCGTGTAGATGACCTCTGAACCCTGCATGAGCTGCAATACATTTGGGTTTGATGTGTTTGGGTAGCTCAGCAAAACTGAGTAGTTCATCAAGTTGACATTGTCAAATGCATTAAACCCGAGCCACTGATTATAGATGAGCTGTGCTAGCATGTGGTTCTCCTCACTGCCTGCAATGTGAGGGGCTGCCGTCAGCTGTCTGTAGGAATAAAACATACAGAAATATTTGTCATTTTGGGGATTAGTGTGAACATACAATGTACATATAATATTTATTGTACATGTATAAATGAATGGTGAGTGATAAAGAGTGTACCCATGGCCATGCAAATAAGTTATCTGACAGTAATTGGGATGCATGAGATACATGGTCGAATGCATCCCAATTACTGTCAGATAGCTATTTGGTTGGTAGTTGACCTCTGTTCATCATTGGCCTACTATATGATGACCCAACCCCTTCCCATAGCCGGCAAATTACCTATAAAAACTTTGGTTGCTAGACAACTACCAACAAGCACCCATGCAAGAGATGGTTGAAAAACTTTTAGTACTATCGAATCTACCATGAAACATGCAGGTGTTAATATAATTTCGTATAAATACACACACCATAGTCATGCAACATGCATTTACAATGCACATGTATCTCCTCCCCCCCCCCCCCCCCATCCCTTATACTTAGCATACCATAGGACACGTTTTTATTGTGTGAGCAAGAAATAGTGTTACAATTAAGGTTCCATGAATAAGGCATAATTCTCAACACCTATATCCTACAGTAATTAACTTGACTCACTCCAAGTTGTTTTTGATATTGTCTGCTTGCATGATGCCATCAACCCAGTCCACTACATTCACGTCCTTCCCATTAACCTTGACCTTGTCTCCCCACTTGTACTCCCTGGACATGTTAGCCGGGGGAGGAGGGGAGGGCTGGGTGACCGGGGATGAGGTGACCGGCTCAGAACACTTTGACGACTCTCTACCAATACTGTGGCCCACAGCTAGGCCTATGGCAAGTCCAATGGCCAGGAATACGAACATGGCTAGTATGGCACCCAAAAGACATGTTGCTTTCGATCCACAGATGCCAGTCTTTTGTTGCCCATCTCGATTCCCCCACCAATTACCAATGCGACCCTGCAATGATTATTAATTTTACAGTACATCACTATTATCATAAGTTAGAGAGTACATACATGTATATTATGGATGTATGCAATAACAAGGGTTCGTTTAATTTTCCACGTGGGGAATGGCAACAGTGATGTATCACAAAATTAATTAGGAGGGGTAATGGATTAAATTGTAACTGCTGATATTCATTCGGGGGGAGGGTGAATGCCCCCCTTATGCACTCATTCCAAATGAAACCTTGAATAGCTACATGTACATGTACATGTAGTAGAGAGCATACACACAGGACATTGCAGGCGCTGATCCAGAAAATTTTCATGGAAGGTGGCTGACGGGGTGGCTACCCATACTGCTGTTCATATAGTTGCATTGTCATCTAGACATTAAATAATTACATTTGTGTATACACAATGCAGGGCTGATCCAGAGGGGGTGGATAGGGTGGCTATAGCCACCCCCCTTCACCAGTTCTTTTATGCAACATAGTATAGGAGATGTCCACCATTATTAACCAGCCACCCCGCTTCCACCAGTATAGTTTACTGTACGTACATGTATACAGGATTTTGTATCAAAGTTTGTTATAAGAATAATTGTAAGTTATGGAAACAGTGTGTACATGTATACTATAAGTACAATGTACATGTGTGACAGTAGCACATGTTACGTGGAAAAAGGATTATATTGCATGGGTACAGCTTCTGGTCTCAAAGATCTGCTTGGTGTGGTCAGTGCTGCCAAACTTTGGCCTACTTGCTAAAGAAACAGTTCTGTGAAGTGTGCAGACACAACTGCATGGATCAACGTTCATCCTACACTCATTGAATTTCCCAGTATTCGTTATTTGCGTACTCGTGCTTATTGAATACGATAGAAAATGGGAAAGCAAGTCAGTAGGGCTGTGTGTTAACCTCTATAGTGCTGATATAATATAGTACATGTATGTTTAGCACACTATGGATGGATGCATTATTATGAATGTAGGATGAGCTACATGTCCATGTATGAAGCTGTACAAGTTGCACAATGCATAGTGCAAAGTCTCAGCTGGCATGTCATGTCAGCTGGTTCGATGTGTTAATTAATACGTCATACAGTGTTCTACTCAAGCAAAGCTAATGTATTTTATAGGAGGATATACATGTACATTGTACGTACATGTAATTGAGTAGGATTAATACATTTTGCATAATAATTATATAACAGCTGTGTTACCATGAACTGCTGAGGTTACATGACAAAATCCTCAGTCTGTTCTTACATAGGCTTAGATCACGGAGCATGTGGTTCATACTACAGGTGCAGGCACATGTGCAAATCCCATTATACTTGTGCAAACACAATGTGTTAATTCATTAAGCCACCACCAGCATCTACAGCATGCACACATGTACATGTACATGTATGTAGCTAGGGCTTCACTTGTACTAATTGACCACATGAATGCACATGCTCACTACTACACATCTGCATATAAATCTTAGTAGCTTTCTTTCTGCTAGAAATTTTGTTGTCTATGTCTTTTCCGCTGTAAACAGTACATACATATAACAGTACACGTGCGTGTGCACAAGCCTGTATGTACATGTATATGACATTACTATCTGGGTAAGTGCCTATGGGCGCTTTAGCATAACTTGCGATTTTTGGCCACATGGGCGCTTACCCAGGAGCAAAATTCCATAGTAGCTACATGTACTACAGTGGCCCCTTGAAATGTGGTACATGGGCACTTACCTGGAAGTGTGCACTTGCCTGGGATACTACGGTATGTACGCTACAAATTAACGTGATAGTTTTTACTGAGAATTTGATGTAATGCGCAGACAGTTTGCACCACGCTCCCCCTATCCCCCACATGAAAGAGAGCCTATAAGCTCGAGGCTAGTACACATGTAGCCACACTTCCTCACCGAGTCTGTGTTTGTTGATCCTGCCCTCCTGCTGGATCGAGTGATGATACTTGCACTGTCCCTTTTGCTGAGTTGTACGATCAAACCCTCGTCCACAGTACTCTTCTCACTCTTATCACTTTCTCTGCTCTCCAGCAATAAATCTTGTTCACTGTCATCAGCCATTATTTTGTCCTACTGACTACCATACAAACATATACAGTGAGTATAGACTATCAATTTTATTATCAAAAACTTCATGCAGCATATATCGTTCAGTTATTAGATCTAATCCTACATGTTCAATGACATTGGTCCTTGGATTATTAAATATCAGAGGTCATTAAACTTGGCTGATCTATTGAAAACCACACATCTGATATGAAAATATAGCAGCATGGCTGTCAAAATACGTAAAATTAATTTCAATGCTTGAGTGGGTCCACACAAAGCAAGCTTAATATAGTATCGAATTACATGTAATAGTTGATTTCGTGAGGGTTGACCTCGTGGACATGTATCACCACCCCCCGGGCCCACCAAAAGGCATTTTACACTATTAAAGTGCTAGGTTGCTGGATAACGTCTGGATCTGCCACCAAACAACAAGCGTAGCTACAAACGTACACACGTATAAGCTTACAGAGCAGTCAGATCCCGCGCTGTCTATCTTCAGCTTTCTCACCAGCACCCAAGATCACACCCAGGTACGGAGCTAGCCCCACCCACGGCCATAAAAATATTGATGACCTTTGTACTCTACTCATGATCACCTACTTTAGTATGGAACTCGAATGATGGCCACAGGTTTTGCAGTGAATCATGGCCTAGAATCATATAATTATACACAAGACAAATGCAGGCTACTGGTGTAGCTGTATAATATTATGACAATGTCATTGTGAGAATGGAATTTTATCATGAGTCACGAACACAATGCCACAATGCAAATAATATTGTACAATATTTATTATTTGAACACCTGTATTCTATTATTACCACAGTCACAAACATAAATCATCTTATTAAAGTCCATAGCAATTCCCCTTGGCTTGTAGAGCTGACCCAGGCCAGAGCCCTTGCGCCCAAAACACTTCACAAACTGTCCATTCGTCTGAAAAACAGACACTCGATGATTCCGCACCTCAGTCGCCATCACAAGCGCCTCATCAGCATCTATGCAAATATGTGAGGGCCAGTTCAGTTCGCCAGGGTTGCTTCCCTTGTAGCCAAACTCGCGAATGAACACTCCGTCTTCGTTTAGTACCTGGATGCGGTGGTTCCAGCAATCAGCCACGTAGAGGAAGCCCCTGCCATCAGCGACAATGTCAGAGGGGCTGTTGAATTCACAGTCTCCATTGCCTCGCTTCCCGATGACCTTGTGAAAGGAGAAGTCCTCATTGAGCACCTGAATCCGATGGTTCTCTCTCTCGCAGATGTAGAATCGATGGTTTGTGCCGACAGCCACTCCGACTGGGTCTCGGAATTGTAAGTGACCACTACCAGTCAATCCGACTGATCTCAACCATTTGCCCTGAGCGGTGAATAGCTGAAGACGATTTACTGAATCTGTTATGACCAATTCCCCTTTATGAGTGATGGATGCCTTTTGAGGGTACAGAAATTGTCCGTTGGTTGTTCCCTTGGAGCCAATCTTGCGCTGTGATGACCCACGCTGGTCAAAAATATTCACTTCGTGAGAGCCAAACTCGCATACAATGAGATGCTGGTTTCTATCATTGACAGATATTCCTCCTGGCAGTTGCAAACCCTCGATTGTTCGAATTGCAACACCGACAATCTTACTACTTGATTTCGATGCATCGCTGGATATTGACAACTCCATGCTGCTGAGATCATCGCTGCAAGGCAGGGAGGAGCTGTCGGTACTACACGTGCTCACCTCCTCACGTTCAATCTCGATAAATGAACTCATTCTTCTAGTAGAGGTTCGATGACCGTGTCCACGAAACATATTAGACCCCCTTCGGACGGTCAAACTATCGACCAGCCGTGATGTGAAGGAATTGATTAAGAAGCTTGAGTCATTTTGTGATTCGGAGGGAAGAGGGCTTGACGACATCATGAGAGAAGAGCTTTCACTCTCACTCTCAATCAAGGGTACGGGTGGTAAATCTTCTTTTATCTTTAAAGCCACTTCACCAAATTCTGTAAACAGTGTCTCGATTCCACGATCCTGAAACTCCACAGCTACTTCAGACTTTTCTTGAGGTAGCTCTAGTTGCTGTAGGCTGTTGCAGAGCTGCTGGATATGGTGCATTACCGTGCGCTCGATTGAGAGCATTGCCGTCGACCCCTTGTGGTCTAGATTCTCCCTCAGGAAGTCTTGTGATGTGATGATCTGACCTCGTAAAGACTCAACCTGCTCACTGCAAGCCTGCAACTTCTGTAGCGGTTCAAATGAAACCTCGTCCACTTTCGTGAGCAACTCAGACTTGCGTGTCTTGACAAGCTCTTCCAGCGTCGCAAAGACGTCTGCGATCTGCTTCTTAGCTTGAGACACCTCCTTAGTGATGGCTTCTTTCCCTGATAAGATGGTACCGGCAGACTCGTCAGCTAGTTGCGAGAAGCTGCTCAGAGAATTGAGAGCTTGGATCATTCTTGTTTTATGATCGGGTAAAACCTCTTCGACTGACATTACGGAGTGATCTCTATGCGTGATGATAGTGCAGTCACCACACACGAGTTCCTTGCATGTGCAGCAGTAGAACTTCAATTTCTCTTGTGTGTGTTTTGAACAATGTACTGGTTTTGATTGCAGGGACTTCCTCAGAGTTTGTGCTATGGGGGTTGTTGATGACGCAGACTGTGACGTTGGTTCTTGTTCTGTTTTTGTTTCGGTGTGTTCAGTGTTTTCCTTCAACAAAGCTATACTATGGCTAGAGTAGGTACTCCACCGTCTGTGTGCAGTGTAGCAATCACTACATATAAATTTGCTACAACTTTCGCAAAAGGCCACTGCCTTGGTACTGACTTCGTCTCTACACTGTTGACATTGTGGTCCGGCCTCGCTACCGAAACTCTCAAGGGCCTTAAACGTCGAAAGCATTTCTTGCACTATTACAGAAGTCTGAAATTGCTCAGCTCCACCTTCCATGAGTACACTCAACTTCTTACACTGGGGGCATGTTACTGCTGATGTATCAGAGGACACCGATGGATCTTTATCTTTTGAGCACTGCTGTGCAGCTGTAGCTTGACCCAGTTGTGGATGTTGATCTCTGTCAGTCTTAAGCCGCTGTGAGCGAGGACGTTGTAACTGAGCCTGATCTTTTGGTCGAGTGCCTAGGAGAGTAGAAAACACCTTGTATGACTACAGTTGGGTATTACCACTCAAAGGGCACAGGCTGAGGATTATATTCACGTGCATTGGGGAGATCACATACAGCAGGAGCAGCAGAAGCACAGCTAGTCTCACGAACCACACCCCCAACTTGGGAAAGAGGGGTCTGGTGACCTTGCATACGGCGAATATTGTGTGTGCAGAATGGAAAGGTCACAGACAATCATAAACCGTGATGCACCGGGTATGTGCACACTGCTAGTAAGGCACTACCAAGCAATAAATTCAAATCTCGATGCTAATTGGACACGATAAGATATGATCTGGTCGTGACGTAACTTGCTGTATGAATGGTCATCAGACCCCATTTTCCCTCGGATTGGGGGGTATATCATACTATAAGCGGTCCACTCTAGAATATGGATCAGTAAATTTCGCCTAGTAAACTCCTAACCCTGAGCCTGTTAAAAAATTTGTTATCTCCAGGATTCTACTAAACCCCATTTATTAAATAAAAACCAACCTCAATATTAAAGCCGTGAGTTTTAAGCTACTAAAGGCTAATAAACTTACCAGCTAATTGAGTCTTCTCTGAGGCTTGGGCCAGGGCTACTTCACTCGATGCCGACGCTGTGGCAGATGATTCCCGAGGTGAGCGGAGACAGGAGAGGCAGACGACGTGAAGGCACGTAGGAAGCACCTTAGGATCAGTGTAGAGCTGGCCACAGCCTGGACAGCAAACCTTCTTTTTGAAATCAGCTAGATCCATCGGGCAAATACACATTAGTACTAGAGTGCACGTACTGGGCTAAGGGGATATCCCAAATGTTGTTATTGAAAGTACATGTTGCCCAAATATGGCCATTGCGCGTGCGTCGATTAAACATGTGATGCGCGCGCATGTGCAAGGGAATAGTCTGCAATCATTATAAATCCTGGTGAAGAAGTCTGCTATCATGCAAATTGTATCACCACCTCAACCAGGCTAGCTATCTCCTCTTGGATAAGCTAGTTGTTTATAATTTGAGTATATACTTGCAAATAAGCCTTGTTTCCGGGCTCCTCCCAGCTTTTCAATGTTGCACACCGCAGAAACATTAAAAGTCTGAGAGGAGCCTGGGGACGAGGTAACTTGCAAATTGTGATTTTAAGCCAAAATCACAGAAAAGTTTACCTGTAAATAGCTGTCACCTTAAGGTTATAACCATAATGACCTGTCTGTCTTCTACTCCATTATGCAGCTTAATTCTTGTTAGTGGTGGAGAAGATAGTAAACTGAGAGTTTTCATGCACTTGCAGGGTTCTATCTAGAAATTTTGGTTTGGGGTGGAAGGGGCGCGGCACTTTCATGCACAGTCCCCTCCTCCAAACCATTAAGTATTAGTTAGACACTGTTTAGGAGGTTTCTGTGTGATTCAGAAGACTGAAGGACTCCATAATATAGAATCCCAAGCGAAGTGAGGGTTCTATGAGAGTCCTGAGGTCTTCTAAATCACATAGAAACTGACTAAACAGTATCTAACAAGTTTAGATCATATAGATTTGTATTGCTAGAGCCAGAGGGCAAAACTTGTACGTGACTATGAAAATCTTGTAGGTGACTATGAGATATAGATATATATACCTGTCAGTACTGTAGCCAATCAAATTGCAGTATTTGTACATGTTGCAGCTATGATTTAGTGCGTTTTAGGTATAACATGTATACTCTTTGACATAATTCAGAAGAATGCTATTGCTACTCTTCTTTGGGGGAGAAGCTGGGTGCTTTGGGGGGGAAGCTTCCCCCCTGCCCCCCCTATGGATAGAACCCTGACTTGCAATAACTGATTCAACAAACAATTAATTTGCGTATAATATTATATTGCATATTATGTAGTAATTCAGCGTATGGCCATAGCTCCATATAATATCTCTTTGGACAAAAAGCATTCTTATAAGTTATAGTTATAGCACGGGTGCTAGGGATTTATGGCAGTAAACCGACCCGAGTCCGAGGGCGAAGCCCGAGGACAAGGGCGGTTTACGTTGCCATAAATCCCTAGCAACCGTGCTGTATTATATATCCCACCTGATTGGCCGAAAGTCACGAGCGCACCATAGTACATGCATAGCAACAACCGTTCTGACCTAGCAACAATAAAGTTCTGAACAGAAGAGAGTTGCACAGAATAATGAAATTATGAGTGAACCATGGCTATAGTTGAGTCAACCAGTGCCGAGCCAGACCAGTGCTTCAGCTTTACGTGAGTAGAAGACAGCCAGGTAGCTTCGAAACCAAATTCAAAAGTAGTTTCACTGTTCAATAAACGCCCGGGCGATGGCTACTAGAGCTACGCTAACTATTAGACTGCAAAATCAGCTACATACGCTTCTTCACTGTACTGTTGAACTTTGCCACGTGGCAGAAGTGCCAGATTGAGAGATAACTAATTGGTTCCTGATTGGTCTCAATTAGTGTATGTGTGTTTCCGTGTCTGTGTAAACAATGTCTGCTGCCTATGTCACTGTATGCATACATAATACTGTAGTATAGTGTATGCAAACCATAGATGCACACGCAAAGGTACTACTAAAGGAATGGCAGAATAATAGCCAGAGGCTTGTAATTTAAATTTACAAGACAAGGGAAATATCAGTGATATTTCCTGGTGAATATCACGGTTAAACCATGGCTGTTGCCTAGGATACAAGGCTGATCAGGATATATTAGCTATTATGCTTTTATTGAAGCAAAATAATATTATAATAATTATTACGCTGTGTCTACAGTGCCGGTACCGGCACCGCAATTTAAGCATTATAGTGCCGGTAAGTCCATATAAAATACTGTACTCTTACGTAGCCCTACTAGGCTAGTCCCCGCCCCCTCCTGCATATGGCAATATAAATTTGTACATAAATTTGCCGGCACTCTAGACACTGCGTAATTATTATTAGTCCCTGGCAGATGTATAGTTGAATGGGCTGTATATCTTGAATTGGGCTCTCCGTCACCCCCTAATATGTTCTAGCTATAAACGAATGAGATACACAGCTGATACCGTATAGCGGGAAACTTTCGAGGGAGAAAACTTTCACGAATTTTGCGATTTTTCCGCCATCCGCGAAAGTTTTTTCCACGAAATTCTAGGCATGCCACACCCATTATGCAACCAATTTTAACCATGATTCCGCGAAAGTTTTCTCCACGAAATGCTCCTTTCCTACCGATCCACGAAAATTTTCTCCCTCGAAAATTTCCCGCTAGCTATACGGTAATTATATATACTGGCTGCAACTGCATATATACATGTACTATTGTTTTGGCTTGTACTTGTTTTGATGATACAAGCTAGGTGTGCATGCATGATGCGTGCGTATACACTGTTTAACATCATTCGGCCTTCCATCAATACACCTACCACACACTCACTAGTATTGAACCACCCGCCTACTCACATTTAAGTCCAGACCTGGCAAACCCTATTTGGTCCACCTGAAAATCTCGCGATCTCAGGGCGGAAGTGCTGGGGCCCTGCCCCCGCCCCTCCACTTTTTCCCTAATTATGTTCGTGCAAGGGGAGGAATGGTTGAAGGCGGAGCCTTTTAACCCAGCCCAGCCCCAGCACTGATTAACGTCTGATTCAAACAGATGGAAATATGGGTGGGATAAGGGGTGGGGGTTTTACTCCGCATCTGTAACCTTCTCTATGAAGTGCTTCTCTACACTTGGCGCAATTGCACTAGCCTCTGCTCTCCCAGACAAAGGAGCCCACTCGCGCTCACAATAGAGCCTCATGTCTCATGCCCTATGCGCGCGCCTATGTGGCACTCCCCCTCCTGTTGGTGCACAAGCCTGGGACTACCCTTACCTACCCTCACACACACACCCACCTGGGGTATCCCTCTGCTGTTAACTCCGTTTAACTACATTAAACTTCATATTATCTCAGCTAGCTGCTGCTGTGAATGGGCAAGCCATGCACTATACATGAATATCGAATACATACCAGCATAGAGGGGTGAGCTTTTGTAAATAATTGTTATTGCACTTGCTGCCCCTATTTATGATAGACTATACTTGTCTTACTTGTGTATATAATTAATAATTACTATAGGCGATGGCCAATAAGTATCCTTAATGCTGGATAGTAATTATTACAGTGTAAATAATTATTGATTAATTAAATTCCAAACTGCTGAGCTCAATATTTTGTAATGAGCCTCCTCTTCCCCCCACCCCCACCCTCCTCCATACTGGTAGATGGATTTTGAAGTACAAACCACTTAGGGATTGATATACAGTGCAACCTCAATTATCCGGACCCCTTTGTCCACCGGCTGATTGCTGCCATATAGCTATACATATATATATACCGGATAAGTGAATGTCTGGATAACTGAAGTGCCTATACACAAAGATCGGGGAGCCTGGGGATGAGGCAATTGTGCATATGAGGTAATGTATTTCTGGTCTCTAGCTATATTATAGTCCGGATAAACGAGGTTGCACCGTATAAGTCTTGTGGCTAGTTTGGATAACTAGCGAATACTGAATTGACATGTAGCTGCCTATCTTCATCGTGTGTTGTGATAAGGTCAAAGTTCATGATTTTTTCAAATTTTCGTAGTAACACAGAACACTAGCTAAATAAATTTGCTTTGTAGCTATGATCTCCTCAGACATTTCACTATCACATTAGTGCATTATAATAATTAATTCCAAAATGCTGAGGTCAACTGTGTAGTGAGCCTCCTCCCCCTCCATATGCATAGATGAATTTGGAAGTTCAAAACCTGATGACAGAGATAAGTTTAAACATTAACAAATCAGATATCAGCAATAGTCATAATAATTATAGTATCATCAAAATTAATGCAAAATATCATTAAAACCAAAAGTTTCTTACTTCGTGTGTTAGCTATACAAATTTAGCTTTTAAGCAGCTGTATATACAGCAGGGGAGGCGGAACAGGGGGGGCAGGGGGGGCAATCGCCCCCCCCAAAGTTAAGATCAGTGGGCCTTGCCCCCCCAATCTGGATGGCTATAGTTAGATCTAGATTATTATTATAATGCATGTACACTGTATTTCTGGCAACTCACCTAGCTACTATCATCAATTTAAGTTCGTCAAACCAAAATTCTAATGTAATAGCCATGAAGGTGCAAACTAGCTAGCTACAAGCTCCGTATACTGAACTGTACTATAAATATATGACATTGTTATAAAACTTGTGGGTACCTGACTGCCCCCCCAAACTGACCTACCCTCAGCCGCCCCTGTACAGTACTCGAACATAGCTAATTGTTCACACTATAATTAGAAAGAGGATACTAGTACTCAAAAACAGAGTGATAAAACTCATGATGCTCACACCTTTGTCACTACTTATACGATAATTTCCACAATTAACGACTGCATGAGAAAGTATTATCGAGATAGATGACAACACTAGCATCAGTAATATCGAATTTTGCTCTTGGGTTTGTGCAGCCTTCTAAATTTGCTGTCAGGCCAATATCAACCACTGATCCAGAGACACTCTGTACACGACCGGAGTGGGTAGGTGGATTTTGCTGAAACCAGCGGGAACGGGAACGGGAACGGGAACGGAAACGGAAACGGGAACGAGAACGGAAACCGGAAAATACGAGTCATAAGCAAAAAAAAAAAGAATAATAATATTATTATTATCAAGTTCCCCTCCCCCTCGTGCAATTGCTATAAGACAGTCAAACTCGATAGCTGCCTACCAGTTTGCTCGTGCTCAATTGCAAGGCTCTGCACATGCGCACAATGTTGCCTATGCCACACCCACTGAGTTACCTGGGCCTGCAGCAACAAGACATGTTACATTGACGACCTTTACCGACAGTTTCTGACGGGAACCAGAATGCTCATTCGTTCCAGGTGTTAAAATTAGTACATATCATGCACACAGGAGTCTGTAGTTTATGGTGAAAATTGGACACTGTTAAACATTAAACTCTAGGTCATCCTATACCATAACAATTAAATTAATAGACTTAATAATATGCAGCATCTGTTCTGTTCTGCATGAATATATAGTTACTGTGGCAGGTAAGTGAAAGGTATACACCCATCCGGCTGCATGCATGGACATTGGTATCCTTAATAATTACTACTACATATTATGGACCATTAGATGGCCAAGAATGTGGCTCTACTGCAGAGGTGGACTTTTCGATAATATTATAATTATATCATTAATTTTTGTGACTAGTCCAGACAATCTCTTGAAGAAATTATTATCTATTCAGGCCGGCAATGTGTCAGAAAAGTGGCTGACCCTGAGAGGTGGTTTGATTCTTTGTCCTATTAATAAGTGTAGGTTTTTGCTCATCATGCAGTTAGCTCCCCTATTGCACTGGATTCCAATAATAAATTACTATACAGCAGGGTGTTATTGGTCTATCAGCAAAATTAATGTGCATGTAGTTTCCCCTTCCACAGTTACTGTATTATTGATGAATGCACCCACCTATTATGTACCTAGTGCTTGAATGTAACCATACCATAACATAGTATACTCGGTGAGAATCAACTTTGCAACAATGATCAACCCTTACATGACATTGTGCATACATTAATTTTATGATTATGAGAAGGGTAGGCAATTCAGAATAGTAACGTTGCTGATCCACGTACTACATTGCATGGCACATGCACTACTCTCATCCATTGGGGCATCAATTACAATAATATTATATTAATTAGCTACTAGTAGCTGTATACATAATAGCTTGCATGTACACTGGTTCGACATTTTTATTCAAATAATATCAAGCCACACAAACAAGAAAATTACTATTGATCATACTTTACAAGCGGACTCCACCCGGCTCAGTAAAGGCCGGTCAGAAATTGCCTGCATTTGTAATACTTACGCTTCACATTCATTCTAGTAAGGAGTCACTGTTCAATATGACTATCGTATCTTGTCCTGATCCAGCCGCCAAGGCCGAACAGAAGCAAGCGCATATTTCCTACTACGCCGCGTGACGCGTACTCGTAGGCCAAGTATTATTAGCTTATGACTCGTATTTTCCGGTTTCCGTTCTCGTTCCCGTTCCCGTTTCCGTTCCCGTTCCCGTTCCCGTTCCCGTTCCCGTTCCCGCTGGTTTCAGCAAAATCCACCTACCCGACCGGAGTTGACGGAACGAAGTACAATACCAGTAGGGCTGGATTCTTCATCTGGACAACGTATAGCTACTATGTGGCATAATATTTTGCACTATAAATTCAGCTGCACTCATTGTCATTTCATCTGATTGAGGACGAGATACCTGGTCAGCACTGCATGACAAGAAGTTAATACTTCGCTGTTGTACTGGAGTCTGGGTAGGCAGGGACGGCGGAAGCATTTTTTAGTTGGTCAAATTTTTACCATTTTAATTATATTCATGACCATGACGTCATCAATATAGTACCACTGTGGTTCGTACACTTGCCTATAGCGCGCCATATGCCATAGTAGTGCCTGCATTCGATAGTGCACAGGCACCCGCATGCGCTAAATCATCCAACGTGGCCACGCCCCTCACCTTCAACTGTGGGCTGGCTCTATGAATAAATTATCCTGCCAAAAAGTGGTCCGGCCAAAACCGGACCAGCCGGACCGGCAGCGCCGCCCCTGTAGTAGGAGAACCTGGTGTAGCTGTATCAATTATTACGATCTTCAGTGCCTTATCTGCTATTCTTAAGTCTCCTCGTCTGATTCGAAAATATCCATGTTCGTGTCGGTCTCCCCAGCTATTCTTTACTACCCAAAAGTTTTCTCCTGAACAGTTTCCGTAATCCACTATTTCAACTGCATGGCCACGAGACCATCTACGTCCCGTTCTATGGCTGATATATGCTGACCATGATTCTGTATACACACCACATTTATATAAATTATATGCGTTTGAATTCATCTGTGACCTTCATTCCAGCAATTACAAAACTCCCTTGATCCAGAGCTCTAATAATGTCACGTTCGGAGTTAAGCTCTTCAAATCTCATGACCATATAATTATTTGTTTGAGCCATACACTGGCTTGGACACGCTGGTCGATTATCTCTCTTTTTGTTGTAATTGAATAAGCTATAGGACTGACATGTAGCTATCTGGAGGAATACCATGTTCACGGATGAAATCAATCCCGGCATTGAGAGTTGTGCTTCCACAGCAGCCATCGCCATTATTCACATTCTCTTTCAGGCAGGTGGTTAAGTACTGGGCAGAAAGCTTTTATGTTACTAAAATTTAATTTGAACTGATCAAATAATGCTCCGGTAGTAGCAAATGCCCAGCAACTGCCGCACATACCCTGATTCTCTGGAGGGCCAAGAGCCATTGGAACACCTCATTGCCCAATCGCGTCGTACCGGGTGAATTTCTCTTCTGAGCCAGTTGCATCGCATGTGGCCATAGATTATAGGAATATATAATCTATGATGTGGCTGCGTCTAATTGTGTCCATAGACAGATGTCATCATCTGCGTTCTCTTCCATGCGTTATACACGATTGGCTGTGTTTTGGTTCTCCATGCCCTGAATGTAGCGATCCCACCGCGCCGACCTAGCTGGCTGCAGAGATGGAGAAGCACACTTAGTCTGCATTTCTACATCCACCGAAAGCAAAAGAAACAGAATGCTTTGGAATAACAACGTCTGCATGGTTCCGAATTTTCGCTTACAAGATTAGTGAAGTTAGGGTCAGCCTTAGCTGCCTATAAATACTGGCTTACACGCCCACTGGAAGTATATAATATATAATATTAATATAGATCTATATCTTATGAAGGGCGTGGCCACAGTCTGGCCACACGAGATATTAGTGCATGGTCGCCTCGCATCGATAGGAAGATGAGCAACAAGAACTCAAGCGATGGTAAAGACCGGCAATTCACGTCACGTTCACGTTGGTTAAATAACTTCCTTTAACATAATATTATACTGATACAGATGAAGCACTGTCAACTCTTGCTGAGGTTGATGATAAAACATTTGGTATGGTAACATCCTTCCGATAATGATAGAATGATATTCCAACCTATTTAATAATAGAGCAAGATGATTGGAATGTGGTTATTGGTGAGTGTGGATCTCTTGCTGCTAAGTGGGAACAGATAAGCGTGCTAATTGGTCTTCGAAGCGACATGATTGAACAGATTCGACTACATAACCAAAACCAAATCTCTCTTTGTTGGAATGAAGCCATGAGTGAATGGATTATTAAGCAAAATTACACCTTTGAGAAGTTTGGTAAACCGTCATGGCGGACCCTGTTGAAAGCTGTTGTACAAGTTAATAGACGTTTATTTGAAGAGTTAGCCAGGAAACACAAATCTCAAGGTGCATAATTTGATAAAGTTAATTAATGCAGCATGACCTAGAGCCTCCCCCCACCTCCACCCCCACAAGGAGAGAGAATAAGAGAGGGGGAGCGGTGGGGAGCATACATAATAAAATTAATTATACTGGCACTTTCGAGTGCAATTAGAGCAGTAATCAGTACTCTACGAGTATACATATGACTACTGTTGTTGTAAGAGGATTAATGTGTGAGATTAGTTGATAATAGTATAGAATTGGCCCTGGATTACCAATTACTCGTACTCTTGGCTGTGGAAGTAGTGGGGAATTTTCAGGGGGTCCAATTTTCGTGGTTTTCACAGATGATTGCCTAACTGTGAAAGTTAAACCCGCAAAAAAACACGAATGTACAGTATAAGGTGGGCGTGAGTATCTCAGTGTGCTTCTATGAAATTTAAACTCACGAAATGTTGAAGATGGGCCATCCGTGAAAATTGAACCCTGCAAGAATTTCCCACTATATGGCATATTTTGACTGTAATCACTACCCTCATCCCCCATGTTTTCTACCGTACTCGATCTAATTATCCGAACGGCCAAAAATAATAGTATTAATATCGCCGTTCAGTATTAAATAAAAAGTAAATAAATTCAGGCAATGGTTTGTTCGAGTGTAAATAGAACGGATCCGGTGCAAATGGAGAAAGCACTATTATTATAGCGACGAAGAAACAACAGTCGATGTCCAACTTTAAGTTTATCGCTGTCAGCTCTAGAGTTCTCAGTATCGCTGTGCTCTCAGGAGCGATCGCAAAATGATCGCCGTCTGTGTCTGTGTTACCTTTCCGCTCTTATATGCTGTCCAAGATGTGGTGGCCACACTCTTCGATGAATGTGGAAGCCATGAGTCCATGATGCTAACTGCAGTTGCACTATGATTAATGTTAATATTACAGTATAATATTTATCATTCCCAGTGCATGAGCATGTTATGCCCCAGCAAAGGTCTAACTCATCCATGCATTGTTACGACGCAAATGTGATCCTGACCCATTCGCAATACGCCGGTACGTACGCCGCCGCGATCGCTGGACGATATGGATGGGAGGGGCTGGGAGGTCAGGGGATGGGTTGCGAATGGTTAGCAGGGTTAGTCTGGGAGGGGCTGGGAGGTCTGGGGATGGGTTGCGAATGGTTAGCAGGGTTAGTCTCTAGGGTTTGCGTATACGTGGACTGGAGGGGCTGGGAGGTCTGGGGCTGGGTTGTGAATGGTTAGCAGGGTTAGTGTGGGAGGGGCTGGGTTGTGTAGGGTTTGTCTATAAAATAGTTGAAATAACAGCTGCCGGCAGCAACAACGGTTGTGGCCGAGTGGTTGGGCTCGTATGTATGGGACGGAATAGAGCGGGTTCGAATCTTGCCGTACACTTTGATTTTTTTTCTTTTTTTTTCCCTGTAGAATTTTTCTAAGTGTTGATAGCTAGATCGCATTTACCTTAGATCGCATTTACCTTAGATCGCATTTGCGTCGTAACATGCATGGCATTAGCTCCATATAATATTGATTTAAAGATCCCTATACAAGCCCTATATCCATTGTGCTCTATGTACACAAGCATGGCTACAACTTTAATGGAAAGGATCATCAATGATATAAATGAAAAAGGTCCACAAAGGCACTTCAGCACATATCCAGCAATACCATTAGCTTCAAAGTTAATTAGCTGCAATGCATAATTAACTAGAGCTCTATAGAGCACATACCCCGCGCGCGCTGCAGCGTCGGATGTCAAAGCTCGATGATGCGAGCAGCCTGTTGACGACCTTTACCTATACATATGGTGCCAGGTTGTGCGCATGAGCAGAGAGCACATGGTGGGCATTGTCCATAGGCGTGGCCAATAAAATGCAGCATTTGCAACGCTCGTGGGCCTTGCCAAACAATTCGAAGCATACTGAAGCCAGTTTTTCGGCGATATTGACGGATACGTTGTATTTACGAGTTGCTTAGATGCCTAGATCTCCAGATCTGGCGATTTTTGTGCTAACAGACAACAACGACGACGACGACAACAGACAAAACCGATTACATTACCCCTTGCGCATGCGCGCGGGGTAATTAGACCCCTTTTATGTGTGACAGCCAACTATACACCAAACTACTAGCTACATGTAGTCTAGGTGGGTTATCATTAAAATTATAAATACCTGTCCGGCCACTTGAGAAAAGTAGGGCCACAACGGATCACCAGCAGGAGGCTGCAAAAACGAGAAAGACAGAAAGATCATGGATCACGCCGACTGTATATGACCGAAGAAGTGCAGGAGTGTACTTGTCGACTTTTAATAATACTTGGTAACCGTAGCCTGGTTTGCGTTGGGTAAGCCATGTTTCCTCTTCATAAGAATTGAAGCTACTTTGAAATCTTGAAAGACGATTGCATAGTTGCCAAGTTTATAAGAGGAGAGACCGGGACAAAGTAGAAAATAGAATGAATGCGCGCGAAATTTTACGGACTACGCCCACTTTCAGGCGACCACACCATAGTTGCCAAGTGGCCGGGACAGTCTCGAAATTTGCCCTATGTCCCGGTTTACCTGATTTTGCAGCATTGTCCCGGAATCCAGTTCGATTGCACAAATGGAGGTGTGGCACAAGCATAAACTATCGTATTTCAGTCCGTATATCTCGACGTTTAGTGGGCGTGGCAGTACATAAGCGCCCGAAAGTGGTGAGATCGAACCCAAAGTGACCCAAGTGCCCTTGCTTTGTGTGATTCAGATCAACGAGGGGAGGGGCGGCTAATCTCGCGCGCCACACCCCTCCTTGCGATTGAGGGGTGTGGCGCGCGAGACTAAGGCCTTGGGTAGTCTCACGGAGCCAGACCCACACCAGAGAGAGTGGTCTCGTGCCCAGACCCCACCCGGGGTCTAGGGAGAGGGTTTGGTAACTTGCAATACACGGAGTGATGCCCGCCGCCGATATACGGCGGCACCAATCAGAGATTGCAGCTTTATCGCGCGGTTGCAATAATTGCGCGATGTCATTAAACATCGCGCGCCTACTGAAGTGATAGGCAAGCGTCCGCCGCGCAATATAAAGCCCAACGTGACGTCACGTAAAACGGCCAATTATTGCACTCCAGCCGCACAAGTCCGTGTATTGCAAGTTACCAGACCCTCTCTCCCTGGGTCCCTGAGGCTGGCCTCATGTTGAGGGTCTGGTAAAAAGCATGCAGTTTGATGGTACAAAATTAGTTTTGCATAGTACTGGTTTTTAGAGCTACTCTCACCACATTCAAGGCTGGAAAATCGAACATCAAACTGAATGCCTTCATCTTGTGCCTGTCAGAATACCTTAGCTCAACTTACGGTACTCTATCAGTAGCTATCAAGCCTGGGCAAGGGTCCTGTAGAAGTTAGTGTAAAATAGAGTTTTATCCCTAGAGTAACTCATGGGACGATTTTACACCAGCAAAACCTAGAGTAACTCATGGGACGATTTTACACCAATACAACCTAGAGTAACTCATGGGACGATTTTACACCAACAAAATTAGTGTAAAATCCTGAGTAGCTATTTATTGTATGCCAAGCATAATTATTATAAGGGAGGATTTTACACCACATCAAAATTAAGGGGCTTACTCATGTAAATTCTCCCGTATATAACTTACCTCTGCTATATAGCTATAAGCGACGATCTTACACCAGTTGCCACCACAGGTACTGAAGTGGTGTAAAATCGTGCCATAATAATACTGATGGTTAAGGTACCATTTAATTGCGTGGGCGTGAGCGTCAGGAATGGCTAATTCAATTAGCGAATCGTGAAGGGGCGTGGCCGAAGAGGCCATACGAGTGCTTTTGGTCGAAGGTGGGCGTGTCCAGAATCGGCCAGGGATGATTATGCGCGTGTAATTAGCGACCGGAAGTGGCCCCTGAAGAAAAGGCCGGTAATTGCCCACATCAAAGCAAGATCAAAGCATTCTTTCTTAACTATTAACCGCAACGACAAAAAATTAAACACTAAGTAGAAAAAAAAAAAAGATTTCCTGCGCGAAAAAAGATTGGGGGAATTGGGAGTACTTGGGGAGATAATTTTTATACCGGCACGCAGAATGGGTCGAAACACGAGATTTGACATGAGAAAATTTTGATTCACGCCTTAGAATTAAAGTTACAGCCCTTTGAAGTTTCCCCATATGTTTGTATAGGAAGCCATGCATTTGCAATGTTTTCCGCCCACGCGCTACGTGAGGGGCGGGGCCACGCGCGCACAGAGATGTGACGACCTTTACCCAATTTGGTCAAAATTGTAATATAAGCTGTCTGCTTGGATTGTATGGCTCTACTAAGCGTCCAGCTTGACTATGTGACTGTTTCTGGACATTTTTTTTTTCTGCTTAGTGTTCTGGTCTCCTTGAAAAAAAAAAAAAAAAAAAAAGCTTATTAGGCCTAATTAAGCATGTGGGCGTGTTCCTGGCACTGTGTGGAGTGCGTGCGTGTGCATTAATGCAGGTTTTATTGCTTCCGATTGGGCGTGGCTTCACGGGCCAGTGCTTGAACATCGGCGCCTGGGACTTGGCCTCGGCGATAGGTGGGCGTGTCCCGGAAGCGGTGGTGACCTTTGAACCCCGCGAGGAGGCTTTGGGGGCGTGGCAGGAGGTCAAAGGTGAGGCCATGTCTGTTAATGAGGCACTGTACGGCGGTGCGATCGAGGGGCCTGTACGGCTGGACGGAAGCTGACGATGGTTTGAAGCGGATGTGGTTGCGATGACGTGTTGTTACTCCGCCCACACAGGAAATGAGGTGAGCTCTTGCGTGGGCGGTGTGGCAGAACGGCCTCCAAGTGTTTGTGTGTGTTTTGGCCTTGAGGAAGCTGTG
This sequence comes from Cliona cf. orientalis, assembly GCA_963930775.1. Taxonomy (NCBI): domain Eukaryota; kingdom Metazoa; phylum Porifera; class Demospongiae; order Clionaida; family Clionaidae; genus Cliona; species Cliona cf. orientalis. Next base: position 5,901,293 of record OZ005699.1, on the reverse strand, counting down.
TGTTTTAATTGGGATTGATTGTGGGCTTCCGGTGGACATCCGGTGGTTAGTAGGCACTTGATTGAGAATGGTGGTCCTTGGGGAACAGGGTGGGGCTGTTTTGGGCGTGGCCTGGCCCCTCCCTTCCGGCTCGGCTTCCGGTCCATGGAGGATATTAAATGAACACTTCCGGCTCTAGCAGCCACACCCCTGAGACCTGTGCAATTAAAAGGGCGTGGTTACGCAACATGCACCTCACTAATGACTTTGATGTGGTTTAGGTGTCATATCCCCCACCTCACGCCCACGCAATTTAATGGTACCTTAACAGTAACTGGAGCAAAGATTTACATGTGACCTTTGACCTCACTTAAAATTCTCCCATTATAATAAGAATGCACATCCATACTCTGCTAAAACTTTAAGTGTGAACTTTGACCTGGTGTAAAATGCTCCCTTGTATATAGCCACTGAATCCATACTCAGGTAGGTTTTTAAGTGCGTTCCGAATGCTCGCTTGCTGTGGGTGTGGCTGCATGTAGTGCAGAATGGTAGGTGGGGCTCACTATGTACACGAGTTACAATGCATCCAATGTAGAGTTCCTCATCAGGACATCTCTACTTCACGCTCTTGCTAATAGCTACTCACCACGTGCACAATTGTTCGTGAAGCATGTCTGGGAGTAACGGCATTATGAATTGGTTGAAAGAAGATGAGTATGAGAAGGAAAAAATTATAATTATGCATAGAGTATCATAGTGTACAAGATTAAGACATGAGACACTTAACTGACTGCTTTTAGACAGTTTTTTACGAGTATTTTATGTGGGTTTTTAGCTCAGACTACCTATGGCCTCTAATATATGGATTATAGAGGCCATAGATAGTCTGAGCTTAAAAAACATAAAGGCCTAGCTATTGGAGTACCAACCCCATGTGCGCATACGTGCCTGTGTGCTTTCAAAGAAATCTTGTAACTTTTGCGAAGGCTTGCCCTGCACAGATGATTTTCATTTTTTTGTGATCACTGAGTAGCTATTATGGGACACCCGTCCCTATTATGAGACACGTACCACATGAGGTGTTTTATTTAAAATTGATGTCCTAGCCTTGGGTATTAGCTAATGACAAAAAAATAGCTAAGTAGCTAATTTGATGTGCCAAATAAGCAAATTTGCAAAATTGATACACCAAAAACCATGTTTTATCACAAAAACCCATATCAAAATAATTTAAAGGTAGATAGCTAGCAAATCCAACTTCGTAGGCAAGTAGCTAGCTAATTAGGTATAATACAATTACCCCCAAACCGGAAGCTTCCATCTTCGTTAGTATGGATGTCTGATAGTCCCATAATACCAACTGTCTCATAATAATTATCTGCATATAGCTATACTTTAATACCAAACACATGAGTGAGTCGTGCTGGTGATGCAATACATCCAATGCTGCATGCAGAAATAGGAGGGGTCTGGATTCGAGATTAGCCATTGCATGAGTGATTCCTGATAGCAGCTACTATAGTGATTTAGCTATATCTCTTTTTAATGTGATAGCTATTTCTCTTTGAAGCTATAATATTATTATTATCTATGTATTCATTAAGCAGAGTAAAACACTACCAATAGGGTGCAATTGAGTGAGTTCACTCCCATGTATTATGGTATCTAGCTACGGACAAGCTGAAGAGGCATCTTTTGATGATGAAGACATAGAAAGATTAGTATATATAAATTAGCTACAATAATAGCATCCGAGTGAGAGATCTAGAATGTACCTGTATCTATAGTCACAGAGTCATGATTACTATAAACTCTAAAACAGTAAAATTATAATATTATTATAGCTATAAGTCAATGGTGATCATATTATCATTTCTACCCTTATCACTCTGAACACAAGATTGTACTGCAGAAATTACCCTGACATGCTTTACAAAGAACTCTAACTCGTGCACACAGTGAGTCCCCGGCCTACCATTCTATTAGCATGAGCCCAAAGTAGCTGTCACGACTGCAGGATAGTCCCACCCACCAAGTGCGTGCACTACAGCCACACCCACAGCAAGTGAGCATTCGGAACGCACTTAAAAACCCACCTGAGTCTGGATTCAGTGGCTATATACAAGGGAGCATTTTACACCAGGTCAAAGTTCACACTTAAAGTTGTAGCAGAGTAAGGATGTACATTCTTATTATTATCGGAGAATTTTAAGTGAGGTCAAAGGTCACATATAAATCTTTGCTCCAGTTACTGTTAGCCATCAGTATTATATGGCACGATTTTACACCACTTCAGTACCTGTGGTGGCAACTGGTGTAAAATCGTCCCTTATATATAGCGGAGGTAAGTTATATGGGAGAATTTTACATGAGTAAGCCCCTTAATTTTGATGTGGTGTAAAATCCTCCCTTATAATATGCTTGGCATACAATAAATACTCAGGATTTTACACTAGTTTTGCTGGTGAAAAATCGTCCCATGAGTTACTCTAGGTTGTATTGGTATAAAATCATCCCATCAGTGAGTTACTCTAGGTTTTGCTGGTGTAAAATCGTCCCATGAGTTACTCTAGGTATAAAACTCTATTTTACACTAAAATATGTAGGACCCTGGGCAAGGGACTGTAAAAGCTTGAGTGATCATAATTATTATTATTTTGAAAAACACACCACAAAAGGTGCAGCAGTATAATAATTAAGATATTATATTATAATAAATCTTTAGAAGAGACGCTATAGACCTGGACCTAGTCCTGCTGGCAATTGGAGTCCAGGTAACAAGACCGTCTTTCTTCAATAACAATCCAGGAGAACCATCACCATCACGCATTTCAAACTCTATGTCATCAAACTTCATGACCTCTTCCACTGACAGTTTATGACTAATACCGCTTATAGGCTGGGCATCAGAAATTGGTCTCTCAACATCAATCGGTCTCCTAATTATTTCACCACAGTTTAGTTCCAAGTCAATTAAGCCCAGACCCTCCATTATCAAGACGAAAATCAACACACTGAACTTCATTATCAATAAATGACTTTAGAACTGCATCAAGGCTGGAGAATCGAACAATGCCTTCGTCTTGGGGTGTCTAGATTCACTGGAACGTGGAACGGTGGAATGGAATAGTGGAACGGGCAACTATGACTAACGACCCTGTACCACACCAAACTTAATTCGATCGAGCGTGCTCACTATGCAGCTCTAGTCTCGCGCAGCCAGACTCTCTCTCAGGGAAAAGGGGGAGGGGGAAGGGGAGGGAGAGAGTCTGGTAAAGTGCTATACATCGAGTTGTCCCAGCGCCTCGTATGAGGCGCGACCAATCAGATTGCATCTTTATGGCATTACATAGTTTGCGGTGGCGTATCCGACTATGAACGGACGAGATACCATTGCGCACGCGTGTTTATTCTCCGTTCACAATCGGATATGCCACCGCAAACTAAAGATGCAATCTGATTGGTCGCGCCTCGTACGAGGCGCTGGGACAACTTGATGTATGGCACTTTACCAGACTCTCTCCCTCCCCCTCCCGAGGTGTAAGAGTCTGGCTGCGCGAGACTAATGCAGCTCAGCTTGAGCAGAGTCAGAAAGATGACAGAGAAGAATAGTCAGGGATGTAAACTCGCAGAAAGACAGAGACTCTGAGAGGCAAAAGCACAGAGCACATGCTGATAATTAGCTATAGATCTACTCTTACTTCCAGCACAGATAGATTAATATCTGCCGTAATATAGTGCCTATTTGTTGCTCAGCCTGTTGCCATGGCATATGGCCTTGAATGCTATATCCCTGGCACTGTCTGGGACCAAAGTCTGGGTAGTTCTGTTGGTCATGATGCCCATTACATCCAGTTATTAAGGTACCATTAAATTGCGTGGGCGTGAGGTGGGGGATATGACACCTAAACCACATCAAAGTCATTAGTGAGGTGCATGTTGTGTAACCACGCCCTTTTAATTGCACAGGTCTCAGGGGTGTGGCTGCTAGAGCCGGAAGTGTTCATTTAATATCCTCCATGGACCGGAAGCCGAGCCGGAAGGGAGGGGCCAGGCCACGCCCAAAACAGCCCCACCCTGTTCCCCAAGGACCACCATTCTCAATCAAGTGCCTACTAACCACCGGATGTCCACCGGAAGCCCACAATCAATCCCAATTAAAACACACAGCTTCCTCAAGGCCAAAACACACACAAACACTTGGAGGCCGTTCTGCCACACCGCCCACGCAAGAGCTCACCTCATTTCCTGTGTGGGCGGAGCAACAACACGTCATCGCAACCACATCCGCTTCAAACCATCGTCAGCTTCCGTCCAGCCGTACAGGCCCCTCGATCGCACCGCCGTACAGTGCCTCATTAACAGACATGGCCTCACCTTTGACCTCCTGCCACGCCCCCAAAGCCTCCTGGACGGGTTCAAAGGTCACCACCGCATCCGGGACACGCCCACCTATCGCCGCAGCCACGTCCCCGGCCCCGATGTCCAAGCACTGGCCTGTGAAGCCACGCCCAATCGGAAGCAATAAAACCTGCATTAACGCACACGCACACACTCCACACAGTGCCAGGAACACGCCCACATGCTTAATTAGGCCTAATTAGCTTTTTTTTTTTTTTTTTTGTCGTTGCGGTTAATAGTTTAGCAAGAATGCTTTGATCTTGCTTTGATGTGGGCAATTACCGGCCTTTTCTTCAGGGGCCACTTCCGGTCGCTAATTACACGCGCATAATCATCCCTGGCCGATTCTAGACACGCCCACCTTCGACCAAAAGCACTCGTATGGCCTCTTCGGCCACGCCCCTTCACGATTCGCTAATTGAATTAGCCATTCCTGACGCTCACGCCCACGCAATTAACTTAAATGGTACCTTAAAATAATAGAAGCTATCAGAATGCTAGTAGTTCCCTGGGTGACAATCATGTCACCTGTAGCACTCGGCTGGATACCATAGTCAATCAAATATTCATTATAGTACCACTTGAGTATTGTATTTGATATAATACATTGATATTCACTATCATCAAGTCCTAATAATTTATGTGGGTGTATGACAGTACAATGATTATGTGTATGTGTGTGCATAGTTCCTTTAATAATTCTCCACTGTAGCTATAGCATGCTTTGATCTCCCTGAATGTGGTCCTCTTCCTTCCTCCTTCAGCCAGGGTCCAATGGTGGCTGACTCGTGAGTTCACAGTGGCGGATCCAGGATTTGTGATAGGAGGAGGCACGCGCGAGAAGCGCGCGCGAAAATTTTGCGGCCACGCCCCCTAACGCTTGACCACGCCCCTTAAATTGCCGCTCAACGCTAGTCGATACATGGTAAATGGAAGTGGCTCAGCTATTTGAGCTAAAAAGCACTATATAAGTTGGTTTATAAATAGTTTTACTCCACAGTTGATAGCCCTATAATGTGTGCCTCTCTTGTAGCTATATAGTTTGCATGTGAGGCTCTCCAAAAAGGGGGGGCACGTGCCCCTTGTGCCCCTATGCTGGATCCGCCTATGCTGAAGTTCAGTAGCTAGCTATCACAGGCTAGGTGTGCCAGGGGTTGATATGGCTTACTCCACTGCTGAGAATAACTTGTCAGTCAGATAGCTATAGCTATGCGTAATAATAATATTATAACAACACATGCACAGGCTCCTTTTGATACACTCTTTCAACTTGCAGGTATATAGCCTCGCATCCAGACCATCCCAACGTCAATTTCTAGTGCGCATGCCCAATTGCTCCACTTATACAAGTAAAAACGGTACAGGGTCGTTAATCGCCATTCCAGTATTCCACCGTTCCACCATTCCACCATTTCACTATTCCATTCCACCGTTCCACGTTCCAGTAAATCTAGACACCCTTCGTCTTGTGCCTGTCAGAATAGCTACCTTAGCTCAACTTACGGTAGCTAGCTACTCTATCAGTATCAAGCCTGGGCAAGGGACTGTAAATGCTTGAGTGATCATAATATAATTTCATAGTTTCATAGGTTACTGAAAAGCTATGCATGCAACGGTGATGGCCCTATTTGCTTCATAGCCAGCAGCGCAGTTGCAGCTGGTTCTTCCAAGTGTAAAAGGATTTGCCATTTTTGGATGCGTGCGTTTGTATATAAATCCTGAGGTAGTCTAGATTTTGCATGCCTGTCTAACCAGCATACCGGGTATAGCATAACATCATCTTCGCATAGATTTTCTACCCTTTAATGTTGCATTAGGCCAGACCAATTAAATAAGTTGTTGCACGGATTCGCTCGCTCCAATTTTTGGGCGAACAGAAAAAAAATTTAATTATATATTAATAAGTTGGGTGGAGCTTATGTACAATAGTGTGGTGGTTTTTGTATTCTATCTTGATTCCTTGGTCCTAGATAGTCACATTAGTCTGTCTTAATTAGATTGTGGTCTATAACCACACCCCAATTTAATTAATTGCTTTTTTTTCGATCGCTCGGTCCAATTTTTACCTCACAATATCCGAGCAACAACAAATTAAATTGGCCTGGCCTTACACTAAATAAAAGTTTGAATTTCCTACATGTAGGAAATCTGTACTGAGGATAGGGCAAGATTTTCTACACATTTCGCTCATTTGCATAAAATGTTGCCCTATCCTCGAGCTCTGCTTAGCTAGTTATGTGTAGAAAACCCGAGGAAATGTCACATTTTGGAAACAGAACATGTAGGAAATCTCAATTTTTGTGCAGTGTAAATCTTAAGACTGCAAGCTGTGCGTCGTCAATGGCCACAATTTGGATAGGCCACGCCCAGACTCCGCCCTATCATTAGGAAACAAAAATTTATGGCGTTAAAATACGGAAATTTCAAACATTTCTGATTGGGATTTCAGGAAGATTTCCAGATTTCATCGAAGAGGGGATTTCACCTGAAAGTGTACGAGATTTCTACGAGTGTCAGACCCCTCGGTTTATAGTGCGTGCAGGCCCTTGTGTTTTTGGGCGGCATGGTATGCAAAATCATGATTTGTGAAGGAGTAATGCACTTATCAATGTATTGCCCCACCTACCCTAGGGTGGGGATTTGACCACCACTTTTATCAATTATCCCACCCTGGGGGAAGCTCCTGTCATCAAAAGACACACCAATCCCCATCTATACTACTGAATATGCAGGTCCTTGTGCAGGTGCACTATGCTAGACATGCAAGTTTACATTAAACTCACTTAGCTAAGCCACATTAGTGTTGACCAAGGCTACTACTTGAGGTCTAGTACTAACGTCACAGTGACACTATATATAGCCTAGTAAGGGTATTTTTAGTAGTTCTGTGCTGATTTCCAAACTAAGATAAATTCTCCACCCCTGGGGCAGCTATTCCCCACCTAAATCCCTACAAATCCCGACCCTTTGCCCGCACTAGGGTAGGTGGGGCATGATATTGATAGGTGCATAACCAGATACTAAAATTACGAATACGAGGGAGGTCACGTACACATCTTACATATTGAGACTAAGTTAAAGGTGTGACGTGACCCCTCTGCAGTGACTTAAGAACTGATTACAGCTCGAGCCTGTCACAGCTTGATCTGTCTGCTAACTTGAAGCTCGATCATGGCTCAACAAGAAAACGTTGTTCACAAAACAGGATTCAGCACCATAAAGATTTTAAAAGACCATATTCTTGGAGTTGGTTCTTATGGCAAAGTCTGCAAAGCAAACTGTGATGGTCTCATCTGTGCTGCCAAAATCATCCATGAAACTCTGTTGCCGCTTGAGCCAATGCATCAACATCCAGCTCTATTGCAACACCAGCTAGTAAAAAGAAGGTTTTTGCAGGAGTGTGAATTCATGAGTGCCATAAAACATCCAAATATTGTTCAATTTTTGGGAGTGTATTATGATCCAGAAAATTCTCTACCGATTCTTTTGATGGAGCTAATGGATATTTCTTTGACAAAATTCCTCGAAAACAAGACACCAATACCTTATCACACACAAGTCAGTATCTGTCATGATATCATTCTTGCAGTATCATTTCTCCATTCTAACAGGATTATTCACCGAGATCTCTCTGGAAATAATATATTACTGATGAGCAGTCTTAGAGCGAAGATTACGGATTTTGGAATGGCAAGCCTGCTCTTAATGACAGGTCACATGCAGCGTCACACTACATGCCCTGGTACGGATCACTATATGCCTCCAGAAGCTATGGAGGAATCAGATACATCACAATATACAGAAAAGATAGATTGCTTTTCGTTTGGTGTGCTTATCATCCAACTTTTGACACAGAAATTTCCACAACCAGATCGTAGATTGGTAACGGTCACGGGTGAAATCATGAAGCGTGTATCAGAAGTTGATCGACGTGCTAATCACATCCATCTGATTGACAGAAAGCACCATCTACTACCAGTTGCCCTTGACTGCCTTAAAGATGCTCCTCGCGAACGTCCAACAGCAGAGCAAATACGTGACAGAGTAGCATCACTAAGAGAAGGTTCCATGTATGATAAGTGTGTGAGAACAGAGGGGAAGCAATTAAAATTTTACACAGGTGGAGATGAAAGGGTGAAAAGTGTGTGTCAAGATTGCTTGTCATATAAAGACCGTTTGGAAGAGAAAGAGCTAATAATCAGCAGTAAGAATCGGGCAATTTCAACAATGAATGAGAGAATGAATCAAAGGATACGACAACAAGATCAAGATATTCAACAACTGGAGCAGAGATACAAGCAAGAGCACCAGGACACTGTGTTGTTGCAGTCAAAGGAAATAGAACAGTTAAGAAGAAAATTAGCTCATGCAGATCTGGTGGCTACAGAAAAAATGAAGCAGTTACAGCAGTTAGCTAAGCAGAAGAAAATCAGTGAGGAAGTGACAGCTCAACTTCAACAACGAATTGATGAACTTGATAAGGTTGTTAAACAGTTAAGAAGAAAATTAGCTCATGCAGATCAGGTGGCTACAGAAAAACATTTCAAAGTGCGGCAGTTAGCTGAGCAGAAGAAAATGAGTGAGGAAGTAACAGCTCAACTTCAACAACGAATTGATGAACTTGACAATCAACTGGAACTGCAAAAGAGTACAAATAAAAGGCAAGAGCATGAAGTTAATCAACATAGACACACTCTACAAGAAGAGTTTGAGCTTGTTAAACAACCCCAAAGGAAACAGCAGACACCTGCAAGAAGTCAGGAAACTAGTGGAATGAAATTCAATTTGAGATGGAAAGCAATTATCAACAAGAGAGGGCCATGTAAATTGGTCAGATACTGTGATGCAGCATTGCATTACGGAGGTTCAGACGTCACTGTTTACATGCGATCAGACGACACAAATACGGTTTATGCATTTAATACATCCACAAAAGGATGGTTTCAACTTCCAAGCTGTCCAAACAAGGATTGCGCCTTAGTGGTCCTCCATGGCTTGTTAACCACCGTTGGAGGATTCCAGAATGGATTCTCTGATCAGCTGTACAGTCTTTCTACGCAAGGCAAGGAAAGGTTATGGATTAGACAGTTTCCAAGTATGCCTACTAAACGATCTGGGACAACTGCACTCTGGAGTGGACAAGACTTGATTATTGCTGGAGGAGAGGGAGAGGATGCTACTAAGCCTCATAGTGTTGTGCCACTAAAGACTGTGGAGATAATGAAAGACAGCAAGTGGTTTACTGCTGCATCACTGCCAGAACCCCTCCAATATGCCTCAGGAACACACTGTAATTCGCATATCTACATAGTTGGAGGAGTGAGAGACTTTCTAGTCAAAAAATCTGTGTATGTGTGCTCTTTGGACGCCCTACGTTTGTCATGTCAGCAAGGATCATATGGTGTGTGGAGTAGTATAAAAATGCCCACACTTCCAGTGGCATATTCTACTTGCATATCACTAAGAGGACGAGTGCTGCTGATTGGTGGAGAGGATGAAGTGAGCAAGGCTCCTACAAGAGCTATTCATATGTATAATCCATACACTGAGTCATGGGAAATCATCAGTCACATGACAATCAGTCGAAGTGATTGCTTTGCAGTTGTACTGCCAGCTGACAATCAAATCTTAGTTTTTGGTGGCAGGATAGACAAGAGCAATTTCACTGATTCAATAGAATTAGCGACATTAGAATAGCTACGATTTACACCACGTCAATTGCTGTAGTGACTTACTACAGGACTATAATATTATTATTATTATAGTTATAGCTACAGAAAAGTTCCAGAATTTTCTTTGTTAGTCTTTTTAATTAGCCAATATGGATTGCATCAGGAGTGTATGAGCTGCCCAATGCAAAGGTGGCAAATCTAGATGTGAAGCTCATTAGCTATGCATATAACCTTATATGGAATAGCCAGCTGTAGGGTATACATTTCCATTGGATTATCACCCTACAGCCACAGGATCAACACTACTGCCCATACTACAACCACACTACAACCTGACACAGACAGAGTTGATTTGCTAGAGCAGTGTGGCTTGTACTTAAAAATCTGCACCAGCTGCACGTCCAAACATGTTCCTGACAACATTATTATGCTGTGTAGGCAGCCATACCGGACACTCCTTTCCTGCCCTTTGGGCAGCTCAAATGCTCCTGATTATATGTTAACGTTAACTTAATATCTTTATGTATAATAATGTGTTAGTCTATGCATGCAATGTATATATAATATTATCTGTCGTAACTAGGATTTCTATACGGTCATTATGTGTGCATTACAGTGCAGCACTGTACATGTGTACGTTACAGTATTCCATGCTAATACTAATTGTTCAAGAAGCTAAGAGCAACCCAGCTATTGTAAAAATTAATGTCATGCAATTATCAATACATAATAATTATTAAATTCAGAAAGTTATCAATATATAATATTAAGATGATTATTGCCGGTGTAGGGCGTGTACTTATGGCTATAACTTCATGCAAGAATTACAATAAAAATAATGAGCCTCAATTTCAAAACCTCTCAGAAGTACTCTCTCCCATTCAAATTTTCCTGGGTAAGCATGGCCCCAGACCCCTCTAATAGTTCTCCTCCATGAAACCTGAGCCCTAGCCAGCAATTTGCCTTAAAGACTTTGGTTGCTAGGCAATTGCCAACAAAATTTAATGTATAAACAGCACCTGCTAAGGTGAATGCCATTGTGGACTTGACCACTACACCTTGTTGGAGCCCACGGAGTCACCTGGGTCATTGGAGTGACTACATGCAAGAGTATATTAAAGAGAGAATGCAACACTCATGGTACATGTACTACTACAAACATCTCTTTCTGGATTTGACATCTGTATGTGGTTGCAACACCTTGTACTAGTACGTACCACAGTTGTGTAGTGATAGGCCATGAAGCCACACTGCAGGTGCACTACTGGCAGACTGTGGGCACAGCTTTGTGGCTATACCCTACTAGCCAGGGCTGTGAGGTCAAATCCAGAAAGAGATGTTTTACTACTACAGTGTGTGTTGCATACTCTCTCTCAGTAATATACTCTTGCTATAGGTATAACAGTCTTCTCTCACCACTTCAACCTAGCGGTCCCTAGTCCTGTATAGTCTAGTCTGAGGCTTGACATTATTATGTGATACCCTAAGTTAGGGTATAGTTACATGTGCATGATACCAGGCTATAGCCATAACTGGTTACACGTGTGTGTAGTTACATGTGTATACAGTGCTATACACTAGTGTGATGCAAGTCATTGTGGGGGGTCAGCATTCACTCACTATAATTAAAAATGTTCATTAGCCTGTGTGTGCTGCAGGCATAATTTGCAAACTGTTTCATAAACAATTTTATATTATGGTCACGCTTCCAGCTACCCCTGCCATTTCTTGTGGTGCTCCTGCCTGTCCTTATCGGTAAATTTGGTCAAATAATTCCTTCCATGCAAGAGCAGGCTAAGGCCACTCCAAGTCAACCATTAGTTTCTGGTCACACCAGTTGTCTCATGTACATGCGGGCGGGCGGGTGGTTAGGACTATGACTAATTAAATTAAGACAGGAAGAGAAAATACTTAAATTATACCATAGATGCATGGTCAGCAAACCTCGAGTGCAAACAATAGCCTGTCAGATCCATATCATCCCTGACACATATAATATAGCTCATGCCATGAGCTATACAAGTACACAGGCAGTTTAACAGTAAAATTTAATGCAGAATGACAAATCACGGTGCATTAATATTTGATCACCATCATGGAATGTGCAGCAGGCAATGAGCTCAAGCTAGATCGAGATATACCGTATGGCCGGAAATTTTCGCGGAAGGCCCATCTTCAAATATTTCGCGATCTAATTTTCGCGGATGGTCGTTCCAGGGTTGCTCCACCCACAATATCCGTTCGGCTCCACCTCTTACTGCACGCGCGCCGCGGCTCAAATCTCGTTGGGACAGGTGTCATATGAAAATAGGGACCCCCAAATTGGGGACCCTGGGTCCCCATTTTCATAGAAAAATGGAGACCCAGGTCCCTATTTTCATAATATTTTAGGGACCCCTGGGTCCCCATTTTCATAGGATTTTGGGGACCCTCTTATGAAAATGGGGACCCCCAGTGCATGCAATACAGTTCTGTTGTAGGCATAAACATTGACTAGACAGCACATGACTCAGCCTGCATGGTATCCATTAGCTAATTTTGTAGTATACTATCATGCAAGCTCTTAGCTAGTCTGGGTGCCACTGAGACACTTCACGTCTTCCTTGTCATGAGATTGTCACAAAAAGGATATAGCTACTCATGCGGCCATGAAATACAAATACAATGTCATGAAGATCCATATACCTATAGTTGTACGATCTGGCACCCAGACTAGCAAGCTCTAGGGTTGTGGTTAGCTACATGCTGTATCTGGCCATCATTGGATTCCACTTTTTTGTTTCTAGCTATTAGCTAGCTACTCTGCCAACAAGCAGTAGTTATGTTACAAGCCATGGCCAGAGTAAAATTAATTTATACACAAGAGATACCCTGGTTCAATCATAAAACACTGTATCACTATATAAACTTGATTATCTAAAGAGTAGATTGGCTTTTCAGACTGCAGGCAATTGTAAAAACGCTGACGACCTTTACCAAAAAAAGATCGCTAAATCGCTACTTCCATCGTGTACAGACTTTTATACAAGTTAGGCTAGCGGCTAAGCCATATTTTTCTAGCCAGCCACTAACTTCTCCTAACAATAATGAGCTCTGCTGACTCCGGTAAATTCGATTATCCCGCGGCGCTAATTAGCTAAGCGGCAGAAGTCGACGTACTACGCCTACTGCCACACCCTTTGTGGGCAAAAAGGCCAACTGCTGCGTATTGTTGTATTGAAACGTGTCAAGTTTTTTTTTTTCGAAAATGAGCGACTATTTCGAAGGTCTGAGCAATAAAGCGAATAATCGATACAAAGAGAAGCTCCAAGCAGTCGGTCTTGGTATCCAAGACGATCCTTACAAGCCTGAGAACGGCAGTAGGCGTAAAACGTCGACTTCGGCCGCTTAGCTAATTAGCGCCGCGGGATAATCGATTTGCGGAATCCCTCTTAAAGGCATTGTGCCACGATATAAGGGCTATTTTTAGTAAATTAGTGTCACACGTGATATAACCGCGCCCATTAGATTGAAATCTGGCAGCCACTTTTCAATCAATGGTTGTAGTTCGCGGTAGCAGAACGCGATCGGTCCAAGAAAGGCTCAAGGGTTGGAGCTGGAAGGTCTTCAGCTAGCGGCGGAAGGTAAGAGGTCTACCAGGGGGACGGGCGAGAGTCGGCCTTGCCAGAGTAGCGATGTCTATGTCTAGCTAGATCCACCACGTGCGAGGTGGTATACCACGAATAGATTTACCTTTAGCGAGGGCTAGTATGTCTAGAAACAGACGGAGATACCAGTCCTATGGCAGCGCCACGAGTAGCTAAGTCCTTGCCTTGTCCTTCGATGGCGTTCTGGAGTCCACGATGAGCGCGCGACAATATTTTTGTACGTGCGCGATTTATCACAACGCGAGCCCGTACACTAGATCTAAAAATAGTAACAATCACCACTTATATCGTGACACAATGCCTTTAAACATCGAACGAAATGGGGGGGGGGGGGGGGGGTCCCCATATTCACGGAAGGGCCCCCCAAAATCATAATGAAAATGGGGACCCGAGGTCCCCAATTTTATGGGGTCCCCAAACTTTTATGATACCGGCCGAAAAAAAACAGCAAGCGATCGATCGATCATACTTGTACTTAGCAGAGATCGAGAAATGGCACGAGAGTAGCATATGATCGAGGCTAGGGACATTTGTGCAGAAGAAGCTCAATAATGAAGTAAACCAGCTGGGTTAGATCAATCCAGCTGAGCAGCTGGGAGGGGCCTGGGGACAAGGCTAAGCAGCGGCATACACCACGATGGCCACGCCCCGCGTTATCGCGCGTGCGCGCGTGCGTTTAGGCTTTTTATTTCGCGGATTTAATTTTCGTGGATCGCCAGTCTACCGCGAAAACCGCGAAAATTGGCTCCCTCGGAATTTCCGGCCATACGGTATGATCTCTAGTTGTTTATTATATCTTACGGAGATAAACTACTACCAGTATCTGCAACCATTAGATCACTCATGATACATAAGATGAAGGCTATAGGTAAGCCAAGTAGCTACAGCAAGGTTATCTCAGATGTTGCTAACTATCAAAGTATGTCTATTATCACATACAGCTAGTGTTCTTTTTCTCTGCGAAGTCTTATTTACTTATGCATTGGAGTGTTCACAACTGAGCCCAAGCTTTGTTCCAGTCAGCAGTAGCGTCCAGCTCTCCAATCAACTGCCCACTCCCATTCAAGCTATCGTTCCAAGTTTGCAATTCAGATGTCAGAGCCTAATCACAGGAGGCAATATTCGAGTAGTTGGTGCTTCAAGTTTTGATATTCAAGTCTGGAGGCCGCAAGATAATCTAGGCAATCTATACAATCTCATATGGAGGAGAGAATTTCAAAGAATAGTATCAAGTAATACGGATGCTTTGGTGAACTCTTCGTTCTCCATGTCTCCCGGTGTTCCAGTCAGACCTGGTGATGTCATCGGGTTCTATTCGTTGGAGCCGGCTAGATTCTTGTATTCGTTCTCTCAACAGGGTGAAATAATCTATACTAGAACAAGCCAAGGACCGCTATGTAATTTTTCAATCAATACTAACACAGTCTTGGAGCGTAGGACATCCGCTCTTCCTCTCATTTCATTGACGTATGGTAAGATATCTTGTATGCTCTAGCTGAAAGATGTGATGGTTTTATATTAATGCAGTGAATGCAACAAACGAAGAGATTCAACTAGCGGAACGAAGGTTACCATTGATTGGAGACTCCTGTACAATAACCACACCATTGGATGGGATTTCAACATCAAGCATACCAACCTCAACTGTTAGAACTGCATTGTCAACTACAATGCCTTTGTTAAGTACAAGTGATAGTGATAGAGAGCAAGCTACCACTTTATCAATAGTTTCTGATGGTATTACCGGTTCTGAAGGTATCAGTGGATCTACTACAACCGAGAATGTTTCAGATGATGAACAATTTCTTTCCCTATCTCTAATGGAATTCATCCTGCTAGTGGCCATTCTGGCAGTGACAGTCATCACTATTCTCATTGTGATCACTGTCATCTGTTGCTGTTGTTTATACGTGCAACGAGTACGATCACAAGTGGAAATCAATAACACCGAAGGTAATTTTTTTCAATGCTGCTCTCAAGATCAATTTTAATATTCATGCTTAATTATAGCTACAGTAAAAGAGGATGAAATGCACATACCTATGAATGCAAACCCAGTTTATGAGGCAGTGAGATCACAAACCCTTGGACTAACACAAACAGGTAACTATGAGACTGTGAGAGTTAATGGGTGGCATAGCAAAAATTAATGGCTGTCTATAGAAAGTTATGATCATTCAATCTGAGCTTGAATAGTATCTCAGACTGATTTAATGACGATGCAATTGATGAAACTACCAGCTGGTGCATTGCCACATCCTTAGCCTTTCTTACTCTTTCACAACTGTCAATTTATAAGCTAACAAGTTCAGTCATACAATACTATGACATGCATACATTTCTGTAGCATTCAATACATTGCGTGTGTGATTTGCAGATTATCAACCTTGTGTTATTAATCAGTCTCAGCATTTACCAAGTCAACTACCATTGATATCCTATACAACAGGGCGGGATCAATCGCTGACATGCACCACTGAACACCAAACAACATCAACTTGCGGGAATCAACAGCATCAAGACTTGGCCCCTTCTGACTATCATGTTGCCTCTCTTATCATATCTGATGTGGACTGCATCGGAAAACACGACCAAACATATGAATCTGAACATGACAGATCAGTGCATAAGGAAAATTTACGCAATTGTTCTAGCAATGAATACAGCTATCCGAACCATGGAGCGCAGTGGATTCAGGGCCATCAGTTTCAATATGCAGCTGATGAATACATCATCATTCAGCCTGATCAATACACGCAGGGAGCTCATGGAAACTACAAAACAGAAACTGCTAATAATATTGAAAAGCACGGATCCAGGGGGATTTTGGACCACACATTATGATTAGCTAGAGACAATTGTTACATGACATTGTGGCACTGCATATGTGCATAATAGTAGATAGCCTTAGACAAGACAGCTACACTGCCAATTCACTCTGCCAAGTCATGCTGTCACTTCCTGTAACAATGTAGCCTTCTAAAGGCTTCATTGTGGTAGCTAGAACTGTAATTGTTTATTTCTGTGTCAAAATCCTCAATAAAGATAGTAGCATGTTGGATTAGCTGAAAGGGAATCCTTCCTGAGCCAGCAACCAGTTCACACACAGCAGTTTAACTGTGACTATCACGAGTAAACTTGCATCTGCTGAGTGCATGAGTGTAGTTCATGATCACACAGCAGTGTAACTGTCATGAATAAACTTGCATCTACTGTGTGGATGAGTAGTAGCTCTTGTACTTGTGAGTACATAATGAATATGACACTACGTACAATTATCATAGGCTATAGACTTTGGAATTGGGCTTATGATAATAATTATCTGGGACCATCATAATAGTATACCAATTAATGGCTTTATTGGCATGCAAGTATCACTACTACGCACTGCGTCAAATTTAATAACTGTTACTCAGGTATGCCAACAGACAGATATGGTAGCACAAAACAATACCTATTCAACACACAATGAGTACACAAACATGATCTGTTTATTTGGACATGTATTATAGCTAAGTAACGACTCTTGCAATTACTCCACACTTGATTCTCCTTTGTCAGCGAATGTACTCTCCCTCTCCCCTTCGGCAGTGGCGCTGCTCTGGTGATCTGAAGAGCTAATGGCTACATCGAGAGGGTAGAGGGGGGTCACCTTGTACTCACTGGCATCACCAATGGTGGCAGGGTTGGGGAAATCCAGCTCATTCACGGCCATAACCCTAAAGGAAATAGTTTCCCATACTAGCTGTCTGATATTTACATTGAATAATGCTATACATGCTACAGTTTTTTGTTGCTGCACACAATCATAATAAAAAGGAACAGAATAATATAGATTTCAACTTAGGGAGACCATCTAATAATTATTGAATGTCAGTATCAGGGGAAGCTACATGTAGGCTGCTATTCATGATTATACATGGCCAGTTACGAAGTACACAATATATAGCTAGTCTCTCTCATCACTAATTATTATCTAAGTCTTCAAAGAATGTGTAGCTGAATTAAGATACACACGCTATTGCAAGGAACTTAGCCAAGCATGCACTTCTTACTCTTTCTTTAGCCGTTTGATTTGTATTTGAGATTTTCTGTAGCAGCAGATGGCGATGATCAGCACACAAGTGTACAAGATGAAGGTACCAATGATGCAGACGATCACCGTCACTATAGTCTGTACTGGAACACCATTTGGATCTGAGGCTGGGCATGATATTCAGTGTGTAATAATTATTGTGTGTGTGTGTGCATATGATTGTGTGTGATAAAATGAGCGTAAAGGGATTAAACATTACACATCATGTCATTGCTATCACTTGTGTATACTTTGTAGTGAAAATGGTGCTGGTATGCATTACTAAGTCTTTGGTATCTAGATCTGTACGTGCAAATTAAGTGCTAATACCCACTATTTGCTGGGGGATCCGTTGTGCTGTTTGGGATAATATTATTGCTTTGTAGACCAATGACCGGTGTGATGTCATCTCCAAGAGTTCCAATATTAGTCTCGATCAAAACCATAAACTCGTACCCATCGTACTCGTCACTGAGACCAGAGATGACTCCAGAATTTACTGATCCTCCACTATGATTGAAGTGTGCAGTACCATTGCATCTGCCATTATATTTTACTCTGTTCACAGATACAGAACTGTAGTGGACAGTATAGCTCTCTATTGTGTAGTTATGATTCTCAGGTACAGTCCATGTGATCTCGACAGCACTTTGATTAATGTATCTGACAGTTACAGTATCAACTAAAGTGATTAAGTCACAGAATGGCATTAAAACTCGGTAGTTAGAGTATACCCTCTATAAGAGTGGGGGAGGTTTGCAGAAAATTTTTATATAATAGTAAAATTATTTAATGAACAGCTATACACTAAATTTGGTGACCTCTTCCACTATAATTAATAGTCCATCATTGAAATTGTAAATAATTTCTCAAGTACGTATCAACTTAAATAAGAGGCAATGGAGGCTTTAGTCCCCTTAGCACCCCAACTATCTACCTCCATCTATGGTACTGGATCACTAGTTTAGAGATGACACTAGTAATACCAGTATTTAAACATTCACTGTGGGCTATAAAGAAGGCTAGAAGATGACCTGTTACTAAGATTAGTGATGAATAGATAACTTACTAAAGTTGAAAGATTCACTGTCACATGATATTTCTGCTCCATTGTAACTAGAAACAGTGAAGCCGACAAGTACAAGGAAGAAGTATGAACTTGAAAGTCTTGCTCTATCTACTACACACATCTTGATCACTCAGTACTGTACAATAATGCTATAGTACACCTACATTTGCCATGGGAGAAAAGGACAACATGTACCTAGTACTGGAGGGACATGAAACTCTACTACAATACCGTGTACGTACTTGTTACAGAGGTCACATGTGACATTGCCTTGTAAGCCGGTATGAATTCTAATTGTATATTGTGTCAATAATCACAGTGGTCCTATTTGGGAAGGTTCTGTCACTCTGTGTTTACATAATGCCACTGCTTAGTGTGCCACTACTCTTCAATGTAAACAGTCACTGGGCCAAGCAGAAACTGCACCGCATGTGTTGTGTGTAATGCAGTATGGCAGTTATAATACGGAAGATGTAGGCTACAGATGACTAACGTTATAATTCCCTGAGGAATAACACTGGCATATTTTGTTGAATAAACAACATGACCATTGTGAAACACTTTCATCAAAAACAACTGTTATTGTCGCTATATTTATAAGACTATAGGCAGAGAATAGCTACATGTAGCTATCTATCACACAGTATTGATACCATTAAAATTACTCATCCAAACTGCACTCCAAAAGCATATTGTAGAATCTGATAAGCTTTATTATCAAACTATACTGTAAGATATAATAGATCAATTGGCAAACTATTAATTCACAATAAAAGTTAAAGGGACATTGGACGATTCATATCGATTCTATTATTATATTTTTGGCCAATGACACTATGGATAACAATAAACCTATACAGCTACTAGCATTATTGAAATACCGGTACACAAATGATTAATGTGAAAACCATACTATAGAGAATCGCTCCTCCAACACCAAAAGAATAATTATTATTATGAGCTTCATAAACATAAGCTAATTGTTACTAGAACCAGTTTTGAAAAAAAATGCTATGACTATAGCATAATAGTAGTAAATTATGATACTAATTATTATTACTCGTTCATTGATGATCACAATAAATATTAGCATCAAAACTGTAGTTTCCAGAATAAATTTGATCATTGTGAACATCAATGACAGTGTACGTGGGTTCATAATGCTCTTGGTGGCCTTCTGTCGACTTTGGCTGTGGCTCTGATGCACTTAACTTGCTTTTGCCAAAATTTTTAGCTCGTTGTTTGATAAATTGCATTTTAAAGACCCAAGTGTTTTTGAGCATTGTGAATAGGCTGGAGTACCAGTAAACATGACCAGCAATAACAGCCACGAGAAGAGCAAATATGATCATTACAGAGATGTAGGCAACAATAGCCTGGCTCTTACCAGCATCAAGAGTGTACCATGTCGAAGCAGCAAGTGCCAGTACATTGAAGTAAACTATTGTTTCAGTGAGATCAACAAGTCTATTTTTGTACACTTTTGTAGCGACCATTCCCTTGATTAGAAGCAAGCAGCCAATGATCAAAGATGTAGCTAAAATATTCACTCTAGGATCTCCAGTTGTATTGACAGCTGAAACTAGATGCAATAGAACGCGTGATAACAGTAGCAATCCAGTCCAATAGCGATGTTTAAATGTGTAAGGGGCGTGATAAGGCTCAATAAAATGGTACAATTTGGGAGAATTTATCCATTTGAGAAGACGGAAATTTTGATGGCGAAGGAGCCACTGCCAAGATAAGAGTAAGACTGTATACAAAGCTCCAGCTATTAGGATGATGGTTGCTATGATGAAAAGACCCACATGTTTTCCCCTGAGGTAGTCAATGCTAGCATCAGCTAACCACACTGTTCGCCGAGAACCATCAGGATAGTTGAGGATAGCATAAGAAAGAGATGTAATAACTGAGTTGAGAAGTGTTGTATAAGACAACAGAATGAGAGTAGCCAAAGTAGCCACTGGATTCCTTTTTCCAATAATGTTGGAAAATTTACTGGAATATTCACTGATTACAATTATAATTATTACCAAGGAGATGATGTATGCAGGAAAGGTCAGCTGTAGCAGAGATCTTGAGAATGCATCCATTCCATCAAAAAAGCAAGCATCAAACCCTATTTCAAGGTTAAGCCAGGACACAAACACTGTAGCAATATTTGGTGATGAAATGTGCTGTTTTTAATTGATAAAATGTTGGCATAGAATATGATTCCATTAAGTGTTCCCACAGCCACTGTCAAATTGAGAACCAAGATAAACACTACTAAAAGTATCCCAGCTAGCAAAGCAGCTATGACAATGGCAACAAGATTAGCAGGCCAGTGGGAAGGACAAGGTAAGCAGTGTGAGCTACCAAGGGATAGGCTAAGACCGGGTTGACAGGTTCCACATAACAACCCAGAGCGACCATGGGCACATTGTGCGTCTGATCCATTAGGGATATTTAGATTGACTTCCACCAGTGAACTGGAAGGTTGACAGTAATCCAAAGGGCAGAAAGGGTGTATCAAATAATTTTCCTGCCCATTAAAGTCATCAGTTGTGTTAAGGTATGCAATCCATATGTTTTTGTCCCTTATTATCGCATTTGATGATAGTTGGCAATTAGAGATGAATGGTAATAAACTTTCATCACATTCACAGCGACATCCTTCTTCATCTTTGAGAAGTTCAAATCCAATGGGACATTTTAGACAGTAAACGTTGAATGTCAGCCTGACTTGGGAGTCAGGTATTTCCTTACATGGACCATCAGTTAGCAAAATCAATTCTTCTTTCTGCGATTCATTGAGATTTAAAGACGCCGTGAAACTGATTACACTACAGTTTCCATCGTTTGTTTGAATGTGGTGTTGACAGAGATTATCTCCTGAACTGAGTCGGTTGTAGATGGTGGCTTCTATTGGGCGGTTGACCTGGTCAAGTACTGCTAGAGTGAGAGGAATTTCAGTCAACTGATCTTTCCTGATAGGCACTGGAGCAGGGTTGTAGCTACAGTCTGGTTGGCCATCTCTACAGAAGCACACCCGGACTGGTGGAGAAGCAATGTCTGAAGTTTTTACATTACTGATAGAGTGAAAGTATGCCAGTCCGCCTACTGTAATGGTTCTATTTGACAGTGTGGAGCTCTCAGAGGCATTACTAAGTAGCAGCTCTGCTAAAGGGCTAATTCTACATCTGTCCAGTAGACCTCCATACAGACTAGATCCTGCAATTCTTGCTCGATTATGTTCGAAGTAAACGTTTTTACATATGATGTTGCCATTGGAGTCAAGGTTAGGGAGAGGTCCATTTCGATACAGTGCTAGAGCTTGAAAGAAACACTCCTTGTTTGATGTGGAAAGGGCACACATCCCATCATCAGATACATACACTGCCCCTCCATAATTGGCCTCATTAGTGGTAAACTTAATGATCTCATGTTTCTCAGTGGAATTATTCGCCATGGATTTCAAAATGTAAATCTTTGAGTCCATTTCGAGGAATATACCACCACCTTTATCAGCTGTATTTGATACAATGTTTATCATGGAATACTTCTGAACCAGATCTTTAGCCGTAGGAACTTTAGCCTTAATCAAAGAACCAACTGAATAAATCCCTCCACCTTTCTCCATGGCAGTATTTCCTGAAAGCTTTACTACACTCATCATTTGACAGGTCATTTCGCTCAGGTACAGGTAGATACCACCCCCACTTTGTGATGCTGTGTTGTTAGCTATAATGACTGTGCCACGTATGTGTAGTTTGGCCTCGGTTGTAAGTACACTTCCACCTGTACGAGCTCTATTGTGCATTAAGCTAGTGATTCCATCAAAAGTAATCTCACTCTGAAAGGCAGTAATTGCTCCTCCCTCCGCAAGTTGATTCGCATTGGTTTGATTGACCGTTTGCATTTTGACTATAGTAACATCAGCTAGTACTATAGAACTTTCAATTGCACAAAGTGATCCAACATTTGATGATAGTATGCTATCACTCAATTCTATCTCACTCTCCATAGAGTAGATTATGGTGTAGTTAGCATGATTCTCGGTAACACTTATGGCAGCACAAGTGACGGTGGCTTGATCCAACCACATTACTGCTCCAGTGTTTGCTTTGTTACTAGTGAAATTAGCTTCATTGATGTCAGCAGTACCGGCATCGATCCAAATAACTCCAGCGGTATTTGCCACGTTGTTTTTAAAAGAAGCATCATCAATGTCCAAAGCACCAGCATCATTCCAAATGACCCCTCCCGTGTCTGCTCTGTTGTTCTTAAATAAGCAACGATTACTGATTTTTAGACTACCCTGTTCAATGTGATAAACTCCTCCATAAGCTTTTGCTTCATTTCCAACAAAAGTACTGTCTGACACATTTACATCACTCAAGTAAGATCTTATCACTCCTCCATCATTGCCTGCTATGCTAAGATTAAATGTGCAGTCAACCATAGTTATTCCGTCTCGATCACTTAGCATGACACCTCCATTGTTATCTGCTCTATTACCATAGAAATCACCTCCTTCAATCTCCATTTTGGTTTGTTCTGAATGAAATACTCCTCCGTCCATATATGCAAGATTATCAACCACAGTCACATCATAAAGATTGATTTGCACTAATTTTACTGACAGAACTCCTCCAAAATCAGCTCTGTTTCTCACCAGTGAAACATCATCAATGGAAAGACAAGTGTCATGAGCTTTAACTACTCCACCATGACCACCTTTATTTCCAATAAATTCACTCTCAGAAATGTTTATATCACTTGAATCCGCCATTATAACACCTCCATCTTTACCAACAGTGTTGGATTGAAATATGCTTTGAGAGATTGTAAGGTTGCTGCCTACTATGGATAAGACTCCACCATTACTATTTGCTCCATTACCAATAAATTTACTCCTGGTGATCCTTATGTTGGCATTCTTTAAGTCAAATATTCCTCCATCTGTAAGAGCACTGTTATTTCTAAATAGGTTCTCATTTAGGATAATATCAGGTGATGCATATACATGCTCGTTATTCAAGAAACTCAAAACTCCTCCATTTTTGTTGGCATGATTGTTTACAAAATGATTGTAGCTAATAATTGTAATCGCCGATAAATTTGAATTACAGATAGATATAACTCCACCAGAGTTATTGCTTGCCAAATTGTTACTGAAAATATTAGCACTTATTTTGGTTATCGTATCGAATGTAATAGCCACTTTTAATGCTCCACCGCCATATCTAGTGAGTGCTATATTGCTCACAAAGCTATTGTTGGTGATGGAGATAGTTGAGTTACTAGAGGTCCACCACATTGCTCCACCACCATCATGTGCTTTATTGTCAATAAATTCACTCTCAGTAATAGTAATTGTTCTACTTTTGGTAATAAATCTCACTGCACCACCGTGCTGTGCTGTATTGCCTATGAAACTGCTATTAGCAATGATTATGGATGTCTGATCAGCAAGTATGGCACCACCACCAGTGCCAACTGTTCTAGTCCCCAAATCACCACGTAGGGATATTACATCATGTTCAAACTGTTTACCTGGATAGAAGAAATTAGCAAAATTACCTAAAAATGAACTTTTGATGATCGTGATTTTGCTACTGTTTGATACATAAAGAGCTCCGCCAAGACCAGCTCTATTATTTTCAAATAAGCATTCCACAAATTCAAGTTGACTTTCTTTAGCATGAATTGCTCCACCAAGTTCTATGTCTTTAGTATCAATACCATAACCATAGGCATGAGGATCATAAAATAGAAACACAACTGCATGTTGTTTCGTACCAAATTCATTATTTTCAAAGGAAGTGCGAAAAAACTTTATTGATGTACTTCTGAAAATGTTAAATATTGAACCAAGTGTGTAAGGTTGAATTGGATTTCTTTTCCTGCCAATAAATTTTGAGTCTTCTATTGTAAACTGATCAACATATTCAAGTTTGTTGCCAATACAACCGACAAAATTCAAGCCCTTTACATAAATATTATGACCACCAGTAAATGTAAACCCTGCACCTCTGTTGCAAACAATAGTTACATTACTATTGGAGGAAGAAGTAGTATTTGCAATCATAGAGAATGAAGTTGCATTTGAAATCTGCAGCTGTAGGTCAAGATGGTGTTCACCTGGTTCAAATAATATCATGGCTTTATCATCAACTGTGAAGTAGCTGTTGTTGCTTATGTGAGAAATCATAGACAGAGTGAGGCAATGGCTGCCCAGGCATTGTGAAGTTATGTTGTGAATGTAGATACATTGTACTGGATCAGACCACATCAGAAAATGGATGATCAGTGGTAACAATATGGCCACAATACTATCATTAAGCATGACCTTTTACTGTCGTGTTGACTCTGCAAAGCATAAGAATTGTATAAAGTAAGCCCACAGTTATTCAGTGCGTCATCACTTACTATTAAATTTAATAGTGTGAGTCCTCTCCTGATGCAAAACTTGACCACTAGCTAGTCTTGCACCAAGCTTTATAAAGGAGGATCTGAACTCCACAAAGTGCATGCACTCAGCATAGAAAGGGAAAGTTATGATAGCTAAGGCGTGTGCCTTAGACGCAAATATTTATAAACTAAAGTGTGTCTAGCTATAATGGCTGGAGCAGAGACTTATATCATCCCTTATAGGGCAGTCGGATTATCCCTCTTCCATGTGTTCTCCCAGACTCAGTAAATTAAGATAAACATGAAAGATGAAACACGCGACCAATTTCTTTGTAGTGCCATAATGGAAGCCAGTATATAGAGGAAGTCAACACGTGATGCAGGAAATTAACATGCATGAGATAATAATCATAGAGTCCGTAGACTCGATAAGTAGGGACGGCCCAGATATGCCATATATATAATACATTACAAATATCCAAATATCTCAAAATAGGTAATTCTATGAATACCCAAATATCTCAAAATAGGTAATTTTATGAAATTTTTAAGTATGAAAATCAGAATCTCCAGCAAATTATCTATCTAATTTAGCTAACAAGCCTGTGACCAAGATCATTCATCAAAGCTATGAGACACCTCTCAAAATGCCTGCAATCCTCTAAAAAAAGGTTCTCTAAACACCCCACAACTCACCTCCATCTCAAAATAAACAATCTGGAATTGGAATACCGCAACAAAATCCTACAGGCTAAATCCAGCTATGAATCACACCTAGTTCATTCATTTGCTGGGTCACACAATGCCAGAATATATGGCTACATTTGCTCCTTAAGCAAGAAAAGTACCATCCCTTCTACTGTATCTCTTGATAACTGCAGTGCAACCTTGGACTCAGGAAAGGCTGAACTCTTCAATACTTTCTTTCATTCAGTCTTTACTAGAAGCTCTTTCTCTCTACCAAATATGAGTTCTCTTCCCCTGCCTTCCTCTTGCATTTGTTCTTTAACCTTCTCTGACACGGAGGTATTTGAAGCCATTTCATCACTTGATCCTACAAAATCCAGTGGATGTGACGGCATTGGCCCCAAACTATTAAAACACTGTGCCTTAGCTCTTTATGAACCCTTACATCATCTCTTTTCAGTAAGTCTATCCAAGCACTCCATTCCTTACGAGTGGAAATGCCACTCAATAACCCCAATCTTTAAATCAGGAGATAAATCCCAGGTCAAAAACTATCGACCCATATCATTGCTATGCATAGTGTCTAAAGTTCTTGAACACCTCATCTACAGCAAAGTCTGCAAATTCATTACTGACAACAATATTCTCTACCACCACCAATTTGGTTTTCGACAGCACCACTCCACGACTCAGCAGCTACTAATTTTTCTAAGTAACATCCTCGGTGCTCTTAACAACTGCTCCCGATGTGACATTGTCTACCTCGACTTCAAAAAAGCATTCGATAGTGTTCCACACCAAGAACTGCTGCTGAAATTGTGGGAGGTTGGTGTAGTGGGAAGCCTGTGGAGATGGTTCCGTGAATACCTAACCAACAGATATCAGTGTGTATGCATTAATAATTGTAACTCTTCAACTCTGCCAGTAATCTCAGGTGTTCCCCAGGGAAGTCTGCTTGGTCCTCTCCTCTTTCTTATATACATTAATGATTTACCATCCTCTTTGAACTACTCTGACACTTTTCTTTTCGCTGATGATACCAAATGTCTCCGACCAGTATGCTCCCCTCATGACTGTTCTCTATTGCAATCTGATCTTGATGCTTTATCCTCTTGGAGTACCCACTGGAAACTGATGTTCAACGAGACTAAGTGTTCTCTCCTTTCTATTGATTCTGGACATACATCTACTGATCAAAGTGACCATCAATATCACATCAATGGACTATCCATCTCCTCAAGTAGCCAGCAGAAAGATCTCGGCATCATAATATCCTCTGACCTATCATGGTCTGACCACATATCCAAAATAGTATCAAATGCTTACAAAATACTAGGCCTGCTTCGCCGATCATTCTGTTCTCCAAACAATACTACCACCAAGAAAAGACTGTACATCTCTCTTGTTAGATCGCAGCTTCTCTATGGGTCCCAAATGTGGAGACCCCTGCAGCGGAAAGATATGAACAAAATCGAATCAGTACAACATCGAGCCACGAAGTTCATACTCAATGACTATACGTCCGACTATAGATCAAGATTAATCGACCTCCATATTTTACCGCTCTCAATGCTGCTTGAACTCTGTGATATCTGTTTTTTTGTAAAGTCGCTAAAACTCACTTCATCCAACATCTCATTCAACATCTTAAACTACACCTCATTCAGCCAGAATTCAACCAGATCTAAAAGCTACAGCAAACTAGTACAGCCCCTTATCAAGAACAACAGAGACAAGCAATTTTATTTCAACAGATTGCCTTATCTATGGAACTCATTGCCACCGATTGATCTAAGTCTCTCCTTCACTACCATTAAAAGTAAACTAATGGTCATCTTTTGGGATACATTCATTTCAAAGTTCAATCCTAATAATTATTGCACATACTTCTTCTCATGTCCTTGCCCTAGGTGTTTTTCCCATCCAAAGTCATGCTTCTCTATATAAATTATTCATCAAGCTTAATTCTATGTATCATTTATTATTGTTTTTGTCAGGCTGTTACAGTATTCTTTGTAGCAGGCCTTCAGCTCAGCTGTAAAGTATTAATAATAATAATAATAATAATAATAAAATCAATTGTATATGCCAGAACCAGATATTCAAAAAATGGCCATTTCTCAATCTTTCTTCAATTTTTTCTTTCTTACGCTTGATCGATCATGGATATGAGTATGAAGGTGCAAGGCTCGGGGAGCGGTAAGGCGCTAGGTATAGGCGAGCTACTCGCTAGCGCGTGCAGTGCTAGTGCTCCGCTGGATCGATCCGCATAGATATCCGATGCGCATCATACCCGGATCGTAAGACTCGAGGAGCGGTGAAAGTATAGATCATAAAATTATGCCGGGTAGCTAGCTGCTGCCAACAATAAAACTTAGAACTTTATTTTCTCCCTAAGAGTCTCATCACTACTTGGGCCGCCTAAAGCAGCCAACGGTCAGCCTCAGTGCTTCATCATCAAGTCCCCATGATATGAACGCAAGTTAATGAGGGGCGTGGCTACGAATTTTGCAAACTTCGGTACCTCCCATGTTCCACTTAATTACACTGGACAAAAAATGTGAGCAACCCATGTAAGATGGCATTGATAAATTTCACTAAGTATATTAAAAAAGAACAGAAACAAGTATAAAAACAATTGAATAAAATTAAAGAATGAAGTAGGGATGGCAGGATCAAAAAGTACAGAAACAAGAGATATCGCAACTATACTATACATCCCTACGCTTGCTTTTTGAGGGATGCAAAAATAACCAATGATAATGTGATTGAATCAAAACTGATAAACCCAAACCATCGTGACAACTAGGTGACAACCTGAATGTCTCCCATATACCACACTCAACAAACATGTTGACATTAATAGGTGCATAATAGTCGAGAAAAGCAAGCGTAGGGATGTATAGTAGCTAGTTGCGATATCTCTAGTTTGTGTACTTTTTGATCCTGCCATCCCTACTTCATTCTTCAATTTTATTCAATTGTTTTTATACTTGTTAAATAAATATGAAAATCAGGTGATTGCTATACAGCCATCGTCTTTAGACTTAGACGCAAATATTTATAAACTAAAGTGTGTCTAGCTATAATGGCTGGAGCAGAGACTTATATCATCCCTTATAGGGCAGTCGGATTATCCCTCTTCCATGTGTTCTCCCAGACTCAATAAATTAAGATAAACATGAAAGATGAAACACGCGACCAATTTCTTTGTAGTGCCATAATGGAAGCCAGTATATAGAGGAAGTCAACACGTGATGCAGGAAATTAACATGCATGAGATAATAATCATAGAGTCCGTAGACTCTATAAGTAGGGACGGCCCGGATATGCCATATACATAATACATTACAAATACCCAAATATCTCAAAATAGGTAATTTTATGAATACCCAAATATCTCAAAATAGGTAATTTTATGAAATTTTTAAGTATGAAAATCAGAATCTCCGGCAAATTATATCTATCTAATTTAGCTAACAAGCCTGTGACCAAGATCATTCATCAAATCAATTGTATATGCCAGAACCAGATGTTCAAAAAAATGGCCATTTCTCAATTTTTCTTCAATTTTTTCTTTCTTACGCTTGATCGATCATGGATATGAGTATGAAGGTGCAAGGCTCGGGGAGCGGTAAGGCGCTAGGTATAGGCGAGCTACTCGCTAGCGTGTGCAGCGCTAGTGCTCCGCTGGATCGATCCGCATAGATATCCGATGCGCATCATACCCGGATCGTAAGAGTCGAGGAGCGGTGAAAGCCTAGTATAGCACTGTGCAGATTAGAGTGAGTACAGACTCAGATAAGGTAGGATTAAATTGATCACCATGGAGACTCGGCTATAGCTAACACTGACATGATATGAGTATAGCTACACTGCCCATGCAGCATCTGACAGCCTGAAAGGATAGAAGGAGAGCATTTAGAGTTGGATCCAACTTGTACCAGTGTCCGTGAAGTTCTCTAGTCCATGCACATTGCAAATGTATCTAGTGTACATCCCTGACTTATGATGATATCTCTCCCATATCATCTCACCACCTCTGCTTCATGTCCCATGCCAGCATCATGCAGGCTCTCCATTGATGTTTAACAGTCATGCCATCATCCCAACCACCCTCTATTCAATTGTTAATAAGATTTGTAGACTTCAAGTGGAAGTAGCTAGCTATAGCCTATATCTACAGTAGTAGGTAGTGGTCTTAGACTAGTCTCATGCCCAGCCCCCTTTCGAATTTCGGGGGTCCAAATATCACGTGACAGTCCCAACATCGTGTCATGCGAGCTAAACATTAATTTTGAAATAGTCTTCAGAGCAATTTCATCATCATTAATTTTCATCATAGGTTTCATCATAATTAGCTACCTCATCGGTTGGCCGAATTGTTGACACTGCAAGTGGGTATCAATGATAATTGAATTGTAAGATCTAGGAATTTCAATGAACAAGCGCGGTGCGCACGCGCTTTTGTACATTCTCGCCTATGCGAGGGGGAGTGGCGCGCATGTACGATCAAGAATACTGTAGTTAATGTGTACTAGTAGAGTTAATCCAACACCGCTCAACGCATGATCCAATTTAACGCAAGAAATTAGCATTTACAAATTCTCATAACGTTTATTAATTATGGGGCGGTTGACGACCTTTACCAGAAAAACGCGCGTTTTTCAAATATTTTTTCCATGCGTTGTATTAATAGAGTAAGTACTGTATTTCAATTGACGAAGTCTATCGTCTTCTGGAGGCGCTCGACGAATGGGAAGAGGTGACACTACACCTCGGCCTCTCAGATAAGACCATTCAGGAGATTCGCGGGCTCTCTGGCGGAAACAGCCTGCGTAGAGAGGCCATGGTCAGTGGCGGATCCAGAGGGGGATCCAGGGGTGCACGGGAACCCCCCTTTGGACTGGATCCAGAGGGGGATCCGGGGTGCACAGGAACCCCCCTTGGGACTGCACCTAGCACTGGTTAGGCTAAAAACAACCCCCCTTTTTGGCTACAGAACTAAGAATACTGCTCCTATGGCTCACCTTAGAATGCTTTAGAAGAAATTCGTTCGAAAACAGATCGATTGGACTGGTAGGGCTGGTAGTTGGTATCAAAAACGATCGAAATGGGCGTGGTTTATCCCGAAAATGGGCGTGGCTTCTAAAATTCGCGCGCGCTTCGCGCGCAACAGTAAATCAGAACCCCCCCCCCCCTCCCTTCCAGAAATCCTGGATCCGCCACTGATGGTGACCAAATGGGTTCAGCGTGAGGATCTGGAGCCTAGCTGGAGCAAGCTAGAGGAGGCGCTGGATAGCGCCAACCAACAGCCTCACGCCGCTAAAGTAAGAGAGAGGTCACGCGCTACTACGAACCCAGCTATTACTGTCACCGCCACCACCACGAACTCGGACGACCTGAAGGAAGCGAGCGATCATGACAGTGAAATGGGTATTGAGGAAGTTTATATTCAGCTTGGATCTTTCTCTAAAATGCCTACACTGATAGTGTTATAATTATAATAAGATTCAATATGCCTGGCCAGATTGATATGTGCATCCGGGCCAGATGCTTAAGCCAAGTATGGCAAATGCCTGAGCATGCAATTTCTGTACCCTTTGCGTCGAGGGACGTACGTGTTTGAAAGCCGTCAATATTAATTTTATAGGCTTGTCAGTTATCATTCATCAACCATATCCACTAAATCACGGTTTGTAGTAGAGCCATGCACAGATTCAGTATATTCATGAAGCTTCTCTATACTTCATGAAACTCGGAGCGTCTGATTCTGTTTTATACAATGATTCTACCTACTAATAATAATTTTTTTGTGCATGGTTGGGCACATGGTAAGTGCACAGTACACCAGGCATAGCGTAGGCTCTCCTTTTCCCTTTTTTTTCGGGCAGAAAATCCTAACTGGCATGAAGCTACACCAGTTATGCACCAAGGGTAGTTGTGATAGGAGTGCCCACAGTATCAAGTAGCTATGCCAGTACTTGTATATACATGTACATAGATGGAATAGTACCTAGTACACTGTTAATACCAGTTTATAATAATATTTCATTATGCCACCTATTAGCCTTATGCATCCACCTGTGCTACACAGCTACCTTATTTGCTTGCACCCAGCTCCTAGCAGTGCCACTTGGAGTCAAGAGTGAATCTGCTTAATGTTAGATAACACCTTGATAGACTAGATATATAATAAACTAAACATGCAAAGTGTGGATGCATAGGTGTACGGATGAAATCACCAACCACCCCCCACCCCACCCCATCCCCCCCCCCCCCCCCCCCCCCGGGCAATACCATCTTGGCCCCTATGTACTTGTAGGTATAGCGTACAATGCACTCAGCTTCTAGTATACACATGGTCAGTTAATCATTTTTAAGTCAACTTTTGTTATACTCCACATACAGACACTGAAGCTCTACTCTCCACCATTGACAACAAGACTCTCAGTAAGACAGTATTCCGGATTGTCATAATTTGTATGCATCTACACATCCCTTCCATGTGCATTCATACATACATAATACGTCATGTACTTATACAGATACTTACAGGATTTATTTCAAGGGATAGGGATGCTTTATCCCCCCTTGGAATTCGTTCTTATGAATTGCTTTCACCACCATTAATAATATGGGGCTGCCACCCCTATTGGAGTTGGTACTAGACAACCCCCCCCCCCCTCCCGCTGGGGCCCCACTTCAGTGCATTCCTGAAATAACCATACACTGCACATGTGTACACACTCCCTCTCCAAATACGCATGTACAGTACAGCACACATGAAAGGCAATGTCCCACGCGTATTTCCTGTGGGGTGCACACAGGCATAGCCCATGAAACATTCATGGAAGTGCTGCACACGCTAGTATGGCTACATGCACGTGTGCAATGCTATGCACACACATTCACTATTATGCGTGTTTACGTGTACTACTGCAGATGTGCATGCAAACAGGGAAATCCCGAAAGTCACTGTAATGTGCTACTGGATCCCATGCAGTGTGAATACCGTATTTATTCGAATACTAGCAGTGGCTTCAGCCTTGCTGGAGTGTGGCTACTAATCAAGGGCGGCTTTTATTAATTTGGAGCGCGTCTTGGTAGACATAAAGCTGACACAATAGACTCAATTTTCTGGACAGATTTTCGAATATTCGAGATAGATGATCTAAGCAGAACCAAGCCAAGGACGTTTTCTGCCATGTTTTTACCTTGAACTAACCATCGTTCATGGCTTGCTATCATAGCCACGCCCACTTAATTGTGTTCACGCATGCGTGCGGCTACTATTCGAGGGTGGCTACTAATCGGGGTACGGCTTCTATTCAAATAAATACAGTAAATACCTTGAAGAGAGCTAGCGCATGCATGCTTAGTAGTAAATAGAGACAGTACAAGCGCACATCCAGGTGTAACAATGTTACCCTTGGTCTCTCTCTTGTGGGTCAAGGTACTATTAGTGCATGTATGTTATCCATTTAGTGTACACATAGGCATCAGAGCACCCGTTTACCAAATCATCTTCCTATACGCCTATATGATGCACCCCATCACTGAATCGTTGCTAGTCTTCTTGGGTCTCCTGCTGGTGTTCGTAGGCTTGTACAAAGGTGCTTGTCAATTACTCCAAGGTATCCGCGCGGGCTGCATACGCATACGCACTTATACGTACGTACAATCATAGGCGGCTGCAGGCCAGGGCATACCAGGGCTAAGCCCGGGTAGAGATTGGGGAAGCTCATTAAATATAGCCTAAAAATTCAAATCAGCAATAAAAATGGAGGCTATTATATTAATGACCTGCCATGCCCGGGTTCCTTTTGTGCTCTACAGCCGCCAGTGCGTACAATTACGATCACGCATGCACACACATGCACGCACGCTCTCAGCCCATGTCCTGCATAGTCCCTGCATGGAAGCGAATCATTCACGCATATAGGTTTCGGGATCCCAATGGGAAACACACTCGGGATGTTTACCTTTCACGTGAGCTGTACTGTATATACTACAGCGGAGGATGATTGGAATGTTGTGTCTGTTGAGTGTGGCTCACTAGCTGCCAAGTGGGAGCAGCTCAGTGCCTATCTTGGTCTTGCTAAAGCTGATATTGATAGAATAAGGGAAAGCCATCCCAGGGACATCCTTGGATGCTGGAGTGAGGCCCTCAGCCAGTGGATTAAGCAGAACTATTCCACTCAGCGATTTGATTTACCATCGTGGAGGTCTCTACTAAAAGCAGTGGCTATGGTGGACAGACGTTTCTGCAAGGAGCTAGCTAGCTGCAAAACATCCATTAGGTACGACATCAGACTTCAGATACTCTAAACATAACTCCATTAGTGGGCAGTGCCTAGGTGATTCTGCATAACGATCTATCTATCTGAATAATGACCACTCACCAGTGCATGCAAAGGGAAGGTTAATAACTGAATTTAATGTAATGTTAGCCAATGTTATTCGTACTTTCAGAGACACAAGTACCTTCTGCTGTTGTCCAACCACCAGCCAGCCCTGAGAAGAAACAACAAAGTCAGTTTATGAGCATTACCTACCTGTTACTATAATGTTTCTTTTGAAAAGTCAGCACTCTTATTTCTAAATGCCCTTTTCATCAGTGGTTATTGCAACTTGAGCACAATTGTGTGTGTGCTGAAATTTTTGATATACCGTATATACAGCTATATAGTATTATGAAGTGATGTTGCATGCAACTGTGCAGGTATAGATATGATTCGCTCTAATGTGGAAGTGATAGAAAAGCACTTTTTTCCTCCCTTGTGCTTGATGTCCAGTTGGCTCTTGAGTCCCAGAGTGATATCAGAAATGTGAGGGACTTTCTAACCACCTTCTTCAAGTACGACTTTTCTGAGACATCTGATTTGGAGAAATTATTCGCTACCATCACCCTCAATGATCTGTGGGATTATCATCATTTCAGCCCATTGGAGCGACTGATTGACAAGTTTCTACCGAATGACCAAAAAGTGGGGAACCTTATGAAAGACTACAAGGCCCATCTCTCTGGATTCTACCTCACAACAA
Source organism: Cliona cf. orientalis (assembly GCA_963930775.1). Lineage (NCBI taxonomy): Eukaryota > Metazoa > Porifera > Demospongiae > Clionaida > Clionaidae > Cliona > Cliona cf. orientalis. The sequence continues at coordinate 5,866,316 of OZ005699.1, read as the reverse complement.
GGCTTATTGATTATATGGAGTACAAGAACTTGTCTGCGGATGATTCTTATGAGGAATGTGATCAACCCTCTCCAAAGCTCACCCCAAAGCAATACAAGAAGATCAAGGTGGTGCTTCAACTTGAGCGAAGGATATCGCAGGTTTCATTGGATTACGTTGTGAAGCTGTGGCAGTCTTTTGCTGAGGAGTACGAGATTCCCTCTCTGACGGCAGTCATCGATAAGATGGTAGCAGGCAGCCTGGAGGTGACATGGATAGTGCCACAATACATTGCTGATACCATCCTTCCAAGGTCGAAATTCTTCCGATGCCATAGGATAGTCCTCGTCTCTATTGGTGATGTCATAATTTATGATGAGAAACAAATGGTGAGTGCAATATTGTACTTGGTTTATATAATTTTGAGCGGAATACTATATCTGTGGGCTTTAGGAAAGATGCTGTATTAGCATTGGATACATGTACATTGTAAAATTAATGTTCAATAAAAAATAATGTGGCAGAGTTGTTAATACATGGCTATTTCCATTGCCTATATCGACAGGCTGCTAAAGAGAAGAGATTTTTTGAGCTCTGTTTTGATGTCACTGCAGATATCAGAGATTTCTCGTCTCTCCTAGCAGAGGGGGTGGACCCCAACATCTATGATAAAGTAGGTGCCACTGCATGGCAATAGACAAGTATCTGTGTTGACATGATCTGATATCATGTTCTGTATGTTAGCGTGGCCTGCACCCTCTCGGGCACGTCAGTTATTGTGGGAGACGAGACCTGGTTGAATTGTTCCTTAAGTATCGTGCTGATATTGACATGGCGACAAAGGTGAGATACATAAAGTATTGCATATATACATATGAATTAAAAGTTATCCATCTTAGAAAAAATAATTTGTGATGGAATTAGCTTCTATCTTTCATGATTGTCTTTTATAGGATGACTTCTGCAACACAGCTTTGGTGACGGCAGTGGACAAAGGACATCTCCATGTTGCTGAAATTTTAGTGAAGAATGGGGCAGATGTGAACTACAGAAACAAGGTAAGAGTGTTGATCCCAGCTGTAACACAAGTATGCATGTCTACCATGAACAGCACATACCGCATGTTTGTTACTCATACCTTGTACATCCCACTGGTTCACCATAATGCCATGTCTTATCATTGGCCACATTGTGGTTCCTACCTTTGACACTAATAAAATACCGTCTCTCTGTGTCCTAGTCATTGATTTTGATTGATAATTTTGTACTATACATACTATGAGTTTGAGTTTTCCTGTGAAAGCAATTTTGCCAGCACTAGCTAGTTTATTTCATAGTAAGGTAGTGATAGTTGTTCAGCTCCCTAGCTCTCCCCACTGCTCACATTCAATCACTATCCACTAGTATCTCACTCTAAATCTCTCTCCTTCATATTATGGTACAGAAAGGACAATCAGTTCTTTACCATGCCTGCTACTTTGGATATGCCCCGATTGTTCTATTGCTCCTGCGTCACCATGCTGCAGTGAATCTGCCAAATGATGTGAGACACAGTAACACTATGTACACATCTTGAATTGCTCATAGTGCTCTTCTGAGGGCTACCAATCCTGTGTATATAGTCTAATATCTCACTAGTGTAAGTCACCATATATTGGCATGTACGTAATACCAGCACCCCCTGGTCAATTGTCGGCATCAAATTTACGATGTATTTTATGGATATTACTGAAGCATTTACAGACCTGAAACTCTCAATAGCCATTGCATACCAAAGAAAGTAAACAGGAAGAAAAGGACAATATTACTAGCAAGAAGGCATGGCAAAGAATCTCTATGCCAAGTTCGATCAAAATTGGCTGTAGTACCTGGTGTTTAGAGGGAGAAACAGCTCATGGTGGATTTACCGTGGCCTAGCAAGACTATTATTCCATCATAGTCACTCCTAAGGTAGAGGCTGATGCCTAGAACACATTCTAGTCCATAATTTTATTGAAACGGCTCTAGTGTCAATTTTATTCATAGTATCAATACATTCATGCGCGGCTGCTGTTCAAAGTCAAAGCAAGCAATTGATATGAGAAGATAGCTATAATAAGAGGACATGATGAGGTATCTGAGCTAGGATATTTTTCTAGATTTATGGGAGAAGGCCCAGGTGACAATAAGTGGCACATTTGCCATTATGGAAAAGAATAGGCAGTGATGATAATCCATACTGGTTGACAATAAATGGTATTTAAATGGTATTATGATGTCTGTGCATTAGCGCTCATAGCTCATTGATTAATAGGGCCTACTTCATCAGCTGTCTTTCAGTGCATTCATACATGTACATCATGGCGGCTTATGCTGTGTACACAGTAAACATCAATGCTTGTACTTGCTATAGTCGTGAATTGCTAGTCATTGACAGTAGGATGCCTATGATGTCATCTTTGGTCACACATTTGTACACGTAGCTAGCTCCAATAGCAATAGCATGCTTGCCAGGAAAGCTGGTCAATAATTTATAATGACTATTGATCTCCCATAACAATTCAAGAATGTTTGTGGCAATTCCATAATAATTATTGCTGCTAATTATTATGTTCAAATGTATACATGTGTGTGCTCCACATGCTATGAGTGGGTGTTGTTGTAGTTGATGAGCCTTCAGATTTCCATGTACAATTTGCTCATTTGTATTGTATTGTCTCAAAACATGCAGGATGAACATGGAGAAATAGCCCTGTTTACTGCCTGTGGCGAGGGTCGTTATGATCTAGCAGCTCTGCTCATCGACCACGGGGCTGATGTGAACTACCTTAGTAAGGTGAGACCACATGATATGTCCATGGTGAACATGGTAGAATGGTGTGCTCAGTTTAGAGCAAGGTGCAGCTTTGCTATAATTATGTACATGGTCATCATATTATTGTGTGGGTCATTGATTTATGTAGAGATTAGTGGGCTCAATTAGAGTAACATGACTCTGTTTTATTTGTGCATTATAGTTGAACCTCTCCACTGGATCAAACAGCTGATAATGTCCTGATTAGTGAGGTGCCCACATTTTAGGGGATAGTTTTGTACACCACTCTATCTAGCTTGGAGTCTAGACAGTGCCCTGAACAAAGAGATGTCCTTATTTCAGTGTGTGTCCTTGTGTAATGGTCGGTGATGTAGCCCGGCCGAGTAATAATATTCCCAACACACAATAGCTTTTTATTATTACACACAACTGACAGTACCAACTGACTATTTTACAGAATCACTGAGTCTATATACCATGACAAAAGGTGCGTGTGCAAAAACCACCGTCCGTGTGCAAAACCACATTGAGCACAACACACTAATCTAATAACCAATAATAATGACAATGACGATAACTCATAATGATAATGATCAATGATACAGTTTGACAATAAGATCATAGGGTAACACAACTTACTAATAATGATGATAATTAATGTCACAGTCACATACTGTTCACTACACAGCCCCCCTCTCTCAGGAATACGTCTCGTATTCACGAACTGAAAAAATCTGGAGGATGTCTGTTTCTGGTTGGGTACCTTCGGTGAGTCGGTGATTGAGGTGGACGGACATTAATTCGAGGGGGAGACTGTTGTCGACCTGGCAATAGATTATCTGTAGAATCGCTATCTTCCACAACTTCCAGGTGAGTGCCAAATTCGTTATTCGTCGGTCCTTGTCGCTGCTCATCGCTAATGGTGTAGTCATTTGCTGGATGCTGAGTGTTATTGAACTGCTCGCTCAGGCGGATATTCGGATGACATCTTTTAAGTCTGTCGAAATGGACAACTAATCTTTTAGCTCGATTTTTGACATGCTGTATTCGATACGTCACTTGTGATAATCGCTTGACAACTTTAAATGGTCCAGTCCACCACTTGTGGAGTTTCTTTGACTTCCCCCGAGGTACCTGGGGGGTTAGTAACCATACCAACGCACCAACCTCGTGTGGCTCACCATGAACTTTCTTATTGTACAGTTCTGTCTGCCTTTTTTGCTTTCCTTCCAGTGATTCTCGAGCTAAACTGTACGCCTTTGTCAGTGACTCCTGTAGTTTTGTGGCATACTGTCCATGGCTCATGCTCTCTGGCTCTGCTGAACCATACATCAAATCAACTGGGATCCTTGCTTGTCTCCCAAACATGAGATAGAAAGGAGTGAATCCAGTAGTAGCATGTACACTCGTATTATATGCCATACATGCTTTGCTAACATACTCCTCCCAGTCCTCAGGATGTTCTCCCACAGAAGTCGCCAACATCCCCAGGAGTGTGCGATTCCAACGCTCTGCTAATCCGTCGGACTGTGGGTGATAGGCTGTCGTTCTAGATTTCTGTATGTTGAGAAGTTTGCACACTTCAGCCAGTAAGCGAGACTCAAACTGGCGACCCTGGTCACAGTGAAGCTGCTCTGGAGGTGAAAATCGGAGGAACAGTTCGTTGGTTAGTTTCTTTGCAACTGTCGTGGCCTCTTGGTCAGGGATGGGATACGCTTCTGCCCATCGTGTAAAGTAGTCAGTAGCAACTAAAATATACGAGTTACCCGACTCTGACTAGGGGAATGGGCCTAGAATGTCTGTCGCCACCATTTGCATGGGGTATCCAACACAAACTGTTTGAAGTTTGGCTTTGTTCTTGGGAGTAGGATGTTTCCGTTGTGCACAAGCACTGCATGTTTGACACCAATTTTTTACATCCCTGGCGTGTCCCGGCCAATAGAATCTTTCTTTTAGTTTGGCCAGTACCTTGGCTTCTCCAAGGTGGCATCCAGTAGCTCCTTCATGTAGGTCCCGTAGAACATCCTCACGCTTGGATTTCGGCATGACTAGTTGATATACCACCCTAGAGCCATCGGAGCTTTCCCACTGTCGAAATAACACTCCATTCCGGATCACTAGCTGCTCCCACAGCTGCAACAATCGTCGCGTTTCCAAGCTCTGGGACTTCTGCTCGTCTGCGTCTGGTTTTACTTGCTCTTCCTTGGCCTTGAGGACCACATTGAGGTCAGGATCTCTTTGTTGGAGCTCCCGCATTTCCGGTTGATAAGATTGACTTTCAGAGGGTTGAGAGATGTGGGCCACTGTCTGATGCTCCTCACGACCACATTGATTGCAGGGTAAGCGGGATAGTGCGTCTGCGTTCTGGTGACTCTTTCCCTGTCGATGGACAATACTGAAGTTAAACTGTTGTAGTTTCTCGAGCCATCTCGCCAACTGCCCCTCTGGGTCTCTGAATGATTGCAACCATGTTAACGAGCCGTGGTCAGTACGCAGGGTGAATTCTCGGCCCAATAGGTAAGGCCGGAAGTGTTGTGTGAAGACTACAACAGCCAATAGTTCTCGGCGAGTTACACAATACCTGCGTTCTGCCTTAGTCAATGATCGGCTTGCGAAAGCTACCACACGTTCACGTCCCTCGTCGTCCTTCTGAGAAAGTACAGCGCCAATGCCAAAATCGCTGGCATCTGTATCCAAAATGAAGGGTTTCCCATAATCTGGATAGGCGAGCACCGGTGCTGTTGTAAGCTTCGCCTTCAGTTCGTCAAAAGACTGCTGGCACTCTGCTGTCCACTTGAATGGGCAGTTTCTCTCTGTGAGCCGATGCAGGGGCTTAGCGATCTGTGAGAAATCCTGGATGAAACGTCTGTAGTAATTTGCGAAGCCTAAAAACTGCTGGACCTCTTTGGTAGATACTGGCTCTGGCCAATTCACCACTTTGTCGATTTTGCTTGGGTCCGTCGAAATACCCTCACGAGATACAAGGTGTCCTAGGTACAATACTTCTTCCTGCAAGAATGCACATTTTTTTGGCTTCAATCTTAACCCGGCCCCACGCAGACGCTCAAAAACATTCTGCAAGTTGCGAAGGTGTTCTTCAAATGATCGTCCAACCACCACAACGTCATCGAGATAAACCAAACATGAGGACGTACCACTGGAGACCCGTCAAGATCAGATCCATCAGCCGTTGAAAGGTTGCCGGTCCGTTGCAGAGGCCAAAGGGTAGCACGTTAAACTCGAACAGCCCTTCCTGGGTGCAGAAAGCAGTCTTTTCTTTGTCACCTTCTTCCAATTCCACCTGCCAGTATCCGCTCAACATATCGAGTGTGCTAAACCACTTGGCTCCCGCCAGCGTATCCAACGTGTCGTCTATACGTGGGAGAGGGTATGCGTCACGTCGCGTAATAGCGTTCACCTTCCGGTAGTCGATACAAAATCTCACACTCCCATCCTTTTTGGGGACCAGTACAATTGGAGAGGCCCATGGGCTGCTTGAGGGTTGGATGACTTTCTTATCCAACATCTCCTTGAGTAACCGGCTGGCTTCCTCCCTTTTGTGAGGGGATATGCGGCGTACAGGCTGCCGTACAGGCGGGTTACTCCCCGTCTCGATGCGATGCTTTATCAGATTTGTACGGCCTGGGTGGTTGTCATCGGCAAATACGTCAGCATTGGCCAGTAGTAGGAGATAGAATTGCTCTCTCTGCTCTATCGTCAGCTCTGATCCACCACAGCTCTCAGCCATAGCTTTAAGCATCTCTTTCTTCTCTTCCGAGAGGGCATCGTCTTTTGGGAAATCCGTCTCCACTGCTGCTACTGGAGTGGGTGGGGCTGCCTCTTCAACAATTCCCACCTTGGTGCCCTTAAAAACAACAACAGATTCACATTGAGTATTGATCATGCGTATAGGCACATAGGATGAGGAAACATTGACCAATGCATTGGCTACACTCACCGGTAACCGTCCTGAACGGTCTCCCTCGAGCACCCATATTCCATCTCGTAGTGGTTTGTCAATCCTTGCAGGCACTTCCTTTTCGCTGAAAGCCGGAATACGGATAGTTTCATCCAGGGTCACTCGTGCTTGCACAATCACTGGTTCGGAGGACACATCATCCATCGCTATGGCTACTCCTCGGTTGCCGAACTGCAGGCGTCGTTGTCCTATCTCCAGTGTGCACTGGTTATCCCGCAAGAAATCTCCTCCTAATATGGCTTCTGTTGTCAGTGCTGATGCCACTACAACTTGGGTGGAAAAATGCTCTCCGGCGATATCGATGTCAACAAATGTTGCACCCCAAACCTCCAGTGGCCTCCCTGCTACTCCAACTAGTGGCTTTCCTGACCAGGGCTTAAGTGGCGTCTTTGATGGAGGGAGACTCTCCCATTTATCATGGTGGATGAGAGTGACAGCTGCTCCCGTGTCCAGGAGATATTTGGTGGGGGTACCATTCATCTTTCCGGATATGACAAAATTGCAGTTCTTCGGGACCATGGCAACTGTGTCATTAGATGCAGGTCGGTTGCTCCGTCGTGGACTGGCACAGCCACGCGCAAAATGTCTCGCCTGACCACATTTGTGACAAATAATCGCATTCGGGCGATTTACTGTAGTAGGTGTAGGAGCAGGGGAAAGAGCTGGGGGCGGGGGGGTTGTTTGTGGTACTTGCTTCTCAAGCCGATCTAGTCTCTCCATCATAGCTCGTAGCATCTCCATCATTGCGTCCTGTTTACTCTGGACTGCGGCAACAATTTGACTTTCCTGTAGGTCCACTGAGGCAACTTTGTGGGGGCGCGGGAGCAGGTAGGATTCCATCTCGAGGGTGGTGCTGACGGCATCAACTAGTTTACTGGGTCTTTTCTGCTTAACATTGAAAGCCACTTGCGGGTTATCCAATTGACTCAGGTACTGATTGAGGGCAAGTCATTCACGTGCCTTTTCATCTAGGTCTGGGAAGGCTCGGTCCGCCAGAACACGTAAATCATCAGCATATTCGGCCCATCCTTCTCCCGGTTTACGCTTCCGGGTGCTGAACTCACTGAGGTAGAGTTCCTTTTTGCTGTCAGGTTCAAATCTCTCTTTGAGTGCCTTCCTCAGGGAATCATAGTCAGCCTTACTCGTGTCAGGCAGTCTTCCGTAGGCGGTCTGGGCCCGTCCAACTAACCGCACCCTCATCCATAATAGTTTTCCCGCGTCATCCCATTCGTTTACCGCGGCCACGCCCTCAAAGTGGTCCACCCAGTCGTCGAACGATCCCGTCCCATTAAACGGCTCTGGGGTTATGAGAGGTCGAGGCTTCGTACGTGGGGTTCCAGTTCGCCCTCCGCCACCACCGGAGCCTCCACCATCACCGGAACCTTCTTCGCCGTCAGCCATAGACGGTCTAGTCTCGATCGATCGCGTCAGGTGACTTGAAGGACGTTTAGATCCTGCCGACTACGCCAGTGTAATGGTCGGTGATGTAGCCCGGCCGAGTAATAATATTCCCAACACACAATAGCTTTTTATTATTACACACAACTGACAGTACCAACTGACTATTTTACAGAATCACTGAGTCTATATACCATGACAAAAGGTGCGTGTGCAAAAACCACCGTCCGTGTGCAAAACCACATTGAGCACAACACACTAATCTAATAACCAATAATAATGACAATGACGATAACTCATAATGATAATGATCAATGATACAGTTTGACAATAAGATCATAGGGTAACACAACTTACTAATAATGATGATAATTAATGTCACAGTCACATACTGTTCACTACACTTGCATGTACATGTGGTTTCACTGTAGTACATGAAATGGGAGGGATTTGTTGGATATTGCCTTACCCTGGATATATTATTTCTGATGTAGGATGGGTTCACCTCAATGTACTTTGCTGCCCAGTACAACCACCCAAGGCTAGTGGAGCTGCTCCTGGCCCATGGGGCGGACATCAACAAGGTACAGCACAGTGTAGCTAGTAAAAAGATGTATATGCAGTGGAACAGCATATCTCAAGCTAGCATGTGGATAGCGTCATCATTCTTGGAGGTCACGTGATACTCCACTGTTCTCTCTCTATAGGGAGTACAGTCTCCCCTATATGCCTCCTGTCTTTTAGGCAATATTGAGATGGTCCAGCTGCTAGTTCATCATCATGCAGCGATCAACCAGCCGACTGATGTGAGCAATGCAGTAGCACTAGTCACAGTTTATAACCTGTGTATTTTTAACTGAATCCCCAGCATACTCAATATTATTCACATCTTCACTATTATCATGTTTACCACAGAGTGATATTGCTGCTACTCCACTGATTACTGCTTCTGATGAAAATCACACTGAGGTGGCAAGATTCCTAATTGAACATGGGGCAAGAGTTGATTACCAGACTAAGGTTTTTTTGATAATCTCGTTTTGTTTTCTAATTGCTTATTACATTTTTGTATTCCTCCACAGCAAGGCTACTCAGCTCTTCAAGTTGCATGCATCTTTGGCAACACAGATATCATGAAATTACTAATCCAATCCAATGCAAATATTGAGCTCAAGAATCAAGTTGGTTTTGTTCTAACAATAATAATTGTACATCATTCATGACAGTATTATTTTATTATTGATATAACATACAGGAAGGCAGAACAGGGCTAATGATTGCTGCTGGGAGAGGTCACTCATCAATGGTGGCAGAGCTGGTCAGAGCTGGGGCTCAAATTGATGCCCAGGACCAGGTATAGCTACATGTAACCATGCGTATCTTTGGTTTTTTGGTTACCCAAGATTAGGTTAACTACATGCATGTACGTTTGCACATGTACATGTGTCTCCTTGGAACACCCCGAAAAATACTCACCCATGGCCATGGGCCAGGGCGAGGGGGGGGGGGGGGAGTGGGATGATGTTTATAATATGCTTATAGAATGGATTGACGGCATATGATATTGCTAACGGTAGATCTCATACAGCAGTGTGTCAGCTATTGGAACAGTATGGTTACAAGGTATAGTGTACATTATAGCCATAGCTAACATTATTATAATAATTATTACTACTGTTTTATCCCACAGCCGAGTCATCTTGCACCAGCCCCTCTCCAGTCAACTAGCCATCATGATCCCGTCACAAGCTTACAGACTTTCAGGGATATCTTAGAGCATGGCCCGGAGTTGTCTGATACTCCTATAGCTAGTAAACATCAAGAGAGTCGTACAGCTCTCGAATCAGAACACTCATAATATTATTATGATGAAACTGATCATAGGTAGCTAATAACAGCCCTGTCAACAGTAGTGTGTATTAATATACTCTTGATAATATTATTATCTAGATATTGATAGTCTATAGTGATGCAGGGAAGGCAAAATTTAATGCATTAATAATTGTTATTATGGACACTGCATGTGGGTATCAATGATAAGTGAATTGTAATTGTTCCAGGTTATCTTTGAGGTCCTATCATTTAATAGTATAATAATAATAATGATGTTGGTGTGATGTTTATGGCCATGCAGAGGAGGTTAACCTGCAACAATTGTTTCATGGCTCCTTCGTCTTGCATGGAGGTCAAAATTTTCCTGCATGCCTATTCTGTCATGGACTTCCATGAGCATCTGATAAAAGTATAATTCCTTCGAATTCTTTCTAACTCCTTCCTCCCTCCATCCTCCCCGGTGCCCCATTCTGCTGCCTCTTGATTATCAGGTTGCTTGCAATTGATGTTAACTATCACTCCGGATCCACTCCTCATCATGTACTTGTACTTCATGGAGACACTGGACACAAATGTCATGGCAGATCAGTAGTGACCAGTAGTGAGAGGGGTATATAGGAAGCAATAAAAAAAAGTGGGAGGGGGGAGGGGCATACAAAGCGACGCAGAATAGGTCTTGCAGCTCTCCTAGGGGGTCTGGGGGCATGATATACCCCAAAAATTTTTGAGATTTAAATTTTAGGTATTCCCAGAATCTGATGCTTTCTGAGGCATTTTGGGGACTAAAATTTGAATCAGTTATTCCTGTGTAATTAAGCTCGTTCAGGCAGTAAGATAATTTACTTCAACAATTCAAAATTTCCTAAATTAGCTAATTACTATAAGGAAAGTTCAGACTCCCCTGCTCCTACCCCTCTGCCATGGTGCAGGTGTGGTGCTCGCTCTGCAGCTGCCAACTAGTGGAGTTATTAAATAACCCAAGGAGACAAAGGCAGTGCTGCCAATATTTTATGACAAAAAATTGTGCTGTCAGAGAGTTGAGCTATAGGGTTCAGACCAATGACGAGCCAGCCCCTCCCTCTATTCAGCAAAGGGGTGGGGCTGATTTTTCACGTAACTGTGATCACTCGGGGCTCTCCTTGCGCGGGCCAGCGCTGGGGCGCCCCTTCATAAGAGGAAGGGTCTGGTGTCAGATCATGCCTATACGCGAGTTGTACCTGCATGCTGCAGCCAGGAATGCAGCCCAATCAGATTGCTCCATGTCATCACATAATCTATGCCCTAACACGCGAGTTGGTCAGAGCATCTATGGTCAGAGCGAGGGACAGTCCCAATATTAAAACTATTGACTAAGAAGATCTGGCACCTGATTGGTCAGCCAGGTGCTTGATCTTCACGAGTGCGCGGTTTTGCACCCACAGAGTAACAGCTAAGCACAGCAAAAAGACTACCAAAATCAATGCACTATATTAAAAAACCCATCAAATATTGAACAATCTTTACAAGAATCAATTCTTCTGTATGATTTCAGTGATTTTATAGAGGCGTTTGATTTTACAGATAGTTTTACTATTCAATCACAGATCGAGTGATTACAACATGATTTTGGACCAAATTTCACTGTGAAGAGCTAGCCTCATCCCCAACGTTGCACGCAGAAAAAGTGGGAGTGGCCTGGGGACGAGGCCCCGCAGGGGAGCTATCGATAGTAAGGAACAATTCGCGTCGACACCAGACCCTTCCTCCTCCCACTTTTGAAGGGCCTGGCTCGCCAGACTAGACTCGATACTAAGAGAAAGGAAAGATGTTTGCAAACGTTTCAATTGACGAAGTTTATCGTCGTCTGGAGACTCGGACGCTCGATGAGTGGGAAGAGGTGGCACTACACCTCGGCCTCTCGGACAAGACCATCCAGGAGATTCGCTAGCTTTCTGGTGGGAATAGCTTGCGTAAAGAGGTCATGCACATTGGTGTTGAAGCGGTGGATTCAGCGTGAGGATCTGGAGCCAAGCTGGAGCAGGCTGGAGGAGGCGCTGGTTAGGTGAAAAAGGTAAGGAATGAGCTTAATACCGGTGTCATATGAAAATAGGGACCCCCCAAATTGGGGACCCCGGGTACCCACTTTCATAGAAAAATGGGGACCCGGGTCCCAATTTTCATAATATTTTAGGGACCCCTGGGTCCCCATTTTCATAGGATTTTGGGGACCCTCTTATGAAAATGGGGACCCCCAGTGCAATACAGTTGTAGGCATAAACATTGACTAGGTTGACTAGGCAGCACATGACTCAGCCTGCATGGTATCCGTTAGCTAATTTTGTAGTACAACCGCTTGAGTACAACTATACTATCATGCAAGCTCTGTAGCTAGTCTGGGTGCCACTGAGACACTACACGTCTTCCTTGTAATGAGATTGTCACAAAAAGGATAATATACTCATGCGGCCATGAAATACAAATACAATGTCATGAAGACCCATATACCTATAGTTGTACGATCTGGTACCTAGCTATTAGCTAGCTACTCCGCCAACAAGCAGTAGTTATGTTACAAGCCAGAGTAGATTTATACACAAGAGATACCCTGGCTCAATCATAAAACACTGTATCACTATATGTCTGAAGAGTAGATTGGCTTATCAGACTGCAGGCAATTGTAAAGGCTGACTACCTTTACCAAAAAAAGATCGCTAAATCGCTACTTCCATCGTGTACAGACTTTTATACAAGTTAGGCTAGTGGCTAAGCCATATTTTTCTAGCCAGCCACTAACTTCTCCTAACAATAATGAGCTCTGCTGACCCCAGTAAATTCATGGCAACCGCCGATTCTTCAAGTTCTACTATAAACATCGAACGAAACTGGGGGGTTCCCATATTCATGGAAGGGTCCCCAAAATCATAATGAAAATGGGGACCCGGGGTCCCCAATTTCATGGGGTCCCCAAAATTTTATGACACCGGTATTAGTGAGGATCTTTGGCATTGGAATGCAACTAAAATTTCTACACTGATTATGGTACTAAATTAATAGCAATTATGTGTGGCTGGACTCACGATTAACATATATAATATTGAAACATTAATAGTTGGGGGGCAAGTGGAAACGGAGGAAACGGAAAACGGAAACGGAAAGCTGAAACGGAAAACTGAAGCGGAAAGCGGAAACGGAAAAGCTGAAAATTGGTAGTGGTCGTCAGAAATATAAACAGTATTGAGCGTGCATTGAGCTAGTATCTTTGATATCTGGCCATGCATAGTGAAGATTGGTGTATTGTTCGTTCTCTGCAGCTAGTATGAAGACGTTGCAAAACATTCAAGTGACTCAATTGGCATTATTAAATGTATTATCGGTGATCATCAGTGTTTGAGGGCCATGGCATGATAGCACCAACTTAACTGTGGCAAGACTTTTGCTACTACTGGACATCGGTATAGCCAGGATATATATGGTAGTGTGTGGCTCTTGCCACACCAATTTTCACAAGATTATTAGGTAAGCTTTTTAACAATGCTAAATACCAGATCCTAAATCTTGGCTGTATACAAAATTAAGCATCACCCCCCACTTTTCAACACACTTCAGCCACACCAATGTTCATGGGCTAGCTACGCCCTTGCTACTATCAGGGTCGCTGATTCAGGAAGTGCTACACTGATATCCAGTTGTGATACAATTGTGAGCCCTCCAACAGGCTCATCAACTCTACCATTGAAGGAGTTATAGTAATTGGTTACAGTGTGGTTCTTTGCTTGGTAATTGACTGCTTAGCACAGTAATAAATTAGCAGATTTTGAGCCAATTTTGACCTTGAATATAAGTGCATGTGCTGTCTCATTACAAGCCATAATTGTGTGATGAAAGAGTCTCAGCCGCTGAGTACTGACAATTAGTTTGTCACTCTGTGCCTGGTCTAGGATTCACCGTCTTGTACGCTGGGTGCCATACTGGGCTCTTTCTATTGCCCATAGGAGGTGATGTGCTGTTGCTAGCCAGTCAACTAGACCTCTATCACTAATTACCTGACACTATAACCTAGTCCTCAAGCCAGGAATCTTTTATCCAGCAGATGGGTGTCAAAGGCTCATAGCCCCAAACAGATCGCGCATGCGCAAAAGAAGCCATTAGCGCAACCAATATTGACGACCATTTCCCAATTTCAGCTTTTCCGTTTCCGCTTTCCGCTTCAGTTTTCCGTTTCAGCTTTCCGTTTCCGTTTTCCGTTTCCTCCGTTTCCACTTGCCCATAGTTGGGAGGTAGATGTCCTGGGGATGATGCTAAGAAAATCCCACACAGCGGACTATACTGTAATTAACTATAATAGAGAATAGCGGATCAAAATTTTAAATGGCTGCATGCATAGCGTAAAAAACGTTATGCATGCAGCAATTAGCCCGTAATTAGCTTATAGCTAGAACTATGTAAAATCAAGGGTATATTACGTGGCTCAATAAGCCCATGATAAAATACAACAAAAACCTTCTAATAGCTAGCATTTCAAATCTCCTCACCTTCAGCTTTGCCTGTATACGGTTTTAATTTAATGATATCTATGACAAGTAGAAGGCACAATCCAATAAAGAACCATACCAAAGGCCGCCGTTATGGAGCACAAGCATCTTGTACCAGTGAGCGCTAAATGGTGGTATTGCTCAATCACTGTGGCGTGACACCAGGGCCACAGGCCAACTGGGCAATTATTATCAATCATAAACCTGTACTGTAACAATGTCGCGATATACAGTTGTATCTACTTAATGTAGAAATTAATTGATCTAAAAACTATAGTATAACCAGGTCAACTCCTCTAACACTAAAAGAATAATAATTATTATGAATTTCTTGAACATAGCCAATAATTACTAGAACCAGTTTTGAAGGAATAATGCTTTGACTAGCATGATAGTAGTAACTAATTATTATTTGTTCATTGATGATCACAATAAATATTAGTATCAAAAGTATAGTTTCCAGAATAAACTTGACAATTGTGAATATCAACAACAGCATGCGTGGGTTCATAATGCTCTTGGTGGCCTTCTGTTGACCTTAACTGTGGCTCTAATGCACTTAACTTGCTTTTGCCAATATTTTTAGCTCGTTTTTTGACAACTAGAATTTTAGCTACTACCTGCTTAAAGAGCCAAGTGTTTTTGAACATTATGAATAGGCTGGTGTACCGGTAAACATGACCAGTGATAACAGCCACGAGAAGAGCAAATGTGATCATTACAGAGATGTAGGCAACAATATCCTGGCTCTTACCAGTGTCAAGAGTGTACCATGTCGAAGCAGCAAGTGCCAGTACATTGAAGTAAACTATTGTTTCAGTGAGATCAACAAGTCTATTTTTGTACACTTTTGTAGCGACCATTCCCTTGATTAGAAGCAAGCAGCCAATGATCAAAGATGTAGCTAAAATGTTCACTCTAGGATCTCCAGTTGTATTAACAGCTGAAACAAGATGCAATAGAACGCGTGATAACAGTAGCAATCCAGTCAAGTAGCGATATTTAAATGTGTAAGGGGCATGTTAAGGCTCAATAAAATGGTACAATTTGGGAGAATTTATCCATTTGAGAAGACGGAAGTTTTGATGGCGAAGGAGCCACTGCCAAGATAAGAGTAAGACTGTATACAAAGCTCCAGCTATTAGGATGATGGTTGCTATGATGAAAAGACCCACATGTTTTCCCCTGAGGTAGTCAATGCTAGCATCAGCTAACCACACTGTTCGCCGAGAACCATCAGGATAGTTGAGGATAGCATAAGAAAGAGATGTAATAACTGAGTTGAGAAGTGTTGTATAAGACAACAGAATGAGAGTAGCCAAAGTAGCCACTGGATTCCTTTTTCCAATAATGTTGGAAAATTTACTGGAATATTCACTGATTAAGATTATAATTATTACAAAGGAAATGATGTATGCAGGAAAGGTCAGCTGTAGCAGAGATCTTGAGAATGCATCCATTCCATCAAAAAAGCAAGCATCAACCCCTATTTCAAGGTTAAGCCAGGACACAAACACTGTAGCGATATTTGGTGATGAAAATCGTTGAAATGTGCTGTTTTTGATAGATAAAATGTTGGCATAGAATATGATTCCATTAAGTGTTCCCACAGCCACTGTCAAATTGAGAACCAAGATAAATACTACTAAAAGTATCCCTGCTAGCAAAGCAGCTATGACAATGGAAACAAGATTAGCAGGCCAGTGGAAAGGACAAGGTAAGCAGTGTGAGCTACCAATGGACAGACTGAGACCGGGTTTACAGGTTCCACATAATAAGCCAGAGCGACCATGGGCACATTGTGCATCTGATCCATTAGGAATATTTAGATTGACTTCCACAAGTGAACTGGAAGGCTGACAGTAATCCAAAGGGCAGAAAGGGTGTATCAAATAATTTTCCTGCTCATAGATATCATTAGTTTCATTAATGTATGCAATCCATATGTTTTTGTCCCTTATTATTGCATTTGATGATAGTTGGCAATTAGAAATGAATGGTAATAAACTTTCATCACATTCACAGCGGCATCCTTCTTCATCTTTGAGAAGTTCAAATCCAATGGGACATTTTGGACAGTAAACGTTGAATGTCAGCCTGACTTGGGAGTCAGGTATTTCCTTACATGGACCATCAGTTAGTAAAATCAATTCGTCTTTCTGTGATTCATTGAGATTTAAAGACGCCGTGAAATTGATTACACTACAGTTTCCATCGTTTGTTTGAATGTGGTGTTGACAGAGATCATCTCCTGAACTGAGTCGGTTGTAGATGGTGGCTTCTATTGGGCGGTTGATCTGGTCAAGTACTGCTAGACTGAGAGGAATTTCAGTCAACTGATCTTTCCTGATGGGCACTGGAGCAGGGTTGTAGCTACAGTCTGGTTGGCCATCTCTACAGAAGCATACCCGAACTGGTGGAGAAGCAATGTCTGAAGTTTTTACGTTACTCATAGAGCGAAAATATGCCAGTCCACCTACTGTAATGGTTCTGTTTGACAGTATGAAGCTCTCAGAGGTATTACTAAGTAGCAGCTCTGCTAAAGGGCTAATTCTACATCTGTCCAATAGACCTCCATACAGACTAGATCCTGCAATTCTTGCTTGATTATGTTCAAAGTAAACCTTTTTACACTTGACATTGTCATTGGAGTCAAGGATAGGGAGTGTTACATTTCGATACAGTGCTAGAGCTTGAAAGAAATACTCCTTGTTTGATGTGGAAAGGGCACACATCCCATCATCGGATACATACACAGCTCCTCCATAATTGGCCTCGTTAGTGGTAAACTTAATGATCTCATGTTTTTCAGTGAAGTTATTCGCCATAGATTTCAAAATGTAAACCTTTGAGTCCATTTCGAGAAAAATGCCACCACCTCTATCAGCTGTATTTGATACAAAGTTTATTAAATACATTTGAACCAGATTTTTAGCTGTAGGAACTTTAGCCTTAATCAAAGAACCGACTGCATAAATCCCTCCACCTTTCTCTATGGCAGTATTTCCTGAAAGTGTTAGTGCACTCATCTTTTGACAGGTCATTTCGCTCTGGTACAGGTAGATACCACCCCCACTTTGTGATGCTGTGTTGTTAGCTATAATGACTGTGCCACGTATGTGTAGTTTGGCCTCGGTTGCAAGTACACTTCCACCTGTACGAGCTCTATTGTGCATTAAGCTAGTGATTCCATCAAAAGTACTTTCACTCTGAAAGGCGGTAATTGCTCCTCCCTCTGTAAGTTGATTTAGGTTAGTTTGATTGACTGTCTGCATTTTGACTATAGTAACATCAGCTAGTACTATAGAACTTTCAATTGCACATAGTGATCCAACATTTGATGATAGTATGCTATCACTCAATTCTATCTCACTCTCCATAGAATAGATTATAGTGTAGTTTGCATGATTCTCGGTAACACTTACAGTAGCACCAGTGATGGCAGCTTGATCTAACCACATTACTGTTCCAGTGTTGGCTTTATTACTAGTGAAATTAGCTTTACTGATGTCAGCAGTACCAGCATCGATCCAAATAACTCCAGCAGTATTTGCCACGTTGTTTGTGAAAGAAGCCTCATCAATGTCCAAAGCACCAGCATCATTCCAAATGACCCCTCCCGTGTCTGCTCTGTTGTCCTTAAACATGCTACAATTACTAATTTTTAAATTACTCTGCTCAATATGATAAACTCCTCCATAAGCTTTTGCTTCATTTCCAATAAAGGTACTATCCGACACATTTATTTTACTCCCATATGATCTCATCACACCTCCATCATTGCCTGCTGTGCTAAGATTAAATGTGCAGTCAACCATAGTTATAATGCCTTGATCAATGTACATGATACCTCCATTATTATCTGCTCTATTACCAAGAAAATTGCCTCCTCTGATAGTCAAATATGTATATTTGATATGAAATGCTCCTCCGTCCATATAAGCAAGATTATCATCTACAGTAACATCATAGAATTTGACCAATAATAATTGTGCTGATAGAACTCCACCAAAATCAGCTCTGTTTCTCACCAGTGAAACATTAACAATTGAAAGATGATAAGTTCGATGAGCTTTAATCACTCCACCATGACTGCCTTTATTATCAGTAAAATTGCTATCAGAAATGGTTATGTTACTATAATACACCTTTAACACACCTCCGTCTTTACCAGCAGTGTTGGATTGAAATATGCTTTGAGAGATTATAAGGTTGCTCCCTGCTATGGAGAAGACTCCACCATTATTACTGACTCCATTACCGATAAAGCTACTCCTGGTGATCCTTATATTGACATAATTTAACTCAAATATTCCACCTTCTGCAAGAGCACTGTTATTTCTAAATAGGTTCTCATTTAGGATAACGTCAGGTGATTCATCCCCAAAATTATTATTCACGAAACTCAAGACTCCTCCGTTTTGGTTGGCATGATTGTTTATAAATTGATTGTAACTAATAATTGTGATTGCTGATGGATTTAAATTGCAGATTGATATAACTCCACCAGATTTATTGCTCGCAGAATTGTTACCAAAAACATTATTACTTATTGTTGTTAGCGTATCAATTGTATAGGCCAGCTTTAGTGCTCCACCACCATCTCCTATAAGTGCTGTATTGCTCACAAAGCTGTTGTTGGTGATGGAGATAGTTGAGTTACTAGAGGTCCACCACATTGCTCCACCACCGTCGTGTGCTGTATTATCAGTAAATTCACTGTCAGTAATAGTAATTGTTCCATTTTTGGTAATAAATTTCACTGCGCCACCGTTCCGTGCTGCATTGCCTTTGAAACTGCTATTAGCAATGAATACGGAAGTCCAATCAGCATATATGGCACCACCACCAGTGCCAACTGCTCTACTCCAATCATGTTTAAACCGTCTACCAGGGTAGAAGAAATTAGCAACATTACCTAAAAACGTGGTTTTGATGATTATCATTTTGCTATTGTTTGATACATAAAGAGCTCCGCCAAGACCAGCTCTATTGTTTTCAAATAAGCATTCCACAAATTCAAGTTTACTTTCTTCAGCATGAATTGCTCCACCGAGTTCTAGATCATTTGCAAAGGATCTGATAGTATTATACCGGGGAGCAATGTATGGAATGTATACAAATTGTTTTATACCAAATTCATTATCTTTAAAGGAAGTGCGTATAAACTTTACTGATGTACTTCGGAAAATATTTAGTATTGAACCAAGCATATAAAGATGAAATATTTTTTTTCCTGCCAATAAAATGTGAGTCTTCCATTGTAAACTGATCAACATAATTATTCAATTTTGTTGTTTGTACAATGAACAAAATTCAAGCCCTTTACATAAATGTTATGACCTCCAGTAAATGTAAACCCTGCACCTCTGTTGCAAACAATAGTTACATTACTACTGGAGGAAGGAGTAGTATTTGCAATCATAGAGAACGAGTTGGAATTTGAAATCCACAGCTGTAGGTCAAGATGGTGTACACCTAGTTCAAATATCAGGGCTTGACCGCTAACAGTATTGAGGAAGCTATCATTGCTCATGTGAGAAAGCAGAGAAAGAGTAAGGCATTGACTGCCCGGACATTGTGAAGCTGTGTTGTAAATATATATACATTTTACTGGACCAGACCACATCAGAAAATGAATGATCAGTGGTAACATTATAGCCACAATACTATTGTTAAACATGGCCTTTTAGACTCTGCAAATGATAAAAGTTGTATAAAATATGCCTATAAACATGCAGTTATTGCACCATCACTTACTTTGTCCCAATAATACGATTCAAGGTAGTCCTCTCCGATACAAAACCTGACTACTATATTATAAAGGATGATCTGAACTCCACAAAGTGCATGCACTCAGCATAGAAAGGGAAAGTCATGGTGGTCTGGGTGTGTGATTTATTTAGACGCAAACATTAATTAATTTTAGTAGACTAAGATAATCTATTAAGGTATACCTATTTGTAATGGCTGGAGTAGGGATTTGTCATTCCTTATAGGGCAACTGGACTATCCCTAACTTTAATGCGTGCTTCCTGACTCAGCAATTGAGGTGGTGCCATGTTCTTAGACTCAATCATGATAGAAAGACAAAACATGGGATAACTTTCTTTGTAGTGCCATAATGGAAGAGGAAGTCAACATGTGATACAGGGAATGTATATAGAATAATTAATTTGAGAATCAGGTAATAGCTACAGCTATTGTCTTTATTGTAATTAAAGCCGTTAAACAACACGTCAATAATGTTTTGTTTTTACATGGCATTGTGTTAAGAGGTAGCGTCACTATTGTAGCCCTCAGGACTATCTAACATAGCCATATTAAAATAATATTCGCTATATCACTGTAATTATGGTAGAACCACTTCTGAGTCTGCTTTTAGTAAAAAAAGCAAAATTCTAAGCACACGCTTTCAATAGTATCACAAACTTCTCTTAAAAGTTTAGCACTTATCAGCATATTAAGGCTGTCTGTCTACAACCTCGTTCATTTAGTGAAGAGATAGCAACAGGGAAGCTGTTATTAACTTTCACGTAGCTTTCACCAATTTTGATTAGATGCCCTGAATCCACCCATTCCTGTATGAAGCCAATAATCAAGGTGGCATTGAAGTTGTGTGTACCAAGAAGCACGTTTCAGTACGTCAGTAGATTTGGTGAGTCTTCACAGACAAACATACCTGTCTCTCTAAGGTTGGTGACTGAGACGCGACACTTATATTGATGCTCAATTGCTTTAATGAGTGCCTCCTTAATACACTTTTCAGACTCTCTTGAATCCTTAAAGTACGGAGCAAACATGGTCAGTGTTATTAGATCTGGTAGCTATTTTACTCACAAGGTCTTACTTTGTTGTAAAATTGCTGATAGATATCAATATTCTTTAACCTTAATTGAAACAAGCTATCAATTGTAATTATTTCACTAGATTAGCAAGTTACCAACTTTCATATAACCATAGCTACCAATTATTATGCTGGTATTAGTGGACAATGTAACTTCATTTTCAGTGCCAACTGCACAGGAATAGTTTCAAAAATCTGCCAAATCAGTGGAATGGATAGTACTTGACGATATATATAGCATGAAAGTCTTCACTTCAGGTGCGGTAGGTGCAATAGCTGTCCCATCTTGTTTGTTCCACACCACATTTACTGTAACTGAAGCATCCACTGCTGGATTCAGCTCCACAAGAATAAAGCCACTCTCCATCATTCCTACAGCATGGCTTCCTGTCAGTGATGCACTGCAGTCCCTGATTATGAGCTACGTCCAAACCAACTGTTTTCACAAGCTTGGACATCAGAATAACACTGTTATTAGCTATACAGTTTCATTAAAATACAGACATTCATCTGGATATTATTATGCAACACCAGAATATAAACTTGAATGAATGCAAAACTATAATACCAACAGTGACTCTGGTTGCTGTTGATGCCATGCTATCTCTCAAGAATGAAGACAGTAAGCTGACAGTAGCTACACAAGTGTACATCCCTGACTCATCCCTCCCAAAGGACCTGACTGTGGTAGTACTGGTGTAGGTAGAGGTGCTTCCAGCGGCCAGTTATGCTGTATTATTATTAATTCTATATCCAGCTGGTCCAGTCGATCCACATTGTAGTCACAGTCACTGGAACATCCACTAATGCAGCTATTCAATTCCATAGTGCAGGCCAGAGTTACATCGGATGCAACTGGTCGAATATATCTCGCTGGATTACTTGTGGTGGCCACAGATACTGGAGGTGGGACTGTAACAGTTGAAGTGGAGAGTACTAATCAATAGCTCTATGCATTCACCTACAGTAGCTATATGGAATTATGTTATGTTCTAATCTTATTAAGTTTATCACTTTACTTGTGGGGATGATATCTTTATCACTGTACTTGTTAGTACTGTTGTTGATGGTGACTATGCATGTGTACTGTCCTAGCCACACGAGACAGTTTGAGAGGAGAGAAAGAGAGGGTCGGCCCTACTTCATCGGATAGGGAAGTGCTATCCTTCTTCCAATTGTAGGTGATAATATGATTCTCTGCTCCAGTGACACTGTAACTTAGAAAAAAATTCCATCCCACTAATGCAGCTATTCAATTCCATAGTGCAGGCCAGAGTTATATCGGATGCAACTGGTTGAATAGAACTCGCTGTGTGGTCTGGATGATTTTGTCACTTGTAAGAACTAATCCCTTGTAAAAATTACGTGATTTTGAAAAGTTTGCATTCAAATAATGATTGCAGATCACCCAAAAAGATTGCGTGTGCGTGCGAATAGAATATGAGTTGACTTCACTAGCGGCATGCAAAACTCCATTTTATCAAAAATATGATTTATCATCTTCTTCCACTGACCCCTTCACTATTGTTATCCTGAGTTTCAAAATTTAATTGAACATAGCCAATAATTAATAGAATCAGGTAAATGCTTTGACTAGCATGATAGTAGTAAAATTTAATAATGATACAAACAATATTATTAATATTGCTAGCTCATTGATGAGTAAATATTAGAATCAAAAGTATAGCTAATTTCCAGAATAAATTTGACAATCGTGAACATCAACAACAGTATACGTTGGTTCATAGTGCTCTTGGTGGCCTTCTGTTGACCTTGACTGTGGCTCTGATGCATTTAAGCTGCTTTTGCCAACATTTTTAGCTCGTTTTTTGACTAATTGAATTTTATCTAGTACCTGCTTAAAGAGCCAAGTGTTTTTGAGCATTGTGAATAGGCTGGTGTACCAGTAAACATGACCAGTAATAACAGCCACGAGAAGAGCAAACATGATCATTACAGAGATGTAGGCAACAATATCCTGGCTCTTACCAGCATCAAGAGTGTACCACGTCGAAGCAGCAAGTGCCAGTACATTGAAGTAAACTATTGTTTCAGTGAGATCAACAAGTCTATTTTTGTACACTTTTGTAGCGACCATTCCCTTGATTAGAAGCAAGCAGCCAATGATCAAAGATGTAGCTAAAATATTCACTCTAGGATCTCCAGTTGTATTAACAGCTGAAACAAGATGCAATAGAACACGTGATAGCAGTAGCAATCCAGTCCAATAGCGATGTTTAAATGTGTAAGGGGCATGATAAGGCTCAATAAAATGGTACAATTTGGGGGAATTTACCCATTTGAGGAGACGAAAGTTTTGATGGCAAAGGAGCCACTGCCAAGATAAAAGTAAAACTGTATACAAAGCTCCAGCTATTAGGATGATGGTTGCTATGATGAAAAGGCCCACATGTTTTCCCCTGAGGTAGTCAATGCTAGCATCAGCTAACCACACTGTTCGCCGAGAACCATCAGGATAGTTGAGGATAGCATAAGAAAGAGATGTAATAACTGAGTTGAGAAGTGCTGTATAAGACAACAGAATGAGAGTAGCCAAAGTAGCCACTGGATTTCTTTTTCCAATAATGTTGGAAATCTTACTGGAATATTCACTGATTAAGATTATAACTATTACCAAGAAGATGATGTATGCAGGAAAGGTCAGCTGTAGCAGAGATTTTGAAAATGCATCCATTCCATCAAAAAAGCAAGCATCAAACCCTATTTCAAGGTTAAGCCAGGATACAAGCACTGTAGCGATATTTGGTGATGAAAATTGTTGAAATGTATTGTTTTTAATAGATAAAATGTTAGCATAGAATATGATTCCATTAAGTGTTCCCACAGCCACTGTCAAATTGAGAAGCAAAATAAACATTACTAAAAGTATCCCGGCTAGCAAAGCAGCTATGACAATGGCAACAAGATTAGCAGGCCAGTGGGAAGGACAAGATAAGCAGTGTGAGCTACCAATGGATAGACTAAGACCGGGTTGACAGGTTCCACATAACAAGCCAGAGCGACCATGGACACATTGTGCATCTGATCCATTAGGGATATTTAGATTGACTTCCACAAGTGAACTGGAAGGTTGACAGTAATCCAAAGGGCAGAAAGGGTGTATCAAATAATTTTCCTGCTCATAGATATCATTAGTTTCATTAATGTATGCAATCCATATGTTTTTGTCCCTTATTATCGCATTTGATGATAGTTGGCAATTAGAAATGGATGGTAATAAACTTTCATCACATTCACAGCGGCATCCTTCTTCGTCTTTGAGAAGTTCAAATCCAATGGGACATTTTGGACAGTAAACGTTGAATGACAGCCTGACTTGGGAGTCAGGTATTTCCTTACATGGACCATCAGTTAGCAAAATCAATTCTTCTTTCTGTGACTCATTGAGATTTAAAGATGCCGTGAAACTGATTACACTACAGTTTCCATCGTTTGTTTGAATGTGGTGTTGACAGAGATCATCTCCTGAACTGAGTCGGTTGTAGATGGTGGCTTCTATTGGGTGGTTGACCTGGTCAAGTACTGCTAGACTAAGGGGAATTTCAGTCAACTGATCTTTCCTGATAGGCACTGGAGCAGGGTTGTAGCTACAGTCTGGTTGGCCATCTCTACAGAAGCACACCCGGACTGGTGGAGAAGCAATGTCTGAAGTTTTTACATTACTGATAGAGTGAAAGTATGCCAGTCCGCCTACTGTAATGGTTCTGTTTGACAGTGTGGAGCTCTCAGAGGCATTACTAAGTAGCAGCTCTGCTAAAGGGCTAATTCTACATCTGTCCAGTAGACCTCCATACAGACTAGATCCTGCAATTCTTGCTCGATTATGTTCGAAGTAAATGTTTTTACATATGATGTTGCCATTGGAGTCAAGGTTAGGGAGTGGTCCATTTCGATACAGTGCTAGAGCTTGAAAGAAACACTCCTTGTTTGATGTGGAAAGGGCACACATCCCATCATCGGATACATACACAGCTCCTCCATAATTGGCCTCGTTAGTGGTAAACTTAATGATCTCATGTTTTTCAGTGAAGTTATTCGCCATAGATTTCAAAATGTAAACCTTTGAGTCCATTTCGAGAAAAATGCCACCACCTCTATCAGCTGTATTTGATACAAAGTTTATTAAATACATTTGAACCAGATTTTTAGCTGTAGGAACTTTAGCCTTAATCAAAGAACCGACTGCATAAATCCCTCCACCTTTCTCTATGGCAGTATTTCCTGAAAGTGTTAGTGCACTCATCTTTTGACAGGTCATTTCGCTCTGGTACAGGTAGATACCACCCCCACTTCGTGATGCTGTGTTGTTAGCTATAATGACTGTGCCACGTATGTGTAGTTTGGCCTCAGTTGCAAGTACACTTCCACCTGTACCTGCTCTATTGTGCATTAAGCTAGTGATTCCATCAAAAGTAATCTCACTCTGAAAGGCGGTAATTGCTCCTCCCTCCGCAAGTTGATTTGCATTGGTTTGATTGACTGTTTGCATTTTGACCATAGTAACATTGGCTAGTACTATAGAACTTTCAATTGCACAAAGTGATCCAACATTTGATGATAGTATGCTATTAGTCCATTCTATATCACTCTCCATAGAGTAGATTATGGTGTAGTTCGCATGATTCTCAGCAACACTTATGGTAGCAAAATTGACGGTGGCTTGATCTAACCACATTACCGCTCCAGTGTTGGCTTTATTACTAGTGAAATTAGCTTCACTGATGTCAGCAGTACCAGCATCGATCCAAATAACTCCAGCAGTATTTGCAATATTATTTATAAAAGAAGCATCATTAATGTCCGAAGCACCAGCATCATTCCAAATGACCCCTCCTGTGTCTGCTCTGTTTTCCTTAAACATGCTACGATTACTGATTTTTAGATCACTCTGTTCAATATGATAAACTCCTCCATAAGCTTTTGCTTCATTTCCAATAAAAGTACAGTTTGACACATTTATTTTACTCAAATAAGATCGCATCACTCCTCCATCATTGCCTGCTGTGCTAAGATTAAATGTGCAGTCAACTATAGTTATCCCGTCTCGATCACTTAGCATGATACCTCCATTGTTATTTGCTCTATTACCATAGAAATCACCTCCTTCAATCTCCATTTTGATTTGTTCTGAATGAAATACTCCTCCGTCCATATATGCAAGATTATCAACTATAGTCACATCATAAAAATTGATTTGCACTAGTTTTACTGATAGAACTCCTCCAAAATCAGCTCTGTTTCTCACCAGCGAAGCATCAACAATGGAGAGATAAGTATCATGAGCTTTAACCACTCCCCCATGACCACCTTTGTTGGCAATGAAATGACTATCAGAAATGGTTATACCACTTGAATCTGCCATTATCACACCTCCATCTCTACCAGCAATGTTGGATTGAAATATACTTTGAGAGATTGTGAGATTGCTCCCTACTATGGAGAAGACTCCACCATTATTACTGACTCTATTAGCAATAAAGTTACTCCTGGTGATTCTTATGTTCACATTCTTTAACTCAAATATTCCTCCATCTGCAAGAGCACTATTATTTATAAATAGGTTTTCATTGAGGACAAGATCAGGTGATGCAGACACATAATCGTTATTCAAGAAACTCAAAATTGCTCCATTTTGATTGGCATGATTGTTGTTAAATTGATTGTAGCTCATAATCGTGATTGCAGATGGATTTGTATTACGGATTGATATAACTCCACCAGACTTATTGCTTGCCGAATTATTACTGAAAACATTAGCACTTATTGTGGTTATCGTATTAAATATATTTGTCAGCTTTAATGCTCCACCACCATCTCCAGCAAGCGCTATATTGCTATCAAAGCTATTGTTGGTGATGGAAATAGTTGAGTTGACAGAAGTCCACCATACTGCTCCACCACCATCTCCTGCAAGTGCTATATTGCTCACAAAGCTGTTGTTGGTGATGGAGATAGTTGAGTTACTAGAGGTCCACCACATTGCTCCACCACCATCGTATGCTATATTACCAATAAATTCACTCTCAGTAATAGTAATTGTTCCACTTTTGGCAATAAATCTCACTGCACCACTCTGCTCTGCCACATTTTCTATGAATCTGCTATTAGCAATGAAGAAGGAAGTCTGATCAGCATGTATGGCACCACCACCAGTGCCAATTTCTCTAATCCAATCATTTCTTGGGGATGTTTTATCTTGTCCAAGTTGTCTACCCGGGTAAAAGAAATTGGCAACATTACCTAAAAACGTGGTTTTGATGATTATGATTTTGCTATTCTTTGATACATAAAGAGCTCCGCCAAGTCCAGCTTCATTGTTTTCAAATAAGCATTCCACAAATTCAAGTTTACTTTCTTCAGCATGAATCGCTCCACCGAGTTCTATGTTTTCAGCAAAAATACTGAAACTATCATACTTAGGATCATAATATATTATGGAAACAATACATGTTGTTTTGTACCAAATTCATTATTTTCAAAGGAAGTGTGTATAAACTTTATTGATGTACTTTGGAAAATGTTCAATGTTGAACCAAGCGTATAAGTTTGTACTGGATTTCTCTTCCTGCCAACAAATTTTGAGTCTTCTATTGTAAAGTTATTAACATATTTAAGTTCATTTCCTGTGCATCCAATAAAATTTAAGCCCTTTACATAAATATTATGACCTCCAGTAAATGTAAATCCTACACCTTTCTTGCAAACAATAGTTACGTTACTACTGGAGGAAGAAGTAGTATTTGCAATCATAGAGAATGAAGTTGCATTTAAAATCTGTAGCTGTAGGTCAAGATGGTGTTCACCTTGTTCAAATATCATGGCTTTATCGTTAACTGTAACGTAGCTGTTGTTACTTATGTGAGAAATCATAGACAGAGTGAGGCAATGACTGCCCAGGCATTGTGAAGTTATGTTGTGAATGTATATACATTGTACTGGACCAGACCACACCAGGAAATGGATGATCAGTGGTAACATTATGGCCACAATACTATCATTAAGCATGACCTTTTATTAATTGTTGTGTTGACTCTGCAAAGCATAAAAGTTGTATAAAGTAAGGCTATACAGCTATTGCACCATCACTTAGTACTACTTACTTCGTCCCAATAATGTGATTCAAGGTAGTCCTCTCCCGATACAAAACTTGACCACTAGCTAGTCTTGCACTTTAATTATATAGGAGGACCTGAACTCCACAAAGTGCAATGCACTCAGCATAGAAAGGGAAAGTCATGGTAGCTAGGGCGTGTGGCTTAGTTAGACGCAAACATTTATAAACTAAGGTGGTGCCTAGCTGTAATGACTGGAGCAGAGACTTGTCATTCCTTATAGGACAGTTGGATTATCCCCACCTTCAATACGTGCTCCTTGACTCAGCAAAATATAAGATTAATAAAGTGATGGCAAGTTATATGAATACCTTTCTTTGAAGTGCCATAATAGGAGCCAGTGCTGTGACAGAGGAAGTCAACACATGATATGACATTGTGCATGGAATAAGAATTATTATTATCAGGTGATGGCTACATACAACTATCATCTTCATTGTATTTGCACAATGAAGGTGTACTAAGTTATTAAACATCACGTCAATTGTTTCTTTGTGTACATGACGAGTTAGTATCACTATTATAGCTCCCTAGACCATCCAAAATCATCACACTAGATTACCAGATTGTAATAATAAGCTATGACACCATTAATTTAATAAGGTAGAATCACTTCCGAGTCAGATTTCAGTAAAATTATAAGCACATACCTTAGTACCACAAACTTATCAAACAGTCTCTTTAAGCAATTCATTACTATTATATCATTTTTAGCACTTGTCAGTATAAGACGCTATCTATCAGCAACCGGGCTCATCCAGTGAAGAGATAACAACAGGGCAGCTATTGTCAACTCTCACATAGCTTTCACTAATTTTGATTAGAGGCCCTGAATCCACCCATTCCTGTATGAAACCAATAATCAAGGTGCCATTGAAGTTGTGTGTACCAAGAAGCACATTTCGGTATGTCAGTAGATTTGGTGAATCTTCACAGACAAATATGCCTCTCTCTCTAAGGTTGGTGACTGAGAAGCGACACTTGCAGTGATGCTCAATTGCTCTAATGAGTGCCTCCTTAATAAACTCTTCAGACTCTTTTAAATCCTATAAAAAGTACAGAGCAAATATTATGGTGTTATTAGATCTGGTAGGTACATGAATCAGAAGGCCTTACTTTGCTGTAAAATTGCTGACAGATGTCAATACTCTTTAACCTTAATTGAAACAACCTATCAACTGTAAAAAAGTTATTCATATTATCACTAGATTGCAAGTTACCAACTTCTAGTCATACCAATTTTTATGCTGGTATTGGTGGACACCGTAACTCCATTTTCAATGCCAACTGCACAGGAATAGTTTCCAGAATCTGCCATCTCAGTGGAATGGATAGTGCTTGATGCTACATACAGTGTGAAAGTTTTCATTTCAGGTGCGGTAGGTGCAATAGCTGTCCCATCGGGTCCGTTCCATACCACATTTACTGCAACGTTATGGAACGTCCACTGCTGGATTCAGCTCCACAGTGCAGATTAGAATGAGCGCAGACTCAGACAAAGTAGGATTGAGGGAATTCGAGTGAAGACTCACAGTTGGCTCAGGAACTACATGTATTAGAGAACCACACAAATATTATTGTTAAATATCTGTAATCATGGATGTACCATTAATATTGACTTGAAAGAGCGGGCTGCTTGTGTTGGCTGAATGTACTCTAAATTCATTATCAGAGCCGACACTGACATGACAAGCATATTTCCCAGCATCTGAGAGCCTAAGAGGAAAGAAGGAGAGTATCTTAGAGTTGGATCCAACTTGTACCAGTGTCCCATTATTCTTAGTCCATTTGTAGAATATTGTGGAGCTGAAGTTCTCTAGTCCATGCACGTTGCAGAGGAGTGCATAGCCTTGTCCAGCTGTTGACACTCCAGTGTCACTGATTTCAGCAGAAATAGTGAGCTCTATAGGAAGGAATCAAAGAGTAGCTACATTCAGAATATTTTTATGTTAACTCACTTATTTCAATACAGAGAGCATCCATTAGATTATTAGCATCAGGCACTATGCAACAGAAGGTTCCAGTTAACAGTGGAAGTAGCTTGTTGCTTCTCAAAAGATTCAGACTGACATTTCCGTTATTCCCACTGCTTTTATAAAATGATCGAGCTCTATCTTGTATTGGAACTGAGGTCCTGTTAGGGAAAAGCCACTCTCCATTGTTCCTACAACATGGTTTCCTGTCAGTGATGCACTGCAGTCCCTGATTATGGGCTACTTCCAAACCAGTTTCCACCAGCTTGGAAATCAGAATAACACTGTTGTTAGCATAGACAGTCCCATTAAAATACAGGTATTTACCTGGATAATGATACAACACCATTATAAAAAAGGAATAATAGAACGAACGTAAAATTACCAACAGTGACTCTGGTTGATGTTGATGCCATGCTGTCTCTCAGGAATGAAGATGATGAACTGACAGTAGCTAGACAAGTGTATATCCCTGACTCATCCCTCCCAAAGGACCTGACTGTGGTAGTACTGATGTAAGTAGAGGTGCTTCCAGCGGCCAGTTGTGCTACATTATTATTAACTGTAAATCCATCTGGTCCACAGTCACTGGAACATCCACTACTGTATTCAATTCCACAGTGCAGGCCAGAGGTACATCGGATGCAACTGGTCGAATAGGACTCGCTGACTTGTGATGGTCACAGATACTGGAGGTGGGACTGTAACAATTGAAGTTTGAAGTGGAGATTGCTAATCAATACTTCTATGCATTCATCTACAGTAGCTATATGCAATTGTATGTTCTAATCTTATTAAGTTACTGATTTTAGCGCTCTTTTGAGGGTATACATCATTAGATTCTTATAAACTTTTGCCCTTTCTCCTCAATTTGCAAAACAATGGCAACACAACGTTTCGCCCTTTGGGCTTCTTCAGGTGTAAAATAAAAACTGAACACAAAACTAACAAGAACTGATGGTGAGCTAATACTGTTCTGTTCTGCGCATGCGCGCACTATATTGACGACCTTTTCCGGATTGTGGGGAGGAGTTGCCATCCACTGTCAGTGTTGAGTTGAGGTGTTGTCTCAGCTATTTCAATCGCTTCACTTAGTTTGCGGTCTACATGATCTTGGGCTCTTCTTACGATTCTTGCTGTGAAGGGGACAGTGGGTACTGGTGAGCCTTTGTGTATAGTGCCATAGTGTGCTCCCCATGGGTTTTGCATGTTTCTGTTCAGGGCTGCCCTCCGGTGTTCCAAGAGTCTCTCCCGTACTGGTCTCTTGGTTTCTCCGACGTAGCTTTCCGCACAGATGGCACACTCCAGTCTGTATATGACGTTTTTGGTTGTGCATCGGCCATCTAGACCAGCTTGGCAAGCTAAACATCGACCCTTGTTGGGGCACCGCGGAGGTTCCAGAGCTGAGCGTGTCAGGATAGATCTCAGTGTGGGGCCACTCCTCTGTGCAACACGGACATTTAATCCTGATTTCTTAACAATCTTTTGTTAAGAAATCAGGATTGGTGGTGGTATAATTCTCTGTTCCAGTGACAGCACAAGTTAGAGTCAAGTTTTGTCCTATAATTGGAGTAATTGTGCTACCAATAATCTGGACAGAGACTGCAGCAAAAAAAAAGGATAAGAATAATAACCGTTTCAATTAAGTTCCATAACTTATGATACTACAGAAATTTACTTGACAATATGGTAGCACAGATAATTTGAAGGGTATTTGTAGCATCGGGTACTTTACAACAGAATCTTCCAGTTGGCATCATTACATTACTACTCAAGCGGTTTAAGTTGACTTCTCCATTGTCTCCTCTGCTTCTGTAAAATGATGTAGCTCCACCTTGCACTGGAACCCTTCCACCATAAGGAAAGTACCACTCTCCTGCTCTGTATGGTGGAGTCCCACAGCATGGAATCTTATCAGTGATGCACTGGAGTCCCTCACGATTATGATCATAGTAACTTCCAATCTCTGTGATCTGAATGGCACTGTTATTTGCAAGTACTACTCCCTTGAAAGACAAGTAGACTCCTATTATAATATGAGATAACGGCATGAATTACGTTGTTATAATGTAACCAACAGGTGCTTTCAGTACACTATTCCGAGCTGTATATAGGATGATTCACTATTAATAATAATAATATTATAGCTATAATTAATTTAAGATTTTCCATAAACCACTAAAGGCTAGCATGCAGTTTAATTTGATAAATAAATCCTGAGGAAATGACTGCAGCATCTAATTGAGATATCGTCAGCTTACCAAATGTTTCTATGGAATGCACCTGATACACAATGTGATGGATACCACATAGACTCGTAGACATTACTCCAAGGGCCACCATGTTGGAGCACAAGCATCACCAGTGACTCCTAAAATGGTGCCATTACTGAGTCTCGATCATTGTATCTGACTACCTGGACACCAGCCACCTAGAAATCGCTGGTGGTTAGTCTAACATAATGCGGCTAGCTACAAGTAAAACTGGATCAGGAGCCTGTATTCTTTACAAATGAGTGGCAAAGGCATGCAGCATCTGTAGAAAAGGACTCCAGTAGTCCTCCAACGTGACCCACCATGCGCACCCCGTGACATTGCCTATAGCTAATGGGTCTATTGGTGCAGCTTTAATTTTAACAAAAAATCTCTATGGTCATGATTACTTGCCTAAGGCCAGATCAAATTAATTTGTTGTTGCTTGAATTTTCTGATAAAAAAAATTGGGTCGCACGATCAAAAAAAGAAAAAAATAGTTAATTAAATGGGAGTGGCTAAAAGCCATAAATTATTGAATTAATTCATGATTTCGTTGGTGTATTTTATCACAAGGGACAGAAGAGCTTATCTGGCACTACACTTCATGAAGAGAGAAAGAAAAGATCCTGGTCACTTCTGCCATTCCCTAGCCTATTTTATTTGGCTCAGTCACAGTCTATTTGCAAGTTAGCTACTGACATTATAATTAGCTATAGACTGAGCCATATAAAAAAGGTTAGCTAGATATTTTATTCCATATAAAAGTTTAGTGAGCAAGAAATTGAGTGATAGAAGATAAAAGACTGGCTAACATATAAGCAAGCACTTGCCATTAGCTAGTGTCCAATCAACTTGTCTTTTTCAGTTGCATGTGATAAGGTCAATTCAAGTTCTACAATGTTTGGTAAGGGGTTGATACTGCGCATGCGCATTTAAATTTTTTCAAAATTAATAAGGCAAAAACTGGACCGGGCAAATCCGTGCAGCAAGAATTTAATTTGGTCTGGCCTATTCATGCTATTTAGGAGGCAGCCTGTTCTTGCCAATTGCATGTTCAATTCAATTAAGGTAGCATTACAGTGCATGGGTGTGAGGATTGGCTAATTCAATAAGCGAATTGTGAGGAGACGTGGCCGAGAAGATGTTTGTAATCAGAGGTGGGCGTGTCTAGAAAGATCCAGGGACCGCAACAACTTAACACACTATGTAGAAAAAAAGGGAACGCAGTGTGTGTCTGCAATTGCCACAAACCAACTATTGACACAGATTAGTGGACCATACACATACTGGGTCTATGTTTAACTGTCAACAGCTCAGGCGGCTTCAGCATAATATTCCTGTCAGTCTGTGGTGTCACCAGTTTAGTAGCTATTCTGGCAAAGTTCAAATTACGTAAGGAATACTGTGGCATAGTTGCCAACTGTCCTGAAACTGGCGGGACAGTCCCGAAAATATTGGATATGTCCCGCTCTTGTCCCGAATTCCCCCTCTGCTGACATCATAGTACGTCACTACGTATGATACACAAAAGGGGTGTGGCACAGGCCTAACCATAGTATACTACCCTGTTTTTGTCCGTAGCTATATCTCGAGATTTAGTGGGCGTGGTAGGTGGTTTTTGTGCGTGATCACGGCCGTTGCCGAAATAGTGGGTGTGGCAATGCAAAAATGGGCGTGGCCCCAAATTTTTCGTGTGCACTTCGCGCGCGTGTCCCACATCCATTTCTTACAAGGTTGGCAACTATGCTGTGGTGCGGTATAGCTACTAGGGTATTAAAGTTCTATAGTTTGAGCATGAAACTTAAGGCCTAGCTACACTGCATGTGTCACAGTGTGTGTACAGCGTCATGTGGGCGTGTACGTGTGTGCGTGCATGTGTATCATCATTGGGATGTGTATGCTTGTAGATTTATGTTATACCGTATGGCGGGTAATTTTCGTGGGGGCTAATTTTCGTGGTAAGTCCGAAAGGCCCTCAAAATTAGTTTTCATGGTTTTTAAATTTCGTGACAACAACCAGTCCAGGGGCGTGGCACTATTGCACAAGCGATGATGTAATTGATACACGTGCTCGCGATCTTCTTTGTTATGAACTAAGCCATACCTACAAAAACTTGGACAAAATAGCATGAGATAGAAGAATATTAGTGTTGAATACGCTATCAGCTGGATGACTGTTGCTTGCTAATGCTGGGAAGTGTTCCATAGCCACGCTGCCATGATGTTTATGGCCACGCCTATCATCATGGACTCACATCACCATTGGACTACTGGACAAGTGGACTCACCTTTGATCCCAAAATATTAAGTACAAATGGTTATTAATTTTTATGCAACAAAGAAATGGTGGAAATTGTGCACTGTGATCGATTCATGAAGCTATTCTAGGCAGCTTTTGCTGGTATCTTGATATATTTATTATGAAAGGTAGCTGGTTTATGATATCACTAGCTTTGATTTGGGGGGCGCAATGCCCCCCCCCCCCCCCCCCCCCCCCCCCCCCCCCCCAGTTCCGCCGCCTATGCTACCTATCCATGACCCTAGCTACTGCTATCACTGAATAGCTTATTAAGCCTGTTTGGCAGCATTAGACTGGATCATAGTAGCTAAACTAATACCATAAAGTCTGGTTAATAAGCGCGTGCGCTTATCACTCTCGGTGGTAAGGAAACATGTGCCTATTAGACGATGTGCACTTAATAGAGAGTGAAGTGCTGGCCCCGTCCACTGCCAGCATGTTCGAGCGCTCAATCACAAAGCTAGCAAGTTATGAGATTCTTGGAATAACTTCTGTAATAATAGTTCATAGGAGCTAGTATGATCGGAAGCCATCGCTGTAAGAAAACTGGAAAAATAGCTGACTTCTTTGGCGAGAATAGGTTGCATGGTAAGCTAGTTCTAGCTATGTAGAGGATGGAACTCTCTTGATCAAACGGTGAATATTATTGTCGTCCGTTTTGGGCGCATGTGCTTATTAGAAAATACTTAACAACAGGAAGGAAGTATGCACTTATTAAAAAATATGCGCTTAATAAGCATGTGAGCTTATTAACCAGACTTTACGGTAGTGACCAACCAGCTATAACCATCAAAATATCCTGAATCAAACCACTGTGGCAAAACAGGGCTAGGTATTAAATCCACAACCAGAGAGCACAGTGACATTGAGAGAGTTAAATTGAGCTCCCATTTGTGCCATTTTGGGGGTCAAAGGTGATTTCAGTATTACAGTCCAGTGAATGGATACACCCTCACCAATACGCTATCTGGCCTTTGTGTAATCAATAGATGAAAATCATTTATGGTGCTAGCCATAGTACCTGTATTTGAATTTAAGCATTATGAATGGCACACACCCTCACCAATACACATCTTTACATGCTATTAGGCCTTTATGTAATCAGGTAGATGAAAATTATGCTATATAGCTGATCATAGTACTTCAACGGTTGCTAGGTGATGGCCAACAACCGCCAATACTATGCTTAATCAGCACTCTAGATTGTAGTTGTAGTACAAGCCATGGGGAGTTATTCACTACTGAGATTATCACACATTACTACACTTAGTGGTTACGTAATTAGACATGTGACTCTACCTTGGTGTCTGCCACTGATGACAGTGACAACCTCAGTAATGTGTAGTTTATATAGTAACATATGTAGCAATGGTCTATTCATCTTACCCACAGTAACTCTAGCATTCCCTGTTCGAGACTCTGAACCATTGCCAATGTGAAATGTAGATGTTGAATTAACTGTAGCTGTGCAGCTGTAAATGCCAGAAGTGTTCCTCATAAAGGAGCTGACTATTGCTGAACTGGTGTAGGTGGTAGTACTTCCAATAACAGGCTGTGCAATGATACTAATCATAAATCCTGCTGGTCCCACCCATTTGGTAGAAATGTTTGCTGCAACACCCAATAGTGGACTCAGTTCAACGGTACATATTAGAGTAATTGCAGATCCTATAGATGGAGTAGAAACGTTGCTTGATACTGTCACTGAATCAAGGATTGATGAGACTGTACATGTAAAGAAATTTTTTGCTGTGATATAACAACATAACTATAGTCTAGAACAAGAAAAAGGTTTACACTGAATTTTGATAATGTGTGATCCCATTGCAGTGATATCATTGATAAGGTGAGGAGAGGCTATTGTAGCCAAACAAGTATACTGGCCAGCATCAGATACACTGAGGTTCGAGAAGGAGAGAGTACTGGAATGGTCGCTAAATTGTATTTGACTTGGAGTGCCATAGTTTCGAAGCCAAATATATGATATAGATGGGTCAATGTTTTCAGCTCCACTAGCATGGCATGTAAGCTTATACTCATTTCGTCCAATCGTTGGCAATCCAGTAGCACTGATCCAGACAGAAATCGTGGGTGCTAAAAGAGAAAGAGAGAGGGAGGGGAGAGGGTGGGGCGAGCAGAGATTAAGGTATTGACTCCTAGTATAGAATACTAAGTTTTTATGAACATTATTAATCATACCGGTGACATTAACAAGAGTGCTATTTGCCATTCTTCCAGCCCCAAGTCGACACGTGTACATCCCTGAGTAAGACTGATACAACGGAGAAAACTGCAAAGTACTGATATAGGTATTCCCGCTACCCCGAACAGTTTCCATGGGCGTCACACCAGAAGGAAGTGAGGAATTGTTTATACCATGGAACCATTCAAAGGTTGGAGCAGGTACATCAGAGGGTAGAGGAACAGTTATAAGGGTTGCTGAGCATACCAATGAAAACGTCTCTCCAGCTACGCCAGAACCAGGAATTGAGATGGCCACTGGTCCAAATTCCACTGTGGAAAGAAAGAAAAGTAACTGTCACACATATAGCCATCCTACTAGTATTATTTTCAGCCTACCAATATTCACATAAAGGACCTGGTTAGTGCTAGGATCAGCAGCACTAGGCAGCTCACAGCGGAAGCGCCCTCTTTCTGTTGGACTCCACTGACGATAGATGCGAATTGAGCCGTAAATATTTTCGTTATTCCTTATTTCATTAGCACCTCTATTTGCCTGATATGTAGCTGAACTATGGGTATTAAAATTGACTGTATGTCCATTAGGATAGTACCAATTACCACGTATGGCACGTGGTGAGTCACAGCAGTCTACAAGGTCGGTTACACAAAGCAGAGATTGCTCATAAAGTCCCAGATTTGCATTTGATGGTGGTGGATCATGAGGTCTACGATAAAGGAGATCACCAAAGTGTACATAGCTGTTATTGGGTACGGTTACACCACGTAGCTTTAGAGATACACCAACTGTATTCAAAAGATGATTTATCATTAATAATTTTTAGCTAGCTATGTAACTACTTTCCTGCAGCTTACCTTGAGTAGATTGTCCATATACCAACGGACAGTCAATAGCTATAAAACTGATAAGAAGCACTGCAGTGAAAGCAGCCATCATCCCATCTATTGCAGGAGAACAGCAGATTCTAGGGGTGTGGCTAATTGGCAGTGGGCATGCGCAGACGATCACACTTGAAGCCATACTTAGCTGGAGTACGCGTTTCTTGTATATACACGCGCACAGTAGCAGTGTACTATTAATGACATTAGTAAATTCGGACAGACCTAGTATCGGGCGCGCGAGACTAATGCAGGCCCATGGTATTCTACTGCAGCAGTAGTCAAGCGTGTAGACTAAACTCCCCTCCCCCCTCCCCCACACTTTTTGAGCAATAATATTATACTATATTAAAGTTAGATGAAATTCTAGTTGTATTCACCGTAATGATAGTTGGATAGCCAAAAATGTGCAACAAAAAGATATAAATTGCCGGAAAAAGCTGATTTTGATGCATTTTTAAGGTTCTGGATTAAATTTTTCGCATGCTTCGCACGCAATAGTCACAAAGCCCCCCCCCCCCCCCCCCCCCCCCCCCCCACTTAGAAAATCATGTCTACGCCCTTGAGTAGTGCATGCTAAAGCTGGGATGCACATGAAGATGAGGCTGCAGTTTATCACTATTATAATAGTATTATCAGTTCTCTTAATATTTAAGTAGACCACTCAAATGGTTTTATAATAATTATGTTTGCAAGGTGTGCCGTTTCTCCTTCAGGAGTCCATAAGCTAGCTCTTACTTAAACCACAAGCCCATGTGCAGCCCATGCATGCAAGGACTGGGAAGATCATCAGATTCTAATTACCACCACTCCCTAACCAAGAAT
Source organism: Cliona cf. orientalis (assembly GCA_963930775.1). Classification (NCBI taxonomy): domain Eukaryota; kingdom Metazoa; phylum Porifera; class Demospongiae; order Clionaida; family Clionaidae; genus Cliona; species Cliona cf. orientalis. The sequence goes on along the minus strand of OZ005699.1, from coordinate 5,827,409 downwards.
TCAAGGATTAGCTACCATCAAAAGAGCATCACCCTAGCTGCCAGGTGTTTAACCTATAATAATGTTTGTCTTATACAAACTGAAGCGTCATGCACTGCTGTAGCAACACATGTACAAGTACAAATTGACTACAACCTCTTGGTCATGCATGCTTACATAGACTGGCTAACTATCATAGTTTACATTTCAGAGTTAATGTAAAATCAGAGATACTAGTAAAATGAAGGTGTTACTGTATATGCCAACTTAATATAATGGAGCATGTGAGCTGCATGAAGAGTGCATTAAGATAAGCCCAGCACAGCCAAGCATATAAATTTTATTAGTATAGGTTGCAACCTTATGGCATACGTTAGACCATAGATAATTTAGACTACGCAGTGTGCGTAGTCTAAATAATATTATTATCTATGGTTAGACTGAAATTTGATGTGATAATTTTCATTGTTTAGGATCGATGATACTGCCAATGTAATGGTTACTCAATTGCTTAGTACACAGATGATGGTTAGCATCAAATTACATGTAGCTAGCTAGCTGTACATGTGTACATAGATAGTGTAATTTATTGAGCTGCCCAACAGGTGGAAAACTTAAAAGGAGCATCAATCAGCTATATTATAGTTAATTAATTGTACATTACCATAATGTAAGAAAACTGTGTAAGCATTAATTTTACTCAATTGCAGCTGTTGTGATTGTTATGAGTCATAATTGCTTAACAGTACTTAGCCTAGCTATAGAGTATTATTAATTTTAGGCACTTAACTTAATACTGTCATCACAAGTTGTTCTAGCACTCTAGTTTTCTCCTTCCTTTCCATGCATTGTATCTTTATCAACATCTTTCTCGGTTAGTTGGAGTGTATCAAACTGAGGCATTGATGCATCCACACTCACTGCCGACTCACTGATACTCCCAGATTCCAAAGCTGACTTCTCCAGATCGCTAAACTTCTCTGATTGCTTTCCGCAGAGAAGAAGGAGCATCTTTGGCAAGAAAAAGATACAGAGAATCACACTAGCACTGAGGATAAGGAAAAGCATCAAAGTTCCATTCTGGTAAGCAGCGCCGAGGTTAGCTGTACCGTAGTAAATTGGGACCAGGAGAAGCCACAAAATACAAAGAATGTACACTGTGGCATTGATGAATTTTGCTTCATTGAAGTTTTGTTTTACGTTTATTGCACGGAAAGCAAAGAATACCGTCACAAGTAGGAGAGCTATGTTGTATGCAAAAGTTATGGTGGTTCCAATGTAAGGGGATGCCCCACAAGTCAACTCTGTGCTTGAGTCACCATAAAAGTATGCTGTAGTTGGCTTCTCAGCAACGAGCCACATTGCTCCTATCACAACTTGGACACTGACTAGCAAGGAGGCAAAGAATAGTTGGCTGAGTGGAGAGATCAGCGGAGGGGGTTCAGTTGAGCCTGAGGGCTGATTGAAAATGCGATGAATTTGGATTGTTTTGACTAGTAGTGCACTGTAACAAATAGCAAGACTAATTCCAAAGCCAAAACGACGAATTGCACAGCTCCAAGGAGCAGGTTTTGCGACATACAAGAATGGAACAATGAAAGAGAGCATGATACCACTCAGAAGTACAGCAACCAACACCTGGCTAGACTCCTTTACAAGAATGTGCTTGTGGTAAACTATAAAGATTACAATCACAACAGTGGTTGCTATGATACCAGAGCAACACAAGATGACGACTAGGATTGCCCATGCATCAGACCACATCAGATAATTAGCTCTGCAACTTGATGGTGATCCATCACTACCAATGGCTGGACCCTGACAAGACCTACACACCCAGCAGCAGTCTGCGTGATCAGGAACTGGTTCTTGGAACTCATCAACGTCACATGGAAGGCTGCATACAGAGGAGGGTATTCGGTTCCCTTGCCCATGGCTCCACTGTATGTCTCCAAATATCTCCAAAGGAGCAGATCGGTTGGTAGGGACTTCATCCCAGTGCCCAATGACATCAAAAATAAATTCTCCGTCTAGTGTCCGTTTAAGATTTTTGATTAGATATCCTCCCTGTTGGTCTCCATTGCTATCGAAACTGACAAATTCTGTCGATGCCGCTGTGAATGATACATTATGGAGGTATTGCAGCAGCAGATCTCCACGTATCACAGTATCGTGTATGCCAGCACGAGTATCCATAATTTCCGTACACACTCCTCTACGATTTGGGCAGAAATCTTGCTGTAGGTTATGTATGGCATGAGCTAAAGCGTAAACAGCGTCAATAGTAAAAGGAGCGAATCCGCTTTGTCTATAGCCAGTCTCAGGGGAAATAAATTGGTTATCTGTGTCACATTGTTCAAATCCCGGTCGATTACCGAGTGTACAGTTAAATTTTGATTCCCAATATTCCATAAACCAAGGATTAACCGTATAATTTGTTGGATGTAAAGACTGAAAATAGGTGTCAAATTCATTGTTCAAGAAAGTCCTCGGAATGACACTCAAAGATCCTTGGGCAACATCGTAGAGTTCAGGCAGTATTCTTTCGCCCCATGCATCACTTGCTATCCAGGTAAAGTTTCTTGAACGAAAATTAGGATCCCTTTTTTGCTTTTCAGCTACAGCTTGCAAGAGACCATTGGCAGTCTCGCGTGTACTAAACAGGACTATCACTGTTGCATTGCTAATCCACTCCTCATCAAGTACTTCAATAATGTGATCAAACTCTTCCGCACTTGTGTGCAAAGGCAGTGCAATGGATGTAGTTGCAACACACCTTTGAGCTGTCTTGTTTCTTTTTTGCAGTTCCCGAATGAATGTGTTGATACCATCAGTTCCGTAAATGTCGTCTGTGTGCATTGCTATTACATACGTCCAGTTGAAATAGTCAATAATATCTGCCATGGCTTTGGCCTGCAGTGAATCTGGTTGAACAGTACGGAAGAAATACTCAAACATGGTCTTGTCACTGAGAACGCTAGCAGTGGAGGCATAGCTAATTTGTGGGACGCTAAATATCTCAAACAGCCGTGCTACTGCAATGGATGATCGACTTGATGCTGCACCAACCACACCAGATATTCCTAGTGTGGTTCCATTCACCATCAGATTTCTAGCGCCAACAAATTTTAGGCTTTCTTCGCGAGCTATGATGCTTATAGTGCACGTATCTCTTAATTCGAAGGCCAGGGTCACTCCAGGAAGGAATTCAGGATTATTGTTGATCTGCCGGATAGCCAGCACCATCGCTTCCAAGTTCTGCATGCCCAATTCCAGAGGGATACCACACTCAGCATCGTGATTGTTGTGGACCGGGAAGAGGCCTCCTAGTACGATTATGTCGTTGCCATCCGCCACAATACTGCTACCGTCATCGCTCACAGCTCCAGTACCGATGTATACGGGGGTATTTTGAGCTTTACCGAACGAAAAAAGAGAAATTACAATGATATATGCACTCATACACAAGAAACTCGCAGCCATCCTGTTCTGATCAGGCCGCACAAATTAAACTGGCAGTACATGCAGCGATACTAAATGGACCCTCACCGTGTACCCCGCACGCATGCGCAAGCGGCAAGAGGCCAACTTAGGGGCGTGGTCGAAATCGGGGTCAATCGAAGAGTGACGTGATTGGTATTAAATCACATGACCACTTAGCACTAATAAGGTTATCGCTGAGCTCATGAGGTCAGTGAGCTGCACATATGCTGCAACCGTGCAATAGAGCTGGAGACCCGCTTGATACAGATCTAGTAGCAAACTTTGTTGCTATGGTCATAGTGACAGACGATTTTCAGCTGACACAAAATTATGGATGCCACCCCACCCGACTTCGAACGAGAAATGCAAGATGTCATCAGCAGTGAAGGGATAATTGATCCAAGTGCTCAACACACCCCTAACATTGATCAAGAAGATCATACACTATTGGATGACAAACCTTTATCAATGACTAGCAAAATGATATCCAGTATTGATGCCAGTGTGAGTAAGAATCGAACTAAACCGTTGAAAGGGATGCTTTTCATTGCAACAATATGTGTGGTTGTCCTTTTTAGTATTTTGCTCACAATTGTGGCTATTTCTGTGGCTGGGGCAAGCTATTCTAATCAATCATCACGACAGAACGATTTCGATAAGCTAAGCAGTCAAGTCAATGAGCTAGTGAGCAATTTCAATTCGTTGAGCAATCAACTCAACCAGATAGTTTCAGAGACTCAGAGTCAGAACAATAGCATATCTTTCATACTTGGCCAGCTAGATACTACAATCCAGGACAAGATTGAATCATTGCAGAATCATATTATCTCAACTTTACCCATAGCAATTCATTGTGGAGCTGGTGAGTGGTATCAGGTAGCTCACTTGAACATGAACAATCGTACTGAGCAGTGCCCAGCCGTTTGGAGGGAGTATAACACCAGTGGAGTAAGAGCTTGTGGGAGACCAGAATCCACTGAAGGAAGTTGCCCAGGTACTTCATACACATCAGGTCGTCAGTATAGTAAAGTATGTGGAAGAGTTATCGGGTATCAAGAGGATAGTCCAGACGCTTTTGTAGACTCCAATGCTAACAATGCCAGTGAAATTTACATGGACGGCGTAAGTATCACCTATGGAACTCCTCGTCAGCATATTTGGAGCTATGTTGCAGGAGTTACTGAGAATAGTCCTTTGCATACGCCCAATAATTGCCCTTGTTCTGCAAACGGAGGTAATGGACCACCTTCGTTCGTTGGTGACAACTACTACTGTGAATCGGGTAATCCAACCGATGTAGGGGGTAGTCCGGTGCTATTAACTAATGACCCACTGTGGGATGGCCAGCAGTGTGAAGGTACCTGCTGCACTGGTACCAACTCTCCCCCATGGTTCAGTGTACAGCTTCCTGCTCCAACAACGGATACTATTGAAGTTCGTGTATGTGGTAATGAAGGTACCGAAAATGAAGATACTCCAATTGCGTTGCTTGATATCTATGTTCAGTAGATGCTTATAATGAATGTTTACAACAATAATTTATTCCCTGTGGACAGCTTAATGTTCAGTGTATTTCAGAGCATAATCAACAGGTATTCACTGGCTAGTTGTTCACTACATGAACTTAAACTTGTCCTCAAAGATAAATAGTTTTTGTTTTCCATAATGATTTAATTTGTAGTATTGATTAATAATTATTAATTTGTGTATGCATGACATACTCGAGCTCTTTATTATGTTTTTTCTTCTTTTCATGCAAGGGTGGAGAACAGGTAGCAAAAGGGTGGGGGGAGGCTCAGACCTTTGACTGTGTACTATGACAACAGTTAGGCTGTGGGCATCATGCAGCTACGTAATTTCAGTTAGACTACTCAAAACTTAGTAACCCACACCTAACTCAGAGTAAACTCATTGGAGTAAAGATTAGGTATGGGGTATACATATAACTATATATGCTCTGTTTGGAGTTGCCTATCTGGATCACTATGGCTACTACATGAGTAGGCTTTGACCAATTAGCTCAGATGCTCAAAAATATTTATCTACTATGCTCAGACTTCTGCCAATATAATATTCCCGCTAGCGCATGCCTGCAAAACAGTCTGAGCCCTATTATGCTCACATTATGCACTTCCACCATTATTGGGAAATCAATAGTGTGGTGGTAACTACAATCTAATTTGCCTGTTAACTTGCAGGAGCAGAAGAATGTAGGAGCTAACTATAGAATCTTTCTGTTCAGAGATTTCTCTCTGAGTCACGTTAATAATATCATTATTCTGAATCTCCATCTATAGCTTAGCTAGCTACTCCATGCATGCATGTTTAGCTAGGTGATCGATCGCATGCATAGCTACATGCATGCACACAGAAGAAAAAATCTGACAATCACACCTACTAAAAGTAAACATTAATAATAGGACTCTAAGCACAAGGATGAGGCCACTAGCTATATATAGCTAGCTACAAAGGTAAGGGCAATAGGGGCCCAGGAGCAGAGCCTCACAGCTATTGATATCTATACAAAGCCTATAGCAGGCCACATTATGGCTAACATAATCAATAAGCACCTATTCCTATCTATAATTGAGGGACGTTAACACATGCTCAGTACCATTACTGCACCCCAATAGAAGGAATAAACACAAAGAAACTTCAAAGTAAACAGAAAGTTCCGTCCTAAACTAGCCAGTAATAATATGCATCCCACATTTTCAAATGTAACAGCACAATAATCTTACATATTATTTCTATTAGCTACCAGCTAGCTAGCTTCATCCTGTCTCTCCATCTTGTGGAGGCCAAGGGGTCGATCGAAACAAGCGAATAAAATTTAATATTATAAACATTTGCAGCCAATGTTAATAAGCTGTAGCTAGTGCATATCCCCAGCAGTTAAAAGAAGTGGGGCCTGATTGATGTATATAATAATAATTATTATTATATGCTAGGCAGTCTGATTAAAAGTAGTTAGCTATCTAGTTACAATGACAAATAAAATTCTGTATGATATAAGCCAAGCAATATTAGAATAAACACAGCAGCAATATTATTATTAAATGTTCAAGTAAACTTTACTATTGTTAGGTAATGAACTATTCCTAAGGATATAGCTTTCACTAATTTTACTGAATATAAATTTCAAGTAGTTCAATTGGAGTATCTTCATTACCAGTGCTTTCTGTACCCATAATGCGTACTTCGATATCATCACTTGTTGGGCTGCTGAGATTCACACTGAACCATGGTGGAGTGTTGGTACCAGTGCAGCATGTGCCTTCATGACTACACTGCTCTCCATCCCATAGCTTATCGTCTGGAAATATTCGACCTTTCCAATCTAGGGTTGGATTGCCTGATTCGCAGTAGTAGTTGCTACCAACAAAGGACTGAGGTTGGTTACCAAAGGGGGAATCACATGGACACGCATTTGAACGAGTAGCCATCTCACTGTACGAACCGACAAAGGTCCAGATGTGGTTACGAGGTGATCCATACGTAATGCTAACGCCATCCATGTAGACACTGTCAATACCATTAAATGGATGAAATCCATCGGGACTTGCAACTTGTATAGCATTAACCCTTCCACATACTTTACTGTACTGACGATTGGTAGTGTAAAACGTGGCAGGGTTACTTTGACTTCCTGAAACTGGCCTTCCACATGCCCTGTATTGATTACCGCTGTACCGCCTCCAAGCTGATGGACACTGCTGTGAAGAATCAGTCATATTGAGATAGGCAACTCGATACCATATCCCTTCTCCACACTGCGGAACTATGCTTCCATTGAGCAGGTATTGGTATACGCTGTTTTTCATCTTTTGCAATGCAATATTCTGCTGCTCTGTTGATGGACAAATTTCTTGGCCATTTCCATATGTGACAACAGGAGGAAGAGATACTTTTCGTACGTCTTGAGCTGTTGCTACCTGTAAAGATAGTATCGTAGCAAACATGAGAAGAACTACCATGATTGTTGAACTTGAAGTTGATATATTGCAATAACTTGATACTCTAGCTTAGCTAGTTGGAAGCTATTTAAAACCTCATTCATCAATAACTGAGTCTCAACTTCTTCGTCAATGGTTCAGCGTGTGCGCGCGCAAAAGTCGTAGCCACGCCCCTAATTAAATATGCGTTTACGCAATGTAATGACACGTAATGATAACGCTTTCACACTCCATTCGGTGTGAACAAGTCAGTACTGCGCAACCCTTCCTTTCTTGTGAAGAGGCTGGCACCCAGACTAAAGCGCTTTCAGGTTACAAGTTTTGGTGAAGGATTGATCAGGGATGAGTTTCCACAAATTTGTTTCGATGGTAAGTGCATAGCGGATAAATTTTACAGTGTATCACAGTAAAACCAAGTTCATACTAGCTCTGTGGCCACGGGAGCAATGGGTGGTCCAGTGAAAGTAAAATTTAATAATGTAATACTATGCTTTGCAGGTCAGTTGTCTAGGGAATGGTACCTGTCTCTGTCACTATATAACTGTGACTTGTGGTACAACTGAATTAATGCTCCTGACTATTGCCCCCATAGGGGGGCATTTGTTTTTTTAGAAAAGTCAAATCTCCTGTTGGCCCCACCCTTACCCATACAGGGGGTAGTGGGGCATAATGCACCTATCAATGTAATGCCCCACTACCCCCCTCCCGGGCACCATAGGGGCAAGGTGGGGATTTGACTAATGAGCTCATCAATTTCCCGTAAGGTGGGGCCAGCCTCGTCTGTCAAATCCCCACTCTATCCCCCTTCCAGGGTGGGGAAATGATAGGGGATTTGACAAATACCGAATACATGCATGTCAAATGCCACTGTCTGGGGCTTGGTTTTCTATGTCAATCCCCCTGTGTTGCCCCCTATAGCGCCCGGGAGGGGGGTAGTGGGGCATTATATTGATAGGTGCATAATAGCTAATAATTATTGATAGGTGCATAAGCACTTGAGAGCAAATGGCTATTCTATTTTAAAATACCCTTCCGCTGGATAACTGACTTGCAAAGCACAGTAATATGTAATATTACAATCACATGCAGTAGCTACATTACTCCCAGAGTACGGATTACAGCTGTAATTGTACTCTTTCTCTATAAATTATTGGTAAGGTAAAGCAGGGCAATTCCTGTACAAATTTTGATCTTTCGGGTCTGCTGCCTCCCACAAATGGACAGCACCAACGATGTCTATGCTCAGTAATGACTCACTATCCATCACGGCCCAACAACTATTAGCTACTAAACATGCTGCTCTTTGTTGTAGATGCTGGAAACGGTTAAAAAATCTACTGATAGGGCAATTCCGACATTGGCACGACACAGCATGCATTTTGAACACCTTGTCCACAACGGCACGCATATATGAGGAAGGCAAGGATGCATAATTTATGATGTTCAATAGCCTATACTATGTTTATGGTGTAAAAATGTAAGCATCAATAATTATTTTGGTGGCCCATCTTTATGTGAATTTAGCATAAAAATTTTTGCATGTCTAATTAAATAGTTTCATAAATTCAAATCGGCCATGATCAGTGCTCAGCATGTCCAAAGATCAATCTGCATGTATCCTATGCTACAGCGAAGGTTTGATTGCCCCCTGTATTGTACAAAAAACAGCCATTCGAAATGCAATTTGTTACTATTGTCCTGCTAGCGCTCTTGGAATAGCCCCACCTTATCATACTCCTGTTTTAGACTAGGGCAAATTCTATATTACCGTATGGCAGGTAGTTTTCGTGGGGTGCTTTTTTCGTTACTTTAGTAGTTGATTTGGTAGTCACAAAAATTTCCATCCACAAAATTTAACGCCTACGGTGATATATGTACAACATGTGGCGAGTGGATAGACAATTGTGGGTATGGCCAAAATCATCATACCAGCATGGCCAACTATTCAAAGTGTTAGCAAGTAACAGTAGCCACTGTCATCCGGCTAATCATGGCGTCCTCAACACTAATATTCTTTTATATCATAGTCTCTGCAGATGTGGCTTCGTGACAAGGAAAAACAAGATCGAGCGCAAGTATTGATTACATTATCATTTGTGGAGTGCCACGTCCCTAGACTGGGTTGCTATCACAAACTTTAAAATCACTTTGAGGGCCTTCTCTGACTTTCCACGAAGAATAGCACTCCCGAATATTACCTGCCATATTTATTGTCAATTAATTACACTCTTATCCTCGTATAATTAGGGCAGTAACAATACTCTTACGTGTACTTGTATGATTTGCTGTCGCTCGTGCTATTATTGACGATACTCATATAATATGTAAGAATACTGATTACTGCCCTAATACTCTGAAGTGTGTGATTAATTACCCCATGCGCATGTAAGAGGGAATAAAGTGATCAATCGACCATAATTATTGTTGTTGTCGTGAGCACAAAAATCACCATAATTATCTTGAGATCTAGGCATAAGGATACCCTTGCACAAGTGCGGGTATATATTGAAGCTTTACACCCATAGTAGCTATTCTACAACCAAAAGTATGCACAATTGCTATTTATGGTATATAGTAGGGTGCAGCATCATGTCTGTGACCACAAGAAATAGCAGACGACGATTATTGTATGGATCAGATTCAGGCCAACGAACAATCTTCTCCAGCTGCTGTATGTGCACTTCGCATACATGAGTCAGGTTCACACATGGCTGACTCATGACGTAGTTGGTAACTATGGCATTACACCATTTATCATCCATGTCAAGATGATATACACAGGGTTATTGCGGATCTCAATCACAGCCCTAGATGGAAGGAAAAAATCATGACACAAACAAGTATTATGTAAATGTAAAATTAATGATATATACCTACATGTAGCACAGAACAGCAGTGTAGCTACCTGCTTCAGACAGTGTGGTGACTGGAAACTCAATTAGCACTAATCTAGCACCATGTACTTGATATGATAGTGACAGCAATAATTGCTCTACTAGTGACCTTCAAAAGGACTTAGTCTATTCTAAGTTTACTACAGTAGTTCACACTCCTAACCCTATCTACTCCTGATCATATTTTATGGATAGGGCCTTAATCCAGCTTAGGTAAATGCCTCATAGAGCGTTGACACATGGATAGTTTGTATACGTATCCTAAACCAGTTTCAAACTACTTTCCAGACGTGGTTTACAAACTCTCGTGTGGGTCAATGGTCGCCAGGATTTCATCATGCTTTTCTGAGAAAAGTTCATGAGCCGCTGGTAAGAGGATAGCCTTCCTTTGTAGTAATTCCTCACCTACATGTACTATGGTTTTGTCCATAGGCTCTTGTGATGTTTAGGGTTGGTCTGCTGTGCCTAATTTCTATACCTGAAGGTTTGAAGTACTGAGTGAAGATCACTATAGACCCATTTACACTATGCCTTTGAACCGCTTTGTTAGTTTACGCTGGCTTTGTGTAAATTAAGGTGCTAAATTGCTCGCCTTCTAAACCTCAGAGACAAAGCCAACTGTTACATCCTTATGGGTACTGAGTAATCTACCGTATTACCTCTAATTTAACGGACACCAAAAAATAATTATTTTGGGGTTGGTATTTGATGTAAGAGTCACAAAATATGCTTGATCAGCACATTTTCCTATTCTATGTGTATAGTATTGTGCATAGTGATGCCTTCGGTGACTATAATATAGTAATAATAGTGATATGCTGTAGTGACAGTAAATATCTACAGTGCCCCTGGTGTCCTCGGTGTCCCATGCTGTTTCTGTGAGGTACTGCAGTGACAGTGGTGCCTGTATTGCCCCTGGTGACCTTGGTGTCCGTTTGTGTTTCAGTGAAATGCTTTGGTGACAGTGGTGCCTGCGGTGCCCCTGGTACCCCTGGTGTCTGTTGCTGTTTCTGTGAGGTGCTTTGGTGACAGTGGTGCCTGCGGTGCCCCTGGTGTCCTCGGTGTCCATTGCTGTTTCTGTGAGATGCTTTGGTGACAGTGGTGCCTGCGGTGCCCCTGGTGCCCCTGGTGTCTGTAGCTGTTTCTGTGCTATGCTTTGGTGACAGTGGTGCCTGTGGTGTCCTTGGTGTCCGTTTGTGTTTCAGTGAAATGCTTTGGTGACAGTGGTGCTTGCGGTTGCCCCTGGTGTCCTCTGTGTCCATTGCTGTTTCTGTGAGGTGCTTTGGTGACAGTGGTGCCTGCGATGCCCCTGGTGTCCTCGGTGTCCATTGCTGTTTCTGTGAGATGCTTTGGTGACAGTGGTGCCTGCGGTGCCCCTGGTGCCCCTGGTGTCTGTTGCTGTTTCTGTGCTATGCTTTGGTGACGGTGGTGCCTGTGGTGCCCCTGGTGTCCTCGGTGTCTCTTGCTGCTTCTGTGAGGTACTGCAGTGACATTGGTGCCTGTAGTGCCCTGGTGTCCTTGGTGTCCATTTGTGTTTCAGTGAAATGCTTTGGTGAAAGTGGTGCCTGCGGTGCCACTGGTGCCCCTGGTGTCCGTTTGTGTTTCAGTGAAATACTTTGGTGACAGTGGTGCCCCTGGTGTCTGTTGCTGTTTCTGTGTGGTGCTTTGGTGACAGTGGTGCCTGTGGTGCCCCTGGTGTCCTCGGTGTCCCTTGCTGCTTCTGTGAGGTACTGCAGTGACATTGGTGCCTGCGGTGCCCCTGGTGTCCTCGGTGTCCATTGCTGTTTCTTAAGGTGCTGCGATGCCCCTGGTGTCCTTTGTATGTGGTTACTAGTTGCCTCGATAATACCGGTAGTAGTGCCTCTGGTATCATTGGTGTATTTTACTTCTGTGAGGTATAGTGCTTAGTGCTTTTAGTCTCTTTGGTGTCCTGTTGACAACTGCTAATTGTTTGTAAGGTTCCTATAGTGTAATTGGTGTCTGTAGATGCTCCGTTTCTATTAATTTTGGTCCCTTGTTGACCGTGGTGCTCTTAGTTCCCCGGACCGGGTGTGTTCGGTTCCCTTATTATTATGCCAATTAGGTGAGCGTATAAACTATAATGAGATCTCTATTGAGGTACATGTTATAGTTTTGGTGTCACTGAGATTTAATTTCATCATTTACTCTCTAACTCTCTGCCTTTCATGTCAGCTAACACTATACAAAATGTTAATAAATTAGCTGGTAAAAACGTCAAAATCAGTTAAGGAGTGATAGCAAGTATGAATAAATTATATTGATGAACATTCTCAGCCAAATCAATAACATGAAACCATTAGCTACTATCATTTAAAAACTCAAATCTGATACATATTATTTTACTTATTCAAGATGAAAGTATTATAACAGTTATGCATAAATTAATGATGTATGTTTGGTAGCGTAAGTATTAAAACAACCAGCATGAGATAAAACTACAGTAATAACAATAACTGTTTTAAACATCAGGTGGCAATTGAATGAGCTTTACTATGCTCAATTTTGGAGGTAATTTGCTTTGTATTTTTCTTTGTAAACACTATGCCAGGTGGTAAGGGTACTGTGCAGTATGAAGCACTAGAATAATCCACAACGTCATTATATAGTTTGCCAACACTTTCTATGTTTTCAAATGATGATAAAGAAATGATTTGATGGAGAACAATACTTTCAAAGTCAGACCAGATACCCATGCTGACACCTTCCTTGCGCTGCTCAGCAAACCTCTTGCTATTAGGGACATCTACTGCTTCTAACGCGTGCTTTCTGTTCACTCTGGTCTTGATATCTGAAGGAGTTGGTCGTGATCCAAAAGGATTTTCACAGTTGGAGCATCGACATAGCAATGTACAAGGTTTGTCTTTCTTAAAGCATTTACACCTTGTTCGGTAAAATGGAGATGACTTACAGATGCCGTTGTGACTCTAGAAACTCGCTTGTTAGCCCCACATTTACAAGAAGTTGATCTACTTGTGGATGCAGACAATGGGGTTTGAGCTTCCGTATTTTGATTGCATGGAACTGCTGCATCATAATGCCCTTTACCATCAGGATTGTATACCAAAAATGCAGTTGCATCATTAGCAGTAATGTCAGGTGTAACATACATTACTGGTCTTCTTGAGTCAGTTGAAAAAATTATGATAGAAAATTGTAAAGCTGTGGATAACGCAAGTGGCATAATATCTCCTAAAACACTGTCATAAAATGTAGGGTCCATGAATTTTTGAGCTTCCAAATCGTAGTTGATATCAATATCACTAACAAACGCTTCATACTGGTGACGACGTTCTCCTAATAATTCTTTCACATATGCCTGTCTCAGTAGTAGTGATACCTTTTGTGTGCTTACATCTGTGCCATCAGTCAACCCAGCCATGTGCAATGTTTGAGCCCATTGGCTTGGATTATTGATCATATTAATGCAATAGCTGTGAAAAAGCAGTTTCCATCTCCATCAACTTGTGTGAATTGCAGTGCATTATCATGTAAAGTCTTCCTTAGTGTTGTACTAACGTCCGATAAATTGGTGGTAAAATCTTGATCTGGATGAAAGGAGTAAAATACATTACAGATTGCTTCAGTCTAGAGAGTCCCATTGCTGAAACTGATCTCAAAATCTGACATTTTCGTAGAGATTCTTTATAAACTGCTGAAATCAATTCTAAATCTATCACACTGTGAGATACATCAATTTCCCAGTGGTCGCTGTTGCTAAATTCCTCATCTCTCACTTTAGGAAGTATTCCAATAGGCTTGATCTTCTCAACTGTGACTTGCTCATTATGTTGCTTGCGATACTTGCTGGCAGTGATAGGTTGAGTCATAACTCGTGATAATTTTTTCTCCGACGAATTATGAGCATGAATGATTACGTTAAGTAGTGCATATGCTAACAAATTTCCAATCTTACTTCGATGAAATATAGAATTTATATGATGATGAAATCTCTCATTTCTGTTTGTGCCAGCTCCAGGAGGTATATTTGAGATACAACCATGTGAAATATGTTTTTTTAAGTTATCAATTGCTGGAATAGTACCATCAGTAAACACATTCACTCCGTGGCAGTCACTAGTGTCCTTCCACTTTTCAACAAAGTTCTGCATCTGTAATAGCATCTGGTCAGGCTGAGGAGTCATACATAACCTTCTGTCACCACTGTCCAGTGGCGTATCTAGCATGGAGCTCAGGGTGCTGGAGCACCCCCCTCAGCTCTGGCACACTGACAGCCAGCTCAGTACCTCAGTGACAAATATTGTCAATGGTAATCGATAACTGGTAGCTTCTACCAACAATAAACTTACTGGTCTCTAAAATTCGCTCCTTAAACGGCGTTTTCTCATCGCCACTAGGCCTAAAACAGCCTTCTTTGTCTGCCAGCTGTCTTCAAGAACGCGTAAATGAGGGGGCGCGGTCAACGTTTGGGGGCGTGGCTAAAATTTTTGCGCGCGCGCTTCGCGCGCGACTGACCTAGCACCTCCCTCCTTCAAATCCTGGATACGCCACTGCTGTCACCATTAGCACGAAAGACCAATGTTAAGTCATCCATACACAGAGAGACAAGCTTACATCTTTTACACAGAGTCCTTGTTATCCATTGGGTTGCATGAAATAGATCAAGCTTGACTGAACATTCCTTCCCCAGCACTGATTGTATCTTTCCTCTCAGTTTACAACAATCATCAATGTATACTGTGATGATATTTGAACGTTCTTTCAGATTATTAAATTTAGTAACACTTCTATCTGAGAAAAGCTTGTGCCCATCGTCAGTTGCCATGTCACAATTTTTCCATGTTCGTTCATGACTAAAAAGAGGCTATCATATTGTGGGATCCATTTGCCGTCTTCTCTAACATAGCCAATATTTGCAGCAACCTTGAACGTGTGATCAAAAGAAATACTACTTCCAGGTTCAATTGCAATCAGCTCCCTCAAGTAAATCTGCTCATTTCTAAGGAACATTGCTAAGAAACATTGTTTAAGAATGTAGTCACTTGGAGATTGGGAAAGGGGTGATGCCCAAAAGTCGAGATTACTTTTGTGCGTGACAGTTGTAAGTTTTTCATGTTCATTTAGAATATCACACTGCTTTGCAAAGTTTGTCCACCTTCTTTGGATGAGAAGTGTCTCCATATTATGAAAGTTCATTCCCTGTACTGTTAAAGAAGTACAGAGATTTGCTAATGAAGATGTCATCCCAGTACGACGTAAGAGAACGAATGGAATCATAGAAGGCAATGGAAACATATTCAGTACCTTTTCATCATGTGCCAATACTTCATGCCTATTTTCACAACAATATACTGCACTGACCAGATACACAATGTTATCCATATCATGGATAAGTCGTGGCTGCCGGGATGAAGATGAGCCATCATTCCAGTATGAGTGTCGTGTTGGATTTCCACAAACAGGACAGGAGATTGAGCCAGATGGAAATATACGAGGATATGTAATGTATGGGTTCCAGATTATGATTGAGGGGAGAAAAAAATCTTCACTGCGTACATTGCAATCACCAACATTCGGAGCAGGCGGATTTATAATCACAGCACCAATTCTTTGTTCTACATGTTAATATAAAAATTGTTGGTTACATACGGGGTATGTATAATATTAACTGCTTCTGAAATGTCACAGGCTCTTAATATAATATTTACCTTCAAATCCTTTCAACAACTGACAGATATACTGCTGAGTATGAACTGGGATGGCACCAGTAGCAGAATAGACGTGGCACGAGATGAGTACTAAAAAAATGACTGTCCACATAATACTTCAGATAATAGGCCTAGCGATACACAAATGCTGCACTTCTTCGATCAAGAGAGTCTCTAGCTGTACATGCACAAACGGTGCACTTCTTCAAGAATACTAATAGTCTGACATACCTCAATAGAATGCACTTAATTTATCACCAAGGCAGGTAACAATTAGTAATGTATAAGCATTAAATAGTGTAGGTAATTTACACCTTCTTAGTCCAAGAATGGCCAGGTTCACAGTATTGTTTAGCTACCAGTGAAGATGTCGGCAAGAAGTTGATATCTACATTAAATTTCAATAATATCAAAACCACATGTCTACGGTTATAATATTATTTGGGGATTATTGGAATCAAACAGAGTATATGTATGCTGAAATGAGCAAGCAGAAAACGATCAACAAATCACATAAATCACTGATTGTAATAAGTGCTAAGTAGCTGGGAAAGCACATGACATTGTGGTAAAATAAAGATCAGCCAACAAAATTAATGTGAAATCAAGTGAAAGGGGATGAATAATATAATAAGAATGTGTAAGGTCAACCCAACAATGTTAAAGTAAGAATGAAAAGCGCACAGTAACGTTAACTACTTTCTTGGCCTCCTCAAGCGGGAGCCAGATGCTTTGATACCTTGACGCAGGCCATCCATTAGCATTTGTGACTCGTTCCTTCGTTTTTTATGAGGCGGTGGACCACCAGCGGGTGGGTCTGAAGGATAGATGGGCTTCTCAGGTGTGACTGTGTTGCCACTTGGAGGGGGTAGGACCGACTCTAAAGGGTGTATCTGCTGTTCAGTGATGACTCTTTCTGGACTTTGAGGGGAGCCAGGAGGTAAGACCAGCTGAGTTTCCAGACTTGAGGTCAAATCTGAAGGGTCTTCAGGAATGACTTGCTCTGGACTGTGAGGGGAGCCAGCTGAGGAGGTAGGACAAGCTGAGTTCCCGGACTTATGGATGAATCTGAAGGAATGAGATACTCTGGACTTTGAGGGGAGCCAGGAGGTAGGACCAGCTGAGTTCCAGGACTTAAGGACGAATCTGAAGGGTCTTCAGGGATTACTTGCTCTGGACTGTGAGGGGAGCCAGGAGGTACATGTAGGACCAGCTGAGTTCCAGGACTTAAGGACGAATCTGAAGGATCTTCAGGGATGATTTGCTCTGGACTGTGAGGGGAGACAGGAGGTACATAGGCGGCGGAAGGAAGCTCTATTTGGGGGGGCAGATAACCATTCATTGCGCGCGAAGCGCGCGCGAAATTTTTGGACCACGCCCACTTAATTGAAGTTTAAAGGTCACTCGTGGATTGTGATGGTGCTATTGCTGTGTAGAAGAAAGAAACGATGGAAAATTGGCACAATGATTGACTTTTGAGGCTATTCTAGGCAGCTTTTGACAATGGGCTATTCCATTTAATGGCCATACACCCCCTATGGATGACTAGTGAGGAAAATTTAACCCCTGGACATAATTAAGTAGCAACCATCCCCCCTAGACGGTCGTTAATTAGGTCACTGTTCCCCCAAGACATAATTAAGAACATTACTACTCCCCCTGGATTATTAATCAAATCAAGTTTTGTTCCCCCTGGACACAAATTAATGCATTAATTTATGGAAGGGAAATCACCTAAAGGAGCGAAGTGCCCCCCTGGACACCACAATTAGTGATCGTTTCACCCCTAGACATAATTAAATTTGACCAAAATACCCCCCTTCCCTTCATTAAAATCAGTGTTTTACCCCCCTGGACAAGCCTCAAAATACCCCCCTGGACATTCGTTAACAGTCATCCATAGGGGGTGTATGCTTATTAAATGGAAGAGCCCAATATCTTGGTGTATCTATCATGAAAAGAGATAAGTCTGGCTGATTTGTGACCTCATTAGGCCCTGGATTTTGGGGGGGCAATGCCCCCCCTTCTCTGAAAGTGGGGGGGCAACTGCCCCCCCTGCCCCCCCGGTTCCGCCGCCTATGAGGTAGGACCAGCTGAGTTCCAGGACTTAAGGACGAGTCTGAGGGGGGTGCAGGGATGACTTGCTCTGGACTGTGAGGGGAGCCAGGAGGTAGGACCAGCTGAGTTCCACTTGTGGATGAGTCTGAAGGGTGAATAGGCTGTTCAGGAGTGCTGCCTCTTGGGGAGAGATCTGAAGCCCTGAGTGGATGATTGGGAGGGCACCCACTAGTAGATGGATTAGGCTGCATAGTGATATGAGTACTGCCTCCGGACTGTGTAACTGTAAAATAAAATGAGATAGCATTAAGAAGGTAATTTTGACTTAGCATCTACACATTAAAATTTATATCATAATTTGGGCTGCATTTATTTTTTGTAGAATCCCATAGTTACACTCCCCCCACCCCTCACAGCACTTTGACTCAAGTTCCCACAGAGGTAATAATTTGTTTGACATAATATGAGCTCCTGCCCCTTCTGTGACTGCAAAATGTAATAGAGTCTCAGTGGCGTATCCAGGATTTGAAGGAGGGAGGTGCTAGGTCAGTCGCGCGCGAAGCGCGCGCGCAAAAATTTTAGCCACGCCCCCAAACGTTGACCGCGCCCCCTCATTTACGCGTTCTTGAAGACAGCTGGCAGACAAAGAAGGCTGTTTTAGGCCTAGTGGCGATGAGAAAACGCCGTTTAAGGAGCGAATTTTAGAGACCAGTAAGTTTATTGTTGGTAGAAGCTACCAGTTATCGATTACCATTGACAATATTTGTCACTGAGGTACTGAGCTGGCTGTCAGTGTGCCAGAGCTGAGGGGGGTGCTCCAGCACCCTGAGCTCCATGCTAGATACGCCACTGAGTCTATAAGGCCAGGCAAGCTGAATTCGTAGCTTATCGTCACTGCCTGCATTGATTTTCAGATTTCCTCAAACAATTTCAGATTTCAGATAGTATACAAAAAATATATGGCACCATGCATGCAGTGCTGTAGTTGAAGGGGGTGATTGCGACTACAAAAAAAATCCATGCGGAGTGAGCCTTTGTGAAAGTTATAAGATTTCACAAATACATGGGACCAGTACCTAGTAAACTACAACAGTATATTGGTCAGTTGACTCGCAATAGCATAGCTAGGTCCGTGAAGCTACCATGAGAGTGAATGTATCATAATAATATTGTTAGCAGTCCAATGATGTTGATCACCTGTACTTTGTTGTCCACAATGTCAGGGTTGCATACAGAGGGGGGGGGGGGGGGGGTGCACTGGGATTCCCCCCCTTCATGTTATTAAAGTGAAGCGTATCTATAAGTGATGTTACAGTCTACCCTAAGACGCCGGTTTGCTTGGAAAATCGGAAATGATATTCATACTATGGCATGCACAGCTGCACATGACCATATATGGGCTTCTGTGAGGCCTCACCTGACCATACTATATGTAGCAGACCACAAATATGCACACACGTGATCAGTTTCTGTATACTACATACGGATACTACAGTAGTCTAGAACGCGCGCCGCGAAGGACTTAGCTGATTGTTCACAGAATGAACTTTTTTCACATTTTGCAAGCTTGAATCTCCATCACAGGTGGATGTCTCAGTTCCACACTCAGCCAGCACAGTGTCATAATGGTATGGATTGTGTACAGCAAGTCCTGGAGTTCTGGGATATTTATTACTGATTTGATCCACTTGCAAATTCTGATTCAGACACCAAATCTATCAAAGTCAGCGGTCAAGATGGACCACTACCAAAGATCTGTTTAGTACTAGCTTTTCTCGCTCAGGATATTGTTAGTAGAGAAGTTGAAGTTCAGTTTAGTCCTTGTCCTGTTATTTTAGCTAGTTTAGTTCTAAAGTTAGGGTTGTTAGAATTGCTAAATTTTTTCTGTACTTCATGCTCAAAGAAAGTGTACAAATCGGAGTACTGTAACACTATGAATCATCCAGTGTAGTCTTCTGGTACTAACCTGATGTACAGGAGTGACTTTGGAGCGCTCAGATGCCCACTACTGAAATGATCCACTTTGGAAAGTGCTGGTAGACATATGAGGTCTTATCTTTCTTACCGTTTTGTTCGGTGACTCCGGTTTTTTCTTGTCTTGATTCAGGTATCAAACGTAAGTAGAAGAGTTACACTGACTAGTCTATACTTAGTTAAGGCAAGCGCTCGTGTTTCTAGCAAGTTACACTTCTACACATAGCACTGTACAAAATCCATGTGCTCAAAGGTCACGCATATCATTAACCCCCATACGTACAATACATTTCACCGTTTACTATGGAAGTATATGGACTTCCGGGCGTCAACGGGTAGACTGTTAATGTGAACCTGAGCCTTGATAGAGTGGTCCAGCACTAACCTTTCCAATTTCATGCCTACACTCTATAGGTGCCCAAGTCGTCATGACGACCAATACCTTACGTATACAAAAATTTAAAATCTCTCTCCTCACTCAAATGATCACCCCATAAACACATATATATACATATAAAACTGCTTCTTGTCTCTCGTGTATTCGGAGCTCAGCCCAAATAATGATAGCTCACCCTGCATGCAAATTCGAAAGTCGATAATAAACTATGAATTTAGTTTGCCCCTCCTAAGCCTACAAAACAGAACATTACTAGTTATTTGTGTCATAGAATGCCCTATTTCTCAAGTTTTGTCCGTCAAACAGCCAGAGAAAGTGCAGATATCACGCACACACATGGTATTTAGGTTGGTATTGGTAATCGTGTGGGAATGTTAGGATCCCGCAAATAAACCCTCTTCCCAGTTTGCCCAATGCTAGCATGCAGCAAGGGAGGGGCGTAATAGTGGGATTCTATGGTATTTTAATGAACTAACCGGCTAGCAACTGCCGACGCTGATCATCATCCACTTCATTCAGGTATATAGCATCACACTTTCTCCTCCTGCCGGTTTTACTTCGTGTTATGACAGTGCTGCTTTCACCAGGCTTCAAAAAATCTTTAACAATGAACACTTCACCCCGATTTTCAGTAGTGATAGCTTTTCTGATGGTTGTGATGGGATATGTCAAAGCATCTGATATATCACTTAGGACAGCAGCCAGCACCATGTTCCCTCCTACTCTCACATCAGTCCTCATGAATTGTGAAATCTATAGAAATAAATTAGCATAGATATGCACATGACATTATGCAAGTATTAATAGTGGTACAGAATTTTTTGGAAGTACGGGAATGATTGTAGCTATGAAGAACTCACATGGGCAACATGGCAGCTATGGCTACAACACTACACTGGCTATATACTGGTGCTGGAATGCAACAGAGGTAACCACTCAAGTGGGTGTACAGCTATAAACTCAGATTAGCTGTGAATATCATTAACAATGTTTGCTGCAGTATATAAGGCCTTAGTGGTGTACCACAGCTTCCAAGTGGAGTGTTTTTTTTTTGGGGGGGGGGGGGGGGGGGTGGTGGGGGTGGATTTCCTAACTTTTGTCTGACTAGGCATATATACTCATGGCCACATATGTTATATTATAATCACAATTTCCCATAAAACTGCTTTCAAAAACAATATTATATTCCTGATAATGTATACAAACCTCATGCAGCGGCATATCTTCCACTAGAACAAGGATGTCTTTCACAGTCTGCCAAATCACATCAGCATATTCATTACTGGCTGTTGCATTTGAAGGGGTGCCAAGACTAATCATAAAATCAAAAACGTCATCAACCAAATCAGGACGGCAAGCCTCTTCCAACAGCTGTAAAATAAATTAATGATAGTAATGGTAATTGGCACAAATTTATAGGAATAATATTGTTTTATTTATTACAAACCTTTGTTGTTGTTAGTGCCACTAGGGCCCAGTTCATCTGTGAGCGACCCTGAAATGCCCCCCTCAGTTGTTTCTTCATGCCTCGGAGTTGATGCTTATCATGGAGAAGATTTTTTTGCTGAATTATCCACCCTAAAGCCTGAGAGGGAGTACTTTGATCTATCATGTCATCCACTTGTTCAAAAACATCTAGTTGTTCATCCGTAGTAGCAGCAATGGAAGGCATGCTGAATGGCACGACACAGACTCGGGACATCACCCTAAATATTATAATAGAAGTGCAATAAAGATAGTCATTATATTATAAGATAGTGATTTGACCCTGTGACACAAGAGGCTATATCACTGGCCCTCAAGCATTAGAAGCTAGAACCAGGCGATCTCTGTGAGCACCAATCTGGGCACTAGGTACAGACACGAACATTAGCTTCTTAGATGCGTGGACTGTACAAACTAAGCAACAAATGGGGACTTACATTCAGCGGCCTGAAGTTAGGCAAGCAGCTCAATTAGTGAGAAGACATTGTCCGGAGTGGACAAGATTCTGACTTTGACTTCTCGTGTTCTCAAGTCTTGCGAGGGTAGCTACGAGCAAACTAACGACTAGTTGGACAGTTAATTTATCTAGCCATGTGCTCAAACAGGACACCATAAATGCAGTAGAGTGTTTCAGGTAAAGGACGGTATCAGCCGCTTACTTAATTGAACTAGCACTCTGGTCAATTGCAAACCTGTGGCCATACCTTTAGCAGGTACAGCATTCACTTGAGACTAATTGAGTAAATAAACATCCCCTACTTCGTACAGCAGGGGGCAAGCAAAGCAATCCCCTGCTTGTATTATAATTTTGTATACATCATAATCAACTAGTATGTATGCATGCATGCATGATTACACATTATTTTTAACCAGATGGATATTTATGTAATTATCTGGGGTGCCAATTGGGACATAATAAAGATAATTATTAGTGCAAATTAGGCCACTCAGAATTAAGTGTTTGTTTGGGCTAACCCGACTGACTGTACAAGTTTACATGGAAATACTGACGCTTGCAATGAAAAATTTTTGGTTAAACTGTCATCCTAGGACCCTTCAAGTTGTGGTCATCAAACCAACAATTTATTCTGCGTGGCCTTAATACATATATTGCAAATTACCATAGTGTCCTGGGTAAGTGCCCATTTGCGCTTAACATACTATTTAAGTTAATCTTTAAATCCCTAATCTCGTTCCCAGATCCCACCTCCAAGGAGGAAAAGGTCTGGTGAACTTGGGCAGAATCCTTGGGCCTGCGCTGAGGAATTCCACGTACCAATGAGATCGTAGCTCTGCTCAGTCACATGATAAGCTTACCTTAGGAATGTAACATCGCCGTATAGCTATATAAGCTATTCAATTTCGCTGACCAATCAGGTTCAAGACTTGCTTTATCGCTGGTTGCAATCATATGCAAACGTAGCCATAGTAATCAATCAGAATCAAGCTTTGTATGGCCTTGTTGGTGTGTGCTATTAGAGCGAGACCAAGGATTAGCCAAACTTCACCATACCCATTTTCCTCTTCCAGGGTGTGGTCTGGGGACGAGACTATTAACCACTCTGATTAATTTTAACTGTATTACAACATGAATAGATAAGATTTACAATTTGCCAAGCAAATGATTTACCTTTCTTCTGCCTTCAATTTATAATTGGTAGCCACTACTGGGATGGATTTTGGTGAATTTTCACGTCGAAGGGATACAGATTTTCCTTTGTTAAACAGCTCCACAATGATCTCATTCAGGTCTCGACCTTTACTTGGGCTTGATGCTGGATCGTCAATACCAAAAGGTAGTGTGCTAGCAGAAGATCTTTCCAGGACAAAAGCATTCGTAAACTGCTCATAAACGGCATCACTTGTCAAATCTGAGTTATTGAAATTTGCCCTTAAATTTTGCATTTTAGCTCACTTGTGTTAGCTACTCGGAGATGGTATAATTAGACTCACAATAGCCTGGATACAAGTCTATACATGTTGCTAGCTAACACATTATCCTATACACTTACCAATCATGCTCATGAGAAGCTTCATCATGGTAGATTTTCCTGTCTCAGAGTCACCCTTAGCTACCATTATAGGACAGACACCAGACTGGAGAGAAAAGTAGTGGAAACCAACTATCATTCCACCCAGCATTAACAGAAATGGTAAAAAGTTGTGCTGCATGATGATCTCCATCTGTTCAATTAGCCTACATTCAAGCATATTAAGGTGAATTAACACTAGTCTTAAAACATCACAACAGGCTTCATACCTGCTCAAAATGTTGCTGGTAAGGGGAATGATGACCTTTGGGACCATGTGGCTGAGGGAAAGGTTTGCATACTTATCAATAAATGCTTCCTCGAGCCAAACGTAAGTTTGATTCTCCTGTGTGATCAGTTCTCCATCTCCATCAATCTGTGTACTTTTGTTGAGCACCCAAATCCCATCACTTTGTTCACCAACATGAGTTGTTGCTTTCACAATTGAAAGATTGGCTACATTCTTCTTCAGAAACTGGAAAAAAAGGGAAAACTGAGCCTCACTCAATGCCAGGGACATGCCTCCGCTCCCAAATGAATTATTCAGTTGTGCCATGAACCTGTACTTATAACTGATCGAATCAACTGTGAAGAAGCAACACCTACAATCATAAAATATATTATAAATCTACACTGTACAGACAAGTTTATTTTCCCTTATCGTTTCTCACCATCAATTGCACGCTTTACTGAGGCCAGATAGCCTGTCTGAGATCCAGCCTCCACTAGCATACTTAATTCTATTGCAAAATCTCCCTTGCTGTTGCTTTTCTTCCCGTCCTTACTGACTACTCCAATTCTTGGAGGATCCCACTCAACAAAGAATGTGCTCTGGAAATTTACAGCAGAAGAGGGAAGCTGTCACTGTTTGCAGCAGTAATGTGCATGCAAACAAGTATACATGACTTGTACATACCTTGTCTTTATCCTGTAGTATTTCATCTTTTTGAAGCTGACTAGCCGAAGTTTCTGCCTCTTCAGCTGGAGCTTGGCTGTCACTCATTGTTAAGCAGCTGAGCTGGCCAAAATTCTTTGCAAGCTTGATCAGTTATTAGCTAGCTAGGTACTAGCAGCTACTACTATCCTGCACTTCCTCTATGACTAAAAATAGCTAGGCAATTCCAACTTATATTGAACGAAAAACCGGAAGTAAATCTGATGCCTATGAATTGTCACAGTGGTTAAAAGTAAATTTGCCCCAGGTACAGAAGCCATTAATGTTCTGTCTGTGAGACCATCAGCACAACAATTATATAATCATGTGCATGCTCCCATCACAATCAGAGGCACATAATACAGCAGGGAATGAGGAATGATAAATAATTTTTAGCATAGCAATGATTATAAGGCAATTTGTTGCCTGCAATGTAGTTGCTAGTAGGAAGTTGCTCCATGGAGCTTTCCAACTCACTGCTAAAAACTTCAAAGGTATCCTATACGAGACTTCACGCACAGATAGCTGAGAATTGGAGCACTGAATATGAAGTGACTGGTTGCTTGTTAAATATATTGCCAGTATTAGAATCATGGGGCTTAGATCTATAGTCTACACAGTCAGATAGCTAGCTAGCCACTATAGTACTAGTCTGCACAATCAGTGTGTTGTCATGCCTGGAACATCAATTGAAATAATCATTTCCACTGCAAATTTTAAGGCAACAGTACCTACTTTCAAGGTGCATTTCTGCTCTAGCAACAGTGTTAAAAAAGTGCCACATCTGTTGAGCAGCTGTTCCAGTTTCCCTGGTCATATTTCTAAATGTGTAACTGATAGGCACAACACTGAGTACTACACTGAAGTTGTTAATAGGAGATAGTGGAGAGGGAGGTATCCATGGCTTCTGCTAGTAGCTGTAGCTTTGCAGGTTGGTACCAGTCAGCAATTTCCATCAGTGTACAAGAAATGCAGCCATTCTGTGACAGTCAACCGTTAGACTCTTTGCCAGTATATTATAATGTTGGCTTTATAGCCAGCAGTCAGCAAGAATGGAGAGAATCATATATATAGGCCCTTAGCCAGACTAATTGAAAGGGCTTGCACTTAAACCAGTGAAACAGAGGACATTAATTAAATTTTAGTATGTTATACATGTGCACCCCCTCTGCATTTAAGTTAGACTACATGTAGAGTTAGTACTTAAATAGTTTAGGGTAGTCATGTGTCTGTCTTAAAGGTACCACTCTGCATACTGTTGCACATAAAATTTTCACTCAGAAAGTGGGGCCTGCCTATTGGCCTGAATCATAGTCTGAATCAAATTTAGATGATATTAGGGAGTCCAAATGTGTTAATACTATTAAACCAATTCCTGAGGTTTGTATGCAGTGTAGAACAAGGGTGTAGACTAGCCTCGTCTGCTGCAGCCTCCCCAATCTTTTTCAACACATGCATGCGTTGAAAAAGATCAGGGAGGCTGGGGACAAGGCTAGGCTTAGACACCATTTTCAAAGTGGAGGGACTTTATGACAATTACATCCTATTGTGTCCAGAAGCTTGAAAATGCATTAAAATCAGCTATTTTCAGCCAATTATCGTTGGAGTGTAGACAACTAGAATTTCTAACAATCCTCTAAACTATTGCTCAAAAGTGGGGTGGGGGTGGGTGGCGGGGGGGGGGGGGGGGGAGGGGGTTTGGATGAGTGTTTCTATACCACATACAAAAAGCTACAATAACTATATTATATCTAATGTGGCATATATATTGCAAAAAGTATTAAACAGTCATTAGCTGCATACATGGTAGAGATAATGGTGGCCACCTTAAACTTGGGAAAAAGAACAAAGTATATAGTCATGCTGCAGCATGCAGTGGAACATAAACTTTCCCAAGAGATAAGATCCAACTGCATGCTTCAAAGAAGTGTCTAACAGGCACAACAGTGGGACTCTATTGAACTTATTATTAAAGAGTGCCTCTGATAGAGATGGTGGAGATCCACCACTTCAATAGTATGTGTATGTGTCTGGCAGGAACAACATTGGGACTACACTGAACTTGTTAATAAGATAGTGGGCAATCCATCTGCTTCAAAGGGATATGTTTCAGACAGGCTAATATTGGGACTACCAGGAGGTGATTATTTTTTGAGGGGAGTAATGCTTGATATTTCTGCAAATTGGCCCAAATTTTATATCCCCTCAGCTCAGGGTTTCATCTAGCAACAAGCATTTGGGATGGAAGCTCGATAAATGAGTGGGCGTATTCAGCACGCCAATATAATCCAAGTTCCTTCGGACATATTTTTAGGAGAATTATTTCTTTAATTCCTCCTGATGATTCCGGGTAATTTTTGATCAAAAATCTAATGGCTTGATTTGGTGATTTATTGTGATATTACATGTATGATGCTTAATTTAATTAATTGGGGGGAGGGGATGGGGAAAGCTAGGGAGTTTGTAGAGGAAGCTTCCCCCCCCCCCTCCCACTGGATGAAACCCAGCCCCTAACATTAGCTATTTATGCACTATTATACTAAATAGAACATCAGAATAATTATGTTGAGCCTGTACCATTTCCTCATACAAAATTAATGTCAAAATTTAGTAGTTACAAAACGTGATTTAATTTAAGCCAGAAAAAATGTACTTCCAAAATTAATAATTGCTACCCTAGACTATAAAATATTGCTACCCATATGCTTCAATCCCAGAGAAAGAGGGTCTGGTAACCATGCATACTGGTAGCTACAGTTATGGCGGAATGCAAAGAACGTCAACGGTAACCACAAACTATGAGGAGCCATCTACATAATATTCATGCGTGCTGCTAATAAAACATTAGTAAGTGACAAATTCAAATCTCAAATGTGATTCAACACAACCAAATCCTGTCGCCGAAACAATTCATTGTTACAGTATGCATGGTCACCAAATCCCTCTTTCCCTTGGTTGGGGGGTGTATAAGCCCTTGATACCGTGTATGCTGTAACTAAGGCACCAACTTAATTTAGGCATCACTTTTCATTTTTTGAAATCTACTTCATCCTAAATTTAATACGGCCCCAGACAATGTCTCTAATTATATATTATACATGCACAGCACATGTAGCCTTGCACTCGTCCCCAACATTGAAAACTTGTGCAATTTTCATTGTTCTATTTAAGTGCCGAGAGGGATTGGAATTAATTTTTTTTCAGGTGCCTTAATTATAACAAATACGGTAGCTCACCATGCATGGTGTTATGGAAATGGACAGAGAACATTTGGTCCCTTCCTCTTTATGCGTCTCTCCGGTATCAGAAAGCTGAGCTCTAGAATGAGTGACTCTGCGAGTGAAATGGTGACCAACTCATACTGCCTAATAAAACACAAGATCTAATTAGCATAAGGAAATTTATATTCTAGAACTTTTTCATAATGTATCAAGAGGCCACTATAGCAGCTTCTATACAAAAGTATGGAATTTTGATCCCAGGTAAGTGCCCATGCTAGCCAAAATATGGAGTTATGTTTGAGCGCCTATGGGCGCTTACCCGGGACATTACGGTATGTTTACAATGTCATATTAGGCCACACAGAATAAAATTAATTGTTTGTTTGAAGTAAAATGACCACGAAATAGTAGGGTCAATTGGTCGGCAATGATAATTTAACCAAAGAATTTTAATTACAAGTGCCAGTGTTTCTATGTAAACTTGTAGTATTCCAGCAGTCTAGAGGTTTGTGCTGTGTGGTAGCTTAAAAATACATTTTTAAGACAGTCCTATTGAAAGTCTAAGTCGGTAGCTATATTATATGCCTGTAGTAAACTCAGCTATTGGATACTTTAAATTTTACAGTCGGTCGGGTTAATTACATTTAATTCTGGGTGGCCTTACGGCTATTAAAATGCATGACATTGTATAATACATATAATATCCTCACACACAGAATGTTGTCAACCTTCCTGGCCCATTATATTGACAAACACTCTGTGACATTTGTGACATTAATACATGTACATGTGTAAATCATAAAATAGACCATAGTAAGTACTAGTTATGAGGTGTTAATAAGTGGTGATAGCATTTCATTATTGCTTCCCTCATAATTCAAAGCATCATACATGAGCTAACATAATCGTCTTCATGGGTCCATTATTCTAAACAGTTCTCTTCATACGTTTCGCAAATGTTATGATACAAGATGCCACAAGATCTAAAATATTGCTTAGATCACAATCAATTTGCTCAATAAGCAATTCCTAAATGGCCAAACACCACATTTTCTACAACCATTCGAGCTCTACACAACAGTATTTACAGATCTCTAGTACTCTTCCAGGCCAACCTATATGCATCCAAAAAATTAGTCTATAGAATCTACAAGTGCTTGAATTATTATGGAGTCGTATCCTTTACAGCCTGATGTGTTATCTTTGGGCTTAATTATAGGTACAGGGGATCCATCAATAGCTTCAGCTGCTTGAGGGAAACCCTAGCACTCCTCGAACCCTTTTTAAGACTGTCTCCTTTCAAACTTTTAATTTGACGTACTGGGGCAATAATTTGGTGAAAGTAGTAAGGTACGGATAATGGTGAAGGTGTACGTAGGTTTTCCTTCCACCATCCATCTCCATAAAGGCCTGTTGTAACTAAGTCCCACCAGTGAGTACTATGTGGGCTTGCTCCATATTGACTGTGGAGTACACTGGTGAGCATCCTCATCCTATATGTATGCATGGATTTCCGATTCGAGTACACTGCGGCGTAAGCAGAATGTTTATAGTCTTGTATCCTGCCCCACTTCGATATTGTATGCAGCATCTATAGGAACAAAATTTGAGGGGGGGGGGGTCTTGATAGCCCTTGACATAGTGCATCACAAGTGTTAAACTCTACTCCTACCCTAGAGAGCTGTGTATCATATTCAGTAAATTATACAACATTACTGATAGCTGTACTACTTTTACAAACATATATATTATACATATTATATACCTTCTCATTCTTCTCCTGCATAAAGGGGGTTGGGCACTAGACTAGCGAACAATAGTAAACAAATGCTCAAAACCGCAACGCAATGCGAAGTGACACAAGTCAGCAATAGTTCTCTTTCCCAAATGGGCGTAGTTTCGATGAGTGCAGGTTCACGAATAATTAGAATTCAATAATGCGGTGTAAAC
The DNA here is from genome assembly GCA_963930775.1 of Cliona cf. orientalis. Classification (NCBI taxonomy): domain Eukaryota; kingdom Metazoa; phylum Porifera; class Demospongiae; order Clionaida; family Clionaidae; genus Cliona; species Cliona cf. orientalis. Next base: position 5,797,361 of record OZ005699.1, on the reverse strand, counting down.
AGCGAGTGTGACGACCTTTACCAGAAAATCGTGTGAAAGTTCAATTAAGTACCCTTACCACCTGGCATAGTGTATACAAAGAAAAATACAATTGAGCATAGTAAATCTCACTCAATTGCCACCTGATGTTTCAAATTCTTGTTATCACCGTACTTTTGTCTCATTGTATATTATAGTAATATTATATTATATACTACAGTACTTGTGCTATAGTACCAAACATGCATTAATAACTCCATCAACCTCCTGCACGCCCTACTTGCCTAAATTTTCTGTTCTGTACTTTAATGCTCGCAGCCTATTGCCCAAAATTGACCACCTCCGTGTTGCCTGTGCTCTATACACACCCGACATTATCTGTATCGTAGAAACGTGGACCAATATTGATATTCTAAACAGTGAATTACGTATTCAGGACTATGAAATAATTCGCCTGGATCGAAATAGACATGGTGGTGGAGTGCTAATTTATGTTAATACATGCTATAGCCATAACATTTTGTATTCTGGTTCACCTGACCTTGAACTCTTAATTGTTTCTATCTTTACAACAGTAACACCCATAACTATAGCCCTGTTTTACAGACCTCCCAGTAGCCCTTATGGTATTTTTGATACTCTTTTAACCACTCTGTTTACCCATGTTGAAACCCTGTTACTTTCTAATTTTGTACTCATGGGAGACTTTAATGTTAATTTTTTAGACAATACTCACCCTTTGTTTTCTAAATTGCATACGGTTACTTCTAGCTTCTGTCTCACACAAGTTGTTACTTCACCCACCCACTGCTCTAATTCTCTCATTGACTTAATTTTTCTGTCGTCACCTGAGGCCTTATCATCATGCGAAACTCTGCCTCCACTAGCCAACTCCGACCACAATGGGATCCTGTTCTCGCTACAAAATCTCAAGACTAAGCCGGTCCCTATAAGAAGGGCTAAGAAAATCTGGAGATACGATTATGCGGACTTCAATTTGGCCCTCGATATGATTGCCGAGATCGACTGGGACTCAGTCTTTCTGAATGCAGACGTGGATGAGTGCTGGTCAACATGGCGCTCCGTATCATGGACTTGTGCATACCAAGCTCGACTCTAAAGCCGCGAAAGAATCTACCCTGGTTAACAAAACCCATCATTCAGCTGATGAGGAAAAGGAACACGCTATTTCGTGCCGCCAGCAAGACGAAGATGGAAGCTGCTGTAACAAAATACAAATGTGTAAGAAACCGAGTTGTTGCCATGCTACGGACAAGTAAATCTAAATACTTTCGCAATCTAGGTCACTCGTCTCAAAAAGACTTTTGGAAAGCAGTCAAGCTAATCCGGAGACAAGAAAGCTCAATCCCGGCCCTGAAGAACGGACCGACTCTTGCGACCTCCAACTCGGACAAAGCGTTACTACTTAACGAATTCTTTTACAGTTGTTTCAACGACTCCTTCTGTCCTCTGACCGAAACAACCCGCCTCGATCCAAGCAAATGTCCCCCGCACCTCCTCTGCACTGAAGAAGAGGTCGCGGACCTACTGCTGAGCCTCGATCCTGCAAAATCCACCGGACCCGATAAAATATCGGCCATTATGCTGCGGTCAACCGCTGTGCTTATCGCACCGAGTCTGACGAAACTATTCAACTTGTCGATCACGAGCGGGCGCTTTCCGACGGACTGGAAGTGCGCTCGGATCACACCGATCTTCAAGTCTGGTGACTCCGCTTTAGCCTCTAACTATCGCCCAATTTCCATATTGCCCATCGTGAGTAAAGTGCTCGAACGCCATATCTATACACTTCTGTTCGATTTCCTGGCTACTAACTCTCCAATATCCCTTCACCAATGGGGATTCATGCCCAACCGCTCAACTGTTTCCGCCCTCTGCACACTAATTCACGACTGTCTGAAGTCACTCGACGATGGTAATGAAATCTGTTCGGTGTATTTCGACCTCCGCAAAGCGTTTGACACTGTACCCCACGTTCCTCTTCTGAATAAGCTAACAAACCTTCAACTTGACAAACACGTGCTAACATGGATTCAAAGCTATCTTGCGAACAGATCACAAGTTGTTGCTGTAGGAGGGGATCAATCTTCTAGCGTGCCAGTTATCTCAGGGGTACCACAGGGGTCTGTCTTGGGACCCCTCCTCTTCCTCGTATACATCAACGATGTCACCTCTCTCATGTCTGCTCCTAGCAAACTAACGCTATTTGCAGACGACATGACGCTCTACCGCACAATCTCCTCACCGGCAGACTACATCGTACTGCAGTCGGACATTACTGCCATTTCGACATGGGTGGCTGGCAACCACCTTCAACTTAACTCCAACAAATGCTGCTTCATGTTAATATCTCGTAAGCGTTTTCGTTCTATCCCACCACCAACTCTCTATATCGATTCGAACACTGCTTTAACACAAGTTAAGTCTGTCAAGTATCTGGGTATCCAACTAACATGTGATCTGTCGTGGTCATCTCATATAACCACCATTTGCTCTAAAACTCGCAGACTCGTAGGTCTCTTGTATCGCCAGTTTCATCTCTGTGCGCCTGAAACTGCACTCAGACTGTACAAGACTTTTATTCGACCTCACCTCGAGTACGCGTCTGTTGTATGGGACCCATACCTTGCCAAGGACATCCAGTCTCTCGAACAAACACAAAAATTTGCTCTGCGCATGTGCTTCAGAGATTGGTCCTGCCCTTACCAAGAGCTATTAGTTCAAGCAGAAACCCCATCACTTGCTGAGCGTCGTGAACGAGCAAAACTTTGCCATCTCTACAAAATCGTACATGGTTTGACAGATTGCCAGTCAGCTCCTGTCCAAGTCAAATCACCTGCCTACAACACTAGGCAGGTCACCGACTTCACATTAGAGAATATCAGAACAAATACTTCTCAGTTTCTGTACTCTTTCTTTCCTCACTCCATCTCTTTATGGAATTCTCAATCTACAAATACTCAAACTGCCCTGTCATTTTACACATTTAAACAGTTATTATAACCCAAACTTATTATTAATTTATGTTATTAATATAATATTATTTACCTTACTAGTTATTTGTATGGTGTCATGCCAGTATTAGCTTTAGCTATTCATGTACACCACTGATGTATATTTTTCAAGCATCAGAAAATATTATAGACAAAAAAATGTAATATTATTTTCTTCTAAATATGTACCAGGTTTTGAACTTTTAAAATGAGTCTATAAATACCTCTCTGACTTCTGGTTTATAAGCATGTGATAGCTAGTATAAAATTATAGCTAACGGTTGAATGTTATACATTTCTGTGGTTAAATAGCATAGAGAATGTTCACCAAACTTAGTCATACTTAATTTGACCTGAATAACTTTTTAACAGCTACTAATATTACTCATGTTAAATTAAATATTCAAACATTGTATAGTATTAGCTGATATGAAAGGCAGAGAGTTAGAGAGGAAAACACGGAATTAAATCTCAGTGACACCAAAACTATTACATGTAGCTCAATAAATATAGATCTCACTATAATTATGGCATAATAATATACAAACATAAAGTTTACGGGAACCGAACACACAGGAAACTAAGAGCACCATGGTCATCAAAGTACCAAAATTAATAGAAACGGAGCATCTACAGACACCAATGACACTATAGGAACCTCATAAATAATTAGCAATTGTCAACAGAACACCAAAGAGACTGAAAGCACTAAGCACTACCTCACAGAAGTGAAATACACCAAGGATACCAGAGGCACTATAGCTACTACTATCGAGGTAACTAGTAACCAGACACAGGACACCAGGGGCACCGCAGCACCTCTGAAACAGCAATGGACACCGAGGACACCAGGGGCACCGCAGGCACCACTGTCACCGCAGCACCTCACGGAAGCAGCAACAGACACCGATGACACCAGAGGCACCGCAGGCACCACTGTCACCAAAGCACCTCACAGAAACAGCAATGGACACCGGGGACACCAGAGGCACCACAGGCACCACAGGCACTACTGTCACCACAGCACCTCACAGAAACAGCAATGGACACAGAGGACACCAGGGGCACCGCAGGCACCACTGTCACCAAAGCACCTCACAGAAACATCAATGGACACCGAGGACACCGGGGGCACCGCAGGCACCACTGTCACCAAAGAGCCTCACAGAAACAGCATGGGACACTGAGGACACCGGGGGCACTGTAGGCATTACTGTCACCAAAGCATATCACCACTGTAACTATACATGTACACATAGAATCAGGAAAATGTGCTGATCAAGCATATTTCATGACTCTTACATCAAGTATCAACCTATTTTGGCCAATATCCGCTATAATTAGCGCACACGAAAATAGTTGGCATTCGAAGTGTCCGATGAATTAGAACACGATTAGAACAATAAAAATTCAAACTTCATTGACTGTCCGGTATAATTAGAGGTAAAAAAATAATTCGAAATGGTGTCCGGATAATTAGAGATATCCGTTAAATTAGAGACAATACGGTAACCTGTAAGATATGCAAGTGTGGTACTCTTTTATATCGTCCAGTCACTGGTTTGGTTCCCCTACTGCAATAATCCTTGCCAAACCTTCGTTAACATGAAATCAAGGGTCTTAAGCCTCAAATGGTGTAATCACCTCCCCAGAAACTAGATATGGAAGAAGTCTAGGACTACTTGAATGCTTAACATCTGAATCTGTGCCGAATTTAGACTGATAGCAGATCTAATTGAAAGTCAGGGAGGTACTGCGTTTCTAACCTAGGCACTGAATAGGCTTGGGATGTGTTCATCTCAAGACATCCTAATGAGATTTATTCAAAGCGAGGTCAGCACTAAGAAAGGAAAGCACCCAGGGCCTGTAGTGGTTACTTTAATTCTAATAGTTTCACCACCATTTCAGTAGACAATATTGATTTTTTTGCACAGCTTTGCAAGACTATACACTCAGAATATTTATACGTTATAAGCCAGGTGCCATTAGGCCTCTTTTGATAATTTAAATTTAATGAATGGTCAAAGTTAGTAACCATCTTGGCCTTCATCACTTCTTTATGAACATTCGATGTATTACTGCACCAGAAGCAAATTGTACCAATGCTACGATGCTAAAGATGGCCAGGCTCATGTTCCACACCATGAGTGGTGTCTTGAGCTTGATGGGATCTCTTTTCTTCTCAAAGCAGTGGCGTAAGAAGATGTTTTTGAACAGGGGGGCTGTAAATAAAATTGCGTGCAAAGTGCGCAAAAACATTTTTTGGATCACACAATACACCTTCAAACCATACCCATTATTATGCTAATTTGGCTGTAAAGTAGACTTTACATCATAAATCTGAAGATGTCAATGCCTAGTAGAATAAATATCTTCCTAGGTTTAGGCCCACTTGGCTGACAAGATGGGGGGCTACAGCCCCCCCCCCCCCCCCCCAGCCCGCAAAGCGGTTTATAGATGTAATGATGCTCCTTATAGCACAGCTGATCATTACTGGTCGCAGTAGACTGTCAGCTAAGCTTTTTAATAATTCTTAAGCATGTAGTTGGCTGAGCTTGCATTCACATCACATTACCAGTATGCAATGCTATAGTGATAAAGTTATAATGCAGTATTTTGCAAGAATGTCCTTAGTTTAGTATCTTGGTAAACAAATTACATCCATGTACATTACATATATCTCGTTTTGCACTAACTTAAGGTACTTCATTGAAAAGGCTTTAAGGAATTGTAGAATAGACTATTATTGTAGAATTTATATATTAATAGTAGAATTTTGATATAATTGCCTGGAGTTAATGAGATATTCAATACAAGTTCAAGAGACATAGGTACTACTGTAATTCCCGTTCATTTTGTTTGCAAAATTTTTATTAGAAATTTTCGTGTAGCAATATTAAATTTTCATCAACTTCAAGCGTGCACCATGTATTTGCTGTAATATCACGTGAAAAAATGTTCATCACTTCGCTCAAAATGGAAAAACTTTTAAAAGCGAAAAATTGTCGAATTACAGTATACATAAAAAGTTCATTTCTAACTATGGGTATGCTTAGTACTAATATAACATGAATATGGAGCAAATGTTTGCCTGATGTACTATCTATTATTTAAATTCACATAATTTAAACATTGTAGTACATGTAGACAGGAGTATAAAAGATAAATACATGTATATTTATGGTTTCCATGTTGTATTCTTTGTTTCCAGCTTAAGAACATGGCTAAGAGTAACCCGACTTCCTTGTCACTCATACGACGTTATTGGCAAGTACCGACAAGTAGACGTGTTCTAATATCATTCGGTGCATTCATGGGATATGTGGCGTACGATTATGCTGCATGGAAATTTTCAAAATTTATGCAAATCCACAAGGTGGTGGAGCATCTCCATAAGGGACAATTTGCACCAGTTCCTAATACATACTATGTGTTGGAAAGAAAGGAAGCTGTGGACTTTGTTGATAAGATTCTCCATTCTTCAACTAAAGTAGCGGCTCCTTCAACAAGGAAAGTTAGTTCCACGAAAGGTCTTTTCAATTTATTGGTGGGGCCACTCGGCTGTGGTAAAACTTGGTGTGTGACTACAGCTATCAACAGGAATCCTAAGGTAAGTACCTTTGTGGAGTATGAACTATGTATCCATGCATAGTTCCTTTTCTGGGGGAGGGGGTGTGACTGGATTTGGGAAAATCCTCCATATACAGTTTTTTCTGAGAACCAAGTTTGATGTACACGTACATGTACATAATATTATATTATGTTGTTGGATAAGCCCCACAGCTATGCTGGAAATCATAACCCTAGGCACGTGCCGCAGGGTTACGGTAGTCGTTCTGTGTGTGTCTGTCTGTCTGTCTGTCTGTCTCTGTTACCACAAAATCAGCTGCCTACTCTACTTGTACCTCATTTTTATGTCGCAAGAAAGTTTTATAGGGCTCTTTATGGTGTTTTCAACGTTTTTACCGTTAGGCTATCCCTAAAACACTTTGTTCAAGAGTTCTGGCACTATTTGCCGGTCACTGCTGCCTTCCTCGCTCCCTGGCAAGCTTTCAATGAACAAACGAGACAGCAATGGCTTCTTTTCAATTCGAAAAGTGTATATGGTCGATTATAGATCCATGGCAACAACATAACTGGTTCATCACTGATCGCAATACATTGGCAGAGAAGCTTCTTGGCTGCTATAAACTGCTGACACGGCATAGCACAAATGATACTGCTGGACATTACGCAATCACACGCATGCAATGTGCATTCTTGTGGCTACTCTGACATTGTGCTAGGAAGCCTAGGATCCATGTAAGCATCTTCCAGTAATGTTGGACAGGTATTGCTTCTTTAGTGCTTGTGCACCAAAGGTTTTACACTATAGTGCTTCATTAAATTTTGTGTTTCCACCTGTGTTAAGGCCACTCAAATTTGATGCATTATTTCCATAGCACACATGTGCTCTATGAGCTCTAATTTTATATTAAACTTTGTAAGTATAATATATGAATATCACTAGCTACTGCTATCTTAGTGAGCCAAGCGTATCCTTGACTGGGTAAAATCAGCACATGATGCACTCGGTTTATTTCAGCACTGACTCACAGCTGGTCTCTTGTCTCTCACAAAAATGTTTACAGTTTTATAAACACGAAACTGTGCCTACGCACGATAAGCATCTGAAGTACATATACACACTCGATTTATTTCAGCACTGACTTACAGCTGGTCTCTTGTCTCTCACAAAATCTTGACAATTTTATAAACATGAAACTGTGCCTATGCACGATATGCATCTGAAGTACATGTACACACTTTTATACCACACCAAATTTACCTTTATGAATCGAATTGGCAAAGTATTGAGTCACCATACTCGTGAAGCAATACATAAAATTGGAGTGGCCTAAGTGCACTCTGCTATTAGGTGCACGTTATTCTATAAGCGCATGCTCTACCTCTTCTTGCTATTCCATCTTATCCCCAGCAGTAAGCAATCTTGTGGGTGCACTGGAACAAGCCGACAAGTGAATCACTAACGACTAAGCAAAGGCTAAACAAAACCCAAATAATAAGGTGATACAAGCTTCAACAATTGACTTCAGTTCACGTACCAGAGTTCTTAGTGAGTTTACGACTCATGCATGGATCGAGTAATGGCACCTTGAGTAGGAATAGCAGGTGCAGGAGTCTCATGAAAGCTAAATTGTAGCATCAGATTTGGCACCCTTAGAACTCATCTTAGCCTTAGCTGGCTCAACATCATGTCCCATCCATACTTTATCAGATATTTTAATATAACAACTGTTACAGTGAATACGATAGAGAGTGACAAAGACTGACTCATGCACTTTCCGAATCATGCACTAACTTTACTTGTCAGAGTGAGCAAGAGCACCTTGTACAGACCAAATACAGCCTTGCTAACTTCTAAGCCTTGCCCTTCACTCGGTTAGGGAAGAACACCGCAATCCTATCTCCAACCTATAAAGTGGAAGTGGAACTCTTCTTCTTGCATGTACTGCACTTATTGATTCGGATCCGCTGTACCTTCTCTTTGTTCAGATGTGACAGATAGATTGGTAACCATTAAATTTTTGTTGGACAGTAACAGTAGTCTGATAGTTGGGAAAGACTACATGTCCTGGACTGCATCACCAGTGGGAATCTGCAGGCGACTCCCTTCATACCATACAACAAGTAGAAGGATGATCGAGTGTTTGGTGGATTCTTCCACAGCAACCCGATATGCAAACAACAGATATGGTAGCTATGTGCTTGTCCCAATCTTGGCCATATTTTCCAACACTCTTTGACAGCATGCTGAACAAGGTGTTGTTGAATTTCTCAACAAGACTGTCACACTGAGGGTGGTACCCTGATGTGTTTATTTTCTTAGTACCACAGAACTTGTAGACCTCTTGAACTAGCAACAATTAAGAGAATGTTCTTTCCTCGATCAGAGAGGAGTCGCTCTTGCACTCCATGACAGGGAATGACACACTCTAGCCGAAGAGATGAAGTAGATTTCATATGGTAGTCGATAGAGAGGGTCGCCTTTACCAACAAGCGGGTAATGGTCTCAGTTGTCTGGTTGGTAGCCTCATACACAGGCCCTTTTAGTGGGGTCATGCATGCGCATGCGCCGACTACTACCCCAAGGAAACCAAACAATGTCACATCAGTGTAGTCTTGTACCCTTGGCCATCAGAGGAGGACAAACAAGCATACAGTCATTTGCGGCACCCCAGATAATCTTCAGATAGTTGGTGCATGCACATGCAGCAGGTACCAGGCCGTCTTTTCTCCTCCTTCCTGGCGTGTGTACGAGGCTATCTGGTTGGGTACTGCAACACCTCTGGCCATTTGGTGAAATATTCCATAAACACCACGGTAAATTGATTCCTATCATGGACATCGGAAGCTGCAGGAAGTCAACTCCTACCATGTGAAATGTGGTATGGGTTATAATGGTGGACATTTGACTCTTTCAGGGCCCTTCCTCGTAGCTCAGACTAGGCAACTCCTGCCATATCATCTAATATCAGCTTGCATACGTTTCCACCAGTACTTGATTCACTCACATAATAATAATAATACAAGCTTAACAATGTTCCTTACGTTATGAATAACCTTTAGTCGTGTTGATTTGATTAGCACACATACGCCAAGTATAAATATAATTATATTGAATGTAATTGTTAGCACTATAGGGGCTAAAAATAGTCCAAAAAATACTGCTCTATCACTGATAAAACACCTACAATTAACAGTAAAAAGTAGCTAATCGTAATAATTTATCGAGTTTGCATTACACTAGCACTTACAATTGGAGTGCATCACTTTGGTTCCTGAACACGAGAGTATTGTGTCCAGTAGCCAGTATACACAGCGCAATAATCATAAATAATATTATTATCAGTGGCACTCCTATATAATATTATTAAAATTAATAAGATACAAGTATGTTTAATGTCACAATCATGGACATAATGGCTAGTATGCATGATCATCTATTGACGGTATACACATGCATGGTGACATAGTTTATGCAAACAGCATCCTGCCTGTGCACGTTAGAACCGTGTGCATGCACAGATGGAAGTGACATGAAAGGCTTATGGTACTTTCGCACCGATCATTTGACAATGCGTCTCGATCTATGGCTCGAGGCATTAAGGCCACTCTTCTTTGTGCACACAGCCCTACAGTTCTGACCAATCCTGAGCCTTGTAGTGCAGACTTTCTCTCCATCCACACCACGCGTTCATAGCAACCAGGCACATCCAAGACACGTATCCATGCCCTCATGTAATGACATGGACTATATAAGGAAAATGACCATCTGAAAAATACTTTCGTTGTATATAGTATGATTACTTAATTTTTTCCCTACTTAGTGTGTAATCATTTTTATTGTACATCCTGTGCAGGGTATCGTGTATGTGGATGCTTCGACCATAAGCACATTAGCTAAGGATCTTGGAGAGGCTGCAGGAGTAACTTTTCAAGAAATACCTTCAATCTTTCAATCTTTTCGCTCGTATACCTCACCAATCCATCGTGATCCAATTATATTCAAGATGCCTCAGGAGGAAGAGTGGAAAAAACTGGAGTATGTGATTAAAGAGCTTGAAAGGATAGCCCCTCATTATACTAAGAAATATAAAGAAATACCAACTATTGTGATTGATGCTGCAGACACGGTTGCCAAGGGAGATAGTGTCATGTTCGATGTTCTAATTCGGGGCTGCAAGCATTTAGCAAATAACAATGTCATCAATGTACTGCTCATATCCTCTGAAGATCATGTTGTCAGCTCTATAAGAAATATGTCAGAGGGTACAAGGAAAGCGGTATATCATTTTCCAGATATTAGTATTAAGGAGGCAACTCACTTACTGATGATGCATGGTGAAGAAAAACCTCTTGCAGAGAAAATTGGATGGATTTCGGATGGACGTCTAATATTTTTGAAACAAATACTGAATCTCCTTGAAGAAACAGACATTTCATGCCTTTCGGATGATGCGAAAGTAAAAGCTGTTGAAAAACACATCAAAGACATAATCGAAGACCACTTAAAAACCTCAGGACTTCGAACAGGAAATGAATATTTAAAAGAGAAGGAAGCGATTTTAAGCATCATTGCAAAAAATCCAATGAAGAGACAGAAGCTTCTTTATCATTTTTCCAGTGGTGATTTGGTGCAAGCAAGGGTGGAGATGGCCATAGATGCACTTTTGAGAGGTAATTTCCTTGTCCTCAGAGAAGGTAACATACTTACCTTTCAAACTCAATCACATAAGAAATACTGGGAGCAAAAATGGCTAAAACATTGATAGTGAAACTCACCAATCGAGTGACTCCTGAAAGTAGTGTAGTAGATATAACAGATCACGGAATGTATAATAATTATTATTACAATAATATTATTACGTAATGCTAATAAGGGTTCCAGGAGATGGAGTGTTGAACTGTAGCACAAATGTAGTAACAGTGTTCTAGTTCAGATTTCAAACAGTGTGAGAAACACTAGGTTCAAACTTGCAATCACTGAGGCCACCACCTTCAATTGCAGCGCTCAAGGGGGTGGGCTAAAGTGCCAGCTGTTTACATTCTGAAATCTGAAATCTTTTGAGAAAATCTGAAAATCTATGTGGGCGGTGACGATGAACTGCAAATTCAGTTTGCCTGGCCTATGTTTGGTTTTTATAATACTGAGAAAAACATGTACTGCCGCGATTCAATTAGTGCTTGATAGCACCATACACATAATCTTATAATAAGATCAAGTGCAGTCAATATTAGGATTGCCTAAAATTAATTTTAATTTGAGGGGGGGCAGACTAGCTAAAGACACGTGCAGTAAGTGATTAGGTTATACATAATACATTAGTCTATAATAATGTGAATAACTTGTTAATAACTAGAGCTCTGTAGAGCACATACCCCACGCGCACATTGCGCAATTTATAGATTTACTTTCGGTGCATGGCTATAATTTGTGAACTTCAGAGAAATAATAGAAATGCTGCTTAGTTGTACTGGGGGTTCCGGTGACACTTGAAAAAGCGCTCTGTGCACCCAGACGTAGCCCAGACTAGGAACATATGAATTTCTCTCTATATTTGTTATGACAATAGTAAGATAGCTATCTTACATTATGATTGGTTCCATAGGGCAAGTCACCATAGATATCACGAGCATTATTTAGAACATGGACGATCTTTTCCAGTCACACGCTTATGCGCATGAGCAGAAAGCACAATTATTGGCATTAATGGGCACTGTCGATAGGCGTGGCTACGGTGGCCAATAAAGAGGCACTATTTGTGACGCTCGTTGACCGTATCCCTCGATTTGATGGTCAAATAGATGTTTATGTAAAAGTATAGAAATTGCCATGATTATATCATGGGAAGATTTTACGTGACTTGTTCCTTGGGTTAATCATGGGAAGATTTTACGTGTCTTGCACCTTGATTTAATCATGGGGACATTTTATGGCACATGTAATGAAAGCTCAGTTACTATGTGGATTGTATACATGGGAAGATTTTACGTAAGGTCAAAGTACAGTCGAGCCTCTGATAACGGACCCTCCGAGAGGCGGACAACCTCTCTACAGCGGACAAGTGCCGTGTTACCGATTGAATTTAGCATAGTTATAGTACATTAGCTAGGGTATCCAACGAAAAAATCAAACTTTCCAAAAACTGCTCATTTTGCGGCATTTAGCTAGCCTACTGGGACGGTCCCTAAATCTCGAATGATACTGTGCAAAGTTACTCTTACGTGGAGATACAAACATTTGGCGTTGTTTGGCGAAATTGTCGAGCCAGATGGTTAATATGCTCCAACCTGCGATTTATTGTGCCTGCCTTACTAAATTGATCGTCCTCATCCAGTGACTGCATGAGGAAGCGTTTACCATACTGTATAACGATGGTACCCCACGTTTTGGCGAATTTTGCCAAAATTTGGAGAATAATTAAGGTACCATTTAATTGCGTGGGCGTGAGCGTCAGGAATGGCTAATTCAATTAGCGAATCGTGAAGGGGCGTGGCCGAAGAGGCCATACGAGTGCTTTTGGTCGAAGGTGGGCGTGTCCAGAATCGGCCAGGGATGATTATGCGCGTGTAATTAGCGACCGGAAGTGGCCCCTGAAGAAAAGGCCGGTAATTGCCCACATCAAAGCAAGATCAAAGCATTCTTGCTTAACTATTAACCGCAACGACTTATTAAACACTAAGTAGAAAAAAAGAAAAGATTTAAATAATTAAATAATTAAATAATCTAATTCATGGGGGGTTTGGGAGTACTTGGGGAGATAATTTTTACATGGGCACGCAGAATGGGTCGAAACTAGAGATTTGACCGGACAGATTTTTGATTCACACCTTACAATTAAAGTTACGGCCCTTTGAAGTTTCCCCATATGTTTGTACAGGGAAGCCATGCGTTTGCAATGTTTCTGCCCACGCGCTACGTGAGGGGCGGGGCCATGCGCGCACATAAACGTGACGACCATTACCAATTTTTTTGACAAAATTGAAATTTAGGCTGCCTGCTTGCATTGTATGGTTCCACTATGCACCCAGCTCGATTATATGGTGGTTTTTGGACAATTTTTTTCTGCTTAGTGTTCAGGTCGCCTTGAAAAAAAAAAAAAAAAAAAAAAAAAAAAAAAAAAAAAAGCTAATTAGGCCTAATTAAGCATGTGGGCGTGTTCCTGGCACTGTGTGGAGTGTGTGCGTTAATGCAGGTTTTATTGCTTCCGATTGGGCGTGGCTTCACAGGCCAGCGCTTGGACATCGGGGCCGGGGACTTGGCCGCGGCGATAGGTGGGCGTGTCCCGGATGCGGTGGTGACCTTTGAACCCGGCCAGGAGGCTCTTGGGGCGTGGCAGGAGGTCAAAGGTGAGGCCATGTCTGTTAATGAGGCACTGTACGGCGGTGCTATCGAGGGGCCTGTACGGCTGGACGGAAGCTGACGATGGTTTGAAGCGGATGTGGTTGCAATGACGTGTTGTTACTCCGCCCACACAGGAAATGAGGTGAGCTCTTGCGTGGGCGGTGTGGCAGAACGGCCTCCAAGTGTTTGTGTGTGTTTTGGCCTTGAGGAAGCTGTGTGTTTTAATTGGGATTGATTGTGGGCTTCCGGTGGACATCCAGTGGTTAGTAGGCACTTGATTGAGAATGGTGGTCCTCGGGGAACAGGGTGGGGCTGTTTTGGGCGTGGCCTGGCCCCTCCCTTCCGGCTCGGCTTCCGGTCCATGGAGGATATTAAATGAACACTTCCGGCTCTAGCAGCCACACCCCTGAGACCTGTGCAATTAAAAGGGCGTGGTTACACAACATGCACCTCCCTAATGACTTTGATGTGGTTTAGGTGTCATATCCCCCCTCACGCCCACGCAATTTAATGGTACCTTAAAGTCTCGATATCTCGGCAAATGAACATGGGGGCGTGACCTGGAGTGAGAATTAGTGTTAGTCCAAGAACATCTTCGTCCTACCAGAGTTTTGAGAAGTTTTGAAAAACTTCATTTTTTTTGTGTGGAAACCCTACATTAGCAACCTCCGAGAAGCGGACGCTTCTCGATTCCGGACAGCGGACAAGATCCAAGCTCCCAAAGTGCAATGCAAAACTGCCTCTAAATAGCGGACATTCGGAAACCACGCCCTTAATTTAACGATGCCACGCCCACCTTTGTCGCAATCTAGGCGGTCGCGATATTATGCTGCATGCGCGATAATAATATTAGCCTTGAATCCAGGTAACGATTTTGGAGTAGCCAGTACTTCAGAAACCAAAAAATTCAGCCTGTGGTATATTGATACTGAAAACAGAACATACCGACCACTTGATTATCATCTCTACAGTTCTTATTATGCATTTCAGTGCATTTACTAACTTGTTCAAGGATAATACAATCAAAATGGGTTGAAAAATCATGAACCTCCGAGATAGGGACAACCTCTGAACAAAGGACAAGAGGCCCATTCCCAAAGTGTCCTTTGTTCAGAGGCTCGACTGTACTTACGTAAAATCTTCCCATATAATAGGATCCGAGAACACAATAATCAGGTGAGGATTTATGTATGAACTTTGATCTCACGTAAAATCTCCCCAGGTAAATAACAGTTATCACTCTGGGCTGACATTATCGAAATTTCATCCTGCCATACACAGAGACCTTTGACCTCACGTAAAATCTTCCCATATAATAGCATCAGAGAACACAATAATCAGGTGAAGATTTATGTGTGAACTTTGACCTCACGTAAAATCTCCCCAAGTAAATAACAGATTACACTCTGGGCTGGTAATATCGAAATATGATTGTGATGATTGTGCCGTACACAGAGACCTTAGATCCACATAAATCTAATCATACTTAGTCTAATGCTAAGTGTGGGGGGGGACAATCACTAACCAGATACCTATACCATACATGTAGCTATCCGGCTGATGTGTTTTGTTTATCTCTATACCATATAATAGAATAGTATATAGGTTGCATGCATGCATTGGCATTAGTCTATATGTAAGTAGCTAGCTACAGCAATGGCATTTATTAAGCTCAGATCTCAGATATTTTTTATGCATATTATTATAGGCTAAACTGTGTTAAACTATAGCTAGCTACCATGATTGTACTTGCTAGTTTCTAGGCCGAGTGCTATGACAAACTAGAGCTCTATAGAGCACATACCCCGCGCGCTCTGTAGCCACTGTAGCGTAGTATTGAGGCATACATGTGTTTCATGACGTGACGACCCTTTCCGACCCTTGAGCATGCGCAGTCGCATCAGCATACTAAAAGAGTGGGTGTGGTCGATAAACCACAGGCATGTATAGCACTAGTAAGCCTTTTTGAGAAATTTGAAGCACGTAAAAGCCAGATTTTCACCGATATCTACCGATTGGCTGTGCTTGCAGCACGCATAGACGCCTATAATTCGAGATCTGGCGATTTTCGTGCCGACGACAACAACGATAACGACGACGACAGACGGACAAACCGATTGCTTTACCCCTTGCGCATGCGCGCGGGGTAATTAATTGTTCAAAACAACCAGAGACTCGAAGATGCTAATCATAATGCCAGGTATTATTAGCGTGGGCGTGGCTAGCGGCAGCTGCTTGCGCATGCGCATGTATATTATAGTTAAATGCCAATGCACAGTGACACCACTCTGCAGATCTAGCAGCTCCACCCAGTATGCACTCTTTGAAATTTATCGGTTGGTTGTTCTTTTAAACGGGCGCGGGATTCTGCCTATAACTACCTCACTCTAGATGTGACATAGCCATGGCTTATTGCAAGTTTACCGTGCGCCTCAGGCTCGTTCTTGTCTCAGTATATATATACCTCTGGTTGAGTTTCATCATAATATAATGGAATAACAGAAAATATGGAATATACATGTACATCCCTACTGACAAAGTAACAGTAACTATATTATGCAGGACTGGATGATAAGGACCTTGAGTTTGTTGAGTTTAGCTACAAATGCGCATACAACTGTTAGCAGCTAACTCCTTATTTATTATCTAGCTAGTATCATAACTGTTAATAATTATAATAATTTCATCATGACATGTGATCTTATATTGTTATGTAGCTATCACACATGAATAATCAGAATTTGATAATACATGTACTGTTACAGTAGCTAACTACTGTTATAGCTAGCTATCTGTGTTGATCCCCTGCCCCCCCCCCCCCCCCCCCCCCCCCCCCCCCCCCCAAAATTGGTAGTATTATATAATAGGCATGGGGTCAAAGCGGCTCTCTGTGTATGGTAGAATATAATTTCAATAATATCAGCCCAGAGTGTAATCTGTTATTTAGCTACTTGGGGAGATTTTACGTGAGGTCAAAGTTCACACGTAATTCTTCACCTGATTATTGTGTTCTCTGATGCTATTATAATCATCTATACTTTTACATAAAAAACTGTAGGACCATTACTTTATATCGGAAGATCTTATGTAAGGTCAAAGTTCTTACATAAAATCTTCCCATGTAATACTGATTTACCAACACAATAATCAGGGGGTGATTTATGTGTGACCTCTGACCTCACGTAAAATCTTCCCATGTAATATTGACTTACCAACAAAATAATCAGGGGGTGATTTATGTATGACCTCTGACCTCACGTAAAATCTCCCGAGATATATACAATGTACGTATAGGTAGCTATGTGGGCTGATAATACTGCACCAACACACTTCTCATATTATAGATGGACTTTAACCTCTTGTAAAACCTTCCCAGAAACAAACAATGAATGTATTGTGGGATGATATTAATGCCAGCAAAAGATATATACATGTGCTGTAAGTGAACACTGTGGCAGTGGTGACCCTGACTGAAGCATTTCCTAAAAAACAACGTATGGATTGCCAACGAAATAGCAAGATGCAGTCCATGATATTCATGTACTTCCTTTTGTACGGCCAACTTAAAGCAATGATGAGATCAAAAACCTTGAGCAAAATGTGGATCCAAACTGAGAGTTGCTCGCTAAAAGCCTCAGCAGAGCAAATTATTATTCTGAGAAGAAAGTAGATTCCTGAAAAGATCCTCATACCTTTTGCACCATCTAATCTGTCTCTGTAGCTAACTATTATAATAGTGAAATTTCTCCATGAAAGTATCGAGGAAAATCTGTAATCTGCTGCTCAAACACTTAGAGTGAAGATTTTTGTTGGATCAAAAATATCAGCAAGACTATGAATAAGAGAAACAAAAGAGCTGAAAAGCAGACCATAATTATCAGATTTTAAGGTACTATACAAGATCAGCACTGAGCACGTATATAGCTAACTACGAGATTCTTTGCCATCAATCAAAGAATGACTCTTCAGAATCAAAAGTTAATAATAATTATGATCTGATACACAACTTTGCTGTAGGAAGGAGAAAGAAAGAAGCAAAGATATCAATGAGATCACTTTCGGTGTTCCAGCCTCTCCTTAGTCAATCATAGCATCCATGAAATGGCCTAGCTCCATAGCCACATGATCGGTCTAAAGTTACAACCATGGAGCTCAACGCAGAACTACGTGAGGAGTATTAGTAGAAAAGGGTAGATGTAGCCTAGAGAGATGTGAATATGTCTTAACCTGGTAGTTACAGATGCAAAATGGAGGCAGAATGTAGTGAAAGAAGTCGAGATTAAAGACTCCATATGAGGTGTTAGTGTCTGTTCTAAGAGTATTTCCATTTCCGTAAACTTTATCTGACTAAAATTAATATGGAATCTAAAGTAGTTACTGTAGGTTCGAGGCCAAATTCTTCATAGAATGCCAAACCACTAGATGACTGTACCTGATGAAGCATGTCATTGGAGCAGAGGTAAGCCTGATTTGAAATACAAGAATGAAAAGATAGAACAGAATGAGCAGAATGAAATTGAGAAACAGATAGTCTAAGAGCAAACAATCTTTCGTAATCCATGTATCTTTGCACAAATAGCACACATTTGCACACACAATGCTGACTCGGATATTACAGGTGGCCCATACCCACTCCTACCAGTTGATCCATCTTTTGTGACTATGAAATTGTAGCCTTCCAAATATTATGCCTTACGTTAACAGCAGAGATTATTTCTCTTTATAGTGGAGTCATAGGTCAATATGTGACGAATAGCTATCAGCGTACACACTGTCTCCTTCACGATTCAAAAATAGATAAGTAATGCATAGATAACGTGCTCAAACCAATCTGACGAGCACTCAGGAAGCAATAAATTAAAATTCACTACCTGCCTGCAAAAATTTCATTCTTCAATATACTTTGCTATGAAGTGCTCATGTCACTAACAGTGCTGCCAAATATTAGGATTTCATCCTAATAATAATTATTAGGATTTTTGAGCATCAATTTTGCTTCATTAGCATACTATGCAAATTAGCCTTCTATTCCCATAAAGTATAGTGTTTTCTCAGGATTTGGGGTATCGGTTCCTTAGGATTTATTATCAAAAGATTATGGCAGCCCTGTACTAATCAAAGCTTGTTAGCTAATCGTACTAATACTTGCTGGACTAAGTAGCTATAGCCAGTTGTTTACGCCATGGCAGCTGTGCACTCACCGAATCAGAATTTAGCTGATACCCCCCTACTGATTGTAACGGTATAGTAGCTCACAGAACCTGACCATAACATGCACGTAAAATTGGTATTATTATAGTTTTCACAATAATATCCTAACCAGGTCCTGCTAATGACTACAACACAGAATACTACAATTATTATAATACTTGTAAAGCACTATGTAAGACTGCTCAGATTTGGCCTGGATGTTTGTAAACTAGATAAATTTAATCCATTAGCTGAGGCCTTCCTAAGAGCTACAATACCACTCATGATCATGGAATGTGTTTTCAAAAAATCTGCTATGTAATTATAGTATACCGGTATTACACATTGCATTATACTCTGTGCATGCAATTGCATTGAGACAAGTATTGGAAATAATTATTCTCATTATTACAATAACTATACAGTGTGTCTTCAAGAAGGATAACAGTTACCAGCTGATTTATAAGAAACCCTTTCTCCCTCATATAGATAATTATAAATATTATGTTAATAATACATGTAAAATT
This sequence comes from Cliona cf. orientalis, assembly GCA_963930775.1. Taxonomy (NCBI): domain Eukaryota; kingdom Metazoa; phylum Porifera; class Demospongiae; order Clionaida; family Clionaidae; genus Cliona; species Cliona cf. orientalis. The sequence continues at coordinate 5,777,742 of OZ005699.1, read as the reverse complement.
AATGGCTACAATAAGGAGGTGGCAACCTTAAATTAATAAACTTTAATTATACAAATCCAATCAACGTAGAGTGACTAATATTAAACTAGGTCAGACATTATACAATACTCACGCCTACAATAATAATTATGTGAATTAATTAATGTCATGCATGATCAAAAATTTGATGCACATTCATGGTAAGTCTGAAATGGTGCCATAAACAGCTTTTGGTTGATTATTGACATCTTGTTGCTGATCTATATTATCAGCAGTTATCAAACCATCGTGGGCACTAGCTTTGAAAAATTGCCACCAGAACAATCGTTTCAGAAAGTGCACTTTGCAATTACTGCAGATTCCTCTTACTATTCTGTAGGCAATCGTCAAACTAAATATTACAAACGGAAAAGCAACCACTGTCTGAAAAAATTTCACATGGTTTCGACCTTCATTATTTGAAGATACTATATAGCAGAGTGTTGCCAAATGTGTCATCAAGATGCTATCAACAACATTCATAATAGTTTCCTTATAAGGTCTGCAGAGTGCAATAAGTAGGGCAGTCACTGAGAGTACGAATCCGCAAACAAGCCACATCTCAAAATGAAAAGTAGAGTAATTTATTTGGTTAGCAAGACAAATTACAAGCCTTAACAGAAAATAAAACCCTGAGAAACTCCTTATACCTTTCGTGCTATCGAGTCCGTCCCTGTAACAAGACTGGAATTTCTCGACAAAGATGTGAATTATTATTCTGAATCGATTCGAAGTGCATTTTGACAATAATCTCTGAAATATTCCCACGGGATATAGAAACAGTAAACCTGCTGGAAAAATGACAAATGCAAGGCAAAATAAAACGATAATGGAAAGAATCAATATGTATCTTGCACTTTTTGTGTCAATACTGGTGTCAACACTAAGTACATGATTTTCTCGAGAGCCGTGACCATCAACTAAAGAATAATTAGGTACTTTTGTAACCTGCACTGTAAGAATAATCTGGTACAAAATTTTGCTATAAGAAAGGAGAAAGAATGAAGCAAAGACATCGATGAGATCACTCTTTGCGTTCCAGCCTCTCCTTAGTCGAGCAAAGCATCCATGGAATGGCCTCCATAGGCACACGACTGGTCTAAAATTGCGACCATGGAGGTCAACGCATAACCATGTGAGGAGAATTAGTAGAAAAGGGTAGAACGCTGAAATATAGCCAAGAAATACAACATGAATGGACTTCAGTTGGCTACTAATGCAAAACGGAGGCAAAAGGTAGTGAAAGAAGTCGAGATTGAACACTCCATATACAGTAAGAAGGCTCTTGGTGCCCAATCTAAGAGTTCCACTGTGGTGACTATATTTTATTTTACTGAAAAATGATGGTGCCCATTGACTTGCACACTCCTCATAAAATCCAAGCACAATTAGCTGACTGTACGTGATGAAACATGTCATGGGTGCTGATGTTAGTTGAATTTGAAAGATAAGGATGACAAGATAAAAAGCGGTTATTGGAATAAATTCCAGCGATAAATACAGCATGAATTCATGCCAAGTGTCTTGGCAAAAATGGCATACATTTGTACATGATGTTACAAACGGTCCAGGCCCATATCCACTCTTGCACTCACCACATAAGTAACCTTTTCTGTTCAATGGCCCGCACATGTACGAATTGAGCTCAGAAATTTCGTCTGGTATCAATATATATCCTATCTCTGTCAGATTGTACCCTCCTAGATATCGGTGGCGTATTTTAATCGACGAGATTAACCCTTTGTGTGAATTGTATGTCAGTATCTGATCTGGGTCCACAGATGCATGCTTATAGTTATTATCACACTTCAGTGGCTGAAATTGGAAGCACTGGCAATCATTTGTAGTCGAGCTATAGTTAAACCACATTGGACACTTGGTATTGTTTGATAGGTTTTGAATGCAACTTACTAAATGAGCTGATGCTGGTACCAGTGAAACAGAGTTTTCAGATCCAGTGTATGCAATCCTACACTGCAATATCAGCAATAGTTGTAGAAAACGTAGTTCCATTTTTAGGTAAATTCTTCCTGGGATAAGTGTAGAGTTGTAGCTAGTTAGCTGCTAATGCATGATCAGAGCTGCAGAATCTTGCTGTTAGCTATATAGCTTTACTGTGTGCTTAAGACTAGATGTATCTTAGACATGCTAACAGTGACTTTTAATCATTATTCAGCATGAAAATCAAAACATCACTATCCTATCACAGTGTCAAGTATAGTACGTTATAGTATAGCTTAGTATGATGCATGATGATTTTATCCAGTAATAATTATATTTGCGAAAAGCTAATGTTTTGCTATTTGCCTCAATGAAAGATAAAGTGTGCAATAGCCCCATAATGCACTCAATACTGTTCAATAGTAGTTTCCCTATATATGATAGTGATTATTTTTTTTAATTATTAGATTTATCAGCTAAACATTGCAGAGAGTGAAAAACACATCATCTATATTATTTAATTTTACTACTATTATGCATACGAGCATGTAATTATAACATATCTTAATTACCCTCATGCAGTTTCAATAAGGCTTTGTCAACTTAATATTTAATATAAGGCGTGACAAACTAAATTCACAGTTTATCGTCACAAAGATTTCGATTTTGCATGCGGGCGGGCGGTCATTTTTCATATTTCAAACTAGTAGAGAGTGCTGGAAAGCTATGCTCGAACCTCGAAATCGCCGACGCCCCGCCCTCTAATTAACGCGATCGGTGGGTGGGGCTCAAAGTGCCATATGTTTACTGTATTGAATATGAAATCTGAAAAATTTTGAGAAAATCTGAAAATCCATGCGGGCGGTGACGATAAACAGCGAATTCAGTTTGCCCCGCCTAAATAGCTTTATACAATAGCTTATTTAACGTTACTCATGCACATAGCTAGCTTATGTGGCACTATAACAGTATAGTAGGCTCTCTAAGCTCTGACTACTGGTATGCAAGCATATATAATCATAAAGTCGGTTAGCCTCGTACCCAGGCGCTACAAAAAAGGGGAGGGGGAAGAGCGCCTGGTACACACCGTTCGCGCATGCGCTTAATTTCCCAAATATCTGGGAAAATAGGATACTCTAGTACTTTTCCGTATAGCGCTGACGTATGATGACGAATGTCGACGTGGGTGTAACGCGCGAGCGATCGCGGCCAGCGAGAAACCGAGAGGCGGAGCTAGCGACGATTGCTCAAGATTTCTGGATCGGTCATGGCGTATTCGAGTATCCCTAGCCCTTTGGGTAGCCCGAGTCTTTCCGAGTGTGTTTCCTATGCTCTTCTCAAGTTACAAATGTCTGATGTCTCTCTCAAGGCGGAGCAGCGCTCGTCCATGAAAGCGATTTACGACGGACGTGATGTGTTTGTATGGTTACCAACAGGCTATGGCAAGAGTCTTTGTTATCAAGCCTTACCATTTCTGATGGATTTCAAAAAAGGTCTCGTGGACACCGAAAACCGATGCGCTGTGTTAGTGATAAGTCCATTGATTGCTTTAATGATAGATCAAGTGAAAAGCCTCAGGATAAGGGGAGTTAGTTGTAGTATCGTAACATCAAGTGGTGGTATTGAGGAGGAGCTGATTGCGACAGACAGCAGCCTCTTGAATGATTCTCTATTCTTTTGCACACCAGAAGCTTTGGTGCGATCAAAATGGAGATATAATATTGAAGATAAAAACGTTTCTGAGAGGATAGTAGCCCTAATCGTTGATGAAGCTCATTGTGTTTTGAAATGATAAGCAGTGTTAATTCATGCGTGTACAGTAGTCATAGTGTATTGAAACACCTACTCTACCTGTGTTTTATTTCCTTAGGAGTAAGGACTTTCGGCCATCTTTTTCCCGTCTTGCTGAGGTTCGTTCCCTCATCCCACCTGGTACCCCTTGTATGGCCTGCACAGCCACAGCTACTAAGAGTGTTCATGAGGAGGTAGTCCGGAGTCTAGAGATGAGTGGTTGCGTGTGTGTCAGTGTGTCACCTGATAGACCCAACATCTTCTATGAAGTCAAACGACGCATGGACATTGAATCAGACTTTGCTCATCTTGTTGGTTCCCTTCAAGCCCAGCTCATTGATACACCTCGATTTATCGTGTATTGTCAGTCACTTAACACCTGTTCAGATTTGTTTGCTCACTTCTTATTCCATCTTGGTCCTGCATCTTGCTACCCAACTGGTGCTGCCGAGGTCAGTGACAACCGCCTATTTGGAATGTACCACTCATGTACCCCACAGTACAACAAAGATATCATTCTGGAAAGTTTGCGAGATCCGAAAGGTGTAGTTCGTATTGTATTTGCTACAATAGCTCTAGGGATGGGAATTGATCTTCAGAACATTAACACTATTATTCACTATGGTGCTCCTAGAAGCTTAGAAGATTATTTTCAGGAGAGTGGACGAGGAGGGCGAAATGGCAGCGACGCTCAGTCTGTTGTATTTTGGAAGCCACGTGATTGTCCTATTAAAGCCAAACCATCTACCACTCACGACCAGGAGCTCATTGATGTTAGGAACTATTTGGAGAACACTTCAGAATGTAGAAGGAAGATTCTCCTAAAGTATTTTGATTTCACGTTCGCTACTTCAAGAGTGGAGGGCTCTAAATGCTGTGATGTGTGTGCCGGCATACCGAAATGAAATGCATGGTAAGTGGTACTAAAATTAATATGGATAAATTGTGCATGATCTAATGATTATTAAATTTTTATTGTGATTGTGTTAAGTGATGATGGTTGGAACATGTACTAAAATTATGATAATAATATTATGACCATGGCACTCGCTAACTTTGTTCTTCTTCAGCATCTCCATCTACACTCTCATCATCATCACTATCACCTTCACCGTGCATACACCTCCTATACTTGTAGTAATCTTTTTTTCTTTTTCTCTATCCAGCTTAGTGTCTTTTGGATATCCCACTTGTGCAGAGGATCCAAGTGAAGCTTTGGGAATACACTATGTTTCCGTCCTTGAGTTGGGTCCTAACCTTACAGAGAAATCACTTCAGAGAGCGGCTCGTAGTGTATCCACCCTCCACTCCATAATATGTGCAGCTTTTGACAAACAATCTGGTGTTCCACATGGTACAGTTGCACATTCAACTCGATCGGACACACAAGACGTTATCAAGGTGGCAAACACTGTTTTAAGCAACCAACTCCTCACCCCATGTTCTGAATAATATGTTTTACCAGCTTGTTAATGTGCTCATTGTAGAGATCGCATGGTATATTGTTGCCCATTCCTCCTTTTGAATTAACAAATCTGTGCCACATTACTTGGTGAGCAGCATTAGGGGATAGAGTAGCGTTTATCTGAAACTGAATATTCAATGCTGCTAAACTGTATTTTGTGCAGCTAGCAGTTTGGAAGTGTGGCATAAATAACTTCCAACATCGTGTCATTCTTTTTCCATCACCATTACCCCATCCATCTCTAAATTCCACGACTAAGCTTCCATAATGGCACAAAACCCGTGCGTAATTATAGCATGTATCACCACTATCAGAAATCTCACCAGGAACAATAAACGCTGAGTCCATCAATGTTAGCCTATCTACCACATTCCTGGCTATATCCTCATCAAATTCTCTTTTCTTTTGTGGATCAGCTGTTAATATACCTTGGGGATATCTGATAGGACCATTAACATCAGTGATGCCCAAGATCTCACAAGCACATGCTATCCAGTGTCCCTTGACAACAGTGGTGAGAAAGTCGATGGTTGCATCAACCTCTTTCTTAGGGTCATTCGAGACTGATGTCCGATTTAGCTTGTTTCTGAAAAACTTGAGCGTTCCATGGTTGCTAGCTGAATCACGATAGAGGGTCTTCCAAATCACCTAATAAAAATAATGACACTTACACACAAGTACAATGAATGTATACATGCGTGTATATTATGGGCCTATGTATCTATTGTGTATAAATTAATGATACATACTTTATGATTGATTTTACATACCCCGAGTAGGCTCACTAAGCAATGCCAATCTTCGACCACTGATTCTAATATCTGCAGACGTTCCCTTGTTGTGTTTCCACACATCATATGCTTTTGCGAACCTAGATGACGCTCATACGTAACCTGATCTCCTCCACTTAAGATTCTCCTTTCTTCATTATAATCACTGCCAAGGTATTCCTGCATGGTGTTCATGATGGCAATCATATCAGCATGCTTTGTTTCATTCTTCATCAAGACGTCTAATACCACCACTTCTGACTTCTTTGACATTTCGGTTGAGTATTCATGAGGGATATGCTTTGGTATGGCTTTGCTGAAGGGAGTCAGGCCCTCGAGGTACTGAGTGAGTACTCGACTAATGATAATGACAAGGTCAGCCTTCACTTTGCTGACATCTTCACAAGTTGGCAAGAAGTTGGTAGAGGGTACTTCAGATAGCTTTGATATGTGACCACTGTGAGAAAGAGCAGGAGCAGGTGTGCGGCTTTTGCCAATGAGGACACTATACATGTGTAACATCTCTCCTTGGTTGTCAGATCGGACATCTCGTACTTTCTGCTTCTTGTCCACATTGTCTCCCCAGAACTTCACAACTGCTCCATCTTCAATCCACTGCCTAAGGGGTATTGTATGCATACTGCTCACTTGCTCCATCAAGGAAAGTGTTGCTGGGTAGCTAATGGCCACATTAACATGGTTGAGTCGATCATAAACCTAGAGAAGTTTTAATTGTCATGAGGGTATGCCATAAGTACATGTTAATTTCATTAAATGTCATGGTGTTGGTTCTAACTACTACAGCTCAATTCTGTGGTGTGGTTTACACTTTGTACCTTTTTCTCACAATGACAGGAGTACATTAACAGTGAGAGGACTGACTGGACTCCACACATTTCCCTGTTTCTCTCTTTGAGAATGACTGCAGTAGCCATACAGATTGCTGGATGATGTATGGCACCAACCTTGCTCTTGTTTCGGTGATCATTTCGTCCGGCAATGGAGGAAAATGCTTTGAATAGGAGTGGTGCTCGGGACTCCAGCTCACTAACTAACACAGACCAGTTGAAATCAATAATTTGAGTGAGAGGCATCTTTCTAAACAAGGAGCTGTTTCCAGGAGATTTCCGACACAGGTTTTTACACTCATCATTGATGGCATCTAAGCACAAGGAGAACAATGAGTCGTGTACGTCATTTGAGACCATGATGGCCTTAGCTATTGATGGAGCGTGTCCACCAAGTAAGTGACGTGCCACCTTGCCTTCATACTCCCCCAGCATCTTTGTGAATGGACCTCGAGTTGGAGTAGATACTGTGACCTACATGCATGATATTGTATAGTACATCATAGTACCAAGAGTGTATTAAATTAGTATCGTACAATGTTTCTTACTGTCACTCTCTTTTTTGCCAATTGTTGATTTTCACCTGTGTGTAAATTAAGTGATGCTATAATTAATTGGTTTATTTTATGTAGTAAGCTAGTGTTCTAACTTGTGTTCCGAGGTGTCAGTGGTGTTGGTGAAGCAGCTATCATTGCAGGAGGTCGACAGCTTTGGTCACTAGTACTTGTTTGTGACACTGAAGGTGTTTCATTTGAAGAAGGGCCTACTCAGATGACATAGTAATTATTATCATGTATTAAGGCTATTTGATGTATGCATCTCACTGTTGAATTCTAATCTCTTTCTGGATAACTTGGACCTGGGTCTCTCCCTGGCAGTGTCTGGTGATACTCCGATGTCACTACTGGTGCACTTTGGTCTCTTCAGTGGGCCTCGAACTCTCTCCAGGGCAGATCTAGAACAACTAGCTAGTTCCTTAAAAGCCTTCAGATCTGCAGCAGCTTTCTCAAGCGACACTATCCGCACCTTGCACTTCTGGTAGATATATATAACTGGAGAGCCCATCACGATCACTGACTGGAACACTTAGTAGATTTTCAATTCTGGAAGGCCACTGGTGCTGCCATGGGAGCCTGTTACACTAAATAGACTCACGGCTCTTTTGCTCGCCACTAGATCACGACATAGCCTACAACTTCGAGTGCTGCTAGTGGACGTCATCCCTGCTGCCAAGCGTTAAGTTCAGCGACCGATCATGCACAGGCTCGCGCGCGGTACCGCGGGTTACGTTTGTATGTAACCGCGCCACGCGCAAGTACGTACGTACGTCATCACCAAGACCCAGCCCCTCACGTACGTCATTGGCGATTATTGCATAAGAGAATTGAGTAGTTAATTAAGCGCATGCGCGAACGGTGTGTACCAGGCGCTCTTCCCCCTCCCCTTTTTCGAGCGCCTGGGTACGAGGCTAAAAGTCGGTAGACTCCATAAGTCCCTAGGGGTCTTCATTTGCGCAGAAGTTACAGACACAGTTTCAAAAGATATGGTACAAATCCCCAACCCTCGGGACAAATCATCATGATATCAAGCCCCTTACAATATCCCCTACCTGCCCCGACTTGGGGTAGGTGGGGCACAATGATAGGCGTATTAACGTTACCGCTACAGTGCCATAGAGCGGAAAAAAACCTGGAGACTGATTCTAGCATAGTTGCCACCCTGGGGAGAGGCAATGGTGTCCATTTTTGATTGTGTCGGATAATGGGACTGGATTTACTAGTTGTGAATTTCAAGAATTTCTGAAGAGGGATACAATCATTATCCGACTGTGGCACATCACTATTGCACCCTATCATCCAGCTAGCAATGGTTTAAGCAGAGCGAGCAGTGCAGGTACTAAAGGACGGACTTAAGAAAAGTACAGATGGAGATATAGCTAGAAACCAGACTAGCTAGCTAGCTTGTTTCTTATTCACTACTGGACTACTCGGAGTCCACACACAACTACAGCTAGGAGTAACTCCTGTGGAATTACTTATGGGAAGAAAACTCAGGTCTCATCTTGATTAATTTTACCACAGCCAGATTTATCTTCACGTATTCTGGCACGACAGGCAACTCAGAAAACTGAACATGAAAAATGTTCCCAGAAAGAGGACGTTTGAGGAAAATGATCAAGTGTATGTACGCAATCTCAGTGCCATCTGTGGCTGCTAGAGCCGGAAGTGTTCATTTAATATCCTCCATGGACCGGAAGCCGAGCCGGAAGGGAGGAGCCAGCCCACGCCCAAAACAGCACCACCCTGTGCCTCAAGGACCACCATTCTCAATCAAGTGCCGATTGGCCACCGGATGTCCACCGGAAGCCCACAATTAATCCCAATTAAAACACACAGCTTCCTCAAGGCCAAAACACACACAAACACTTCAAGGCCGTTCTGCCACACCGCCCACACAAGAGCTCACCTCATTTCCTGTGTGGGCGGAGTAACAACACGTCATCGCAACCACATCCGCTTTAAACCATCGTCAGCTTCCGTCCAGCCGTACAGTCCCCTCTATCGCACCGGCGTACAGTGGCTCATTAACTGACATGGCCTCACCTTTGACCTCCTGCCACGCCCCCAAAGCCTCCTGGCCGGGTTCAAAGGTCACCACCGCATACGGGACACGCCCACCTATCGCCACGGCCAAGTTCCAGGCCCCGATGTCCAAGCACTGGCCTGTGAAGCCACGCCCAATAGGAAGCAACAAAACCTGCATTAACGCACACGCACACACTCCACACAGTGTCAGGAACACGCCCACATGCTTAATTAGGCCTAATTAACTTTTTTTAAGGAGACCACACACTAAGCAGAAAAAAATGTCCGGAGACCTCCACATAGTCAAGCTGGATGCATAGTGGAGCCATACAATGCAAGCAGGCAGCCTATACTTCAATTTTGATGAAATTGGGTAAAGGTCGTCACGTTTATGTGCGCGCGTGGCCCCGCCCCTCACGTAGCGCGTGGGCGGAAAACATTGCAAACGCATGGCTTCCCTATACAAACATAATATGGGTAAACACTTAAAGTGTGATATCTTTAATTCTAAGGTGTGAATCAAAATTCCGCTTCCAAGAAATTTCCAGGTGCGATCCATTCTGCGTGCTCATATGAATAGTTTGTCGTGAATGGTACATTATTTAATTACATTAAATTCTTTTTTTTTTCAAGGAGACCAGAACACTAAGCAGAAAAAAAAATTGTCCAAAACCACCACATAGTTGAGCTGGATGCATAGTAGAGCCATACAATGCAAGCAGGCAGCCTGTACATCAATTTTGACCAAAGTGGGTAATGGTCGTCACGTTAATGTGCGCGCATGGCCCCGCCCCTCACGTAGAAAACATTGCAAATGCATGGCTTCCTATACAAACATATGGGGTAACTTCAAAGGGCCGTAACTTTAATTTTAAGGCGTGAATCAAAATTTCCCAGGGTCAAATCTCTAGTTTCGACCCATTCTGCGTGCCCATGTAAAAATTATCTCCCCAAGTGCTCCCAAACCCCCCGTGAATTTTTATTTCATTTTTTTTTCTACTTAGTGTTTAACAAGGAGACCAGAACACTACTAAGCAGAAAAAAATTGTCCAAAAACCACCATATAATCGAGCTGGATGCATAGTGGAACCATACAATGCAAGCAGGCAGCCTAAATTTCAATTTTGCCAAAAAAATTGGTAAAGGTCGTCACGTTTATGTGCGCGCGTGGCCCCGCCCCTCACGTAGCGCGTGGGCGGAAACATTGCAAACGCATGGCTTCCCTGTACAAACATATGGGGAAACTTCAAAGGGCCGTAACTTTAATTGTAAGGTGTGAATCAAAAATCTGTCCGGTCAAATCTCTAGTTTCGACCCATTTTGCGTGCCCATGTAAAAATTATCTCCCCAAGTACTCCCAAACCCCCCATGAATTAGATTATTTATTTAATTATTTAATATGCTTTTTTTCTACTTAGTAATAAGTAATAATAAAGTATATTATAATTTTTTGTCGTTGCGGTTAATAGTTAAGAAAGAATGCTTTGATCTTGCTTTGATGTGGGCAATTACCGGTATTTTCTTCAGGGGCCACTTCCGGTCGCCAATTACACGCGCATAATCATCCCTGGCCGATTCTGGACACGCCCACCTTCGACCAAAAGCACTCGTATGGCCTCTTCGGCCACGCCCCTTCACGATTCGCTATTTGAATTAGCCAATCCTGACGCTCACGCCCACGCACTTTAATGCTACCTTAATTAATTCATCTATACCATACTTTAAGAATAATTTCTGGGCTCACATTAATTTTAATAATACATATTAATTTTTTGCTATTTGTGTGTCCATTGCTTTGCATAAATATAATACCGTATAGCGGGTAATTTTCGTGGGTATTAATTTTCGTGGAAAGTCCGAAAAGGCCCCCAAAATTAATTTTCGTGGTTTTAAATTTCGTGGCAGCAATCAGTTCAGGGGCGTGGCACCCGGCAAAGTGATGATGTAATCGATACACGCGTTCGATCTCGCTCGCGATCTTCTTTGTAATACTACTACAAAGACTTGGACAAATAGCATGAGATAGAAGAATATTAGTGTCTAAGACGCTATCAGCTGGATGATAATGGCTACTGTCACTTGCAAACGCCACGATGTTTATGGCCACGCCCATCGTCACGGACTCATATCACCGGTACCGTAGGCATTAATTTTCGTGGGTGGAAATTTTCGTGACTGCCAAGTCAACCACGAAAATAACGAAAATTAGCACCCCACGAAAATTACCCGCCATACTGTATTACATTTAATAATAATATACAGTCGTTCATTGATAATAGTATTATGTAATCATTCACCACTTGCCATGCATGAGGCAGGGGTTGTAGTGTCGTGGTTAGTGAAAGTCGCCGTTAGTAAAATGACAATTATTATTATTATTATTATTATTATATTGTGAAACACACCACTTAAGGTGCAAACAGCAGAACATAATAAGAATTACAGTTATTGACTAGAGCTCAAAAGATAGTCAGCAACAGTTCGACCATCACCAGTACAATAGACACCAAGGCGCTTATACTGCAGGATATGTTCCCATTTGAAATCACATTCAGACTTTTCCTTGTCAGTACACTTAGGGCAAATCCATTCCGCTCTTTCACCCCAGGAGTGAGCGTAAGTACATCGACTTCGTCTGCAAGTACCGTCGAGGTGAAAACGACAAAATTCACACTTATCGACACCAGAAGCAATTGCTCCATTATGAAGAACAGGGATTAAGACATCCTTGTATCTAGAATTCCAGTTGATAGTTTCACCATTTCTACCTTCATAACGAATAAAAGAGCCCGGTCTATCAGACAGTTTAGTAATGGATCCAAGGTCAATCTTATCAGGAAGGTTACCACCACTAACTGATTGTGCCTGGCTTTCCAGGCTCTCAGTGGTAGGGTTCAAGCTGCAATCTCCTGCAACCTGAGTAGTCAACTCCAGGTCCACAGTAGGCAACTTTGAAGTCTGAGGCCGAACATCCTGACCATCAGAGCAGCTGGACATGGCACGAATTTCCTGCTACCTGAGAAGACATCTCCGAGTCCACAATAGGAACAGCTGGGGGCAACTTTGAAATCTGAGGTCGGGTTTCCTGACCATAAGAGCCCAGTGAAGAACCATCAGGCATAGTACCAGCTGTCTTTATGTGAGATTGTGCAATCCTACGAGAAAGAAAACGTTGCAAACGCTCTTGACTCCTCTTCAGTCTTGACGGGGAGGCCTTCTTGCGGCGCTTCTGACTGGTTGAACTGTTCTGAATTGAACTGTTCTTAATGGAGCTCACCTTTTCAGGGCCACTAAGATTCTGCAACTCAGGATCAATCTTCCAGACAAGCTGTACAAGAGTTCCTTTAGCATTCTCCTTTATTGTCCAGGAAAGTTGCTTTCCTGAGCAGGAAGCAGCCTGAATACAAGCTACAAGAAGCTCAGGTAGATTTAGAGTAGCTTTGTCGACCATAGCAATATAATAGTTACATGCCGCGGCTAACGCGAGTGCAATATTCAACCGTATTAAAATTCCAAAGTCTGTGGTGGCCGAGAGTGTCACTTTTTCGTGTACGGTTCCGCCTCCTGAATAAGAATTCGGATCCGGTTCCGGCTCCGAAATGAGACTGCGGTTCCGGTTCCGGCTCCGAAATATGACTGCGGTTCCGATTCCGGCTCCGAAATCAGAATACGGATCCGTTCCCGGCTACGAAATGAGACTGCAGTTCCGGTTCCGGCTCCGAAATATGACTGCGGTTCCGATTCCGGCTCCGAAACCAGAATACGGATCCGTTCCCGGCTACGAAATGAGACTACGGTTCCGGTTCCGGCTCCGAAATCAGAACACGGATCCGTTCCCTAATTAGGTTTACGGTTCCGGAATGGTAACACGGATTCTGCTCTCTAAGGAGTACGCGCAGATATCGTCCTTGTTTCATTGATGCCCCATCCCAGTTGGCGAGTCAGTGACTATTATTTCACCGGTCGTGCAAGGGCCAAATAGTCGCTATTGTAAAATACTGCTCGAAGCAACGAAGGGAGCCTGCATGAGTTTAACTCACTAACTTCTACTGTTCTTTCTGACAGTATTGTGCTCTCATATCATAAAATTAATCATTAGCTATAGTAGAGGGATCGCACTTGGACGTACATACTGGTAGCACGATTGCGCGATTGAAGGGTGTGGCTCAACACGCATGCTCATAGCGTTCAGTTCATGGACGATTTAGGCTACTCCTGATTAGACTAATCATTAGTTATTTCCACCCGCGTACTTTCTACGATTTCTAGATTATAGTGTATTAGTATACCCGCTTTATCTCATTGTCTAACAGTAGCTTTGGCATGCGTCGTTAGCGCGTAGAGTGATAATGGCAATGAACTGCCCGTCCGCATGCCCCATGCAGGCTTTCTGATGAAAGAGGAAAGAATGAATCGTAATTATTGAAGTTGCCTTAGCTATAGCACAGATGCTATGCTATCCTGGACGGAAACAGGGCCGAAAACTATTTCGGGACCGTATCCGTGTTCTTATTTCGGAGCCGGAGCCGGACCCGCACCCTTATTCCGGAACCGGAACCGGACCCGAACCCCCATTCAGGAGCCGGAACTGTGTCCGTGTTCTTATTTCGGACCTGGAACCTCCTTCTTATTCAGGAGCCGGGACCGTGCACGAAAAACTGACGCTCTCGGCCACCATAAAAGTCCGTATGCCCGCGCTAGCAACCCGAAATCCCTGCGAGGGCGGGGTCTGGGGACGAGACTAGTATCACCGAGTATCGCGCCTATGTTTTTGAGTAAATCTAAGGATGAGCGCCTATAACTCAGCTCAGAGTTAACCTCGAATCCAGGCTCTAAGCCTGGGTTCGAGGCTACCTACTTGTGTGTGTCTGTCTGTCTGTTACCACGCTAACTCGATCAGTGCTACATACTACGTTTCAACTTTGCGAGTCCAAATTGCGATGTTATAAGGTTCCTTATGGCGTTCCAAACTCATGATTTGTGTGGATTTCGTAGATAACTCATTTGCTGATTCCATAGATCATCACAGATCATAGATAGATTCTAAGCTTCTTGACTTTCACCGATCCCGGCCAGCTAACTTTTTAGAACGCAGGGTATGTCGCGCTATATACGGCATAGGCCTAATAGTTACCCCGCGCGCATGCGCAAGGGGTAAAGCAATTGTCTGTCGTCGTTGTCGTTGTCGTCGCTGTCGGCACGAAAATCGCCAGATCTCGCGTTCTAGGCATCTGTGCGTGCTGTAAGCACAACCAATCGGTAGATATCGGTGAAAAACCGATTTGTACGCGCTTTGAATTGCTCAAAAAGGCTTACTAGTGCTACAAATCGTGCATTTTCTGTTCAGCATGCCTGTGGTTTATCGACCACACCCATTCTTTAGCATAATAGTGTGCTTATGTGACTGCGCATGCTCAAGCTCAATGTTGGAAAGGGTCGTCAAGTCATAAACCTACTGCAGAGTGTTGCTCTACAGCTTCATCGGCTACAGAGCGCGAGCTCTAGTTATACGCATGCGCGAGGGTTACGAAGGCGGGGTCATATTAAGGATGAAGTTGGCGTTGAGCTGGGTTGGCTGAGTGGCTGGTACTGGTGGAGCGGTAGTCATGGATTCGAATCCCGCTTGATCTTTGGATTTTTGTCTTTCACTTCAAAAATTTTCTAAGCTTTTTGGCGGGCTAGTTTGCCGATACTCGAAGCGCAAAAAATTTTATATTGGACAGGCAGTACTGCTCAGTGCTTGCGCGCCGAGGGTTTTGCACTATAGTGCTTCATAAATTTTGTGAATGAAATTAAGCTAGATTACAGTAATAGGAAAGTAAAACACTGAATAATGAATAACCAATAGTATATATAAAAATTAAGTATTTACAATGGTATCACATAGCAGGCATAATTATTATTATTATTTATTAGTAACCTCATTTTAATAACAATATCATAGTGATCAATATTTAATGCCAGACTCCTCTTTTGTCCCGGCCCCTACTAGCCTTCGAATGTCTGGTACAGTAGAACTTCCGAATAACGGACACATTGGGAGCAGGGCTTTTGTCCTTTATATGGAGGTTGTCCCTTTACAGAAGCGGAGACAATTTACATAATAATATAATATAGTCTACACATTATGATAGCTATATAGCTAGTTAGCATTGACTGGAGAAAAAATCAACAGGAAAGCAGGATATGAGCTGGATTTGAATCTACTTCAATATAAGTACTGTGTATACACTTGAATTGTATCATGCATTGATGCATTAATAGTCTCTCCCGAGACCCACCTTCAAGATAGCACCCCTCCTACAAAGGGGGAAGGGCCTGGCTAGGCTATCATGATTACGTCACTGGCCGCGAAAAGGGGTGTGGCTTCCTGGCCGTCCGCTATTTTGAAGTAAAATTATACTGAGAGGTTCAATCGGGTCCGAACAATCCGTCCGTTATAGAGAATTGAGAGGTTGTCCGCTCCTCGGAGGTTCGTAATGTACTAAGTCTATGGCAAATTCAATCCGTTCCATAGCGGTTGCCCGTTATAATATTATAGTGGGTGGTCGCTCCTGGGAGGGTCCGTTATGAGAAGTTCCACTGTATGTGCATGTGTGATATGGGACCCCCCATGTTGCTGGCTATAGAGTGGTGTTAAATCCCATTCACGTGATACAGGGATCAAGTAATAATATTCAAGTACAATAAAGACACCCACCCATAGGCTAGCTATCGAAATGGGGGTCAGGTCGTCATGCACAACTTTACTTAAAGGATTTGAAAATCCCATGGGTTGTATACATGGGATTAATTTAAGTCAAGGATCCCATGGGTTATACATGGGACTGAATTAAGTCATCTACTCCACGTGCTACACATGGGATTGTTTTAAGTAACTTAAATTACCAATTTATTAGACGTATAGCTACCTTAACTATTATCAGGGAATATCGTAAGTCAACTTTCGTAAAGTCTAAAAAGTGTATAAAACGCCAAAATTTGAACTCTGACTTAAAATAATTAATGTTCCCAATAAGATGTCTTAGGTAGACTTTGTCTGGCCACAAGCTTATACTAGGTCCACTTGCAATTGATCATACAATTATGTGCCGCATGAAAATTTTACACAGCAAATTCTGGAGATATTTTCATGCAGCTATACATATTAAACAGCAGATTCTATTAATAATTACATTATATGGTTATTTTGGAAATGCACACCGTGCAGCCATCAAGGTGGCTGCTTTGCTCCAAACATTGAACATGTAGAATTGAGTGCAAAAATGTATGTATGTTCATGGACATGGAGATATGCATGTACAGACCACAATGTATCCTAAGAAACTCAAAACTATATAATGCAGTTCCCAGTAAAAACACTAGTCATATTATTATTCTATCTAGCTAGGGTGTGTCCTTCTTGAGTTTCTCTATAATCCTGTGCCACTCGGACAGTGGGATAGTTCCACGCTTGCCACTGTCACCTTTACTGATTTCATGTGCAATACGTTGCTCACTAGATGCTGCTTCTTCACGATCAGCTTTCACCTTGGCGTGGTACTGTAAAACGATGTCGGATAACTTTTGTTTAGAAGCTGAAATTTTCTTCCCTTCATCTTCTTGATCCACATTCAACATCTTATCAAGCAAATCAGCTCGAACACTTTGGATATGATTGGATAGCATCTGCCAACGTGATCTGGCTGATGCTTCTGGTGCTGATGTTTGCGCATCCTCATAGCTTCGAATTCCTGGCAGCCATACTTTGTGAGAGTTACCTTGCATTGCATTCTCTTCATCCTCTTCTGAATCATCCTCTTTGGAGGTGTCTTCCTTAGATCTGTCTCCCTCTATTCTGTTTAACTCTATATCCATTGAACCCTTTCTGGCTTCCTCTGCTGTGGGCAAGAATTAGGCATTAGTCACGTACCAACTTATACAATCATCGAGAGTCATACATGAAAGTAGAACAATATACGTAGCAGTAAAGAGTCCTTCTATATACACAGCCTACTACACATTTTTATACCCATTTTATATTCACCTGGACTGACGCATCCTTTCTTATGATGGTTCTCCTTTCTCGTACATGTACATGTAAGTTTAACACCAGTTAATCTACATTTTTTGTCATAATATCATAATACATAACAAATTAAAGTTGTTGTGGAGAATTGCTTGTCATATTATACTTACTTTGCTTTGAGTTTAGAGATGAACGTGGCATAATGGGTAGTATGCTTTAGCCAGTTAACAAATATGGCCAGAAACAAGTAAAAGACTGTGAAAGCCAGCAAAACCTTCACACAATATATGACATTTAGATGGTTCACATAATTATAGACAGTCACACAAAGAGGTCAGCTAGAAATTTATACTCACTGTGAGGTGAAGATAGGGATTGATGTTGTCAAAAAAGAACTGGTTTAGAATGTAAGGTCCAGAAGAGATGTAGCACTCCAGCTGGTTGCCTGTGCAGTCAGTTTGGAACTCAGACAGCACAAAGAAAGCTATGGAAGAGAGACCAAAGTAGTTAGGATTGATGTAGACCATCCAGCGGTACCTGTATAGTAAAGCAACAGAACGTGAGCTATAACTCTCATCTATGGGAAGTTTTCTTGTAAGACTCACCCCCAGTGCAGTACACCAATAGGGATGAAGAAGCCACAGGTGAATCCAGCAACAGCTGAAATAATAGGAGAGAGACGAAATGCTATCCCTGGAAAGGCACAGATGAGGGCAGTGAGAAGCGCTATCCAAGTCTGATTCAGGGCAATGTTGACAAGAAGGACTTGAAGGTAAACAAACAAATCATAAGATTTATGGTTCACCAACTATGCATAGGGATAAATGTGTGTGCATACATGTGTGTGTGTGTGTGTGTGTGTGTGTGTGTGTGTGTGTGTGTGTGTGTGTGTGTGTGTGTGTGTGTGTGTGTGTGTGTGTGTGTGTGTGTGTGTGTGTGTGTGTGTGTGTGTGTGTGTGTGCGTGTGCATGTGTGTGTGTGTGCACATGAGTGTATGAGTGTGTGGATATGTTGAGTGTGCATGCATGGGTATAATATAATTATGATGTATAAGAGAAAAAGAGAGAGCTTACCAAAAAGTAGATCACTGCTACTGCTATGACAACAGGAAAAAGAGCAAAACATGCAAATCGTATGAAGCCCTGAATCACAATCTCAAATCCAACATGTCCAACACCATCAGCTTTTTCAAAGCGATACAGGTCTAATGCTCGTTGGTAGTACAGATACATTGCTGGGAACATGAATAGGGCACTTGCTGTTGAGAACACACACATCCCAGAGACAACTAGAAGAGCTTGATTTACTTGTATGTATGTTGTGCCTGACAGAAAAGAGATTGGGGTAAATTACAGAATATTCATTATATAAGTTTCCATCCATGATATTTATGTCAAGACAGCTAACTTTCATGATCAACAGTAGATTCAGGACTCCCGTACTATTTCTGTTTTACTTTATACAGGATGCATTATAGGATGTATCAGCTAATTTCTAGCTGAAGGCAACCATGGATGCCTATGTTTCTACACTCCCCTCGTATGGAAATATAAATAAACTAACCAAGAGTAAATCCAAAGATGAGGAACATAATTGGCAGGAAGAGCAGAACCATAATCGTAGCTCTCTTGTCTGCTCTAGCCTCCAAAACAGCCATCCGAGTAAATGCAGAACTTCGTTTGCCACTGTTGTTAGCTATATTATTATTCGTACCTCCATCTTCTGTACATCCATCAGGCAGGTCTGTTGTTGCTTGGCTACTGTTTCTCCGTGTTCAGAGTAGTACACTGATTAACCAACTTAATGCATTTCTGAGGTACTCACCTTGCAGATTTGATTGCTTTCTTAACAGACTTTGCCTGCTTTGAATTCTGATAACACTCTACAAATAGCTGACATATTCTTGGATTGCCTAGCATGTCCATGATCAAGTCTGTGAGTGATTGATGAAGTTAAGTATTATAATATTCATGTGTGCTATAACTTTTAATCACCTGCTGGATTGTGATCATCTGCTAGAGAAAATAGAACTTTCTTATGACGTAGATATCTATCAGCTAGAGCATTCACAAACACTTTATATGCATTTTTAGGAGCATCATGATAGGATACCTGCCAGTACGTACATGCATGTACAGTAAGTCATAACAAATGTGTAGTACTTAGTGAATATTTTTTATTACTTTTCCATTAGAGAGTAGGACAAGCTTGTGGAACATGTTGAAGATCTCCATGCGAGGCTGGTGGATGGTGAGGATCACTGTGCGGTTGGATGCAGCCAGCTTGTCCAGTTGTTTCAACAGCTTTAAAGATGCAGTAGCATCAAGACCTATTATTATTGTAGTATAATACCTATCTTTCACATACGTAGCTATTCTTTTTTGTAGAATTATTCACCAGAGGTTGGCTCATCAAGGAAGATGACGCTTGGAAGGTTTAGTAACTGGAGGGCAATAACCAAACGTTTCTTCTGACCACCACTTATGGCTAGCCCGGTAGCTCCACCCACTTTTTTCTCAGCAATCTTTAGCAGACCAGTCTGTGTGTGTGAATTAAGTATTATTACAACAAAATACAGTATCTACTATACAAGCACATACCATTTGCATAACCTGTTCCACTCTTTTAAATTTCTCATCAAGATTAAAACTTACAGGTAGTTTCAACTGAGCGGCTAGAGTGAGGTTTTCTCTCACTGTCAGCTCCTCATAGTAGGGTGTGGCCAACTGGAGGACATAGCCAGTGTTAGAATTGTACCATTCAAGGTTATTATCATCAAGTATTTTTCCGTTGATATAGATCTTTCCCTGCAAGTAAGATCGTCAGAGTGTGGTTTACTCTATTTAAATTTACTGAACCTTTCCCAACAATGTTGTATATTCATCTAAACTTAACCTTAAATCCAGACTTTCTACGTCCAGCCAGAAAGTCAAGAAGTGTTGTCTTGCCACTACCTGATGGTCCCATTATGCCAACCAAGTCTCCAGGGTTGAAGTACACGGAAACTTTATCGAGAATAACATGTTCACCTTGTCTTTCCTGTCCCAGATCCTTCATCTATAGCATATTATTATATGCATGCAATATATGCCATGTAGACATTAAGTACTCAGCCTACTCGAGAATTTAACATCACCGGTCCGCCCCATTGTTCCTGTGTTCTCAGAGGCTTTTTGTTTGGGGGGGGAGGGGTGTTGAGGTGGATCCCATTATGTATTAGCTACCACATAAACACACTAATTTTCTGCAAATTTGAAGTATGATAGCTATTATATAGTACAGCACAAGCTGAGATCTCAAAAAAAAAATCACACTCCAGTCACTGGTAATGGCATGGTCAGTACTATAACATCATATATGCATCTATGGTGGTGCATGGTTGTATACATGCATTTCTACATGTACATCATGGATGCAGAATATGCAAACCTAGGATTTGGCAGCCATGCATCATGTCAGGCCCCATTCACAAAACTCCCTGTATACCTATCCGAAGGCTTCTCCCATTAGGTAAATGATCCACTAGACAAAAATATGGATTTCATGCATAGCTATAGGAAACGTGTAGGATAGGGAAAAATTTCCAAAATTATGTTCTATCCTCTGACAAACATGTGTAAGAAAGCTCATGTTTGGTAAACACGACATAAGGAAATCTTAGTGTTGGTCCAGTGTGAATTGGACTGATGCCCGGCATGCATGCACCTGTATATATACTAGCACCACTCCCTATAGAGTAGAGTAGATCCCTGATCAATTTTTCAAGCAAACTTATGTAACAGTAGTGGTGACCTGTGGCAATAGCAGTTGTTCCTCTGAAGTTAAATATAGCGTGACAAAATCTGTCTCATCTTCTGACTCATCCTTGAAAGTTTTTCCTTCAGTGGGCTCAACTGAGTAGCTGAGGTCAAGGCATGATACAGATATCATCTGTAGACATGCATGTGTATAATAATATGTGTGTGTGCATGTTTGTAAGTGTGGTTGTGCACATCACATCTGTAGTCTGTACCATAGGTATAAACATCACTGAGTGCAACTTAGTGCCTCACACAAACGAACATCTTGAACTGAACTAAACTAGCTATATCGACACACCGACAAACTGACTCATCAGTATAACAGTGCTGAAATATTAGCTGTATATGCTATAGTTTTATGTTGTACAGTTAATATCGCAAAGACCGTGTGATATAACTGATTGACCTTTGCTGACTTGTCTCATGAGCTTTTGACATTAATTTTGCTGGTGTATCCTAGCCTGTTAACTGCATGTTTCTCAGCGATCTCGTTCCTGCTGTCTATGATTATGAAATCATGGAGGTCAGCTCTTTTTGACGTTCAGCAAATCTACTATGCAGAGCTAGCAGGCTGGAAACGAGACTACCATGTGGCTTGCGCATGCACAGCACTGGTAGTTTCTTAGTGATTATGTGTATGTACATGTTGTCTATGGAGTAGATTCAACTAATTAATGTATGACATTTATTCACCTTCTTTGTAGAAAAATCAGTACTGCTCTCATTCTGAGATGATTCAAGAAGATTTTTCTGTTTTTTCTCTAACCAATGACGCCAGAAGAAAAACAGAACCTTGATGATCACACATAAAACCGTAAGGCTAGTGATCAGGACAGCAATTAAGATCTTGATCCCAATGTGCCAGTTGTTGGATGTGAGCTCAGTCAATTGGAGCTTATCAGGACACTGAGAGTTGCAGAGGATACCTTGTTGAGCGTGTATGTATAGGTATCATAATATACAAAATTAATAGCAGCATTAAAACTTGGACATGGATATTAGGAAGCACATGTACTGTAGTATCCCAGGTAAGTGCCTACTCCCGGGAAAGCACCCAGGAGCTGCTTTGCAGGGGTGCATGAATGAAATCTATGGTATAAATTTAAACGTCCATGTGTGCAAAACTGTGAGCTATGTAGAAGTGCTCACTGCATGATGCATGCCTACCCAGGAGACTAGCATATAGACTATACGCATGCAAGGAATGGCACAATGTACACATTACCCCATGCAGTGTATTATACCTTGGCAGAGATCAGTATATCCAACAGAACTAGAACTATTGAGATCCATCCATGATGTGAGGGCATCAAAGATGGTAGCTGGATTCCTTGTCAATGAGTGATCAGCAGCAAGAGAGAGTGTGGTCCAGCGGCCAGAAGAGATGGAGTGTCTGTGTACACATCGTATTCAGGTATAGCGAGATTATAATTATTTCTTTTATCCTACCTGAAGGAAGTTGTGTCTCTTGTGAATTCAAAAGAGTCAGAACCAAAGACACTTTGACCATCAGCTCCCCAGAGTGTGGATGTTGCCAGGTAGACATGTTGGAAACACTGGGTCACATAGTAGCTCAAAAATGATACCTGAATTTATTATAGTGTACATGATGCCAACAAGTTCTCTCAATAATAATATGGGTATAGATTGCCATACTGATGTACATGCACAACTCATTACACATACACTGCACCAGGCTCAGGCAGGCATAATGCACATATATAGCACACACTTACATACCTGGGTGGTGACTGTGTCCAGTGTGCTGTTCATTGTTCCTCCGTACTCTCCGATGACCCTCAAAACGTCCAGCACAATACCAACACCACCATTACCATCACCAGTGTTGGATGTCTCTTGCACCGACTCTAAATTGGCTACACTTTCCAGTCCCGGAGTCATAAGGTAAATATCATAGATACTAAATAGGGCAAATGTTGGGGTGTCCTCAGGGTAATACTGCAGCTCTCCATCACTATTTCGTTGAGTCATGATACAGTGAGCTGAAATGCAGCAAGGATATCCAAGACGATCCATATCACTGCAAGCAGCGTTGGACTTCAAAACATCAAGCAGATGTTCATTGATGTTTGTGGAAGAACTAGGTTTTGTTACTCCATTGAAGATGGCCTCAATGCCATCCTGAAAATCAATAAACCAGGCTGAATCAAATAAAACCATCAGTTCAGTGCTAGAGTTTAGTATTTCACGGGTCCACTTGGCATGGTTGACGGCCCCTAGACCTCCCGCACTAGAGCCAGCTAGAATAACCCTGTCTGCGTTCATCATGTCATAATCAGCTAGGAGCTGTTGGATGATGCTCTGAAAGATAATCTTACCACGAAAGGTAAACTGAAGATTCTCACTGTTTGGGTTGAAATTAAAACAACCATTCTGATTGGCTGATGTTGTGTAGTTGAAACAGTCACACTGGGAATCACTCCTCCCAACAGCTTCTGTGTTAGTGGTCTCCTCTCCCAGCCAAACATCACTACTGCAGTAAGGTATGACCACATGGTTATAGCTGTGAAACAGACGGTTCTTTGTTGGATCCGTGTCGAAAATATCTCTTCCTTCAATGGAGGAATTCAGTCCATTCGGAAAGAACTCAGGTACACCTTCAAAACACTTCATTGATGTCATGAGAGGTGATATGACACGAGCTGGATCTCTGTCACTCAGAACAGTTTCATTCCAAGCTCTCGATGGATCAAATGATCCATATGGAACCACCTCAGGAATTCCATCATCGGTGACTTCCTCACGGATCTATAAAAGTCGAGGATGACATGCTCATGCCTTGTTATTGAAGTGGGTGAGGCCACCATGAAACTACCAAGCGATCCTAGCAAGAGAGGGTCTAGCTCGCTAGAAGAGGACAGACTGTTTGGTATGGCTTGGCACTGCAGTCCTTGAAGCCATACCAAATCGAGCTAGTGGCTAGTGTGAACACTGATAATTAGCTAAGTGGTGATTACACGCACCATATATATCCAGTAATAGTGGGCTTGCCTGACAATGAATAAGGGACATTGTGTATGTATAATGGCCTAGCACCATATTAGCCACAGCTATAAGTGCACAAACATGGCATAAGTGTGACATAGTATTATTATTATGAGCTATATTTGAATGAACTCTAACTTACAGTACCTATAAACTGGCCTATTGCCACCACAGTAACTGCATGTGTGCATGGGTATTTTACAATAGGACCCAATTATTATAGCATAATCATATATACCTTCCATGATTAATGGTATGTCAAGTGAATATTAGCTATGAACTTGTCATTAGTCACAGGTAGTACTCACCGTTGGTCTAGTATGCATTAACTTAATATTCATTATTATGTGGTAAGTCTCCTCCCACATGACTGTCTATAACATTCATTACATGTTAGGAAAACATGCTCAGAATTCATGCACATTGAAAAGAAGGAAAAAGTCTTCTCCACATGAATCACGTCAATGTCTACCATATAGCTATATTTGAGAATTCGTAAAATGCTAATTTCTTACATTAGATTGGATCATACGTTGCATTCAATTAACTACCGTATAATATTATTATTATAATGACATTATAGTACTTCTGGAAAGAGGAAAAGATAACTTTGCTCTGATAAACTATTCACAGTGGTCTCTCCATAATATATATTATATGTGAGAGGCCACATCACGTTCCTTTTTTTTTTTTTTTTTTTTTTTTTTTTTTTTTATGGAAACATGTTTATGCATGAGCAAAGGTCATAAGAAGGTAGCTATGTACATAAAATAGCTAATATTAATCTTAGACCCTACACAACAACAATAACAACAACAAAAACAAGAGACTAAGTAAATTAAATGTGCATAGACAAAAAATAAAGAATACAATAATTATTAGTAATTACAGTCGTAAGTTACAAGCAGAAACACATCACTAAAAGAGATGTTTATTTAATGCATGCCTAAATGATGCCAGAGAATTAATGGGGCTGATATCACAATTTAATGAGTTCCACAGGGTAGCAGTTGAAGGGAAGAATGAATTTTTGAAATTATTTGTTCTAGCGAACGGTACAGATAGCTGAATGGTGTTAGCATGACGATTGGGATAGAGGGTAGCTATCCTTTCAAGTGAGCACACTTTGCCGCTTGTAGATTATGCAAACCCATACAACCTCTAACTATTTTGGTAATCTTATTGTTGACCCGTTAACATGCCAATGACCCTGTCCCCTCGATAATCATGGCAAGGAGTAATTCCTGCTCCTATGGTGATGGATACCAATGAGTGAATGGAAAAATCTGTCATCAATGCAATGTGTACGTAGCTACAACCATAGCTAGTAGCTAGATAAAAAAAAACTTGTGTCACCAATAAGAATCCTACCTTTCTGACAAAGAAACGTCTGTTACAGCTCTCTGTGCTGTAGCAGAGTCCTCCACTCTCCAGAAACACCACCCAATTCTTAGAGGATGGATTTTGTCGTATGAAGAATCCTGCTTGAGTGAAGTCATTACAGAGGGCTGTGGAATTCGAAGCAGATGCCCACACCATGTTACTACTGACAGATGTAGTAGAGTTTTGAGCTTGAGTGACTGGCAGCCATGTCGGAGGGCATAAAATGACCACCGCGACAGCCAACAGCAACCGTATTGCCGCTTGTACTCTCTGCGCTTTCATTGGTGCATGAGAAACGCACGGTAGCTAGCTATATCTTACATTGAACTTAATTGGAGTTGACAGCGTCAAATCCTAGAAGCTACACAGCCGCTAGCAAGGTAATGCTGTCTCTAGCTCTGCCCCGCCCAAACTCCAAATGTAAGCAACCACGCCCACTCCAGGCCCGTACGCAGCCTTTCTCAGAGGGGGGTTCCATAGGGGGTGTGTCTCAAACTATGTCGGCATTTATGCTGTGGGCATTAACCCATACCCCACCTAGGGGGTCTACTAGGGGCATGCTCCCCCAGAAATTTTTGGAAATTTAGACTCCTTGAGGGCGATTCTGAGACATTCTGATAGTCATTATCATTCTCTGCCCGGTGACCTCAGTTCACCTTTATGATGAGTAGCTAAATACCCTGTGCTGTACTATACACTGTTCATACTAACTAGTAGCTAGCTCTGTACTGTACTATACTGACATACATACTGCCATAGATCAGCATAGATCATTGTACATTCGGTGTGCGTTATTTGGAAAGCAACGCTTATGCTTGTGTAAAGAAGCATGTACTAGATTGTTTCCAATACTATGCTAAGTGGCCAAAAAAGGGGGGTTCGAACGAACCCCCCGAACCCCCCCCCCCCCCCCCCCCCCCCCCCCCCCCGCGTACGGGCCTGCACTCCACCTCCCACGGACTTCTGCGGAGAGCATACAAGCTGAGCTACAGATTCCCTTAACGATTCACCACTACGAGTAGAAATCACAATGGTGTTAGGCCACTACAAATTGCATAGTTGTTTCCCGTCCTGGCTGTCGATTCAATAGCATGCGGGCGGGCGGTTAATTTTTATTATTCATTATTCATTATTACCGGATGTGGTAAACCATAAATGGCCCGCCAGGTCGAGCTAATCCCGCCATCTTCAGCAGACATGGCAAGCACAGTCTTAGGACTATGAATTAAGCTACTCACGAGTGTAGCGATCATCATGCAGAGCGAGAACTGCAATGAGCAAGTACTGAATGAGCCATCGATGTCATAAACTCAGCTTGCAACTCAAGCGCACATGGAACAGACCGTAAATAATATTGAAAATTCGAATACGTCATCAATATTTTCGTTTTAATAGAAAATAAGTGCAATAATGGAAAAAGCTGGCGGTGGCTCGAAAGGCATGCGGGCGGTGGACGGGAAACTATGATCCAATTTGTAGTGGCCTTATATAAGGCCACACAAACTAAATTCCATATGGAAATGGGCAAGAAACTTGTCTATTAACATAGGTATAGGTGTCTTTGTTCAGCGGAATGGAACGATGGAATGGAATAGTGGAATGACCACGCCCACCGAGTGTGTTTCGTGACGACCTATACCTATTATATTCCGTGCCCAAGACACGCAGGTCTTCTCTTCCCGATCGAATCATGACTAGTGACAGTAATTAAAAGAAGGACGAGCACAGGAGAAAAATAGATAATTATGGGCACAAAATGGTCTTTCAGCTTCCAATATTGAATAACAATGAACTTAGGCAAACCATATCAGGTCACCATGGTTGTAACAATGTAGTCTCATGCCCAGTTCTGTCCCCACGAGATTAGTCAGCTGGGTGGCATTAACGAAAATTAATTACAACCATGAACTACCCTGAGGGCAATAAAAAAAGAATAGTAGCTAACAAGTAATGAATAAAAATTAATTGAAGAATAAGTGTATATAATATTATAATAATATTATATAGCTAGGGATGGCAGTGCCAAAAAATACACAAACAAGATTCGTAGGGATA
The DNA here is from genome assembly GCA_963930775.1 of Cliona cf. orientalis. NCBI lineage: Eukaryota > Metazoa > Porifera > Demospongiae > Clionaida > Clionaidae > Cliona > Cliona cf. orientalis. Next base: position 5,750,072 of record OZ005699.1, on the reverse strand, counting down.
ACTTATCACATCCACTATGCATCCCTACACTTGCTTTTTGAGTAGCCATGCACACACATAATTATTAATATTAGCTATAATATATTAGCTATATGGCGCACTGACTATAGCTATACCCAGCATCAAAATAATAATATAGCTATAGCGACACTTTATATACTGAATCAGAAGTCGGTAACTATGATATTAATTAGGTCAGACCAATTATTAAATAAGTTGTTGCACGGATTCGCTCGCTCCAATTTTTGGGCAAACAGAAAAAAAAATTTAATTAAGTTGGGTGGAGTAGAGTGGTTAAGGTTTTTGTATTCTATCTTGATTCCCTGGTCCTAGATAGTCACATTAGTCTGTCTTAATTAGATTGTAGTCTATAACCACACCCCAATTAATTGCTTTTTTTCTTTTTTTTCGATCGCTCAGTCCAATTTTTACCTCACAATATCCGAGCAACAACAAATTAAATTGGTCTGGCCTTATCAAGAAAAGCAAGTGTAGAGACATAATATATTATTGTGGATGTGATAAATTATCCCTATAAATCTTGTTTATGTATTCTTGAATCTTTGGCACCATCCCTACTTCATCCTTTAATTTTATAGTTTTTTATACTTGTACATGCACTAATGTCTGCAGTACATGGCCAACTACTATGCAAGTACAAAGTTTGCAGTAGCTACACATGAGAACAGGTGCCAATAAATTTTTGTGATGATTTTGAATTCAACATCTATTAGGCTTCTATAAACTTAGTTCAAAGGGATTAATTACATGATAAAAACAGTCTCATGCAGTCATCACGTCACTATGCTGAATAATAATGATTAATTTATGCATCAAAAACATTCTCACTAATTCAGGGTTCCAAGGTTTCTATAAAAATGCAGAGGTTATTGAAGAGCTGCATGATCTATTTCCAATCATTGATGAAGAATTTTTCACAATTCAACAAGCAGCAGTGATCTACTTCTTGATTTTACAAAAATTTAATCCTAATCAGACAAAGGCAAGTCGTGACCTACGCTATAGAGAAAATGGCAACAGCGAATGGAGCATATAGAAAAAAGAAAGGTGGAGAATTGAAGGAGAGTAAAGCAGGAGACTTGCTGACTAAAGTGGATAAAAGGTGCAGTAGTAGACTAACGAAGTCCATTTTGACTGAACAAGCAGAACACTCACAGACCAGCTGCAGCCAACTGACATGGAGGCAGACCAAAGGAAAGAACTGTGCAGAAAAGACAAACCGACACAGGGCACCCATTGCTCCAAGAGGAGGTAGGTACCTGAGGGTCACTGCTGTGAACCACACAAAACCAGCTCAAGATCAACCTCGGAAGTCGACTAAACCAGGACCCACTGCATGCACCCACCCCACTACCAATACCACCTCGACCACAACAGTAGCAACAAGAGGAACCAGAAAGACGAAAACCAGTATCCCTCCTTCAGCAGCAAGTAAAGGACCAACATGCAGAGCAAAGTTGAAGAAACCAAGCAACCAAGCCCCGAGTTCCATTGCAGTTCCTGATGTTGTTGCCGAGGCTGTGCAGTGCCCTCGGGAAGCAGTAGGGAGCCAACCATCCTCTCTGAGTGTAGCTAACTCGGTGACTGTCATGAAGGAAGATCTGGAGAACCAACCACAGACTAAGGATGCCCTAGATCAACCACAAGTTGAAGGGAAGGATGTTCCACAACAACTGGAGAGAACTGATGTTCGGGACCCTGATGCTGGGACCGAGAGTGACCCTTTCCAGTGTGGAGAGTACATCAAGGACATCTACAGTTATCTGTTGGAGTTGGAGGCTAGGTCAGTGTATGCCATCAGAGAGAACTTCATGTCCAATCAGGTGGAAGTAAGGACGCAGCATAGGAATATTCTGGTCGACTGGCTTGTCCAAGTGCAACAGAGGTTCGTACTTCTGCCGGAGACTCTCTACCTTACCATTAACATCCTGGATAGATCACTACAGGTGAGTTACACGAAATAAAAATTATAATATTGTGCTATAGCTACATGCCTAGACAAAATGTCCCTTCGTCCAAACCTGTAATGATCACAACTAATCAGACGTAACACTTGCAGGTTGTACGGACGACCAAGGATGATCTCCAGTTGTTGGGAGTGACTGCCATGCTCATAGCTTCCAAGTTTGAGGAGATCTATCCACCAAGTATCGGTGAGTTTTCCTACATTACAGCAGACGCCTACTCGGAAGAGAGAATTCGAAAGATGGAAGTTGTCTTACTGAAGAAGATGGACTTTCAGTTCAACAACCCATCCGTTATTCTGTTCCTCCGTCGCTACTCCAAGCTTATGGAAACCAACAAGAAAGTGCACAACCTGGCCAAGTACATCCTGGAGTTGTCCCTTCTTGAGCCAGCCAACAGCTCCATCCCCAGCTCTAAGAAGGCAGGAGCAGCACTGCTCCTAGCTGCATCACTGTTGAACCCCAAATATCCATTGCAAAAGTTGTGGTGTGCTACTCTTGTAGTGTACAGTACCTATGAACTGCGTCACCTTCGAGATACCAAGACAAGGCTAAAGAAGTCCCTGTATGATGGACACCATGATGAAAAGCTTAAAGCCATCAGGGATAAGTATGCAACAAGTGACTTTATGGAAGTGTCGACCTTGAGAGTCTTGGATAAAGAAAATTAACTTACTTGCATGGACATGCATGGCCTTGGTACAATAGTTATAGCTAGTGACCTTGCTCCTTCCCAGGCTGGTTACTGTGAAGAGCATTGATAGAAGTGTGGTGCACATGTATGTGATTCTTTGTCCTATATGTAAATTTGTCCGCTGAACAATATTAAATTAATGTTGTCAATTGACAATTGCTTGACAAACCTGCATGATCGTAAGGTAGTCTAGGCGTACATCTACTGACCATGGTGTTTGTGCATGGTGATTTTATTGTCCCAGCAGATCTAGAGTGCCTGTAAGGTTGTCTATCTCCTTAAAGCTGGAGCACTTCTCCAGCTATCAATATCTACACGACTATCCCCCTCATGGTGAGAGAATGGGGCATTGTGGGGATTTCCCTCCTGTTAGCACTAAATTTAATTAAGTTTCGTCTCCAGTGCAAGGATGGGGCATTATACGCAAGTGTTGACTGAAGAGGGGATTAACCAATTAAGAATACAGAGTCATAGAAGTAATTAAATTGCTAATCTCCCCCTAATTCCCCTCACTTCCCCTTGAGGGGGTTGTTGGAACTTCTTTAATACGTGCATAATGCTCAGAAAGCCATGAGTTGATTCCTTGGTTCTCAGCATTTCTCTGTTCTCCTAGTTCCAGCTGCCTAGCTATAATGTAGATATAATTATATTATAATAATTGCATGTGGTGCTAGAGCTATATAGCTAGCTACAGTCAGGCTGCGCATATCCACACAGATATGAATTGGCCAAAATGATCTAAATGTATGGTACATGGGGACACAGCTACAAACTCTACAATGTCATAATATATAGTTTCTGAATAACAATAATTTAAATGATTGTTACTCTCAAGCACAGATTGACATCATCAGCAATCTATGGAGTACCTGGGGATTATGTAGTATATTGTGCTCAAGGTCAGTACTATAATAATTATTATTAATATTATATGAAATAGTATGACGATAATACTAAGTCTTATTGATTTCAGCATTAAGATTTAATGCTCAGCTTCTTCAAGTAGCTACTTAAAATAATAATTTTAAGTACTTGAAAAAGCTGAAATTAGATCTAGAGATAATATTATTATGATTATATAATATTATTATAGTAGCATGCATTATCTATACCATGCCTTAATAACAGTATAATATAACTTAAAGATAGTATGATTATCTTCTATAAGTTTTTGATCTGGCCATGAGTTTGTTATAAATAGCTGGTTTACGTCTTTTTAATAGTTCCTCAACTTCACTTCGTTTTTTAGGAGCTAGTGCATCAAACCACCGTGACATTTCCTCAGTTTGCATACTCTCTATCTCATGAAGTAATTCAATCCACTCATCTCTTCTATTTTGCTCTAAATTTGCAGATAGTTTTGTAGTAGATGACACAACAGGGGAATTCATATGTGATTTAAATCTTCTGCTATTATGATCTGATTTTTCCCCTCTGTTAGATGGCTGCAATGACGTAACTATCCTGCTAGTGCTTCCGGCATGATCTGTCTTATGTCTGTGTCTTTCATACCGAGATTCAAAAAATGGCATATTTGTACTATTTCTTGAATATTTCCATCTGCTTCCATTATTCAGCATTGTACGACTTTCGTACTGTCTGCTGCTCAATTTAGTTTGACTTGACCTTGGTCTGTCTTGACATTTAAAAGTGTGATGAGAATGCTCTGACTCTAGATCTCTTGCCCTATTAGTGTGTGATGATGTCACCACTGCACTACAGTCCATTTTGCGCCGTTTAAGTGGAGATTCAGAAAATTGCATGTCTGCAAAACCTGAAGTTCGTTTTCTGCCTAGGTTCTTTGGAGAAGCGTGGGCTTCCACTTTTCTCTCACTGTGTACATTTTGCAATCTTGCTTGCAGCTCCATTGATCTTTCATGGTCACCTTGCATTTTCAAATGATTATGTTGATATCGATGCCTTTCTGTAATTCTTTCTCTATCATGCATGTGCATGTAATTTCTCTTTGATTCAGAAGTAGATTCTTGTGTGTATCTTTGTTTATACTCATGTGTTCTACTTGATATTGATCTTGAACTTTGCAATGAACCATGAGATATGCTTCCACCAGGACAAATTTCAGACATGTCACTTAAAGATTTCAAGTTGCATTTTTGTTCATACTTGTTAATTTTAGTTAATTTCGGACTTCCGTGAGCATGCAATGAGCTGTGGAATTTACTCTCACTTCTCCTATCTACATATGCAGTAGCTCTGTTAGCATCCTTCTCACGATCTCCACCATTATAATTGTTTCTAGGTGCATCCTTTATAGACTTTAAGGTGCATCTTTGATGTGTTTTATTTGACACCACATTTCGCTCTGTCTCATTGAGTTGCTGCCAACTGCTCTCTAGGGGACTCTCTAATGGGAACAAGCATTGCCTCCTGATACATCGCTGTTTTTTAATTCCTGGACCACCAAATTTAGGCATATCTTTGCAATGTTCGCAAAGCCCACAATTTTCAGCAAGACATCCTCGGCAGTTACCACAATTTTTTCGCCTGGATGGTGACCTTGAAACATGCTCATGTGGTGGATGTTCAAGTTCCATGACTACATACAAAACATAAGCAATGGTAGATTCTTTTGCTTCTCTACCAGCATTTGAGGTATCATTAACTATTCTGTTATCCATAATTTCAAACTTAAACCGATCAATTAACCAACTTTCAAGAGAGAGGCAGTATTTTTGTGCTTTATCTTCCATGTCATGTATTCTTTCTGGAAGAGTATCATCAGTTACAACTGCTATTACAACCATGGTTGTGTACCTATAAAATTTATTTGTTTTGTGCCCATACCATCTACTCTGAATTCTTTTATGTTCCCAGGTATCATGAGGATTATCAATATCAAATTTTAATCTTTCACTGTAAGGAACTGAGCTTTTTCCGATATAAAAATGGGTAACACTTTGCTTGTTTTTTTCTTCATAGGAATCAATTATAGTCTTAATGTGTTGTTCCAGCTTGTCTAGAGCTTGTTTTCTATCTGGTGGAAGTTGGATCATGTTAAAGTTAAACCGTCCATTGCGAATTTCTTCTTGCCATGATCTGCTAGCCATGTCTACTGTATTGTAAATGCGTCACATTATCATCAATTATTACATTATAGTTAATGCGTGCGCGGAGTGCAGTATAATATGAATCCCGTTATGTACACGAAACCCGCGCGCTCCGCGCGCCATAGGCGTACGGCCCAGCCCCCGTAGGGGAAATGGCACAATATTATATGAACGGCTAAGGTCAGGTAAGGTTTGGGTTTAGGGTTTCACTATTCCATTCCACCGTTCCTCGTTCCATTGAATCTAGACGCCCTTATTTGACACACAAGGGTTAGTACTACTATTGTCTATAAAGTCGTGACAAAAGACTCTAAAGAACAACTGGCAGCGGCGTTCACGGTGGTGTAGTGGCTAGGGATCCGGTGTGTGGATTCATGGACCCCAGTTCGATCCTCGTTGTATTCATTGTTTCTCTCTTTTTTTCCCCTTTATACTCTGGAAATTTTCTAGGTTGGAAGCTGGTTTCGGGTATATAACGCCGCTCGTATAATATTATACGCCATTTACGGCACGAGGAGAGTGGTCGAGTGGATGTCGCACGAGGCGAAGTGGTTTATCAGGTACGAGATCGTGTACTGCACGACCAAGCGCACACATTAAGACAAGAAAAGGAAATAATTATACGACCACGCCCCTTTTTATTGAACCCCGCCCAGTTAACATGGCAAAATAGGCCAGTCACGCCCATTTTACCGAAACCATGCCCACATAACTACTGCGAGCGGACCCAAACCCGAGTGAAAGATGACTTTTAGTACTAGAAACAGTCGATTTTTTTAGTCACATACAGGTACAGTCTAGTTTTCTTATTGCTGAATCTAGCTACCTAGCCAAATCAGTGTATATAATATACCATGATGTATGGTGAGCGGGATTTACACTATCACGCTTAGAGGTACGTCGGGATGCGGGAGAATCCATCGTTAAGGTACCATTAAATTGCGTGGGCGTGAGGTGGGGGATATGACACCTAAACCACATCAAAGTCATTAGTGAGGTGCATGTTGTGTAACCACGCCCTTTTAATTGCACAGGTCTCAGGGGTGTGGCTGCTAGAGCCGGAAGTGTTCATTTAATATCCTCCATGGACCGGAAGCCGAGCCGGAAGGGAGGGGCCAGGCCACGCCCAAAACAGCCCCACCCTCTTCCCCAAGGACCACCATTCTCAATCAAGTGCCTACTAACCACCGGATGTCCACCGGAAGCCCACAATCAATCCCAATTAAAACACACAGCTTCCTCAAGGCCAAAACACACACAAACACTTGGAGGCCGTTCTGCCACACCGCCCACGCAAGAGCTCACCTCATTTCCTGTGTGGGCGGAGTAACAACACGTCATCGCAACCACATCCGCTTCAAACCATCGTCAGCTTCCGTCCAGCCGTACAGGCCCCTCGATCGCACCGCCGTACAGTGCCTCATTAACAGACATGGCCTCACCTTTGACCTCCTGCCACGCCCCCAAAGCCTCCTCGCGGGGTTCAAAGGTCACCACCGCTTCCGGGACACGCCCACCTATCGCCGAGGCCAAGTCCCAGGCGCCGATGTCCAAGCACTGGCCCGTGAAGCCACGCCCAATCGGAAGCAATAAAACCTGCATTAACGCACACGCACACACTCCACACAGTGCCAGGAACACGCCCACACGCTTAATTAGGCCTAATAAGCTTTTTTTTTTTTTTTTTTTTTTTTTTTAAGTCGTTGCGGTTAATAGTTAAGAAAGAATGCTTTGATCTTGCTTTGATGTGGGCAATTACCGGCCTTTTCTTCAGGGGCCACTTCCGGTCGCTAATTACACGCGCATAATCATCCCTGGCCGATTCTGGACACGCCCACCTTCGACCAAAAGCACTCGTATGGCCTCTTCGGCCACGCCCCTTCACGATTCGCTAATTGAATTAGCCATTCCTGACGCTCACGCCCACGCAATTAAATGGTACCTTAAGTGGGAGAATCCCGCCGAAATCGGGATAGTTAGACAGTCTGCATTGCAAATGCGTGGCTTTTTCTAATATTTTAGGGTCCCCATTGGGGACCTTTATAAAAATGGGGAAACCTAGTGCAATATTAATGATAACACAATATCATGGACTCTAGGTTTGTTAGATTTTCATGCTAGAAAGTGTTAGCTACCGGTATCTGGCCATAACTCCACTTTTATATGCATCAGCTATCTGCTGCTGACAAGCAATACGTATACAGTGACTAGCATGCACACATAAAGACCACAATCAAAACAAATAGCTAATATTATTATTGTAAAGGTCATCACGTTTGTGTGCATGTGTTCTTATAAGTTGAAAATAGATCACTCTGCATGCATGCAAAGTGCTGGCGACCTTTAGCCATATATGGTTTCTAACCAATAATGACCATGAGCTCTGTTGATCCATAGCAGGACCATTTCTCTTTCATGATTTTTTAGCATGTTTTATAGGCTTGGCCGGCGCTTGGAGTAGCTAAGTGGATTGTCACATAAAATATTTTCATTGGTGTGGTTGATTGATCATTAATTAAGTTTTGACATGTACAACAGTTGTGGTAACCTCTAATTAGAGACTCGCTATAAAGTTTTTTTGCATTATTTTAGCTTGGTGACATTGATCAGGAGGATCATGTCCCCAGACCCCACCCTCGAGGAGGGAAAAGGGTCTGGTGAACTTGGCTGAATCCTTGGTTCTCGCTCTATGGCGCACGCCGACGTTGCTATGGCTGTATTTGTATGTGATCGCAACCGGCGGCAAAGCAAACCTTGAACCTGATTGGTCAGCGAAATTGAATAGCTTATATAGCTAGCCAGCTATACAGCAATGTTGCATTCCTGTCGTAAGTTCGTCATATGAGACTGAACAGAGCTGCGATCTCATTGGCACGTGGAAATTCCTAGCGCCAGGTCCAAGGATTCTGCCCAAGTTCACCAGACCCTTCCTTGGAGGTGGGATCTGGGAACGAGACTAGGATCAGCACGGTGAGGAATATTATGATGAACATAATTGTTATTGCCATACTTAGTATTAGGGCATCCAGTTTCATTAAATTTCTGAGTCATGTATTGATAGCTAGCTAGGTACATCCAGAAATTAAACATTCATATAAGGGGTATACGGCAAAAGTTAAACTACAAAAAATTAATAGAAAAGCGCCTAGGTCCAGCTGTTTCCAATCCCTCTTCCTCCCTCGTTATAATTGACCTATTAAGCAAGCTCATAGCAACTGGGGATCCCCAAACTTTTATAACACCCATGTCACCAGTAGACATTATGGCTGACACTCCCTCCTCAATTAACATTCCTATAATAATGTGTCCTCCAACGATCATCTTATCCGCGTGCGATAAAAAGGCTGCAGGGGCACGAGACTACGTCAAGCCCTTAGCTATAATTAAATTTAGCCATGCTCACGGCGCCCGCGTCTTCAAAAAAAAAAATTTCATGCGCTGCCTTAAGCTTATTATTATAGATGCCATAAGCCTGAGTGCATGCAGTAGGACTACTAGCCACGGAAGCGCCAGAATCCCAAACAGCACATTTCCTATAGCTAGCTAGTATGTTTCACCGCCAGTGGCCGTGCGCGCATCTTACATGTTCATATAAATTAACTCGAGCCCTCCCCATACTATATCAAGGCATGCATAGGCCTATTTAAATGATTAATTGCAAGCTGTTGCCCTTCGTAGTCTACGTTACCGTACTGCACTTACCAGACACGCTGAGTGACAGGACGATCCCCTCTTTTTTTCTCGGAATCAGTGTATTATGATAAAGGATGCGCTGTTAATACCTATTAATAATTGTACCTGTCGTGACAAAGCATAATAGCTTTATAACCGTGACTCAGGATTTGTAATCATGTTTAACTTATGAATATGTTTATTGCAGTGCGTCAGTACCGGAACTTGATTAAAATTCCATCAAGATCCTGCTCAGGATAAAATCTCCTCCCCCCAGAGCCTATAAGGAATTTTAATGAGATGCAAATGATATTCACCGCCCTTTCAGGAAGTTTCGGCTAGATTCCTGTCACGCCCATTGGTGGGACTCGAATGTCGCCTGGCATTCTTTCTGCTTCGCGATCGCATAGCCATCCAATGCATTAGGGATGCCTCTCCAGCTGTGTTCATGCCTTTAATTAGACTCCATCTCTCATCGATGTCCTGGCACTCCACTGCATAATAATATTATTATTATGAACAACGTACCTAGTCTCGTAAACGCGGTGATGAAATACACCCAGCGCTGCGGAATAGGGGTCTGGTTTACGAGACTACAACGTACCGTGTTTATGCTAGTAATGAACGCAAACTAAACGATTTCAAAATTTGCGCGATTTTCTGGTAAAGGTCGTCACACGCTCTATTAATGCTAGAATGCGAATTTTCTTGCGCTACACAAATGCGGTACCTCAGCTCTCCTTCTCTACGTATACCCTGTCACAATAATATACAGTGCTCCACGCAAAGAGAGTAGATTTTGAAAATAGGCCCAGAATATTAAATTTATTTTGTAATCCAACTACGTACATGTACACTGCCCATCAAGGTATTCATTTGAAACTATAGGCCAATAGAGTCACTTTGGTGGTACTAATTAGTCCCATAAACCACACCCTTGGCCGGGACACACCTTTTAATTACTGTCCTGAAATCCCAAAATCAGAAATTTTTGCTGTTTAATTTTTTTGGACAATATGGCTCACCAATTCTGTTCTGTATAACATTGGTCCCACATTTGAGAATATGAAACTTTAGGGACATAGCTAGCATCCTCTAGGAATTAGCCCTTAACTACAGGAATCATGGAAGTTTGGATCCTAACCGTTTTGTCAAAACGTACAAATCTGTAATTAAAACCTCAATCGTCAATAATTAAGACCCCACATTAGGCATCATGCAAGTTTCTTTGTTAGTTGGTACCGTCCATGTGTATGCAAACATCTTAGTCCTTAACTAAAAGAGTGTAAAAAATATTATCCTAAAATATTTTTCTTATGAGTAGTCTTTGAGAAGCCATAAAAATCACAATCCTTGTGGTTAATAGCATTTGACTGCAAAGGTCATAGGATATATCGAAGAGTATATTATGTATTAGCGTCGCACCCAGGCTCTAGGGGGAGCAATTGCGTGCGCATGCGCTTAATTAAAGCCACGTGACTACAACAAAAGTTACGTAATCAACAATTGAAGAGCGCTGTATCTCGACAGCGAAGATATTTTATTCAATGGCGTTGTCCAGAGTAGTTTTACGAATTCAAGCAAGCCTCATTGGGTATCTGTCTATCAAGATCAATGCTTACCTCCTACTCCTTCGAGCAGTGAAAAACATCGAATGAGGCCAAGAACGCTCAGTAAGCTATTGTAGCACAAACACAGCCCACTCGTTGCCTGAAATACCTTCGTTGTTCGGTCCTTCTCGTAGTTCTGCTGAACGCTTGCCTAGGTTAAAGGTCAAGTACACGGATAGTATACGGAAAATATCCGATTTTCCCCAGAATCTGGAGAAATTAAGCGCATGCGCACGCAACTGATACCAGGCTCTCCTTTCCCCTCCCTAGAGCCTGGGTACGAGGCTAATTATGTATCGAATTTGAGCACCCAAAACCATTGCAGAAGAAAGTTATGGTCCAATATGTAAAAAAAAAAACTCCTCTCTTTTCGTGGAGCACCGTAACTGGCCTCAACAATGCAGTGGCGTAGGAACCACGGGTGCTGGCGACCTCCCTTATTAGCGAAGAACGCAGTGTCTAGAGTGCCGGCAAATTTATATTGCCATATGCAGAAGGGGGCGGGGACTAGGGCTGCGTAAGAGTACAGTATTTTATATGGACTTACCGGCACTATAACGCTTAAATTGCGGTGCCGGTACCGGCACTGTAGACACAGCGAAGAAAGAGGGCACATAGACGGCTCCTACAGTGGCTTACTGGAAAGGAGTGGCACAAAGCCTGCTACTCCTCATCTTAGGCCAAACCTGACTAAGACTTATATCATAACATAACGAAGTAGCTAAGCCTAGGGCCCCTGCTGGACTGACTGTTCGTTTCTTCGCTGAGAAACTAGCCAGCAACCTCGTTTACGCAAAATGGGTGGGGTTTTCGAGCGAAAGTGGGCGTGGTCAAATTGATAATAGTGCACCCCCTTTCTAGAGTATGTACAGTGTAGGATGCTCACTTGGGTGGGAGGGGGGGGGTTCCAGTCCTGTGACACCATGGCCAGGCCGCACATGAAGCAGTGCACATTAGCCAGTGCATCATACTAGTACGCATGGGCTAGACACTATAGCTAGCTAGCTATAGCTAGCTTGATTTCCTTCGCACTTTAGATTGCATTATTCTTTAGTGAACCTTCTAGATCCCAATACCCGGTATTTCAAACGTGTAGCTACTGCCTTGGGTGATGATGCATGTGCATTTTTAGCAATTGCATAATATTATTATATATTTCACATTCTTCTTTGACTACAATAAATTGCTAAGCATTTTAATAGCTAGCTAGTGTAGTCTGGGTGCCAGCCCCTTCACATGTACAGTGGACTCTATATTAACGGACACTCCCAATAACGGACACTGCTATATGTACCAACCGATATCTCCATATGTTTAATACAGTAGCAGCACCTGAATAGCGGACAACCTCCGAATTCCGGATAACGGACACAGCAGTACAGTACTATACAAAAAACATTCCGACTAACGGACGGCGGTGGGTGTAGCTAACCCCACCCACAGCCTTCTTACATGCAGTTCATGGCATTATTAACAATCTGTACAAAAACAATAAGATGGCAATACATGTAGACACTAAAAAATAGTAGTACTTTGTCTAGCTATAGTAATGACAACAGCCACTGCTTTACTTGCTCAAATGGCAAGTAGCTAGCCATTCGTCCACCATGACGCATTTGACACTCGTCTAGTAGATCACTTCCTTGAAACAGACTGAATAGTGCAATACAGTGTCATGAAAACACTTGAGTATGTCATGAATTTCTTTATAATAATGAATTATTGGCTATAAAATTAATATTAGATGAAGTGGGGGTGACTAAAGTAAAACACCCCAATAAAGGACATAGCTACCCCGAATAAAGGACAGAAGCCTATGTACCAAGGTGTCCGTGATTCGGAGAGTCCACTGTATAGGCATGACATTGTGTATGTTTGAGGCAGTGTATAATGATAGTCTTGTGTGATAATAATATTACTGCAGTAATTATTATTACGCATTGTGCCTAAAAGGATTTAAAACTTTTCTCTTGAATTTACATAACAAAAATTAATGTTGATAATATTTGTTTCGACACCATGATAGCTAAGTGTTTGTAAAGTAAAGTGTTTAAATTACAGATTCTATTTGTATAGGAGACTACAATAATCTACATACTCGTGGCCGATCTAATGCCTGTGAACACATGATCCCCTTGGCAGTACGTTCAACAGCATGTGTATTAAATATCTGGTAGCTCGATGGCTATGAACAAAGTAAAGTTTGTACCAGTCTCAATTGTACTCCCTCCAATATGATACAGCCACATAATATTATTATGATACATAGCTACCCCCACCTGGCGACGCCACTGTCAGTGATTGCTCTATAATAATTATAGTACATATAACATAATAATAATTATAATACACATGTGTACACAATAATGTATAAGATGAGAGACAAACTTTGTACTTTAATAATACCAAGTCAGTTAGTACATAGTTACATACTTGTTTTACTCAGCCTTGCCTTCAGTCTCTCTAGGCCTTTGATGTAGGCAGTCAGCTGAGGGTCCTGGGAACCACCAACCTCTGCTTTGGCTGGAAATCTATATAGTTGTTGATGAGGGAGATTTCGGTTTGAGCCCTGAGCCATTCTTAAAAGTAGACAGAGATGGTGAAGCATTTGGTGGTTTAGACATTTTGGTTCCATGTAGCTACTCGTGGAGGACAAGTTTCCTGACGTTGTTGAAGCGGTTTAATAGTCGGAGGAGGTTGAGAGAAATCTTTTGCACTAGAATGATCATGTCGAGCAAAATGCAATTCACTGTGGCCGGCGCCAGTGTCTGGTTTTCAACTTGATATCTGCTGTGGACTGGGTAGGATGAGAGTCAAAATTAACAGGGGCACCCATGTCTGCCATCATCAATAAGGCAGATTATTGCGTTTGAAAGAAAGCATCCACTTGGCATTGTAGGTATCGCTTTTGAACAATAAGTGCTTTCCTATGCATTTCTGCTTCAAGTTGGCGGTAGAGAGCAAACAGCCGTATAATCTGAAAAAAAGGGATATCCACTGTTAATCCCATCTCTGGGGCTTATTATGCATGATCCCAGTTTATAGTCACAGATTCTTACCTCTTCTTGCATACCATGTTCTGGATGTGATGAAATACCATCAGATTTCAGAGTCTGATCTTGTCTCACATTCTGCAAATTATCAACCAGGGTTCTATTTTAGAAAAAGGTTAATAAGAGAATTAGTAGCTACTCGTACAGTACATAGGACTATAGCAATATACATTCAATCTTTCTACATCCTGTTGAAGCCTGCTGAGTTCACCTCTCAATCGATCCTTGTCTGCTTTCAGGGAGTCCTGAGCAAGGGACTGTAGCTCCTCCTATATAGTATTAATTAATATAATATATTATTGCTCTATAATTATAATTATATTATGGCTATTACACAATTATATATTTTACCTGTTTCAAAAGCTGCTCCATTATTTCTTTTACACCCATTCTATCCAAGACCTGTGGCATCAGAAAAGAAAAAGTGATTCAATTCTATCTCAAAAAGAAATTTCCCCATGGAAAGTGTTGGTTATAAGTGTTAGCCATAATATTTACTTCTTTCTTTAGCGCCTTCCCAATCAGTATGCTTCTGTTGAGTTGGTGGCGTATGCCATCATTTAGCTCATCATATCGACGCTGGAGGCTATCTCTTTCCTTGGATGACTGACTTTGAATAAACTCAGCTTGCTTGAGACGATCGGTTGCATCCTATATAGTAACAATTGAAAACATACAGATGGGAGTGGTTCAAGTGTGAGAAATATTTGCAGTATGCTTGTGATATAATCAGAAACCAATAATTATTGTCTAGCGTAAACCCCAAACTCAAATTTCGATAAGTCTCCTTGTCTTATACTCTCCAACTACCTTTAGCTCAGCTTCAAGCTGCTGACAGTGCTTCATCATTCTGTCCAGTTCATCCCTGGCTCCCTCCACTTCTCTCTCCTCACTGGCTCTTGAGGAGTCCAGCTGCCGACGAAGGTTCTCAGCTTCTGCCAGAGCTCTGGTCAACTCGGCTGTCACTGAAGTCAACTCGCTATTAGCCTTTGCAACAGCCACTTTTCCTGCATGTAAGATACACATTGGTCCAGAATATAAGATTATTTATCATCATTTCCATCAAATACTGGCAGTATCACACAATAACCTTATAGTGCATGGCAGGGTTGCACCCTAAGTCTTATGACCATTCATAATATCAATTATTAATGAAATTCATGCATGCTTTCGATATTATTAACTGTAAAGTACATTATCTGAAAGTAATAATAATAATAATTATAAGATGAAGGCAAACTGATCAAATAGTTCTCTCTACTTTGTGATAAAAAGATATTCTTAGTTATATTATTGTCTGTAATTTTTAAGTCCTCGATGCTATTTTGGACATCATACTCCAACTGGTACACAATGCGTACAACTCTCTATGAAACATGATTGTTTGATTGTGTGACTCTTCCACTGCCTTTGCAATGAATAAAAAATTAGATATGCGTTGATTGAATGCATCAAAATTAATCTGGCCATTTTCATCAAAGTATGTGAGATTAGTGTCACCAAATCTATCTATTCTATGAGTTCGCTTCAGTGGCTTGTCGAAATTAGAAGTTGTGTTAGAGTTAATGTTGATTTTGGGATCACTTGTTAGATTATACTGCAAATCTCATCTGCTGACTGCAGTGATTTACTTGGCAATAATATTGTACACATTCCAACAGCAATTAACATTCCAACTAATAGAATTAGTGATGCACGTTGACGTCGTTTTATTAATTGCATTGGTGACGATGACGTTGAACCACCACTTGAGACAGTACTAGTATCATCCATTTCAATGATAGTTGGTTCATAATCAATCAAGTCTAAAGCTATGCGAGGCAACTAACTCGACTACAGCCGTGAATTGGATAATTACATGTAAATTATAGGAAGATAAGTGCATGGGGGGGCAATATGAAATTGTTGACAAAAACATCATATCAGAGATAGCACAAACTGTACATGGTTTAGTCCCAGGGACTCTACAAGCAGAACAAGGTGATTCACCCATGTCCATATAAGGAAGATGTTGTGGCATAGGTACTCCACCTGAAAGGTCTGGGTACTTCACCTATGCATGCACTAGGAGGAAGCATCTAGCATAGGGTAGTTCACCTATTAACTTTAACAATGATAATATTGGCTCCATCGTCAAAGTTGGTGCTCCAATCAGATTGCCTACATCACGGCCTAACATATGAGGGCTGACAGACAACCAATTGCCAGACAGTAATTGTGCAAGAATTCAGCAGTATATACCCATTGACTGCTGGGCCTAAAACAAATAGCGGTAAATTTGGTCCAAAAGCATGATATCTCTAGAAAATAGCTAAAACTATCAGGTTAAGTGGCAAAGTAGTACCTACCAATTGTCCTGCTGAAAACAGGATAGTAGGAGAGCATTTTAGCATCACTCACAGGTAATTAAGCTCAGCTATGCAAGTATATAATATTTACTATGCGTGTAGTGGGTATAATATAGCTATCAGACAGCTTCATATTTCACCAGAATCTGAGTTAATATTGTGTATTAAGATGTCATAAACAATGTTGCAACCTCTACGAGCTAGAAATTGATAGGCAAAAGAGTCTTAAGTTAATTAATGTTCTCTAGGAAGTTAAAAATCTGGGCACATGTCTGTATAATAATATTACTTGCATTGACAAATCTGTTGAAGTAAAAAAAGTTCAATAAGGTTAGAGATTATGTCCTGAAATGTAGAGGAGATCTCCTTCGATGCTTTGGTTTCAGACTCTCTTGTAATTCCTTTACATGTTTGACAGCTTTTTGAACATCATGTTCAAGCTGTTGAATAATTAGTAGCAACTTGTTACAAAACATAATAACACCGCCTTCGGAAAATGGTGGTAATGATTTATTAATGTCTTCAATCGTCCATGAGAAATCAAATATCCTTTGCAGGATTATATGCTGAATGTGACTGCTGTCGTCAAGAAATGAGATATTGCATATACTAAAAACATCAAGAGCCACGGCAGGAATCTGCGGTTGGAAGCAAGTAACATTTGACGAAGAGACGAGATCTCCATGTGAAACTTGCTTTGTACTGGCACACGGTACACAGTAATAGACAATAAAGAATCCACAGATGAAATAAACAACCATGGAAAACACCAGTGAGGTATTTAAAATCTTTGTCCACTTTATACACCTACTTGATGCTTCCTTTTTCAGTATCTTGGTGGAGTACAGAGGTGGAACGATGTCACCCATTTCAATAATTACAGATGGGTTGCTATCGTTGAAGATTAGGGACTGAAATAATGCACAGAGCAGTCACTTTTATATTGTCTGTAAGTCTATTGAATCATGCGATAGTGGATCCTTTTGTGACAAACGGTATACAGCATCGTGCATGACACAACAAGAAGGTGTACTATTGGCCATTTTACAGGTGTACATACTAAGTGCATAGGGATTGGTCCCAGGGACACTACCTGTGAGATTAGGTACTACACCTATGCCCATAAAAGGAGAAAGTACTCCACATAGGTACTCCCCCAATCCCTTTGAGGTGTAGGTAAGGTAATACCCTATCCTTACTCCAGATAATTCCCTAAATGATTCAGCTTACTGGGGTTATATGGGTTTGGTTGAGGTTCAGTATAAGAGGCAATAACACTAGCATACTACATGTACATATAACACAAGTAGTCAAACAGCTACTATATACAGATACATGCATGTACTGTGCTTCAACAAAGCCGCCAAGTCAGCACTACTATTGATAGCGTTATAGAGGTATAGGATATCACATGTGTATAATATGTGATTGGTTAAATACATGCAGTGCAGGACAGACCTTCCGAGAAGTGTCTGTTATACAGTAGAGCATACTATCTATTAGCTACATGATATGATACTGCTGGGAGAACTGAGTAGCTATAAGGGCAGACACATTGGGTCCACCCAAATGCCTGAAGCATATCAGGCTCCACACGCTGAACTGGAGAACAATACACCTTCAGAATAGCAGCCGTGTTGATATGCAGAGTATTATCATGATAATGATCCACAATCACATAGAGTGTTCTTATTCTCCGGTCTTTAGGGAAGTCTGATATGCTTCAGTTGTGGGGTGGCCACTAGAGAACGGGTGGAATGCTTGATCTAGAACAACACTATACTCATTGACATCGTTATGGTGAATTCAGTAGCTATACAGTGCTCTTCTATGCTAACGATTAGGTTGAACATCCTACATGTGCCCCCAATCAATAATTTTCTCTCCAAGTAGCCTATTCTTACCATAGCCAACCACAACATGTGCCAGCTAGGGTGACACTGTAACACTATGGTGAATTTTTCGAGCGGTATAACATGATATCTTCAAGCATTAAAAAAGTATTAGCTATCAGCTTTAGTAGAAAGAATAAATCAAGTCTTTCATGTACTAATGTAGCTGACATGAGTTTGAGTTATGAGTTTAAAATAACCAAAGTCACTGTAAGCTAGCGCAAAATAAGTAAGTTAGTTAAGTGTTCCAAGTGTCCACAGGTGGTCTCCGTCGGCTATGGGGAATTAAGCTTGCATTCTTGAGATGCAAAGTAGCTATCTCGTTTTGAATGTCACGCTTAAACTGCAGTAAGTGTGCTTTGGACTTTCCCACATGGCTGACAGTAGAATTTATGACTTCAATGGTATGCAGACATTGCGTCAAACTCTGTTGAGTTTCTTCACATTCACCACTGCATGATGCATTGACGATGCCCACCTGGTGTGCTTGACCCAGATCTTTATGATAGTGACTGCTACACACAGAGATATACACGAAAGCACCACCAGCCACAAATGACAGTAGCATTATTGAAATCAGCACAGCTGCAGTGGCCATGGGCGATTTGACTATTGACTGATGAGCACGGCGAAACAGTGAAGGCCTCCACGCTTCTTTGCTTGGTAGAGGAATGTACACTGTTGAAGTTGCATCCATCTTTATTTAACACCTTCTTTACAAATGCACTTGCACCTAGTTGCATGTTCAGTACTACACATCAGCTATTTCCTGTTACAAGTCAAGCATGGTTATGGTGTACTGCACATGCACTGTGGGGGTTGTCCCTTGGTGTTCCCCCTTATCAACACTAATATTTATTATGAGCATGAATACTAGTCTATGACAATGTTAATAAGTACGTAGTAAGTGGTAATGTCCATACTGTTATTGTAATGCTATAGCTGGTCACTCTAAGGAATATCATTAAGTTACTTGTATACTATCTGTGAGAGAGGGCACCTCTTAATGACCAGTGTACATGTAGCACGGATATCACGAGGTACAGGGCGATGATGGTTAGAGTCATCACCAGGATAAGTGACATCACATTCACATCGAAGTTGTCCATCCTGCTCAAAAGGGGTTAAAACTTCCATATTCCCCCTTGAAGCTGATGTGTACTGGCATTGATAGCTCATGGTATACCAACCCTATACATGAATGAAGAACTTGGCATTAAAACTAACACTGAAGGTTTGCTATGCACTATGCCATGAGCATGTACCTCTTTATGAAGAGGAAGGTATTTGGTAGGGCAGTCCCTCCAGTAATCAGTATGACTATCATCAGGATCGATCGTGCAGCTAGTAGTTTCTTCCTTACAATTCTTGTAAAGATTCACGGGATTATGGACTTGATCGCTCAAGGTATGAAGTTGGTTCTCCATTTGATTTAATCTATCAGAGAGAGCTGCATCACCTTGAGTGGCAGATGAAGCCTGTTGTATGATACTGTCACGGATGGCATTAAGCTGATTAGCTAGCTGAGAAATATTATGCTCAAGTGATGACATTTTCTCCAACATGATGTGGTCTTCAGTATTGTTGACGCCTGATACATTGTTTTGGACACCTTGGTTAGATGAATCAACTGGTGTAATCTTTCCGTTCGCACACTTGTAGCTATAATAGGAGTATAATGACTACAGCCAGGATGATACCAATCAAGCAACAAAAAAGAAAATTAGTCCGTGGTTTAAATCTCCAGTAAGTCGGTCGTTTGGCTCGAATACCGCACTGAGTATAGGTCTTTTTCCACTTGTTGTCCTCATTCAGTTCAGATAGTGACTCCATTTCGACTGATGTGGAGTAAGTATCTCTATAGCCAGCCTTCAAAGGAGGAGAAGGCTCCTCAGACAAATGCTGAAAAGGTACGGGACGGTTGCCCATTGATTCAAATACAACTGGACTACCACATAGCAACTGTGCCTTGGATTCAATATATAGGGGAATACCCAGGTGAAATCCCTCATTAAGTAAACATTCAGGATAGTTATGCAACCAATTGCTGCCTCCTAGCTGGCACAATTTGATTGTCTGCTGTCCAAGAATATTATTGGAATATTATTGCAATGGGTGCTATTTATGGAAGGAATTTAGTATGATGTAATTATCATAGCTAGGTACACCTGTTCTACAAATAGGTGTAGACTTACAAAAACTATTAAATTTATAACATCAAAAGATACCAATCAAACAGTAAAACAACTATTAACCAAAATACACTCCTGCATGCAACTATTTTAATGTTCTGTACTTTTGTTCATGATTATACACTAGAACAATGTATATTGTGTAAGGAAGTAGCAGTAGAAACTAGCTAAATAGATACCTGACTGGTTGCTATATGCCCCTGGGCTCTCTACTCTGCTACTGAGATCTTCAAAGTTGGCAATATTAATTTGTTTGAATATCTTTACTCAGCTAATGAAGTAGCTAGGGCTAGAGCAAATACACCAGATGGATACATCAAGTGACTAACGAGCTAGTGCACTGAAATGGGGAATATCCCTTGGTATTCCCCTTTACTATAATAGTATGCACAATTCATAGTCTATATAGTAAATTAAGAAATAATGCAATTAGCATACTAAACACATTCTCTTTTATTTCATCCAATTCTCTTTTGCAGGATTACAAATAATTTGATCTATTTCTTTAGCAGGCATGCTAAGAGATCCCGCAAAATAATCTGACTCTAAATGCTAAAAAATGTAAGTACATGGTTATCTCGAAGTTAAGAGGTAGATCTATCCCCTCCCAGCAAATGATGCTACTTGACCAACTGATGGATCGAGTATCCAGTTATAGGTATCTTGGTGTGATCATATCTGAAGACTTGTCGTGGTCGCCTCATGTTGAGAAAATAACCAGCAAAGCTAGGAGACTAGTTGGAATGTTGTATAGAAATTTCTATCAATGGTCTAGCCCAGATTCTTTACTTAAGCTCTATCTAAGTCTCATACGTCCACACCTCGAATATGCCGTGCAAGTTTGGAATCCATATCTCGTTAAAGACATTCAAAAGCTTGAAGCCGTGCAGAGATTTGCTCTTCGGATGTGCTTGAAACAATGGAATTCCAGCTACACCGATCTACTACGTGTAAGTGAGGTACCTGAACTCATCGAAAGAAGGAAATTTCTCAACTTAATGTACTTTTACAAGACAATAAATGGGCACATCATCACTTCTGACAACATTATCACTGCTCGTCACTGTTCACACTATACTCGTCTAAGTAGTCAAACTACCTACTACCGACCATTGGCTCGCTCAAATGTGTACCACAACTCATTTTTTCCATCGACCATTTCTTTATGGAATTCACTGCCGCAAGATGTTGTTTGTGCTCCGTCCATTATGTCCTTTAAACATAGCCTATTGAGAATTACTACACTGTAGCATAAACTCTTAGTCATTGTTCTTAATATACATTATTATTAGTTTACTTTTACTATTATATCAAGTTTATTAGTACAGGGTATACAACTTTGTATTAGTGTTATCACTATTTGTGTATCCTTGCATTTAGATGCTAAATGATATAGACAAAAAAAAAAAAAAAAAAAAAAAAAAAAAAAAATTTTGACAATAAAAAATTTTTTAACAAAAATGATCACATGAAATTAGTTAAATTGCTATATAGCAGCAATAAGGAGATGCTGTAAACTCCAGTCAGTTTCACTTTAAATCACAGTGTCTTCTAAAGATAACAGAATAAAGTCTTTGATTTGAAAGCCTCTTGGTTGAGCTGCTGGATATCAAAGAGAAAAACAGTCACACATAGCATAATCGCTAAATTTAGGTACTCGATACTGCTGTGGGTTACCTAAATTTAGGTATTCTACTGGACAAGACATGCTGTACCTATACATTAAAAGTTACTGGGGTATAGTAATTGCCTCTAATATAGTTGTAATATATTATGTGTACCATATGGCACTTTTTAATTTTGTGACCATGCCTCCTAACTGTTGGCCACACCCCTTAATTAACGGTCGTCCAATGCTTGTTGACACGTGGTAATGGAACTTGTAACTGCTCAGTTATTTGAAGTATTAAAGTTGGGTTTGTATACTATGGTTATATGATTGATAACTTTAGATTTTGCACTTCTCTTATGGATATATAGCATGTGTGGCTCACCAGAGGGGGAGGAGGGGGGACATTGCCTTGTGCCTCTATGCTGAATTATCCTATATAGCTATCATCAAGCCTTCTTTGCTAGCTAGCCAGCCTATCCACATTAATATATTAAATATTATACTTTGAGCCATGCACAGATATTGTCATTCTGACTCAACTAGCTAAGTGTCAGGCCTAGCCTGATTGAATACTATGGCCTAGTCTAGTAGCTATTTCAAGCTCGAGGCCTGCCAAGCATGCTAATCCCCAACCCTATGAACAGCCAGACTCATGGCTGTGCTAAATTAACTGAGCGAATTTAGTTCAAGTTCATGCAGGTTTGGTAACCCACTGTACTTAAATAATCATATACAGAACACAATAAACGTACACTTACCTACTGCTAGCAATTATCAGGAGCCATGTTGAACTCGAGTCGACGACAGCTGCAAAATTCGGGGGTCAAAGTTCATATTACAAAAGCGTGATCTTGAAAGCAGCTGCCTTTTCCACAGTTGAGCCTGGGTTCGAGGGCTACCTTCAGTGTTACAGCGCGATGGTGGTATCTCCGGTAGACGGCAGAAAGAGAGGATTCAAAAGGATGATTATCTGCGCCTACTGTTTGGTAAGCCTTTACGTTTTTAGTGCTTCATTATCCAGGAGCTAGCTAAAATCATTTTATAGCTAAGCTAGCTGTACAACTATGATGGGTCTGTGTGGCCCGGGATAGTAGAACCCCTTAAGAGTGGGCTGAGAAATGGAGTGGAGTAGAGGGCAGCAATAGAGAACGTTTCCTAACAGTTTTGAGTTAGATATTGTTTTCTACTTAGTGTGCTTTAATTAGAAACGGTCTCTACAGCATCAGTGTGTGGGGCTGAATAATTTACCACACAAATGCATGACATATCTGACATAATTCTACCCTTATAGCATGGATTGCTCCTCCAAAATGTAAGTATCGGCCCACAGTATTGCAGCAGTACCTAAATTTAGGTAGTGGCTAGCCACCACAGGTGCCAGATCTTATTGTGGTACCTAAATTTAGGTATCTACCCCTATAGCATGCTCCAAAATGTGATTATTGGGCCATATAGTATTGTAGTAGTACCTAAATTTAGGTAGTAACTAGCACTCATAGATGGATTTTACTGTAGTACCTACATTTTTGGCATCTAGCTGCCTCATATTTATAACTTCTAATAATTTCGCTTTCATTTGGACAAAAAATTATTGTCATCTGTACATCTTTGACAGCCATGGTTACCTTACTGTCAATATTCTCTCTTCTGTAGGACACCTACACTTAATATCGACAACTATGTAGTGTTGAGACTGTAATTCTGAGCTGCCTTCAGTGCCTTGGCTCTTAAATTCTACTCACTGTCTTATATTTCAAGCAGTGATGCTCGAGGGAGGACACGGAGTGTAAAAACTAATGGATGTTTTTAATTGTGTTTCCTTTTTGAGAAATATTTGTTGATTTTTTAGGTGCTATCCTAAAAATTTAAGGTATTCTTTGTATTCTCTTAGATTGTAGTATTGCTGAAAGAATTGAGAAGAATCATTCTTATTTTGACAATTTGTTGAATTACTATCACTTTACATCATTTATCCAGCATCCATGCTAAAGAAATGGATGATTTTTACTACTTTTATTAAAACTTGCTGTGAAAATGGCTAATTTTAGCCCAAATCTTGCAAAAGAGAATTGGATGAAATAAAAGAGAACGTGTTACTACAATGAATATGATTGTTATATTTACAGTTGACTAGCAATTGAGTGTACCTTAAACTTCATTGGTATTCTATAGCTAGAGAGAGAGGGCACCTCATTATCGCCAGTGTACATGTGGCACTATATATCACAAAGTACAGAGCAATGATGCCACCTGGTTAAGTGATACCATAAAGGTACATATTTCTGCACGTGAAAAAATTATGCAAATCGGTCAAAAAGGGTCTCTTGAAAAATTTACGCATTTTTTTATTTATGCGTTTTAACGTTGCATGCATTACAAACATATGGCACAATAATATTAATTTTATGCAGATACAAATTTATGTGACCGCCGCTTGACTCGCATAATTCGCATAAATAAAACTCGCGCAGAAAAATGTCGCTTTACAGTATCACAGTCATAGCGAAGCTTTCTATCCCATTAATTTTGATACATAAATGAGATTGTGCAATCCACTGACACTTGAAACAATTTGATTGGCTTTTAGCGTTGAAAAAATGGATCAGTAGCATATTTTATGCATATGCATACAGAGTGAATGGCTAGTTGTCCACATGTAAGGGTAGGTACATTCTATATTATTTCATTCGAATATCATGGTTTTCCTACGTATCTGCACAGGGGGATAGTGTCAACCCCAGGAATATTGCATGTTGCATATCATTTTTTCTCAAGTGTTGGATTTGAGTTCCATGTCTCCAGATCTAGAGGGGGTTGCCGTCTAATCTTTGGCTTTGTACTCTCCTGTAGATCTTGTAAATCAGCGATAGCTTCTTGAATATTATTGCTCAGTTGATGGATGATGTCCTCTGAGTAGAGTGATAATATTAATGATTCATCTACTTCTTCAGCAAGTTGTAAAAATTGTGTAATTCCAGTAATCAGCTCAACTTGAAGATGTTTATATTTCGTAATTTTCGTGAAGTTAGAATCTGATGCACATACCGGTCTGAAGTTAACTTTAGAGCCAAAGTATACCAAGATATAATATACAATCAAAATGCCAAAATTTAATAGTATGTATAGGCATGTGTATGTTTGAGACAGTGTAAAATTCTGATAGTCTTGTGTGATAATGATTATTATTACTGCAATAATTATTATTACCAAGAGTATAATAATATTATAAGAGGAGGGAGAGAGGAGTATCCTACTCTTTTCTCTCCCTCCTCTTGTTACACATTGTGCCTGAAAGGCTTTAAAACTTTATTCTCTTGAGTTTACATAACAAAATGAATGTTGATAATAATATTTGTTTTGCTTAATTTGAGTCGACACCATGATAGCTAAGTGTTTGTAAAGTAAAGTGTTTTAATTACAGAGTCTATTTGTATAGGAGACTAATCTACATGTGTACTTGCGGCCGATTTAATGCCTGCGAACATTGATCCTCTTGGCAGTTCAACAGCATGCCGTGTGTATTAAATATCTGGTAGCTCGATGGCTATGAACATTAAAGCAAAGTTTGTACCAGTCTCAATCGTACTCCCTCCAATATGATACAGCCACACCCCCCCCCCCCCCCCGGCGACGCCACTGATTGCTCTTATACTAATACTAATACTAATAATAATTATAATAATGTCATAATAATTATAATACGCATGTGTACACAATAATGTATAAGATGAGAGACGAACTTTATACTTTAATAATACCAAGTCAGTTAGTACATAGTTACATACTTGTTTTACTCAGCCTTGCCTTCAGTCTCTCTAGGCCTTTGATGTAGGCAGTCAGCTGAGGGTCCTGGGAACTATCAACCTCTGCTTTGGCTGGAAATCTAGTTGTTGACGAGGGAGATTTCGGTTTGTGCCCTGAGCCATTCTTAGAGCTAGATAGAGATTTTGGTGGTTTAGACATTTTGGTTCCATGCACTTGTGGAGGATGAGTTTCCTGATGTTGTTGAAGTGGTTTAACAGTCGGAGGAGGGTGAGAGAAATCTTTTGCACTAGAATGATCATGTCGAGCAAAATGCAATTCACTGCGGCCAGTGTCTGGTTTTCGACTTGATATCTGCTGTGGAGAAGCGGAGAGGAGAGAAGGATAGGATTGAAGTGAAGACAATGAGACACTTCCAACTTGGGGTGGGACCCTTGAGGTCAGAGGTTGACTTACGCTAGCAGGGTACCCACTTAGTACAGGTTGTATTCCAGTTGAAAGATCTATTGGAGATGGCTGCCTTGCGGCAGTAGCATCTTTACTACTGGCTCTATGTGGAAGATTTTCTTCACTTGTTGGGACTGTAGTAGTTAAGGTAGACGTAACTGGTCTGCCATAAAGAGACATTGATTTCTGGGAATGTCTTTGAAGCTTATTGATCTGTGATCTAAGGTGGTGCATTTTTCTCTTAAGAACGTAACGGAATCGAAAGGTAGCGATGACTGCACACCCTACTGCTTTGAAACGGGCATAAGCACGAGGATACTTGGACTGGGTAGGATGAGAGTCAAAATGAATAGGGGCACCCATGTCTGCCATCATCAACAAGGCAGATTGTTGAGTTTGAAAGAAAGCATCCACTTGGCATTGTAAGTATCGCTTTTGAACAATAAGTGCTTTCCTATGCATTTCTGCGTGGCGGTATAGAGCAAACAGCCGCATAATCTGAAAAAAAGGATATCCACTGTTAATCCCATCTCTGGGGCTTATTATGCATTATCCCAGTTTATAGTCACAGATTCTTACCTCTTCTTGCATACCATGTTCTGGATGTGATGAAATGCCATCAGCAGGTTTCAGAGTCTGATCTTGTCTCGCATTCTGCAAATAAAAAGTAATTATCAACCAGGGTTCTATTTTAGAATTATTAGTACTTATGCAGTACATAGGACTATAGCAATATACCTTCAATCTTTCTATGTCCAGTTGAAGCCTGCTGAGTTCACCTCTCAATCGATCCTTGTCTGCTTTCAGGGAGTCCTGAGTAAAGGACTGTAGCTCCTCCTAGTATTAATGAATATATTGCTCTATAATTATAATATGGCTATTACACAATATCTTGCCTGTTTCAAAAGCTGTTCCATTATTTCTTTTACACCCATCCTATCTAAGACCTGTGGCATTAGAAAAGAAAAAGGGCTTCAATTCTATCTCAAAAGAAACTTCCCCATGGAAGTGTCGGTTATGAATGTTAGCCATAATACTTACTTCTTTCTTTAGTGCCTTCCCAACCAGTATGCTTCTGTTGAGTTGGTGGCGTATGCCATCATTTAGCTCATCGTATCGATGCTGGAGGCTATCTCTTTCCTTGGATGACTGACTTTGAACAAACTCAGCTTGCTTGAGACGATCGGTTGCATTGTAGTAACAATTGAAAACATACAGATGAGAGTGGTTCAAGCGTGAGAGATATTTGTAGTATGCTTGTGATATAGGTGCTCTAATCAGAAACCAATAATTATTGTCTAGCGTAAACCCCAAATTAAAATTTCGATAATTCTCCTTGTTTTATACTCTCCAACTACCTTTAGCTCAGCTTCAAGCTGCTGACAGTGCTTCATCATTCTGTCCAGTTCATCCCTGGCTCCCTCCACTTCTCTCTCCTCACTGGCTCTTGAGGAGTCCAGCTGCCGACGAAGGTTCTCAGCTTCTGCCAGAGCTCTGGTCAACTCAGCTGTCACTGAAGTCAACTCGCTATTAGCCTTTGCAACAGCCACTTTTTCCTAAATGTGAGATACAAATTGTGAATATCAGATCACCATTTCCATCAAATAATTCTAGCAGCTTCACACAATATTCTTAGGGGTGCATGTGAGGGTTCCACACAAAGACTCATAATCCCTCATAAGATTAATAGTAACAATTAACATTCAGTTAATATTTGTATTAACTGTGGAAAATACATAAAATTAATAATATATGGAAGTAGCATAATAAACTAAAGGCACACTAATGGTATAGTTCTCTTTAGTTTGCAATGAAAAATTAATATTCTTAGCTGATACTAAACAATCTTGTCTGTAAATTTCTTAGAGCCTTGGTGCTATTTTGGACATCATACTCCAGTTAATACATAATGTGTAAGATACACATTGGTCCAGAATAATTATAAGATTATTTGTCATCATTTCCATCAAAATTAATACTGGCCATATCACATAATAACCTTATAGTAGCGATTCTGGACGCCTAATTTTTCTACTCGATGGTGCACGCAAACTGGCGGCAATAGCAATTTATATGGTTAAGGTGTCGGTAGCTTCCACTCGGTGAGGCCTATTTAGCGATACGTGTTTTTTGTTGAAAGGTAGAAGTGTGCCCGATTTATGCACCGATTATTGTTTTTCCATACATTTTTCCATAGAGCTAAAAATTAAATCTCCAAGGCATGTACTCAACTGATTCGCTTGTTTCAAGGCTTGAATGAAAGAGAATTTCCTAAGCTATCTTGTGACTTTTGTTTTTTTGTTGTCAATCCCCTCTGTTGCTGAGTTATAACTACTTTAATGCGCCTAGGTTGATCGTCTGGAATCGCTACTTATAGTGCATGACAAGGTTCCACACTAAGTCTTATGACCATTCATAAAATCAGTTAATGAAATTCATGCATGCTTTTGATATTATTTGTGATAATTAATTGTAAGTACATAAATCAATGATATTATCTGACAGAAACATAAGATGAAGGCAAACCGATTGAATAGTTTTCTCTACTTTGTGATAAAAAGGTTTCAATGAATATTCTTAGTTATATTATTGTCTATAATTTTTAAGTCCTCGATGCTATTTTGGACATCATACTCCAGCTGGTGCATAATGCGCATCAACTCTCTACGAAACATGATTGTTTGATTGTGTGACTCTTCCACTGCTTTTACAATGCATAAAAAATCTGATATGCGTTGATTGAATGCGTCAAAGTTAATCTGGCCATTTTCATCAAAGTATGTGAGATTAGTGTCACCTAAGCTATCTGTCCTATGAGTTCGCTTCAGCAGCTTGTCGACATTAGAGGCTGTGTTGGAGTTAATGTTGATTTTGGGATCACTCGTTAGATTACTGCAAATCTCATCTGCTGACTTACTTGGCAATAATATTGTATACATTCCACCAGCAATTAGAATTAGTAATGCACGTTGATATCGCCTTATCAATTGCATTGGTGATGATGATGTTAAACCACCACTTGAGACAGTACTGGTATCATCCATTTCAATGATAGTTGGTTTCAAGCTATGCGAGGCAACTAACTCGACTACAGCTGTGGATAATTACACGTAAAGTATAGGAAGATGAGTGCATGGGGGGGGGGGGGGGCAATAGGAAATTGTTGACAAAAACATCAGCACAAACTGTACATGGTTTAGTCCCAGGGACTCTACAAGCAGCACAAGGTAATTCACCCATGTCCATATAAGGAAGATGTTATGGCATAGGTACTCCACCTGAAAGGTCTGGGTACTTCACCCATGCATGCACTAGGAGGAAGCATCTAGCATGGAGTAGTTCGCCTACAGTATTTTATACTGTCTGTAAGTCTATTGAATCATGTGATAGTGGATCCTTTTGTGACAAACGATATAGTGTCGTGCATGACACAAGAAGAAGGTATATCGGCCATATTACAGGTGTACATACTAAGTACATAGGGATTGGTCCCAGGGACACTACCTGTGAGATTAGGTACTACACCTATGCCCATATAAGGAGAAAATACTCCACATAGGTAGTCCCCCAATCCCTTTGAAGTGTAGGTAAGGTAATACCCTATCCTTACTCCAGATAATTCCCTAAATGACTCAGCTTATTGGGGGCATATAGAGGACATGCAGTGAACAGTATAAGAGGCAATAACACTAGCATACTATATGTACACAAGTAGAGTCAAACTCCATGGAGTCTATAGCTGCTATACTATACAGATACATGCATGCATTATGCTTCAATAAAGCCGCCAAGTCAGCACTACTATTGATAGAGCTATAGGATATCACATGTGTATATGTGATTGGTTGAACACAGTGCAGGAAGACCTTCCAAGAAGTATCCATTATACAGTAGAGCGCACTATCTATCACATGATATGATACTGCCGGGAGAACTGAGTAGCTAAGGACAGGCACATTGTGTCTATCCAAATGCATGAAGCATATTAGGCTCCACACGAACTGGAGAACAATACACCTTCAGAATAGCAGCCGTGTTGATATGCAGAGTATTATGATCCACAATCATATGGAGTGTTCTTATTCTCCAGTCTTTTGGGAAGTCTGATATGCTTCAGTTGTGGGATGGCCACTAGAGAATGGGTGGAATGCTTGATCTAGAACAACATAATACCCTTATAACATCTTTATGGTGAATTCAGTAGCTATACAGTGCTCTTCTTTGCTAGCGATTAGGTTTAGCATCCTACATGTGCCCCCAGTCAATAATTTTCTCTCCCAGTAGCCTATTCTTACCATAGCCAACCACAATATATGCCAGCTAGGGTGACACTGTAACACTATAGTGAATCATTCAAATGGTATAACATAATGATATCTTCAAGCATTGAAAAAGTATTATCAGTTTTAGCAGAAGGAGTAATTGAAAGTATATCAAAAATAAATAAGTCTTTCATGTAATAATGTAGCTGACATGAGTATGAATTATGAGCTTAAAATAAACAAAGTCACTGTAAGCTAGCGAAAAATAAGTAAGCTAGTTAAGTGTTCCAAGTGTCCACAGGTGGTCTCCGTCGGCTATGGGGAATTAAGCTTGCATCCTTGAGATGCAAAGAAGCTATCTCATTTTGAATGCCACTCTTAAGCTGCAGCAAGTGTGCTTTGGACTTTCCCACATGGCTGACAGTAGAATTTATGACTTCAATGGTATGTAGACATTGTGTCAAACTCTGTTGAGTTTCTTTACATTCACCACTGCATGAAGCATTGACGATGCCCACTAGGTGTGCTTGATCCAGATCTTCATGATAGTGACTGCTACACACAGAGATATACACGAAAGCACCACCAGCCACAAATGACAGTAGCATCATTGAAATGAGCACAACTGCAGTGGCCATGGGCGATTTGACTATTGACTGATGAGCACGGTGAAACAGTGAAGGCCTCCACGCTTCTTTGCTTGGTAGAGGAGTGTACACTGCTGAAGTTGCATCCATCTTTGTTTAACTCCTTTTTTTACGAATGCACTTGCACCTAGCTGCATGCTCAGTAGCTTCTACACATCAGCAATTTCCTGTTACAGGTCAAGCATGGTTATGGTATGCTGCACATGCACTGTGGGGGTTTGTCCCTTGGTATTCCCCCTTATCAACACTAATATTTATTATCATGAGCATGAATACTATTATTATGAAACAATGTTAAACAGTACATAATAAGGTGGCAATGTCCATACTGTTGTTGCAATTCTAGCCAGTCACTATATGAGTTGATATTAGGATATCATTGAGTTAAGTGTTACTTGTATACTCTCTGTGAGAGAGGGCACCTCTTAATGACTAGTGTGCATGTAGCGCGGATATCACGGGGTACAGGGCGATGACGGTCAGAATTGTCACCGGGAAAAGTGACATCACAGTCGCAATGAAGATTTCCATCCAGCTCAAAAGGGGTTAGAACTTCCATATTTTCTCTTGAAGCTGATGTATACAGACACTGTTGGCTCATGGTATACCATCCCTACACATGAATGAAGATCTTGGTATTAAAACTAACAAACTTCACTAAGGGAAGGCTAGGTATGCACTATAGCCATATGCATGAACATGTACCTCTTCATGAAGAGGGAGATATTTTGTACGGCAGTCCCTCCAGTAATCAGTATGACTATCAGGATCAATAGTGCAGAAAACAATGTCCTCCTTACAATTTTTGTAAAGATTCACGGGATTATGCATTTGATTGCTCAAAGTAGTCAGTTGTTTCTCCAGTCTACTTAGTCTATCAGAGAGAGCAGCATCACCTTGAGTGGCAGATGAACTCTGTCGTATGGTACTGTCACGGATGGCATCAAGCTCACTAGTTAGCTGAAAGATATTATGCTCAAGTGATGCGATTTTCTCCAAGATGACAAGATCTTTAGTATTGTTGATGTCGGATACATTGTTTTGGACATCTTGGTTTGATACATCAATTTGTATAATCTTTCCATTCGCACGCTTGTATAGCACGGGTATACCAGCTATCATACCCAGTACAAAAACAATGAAGCAACAGAAAAGTACAATAACTTGAGGCTTAAATCTCCAGCAAGTGCATCGTTTGGCTCGAATACTGCACTGGGTATAGGTCTTTTCCCACTTATTGTCCTCATTCAATTCTGATAGTGACTCCATTTCGACTGATGTAGAGTAGGTGTCTCTGTAGCCAGCCTTCAAAGGAGGAGAAGGCTCCTCAGACAAACGCTGAAAAGTCACGAGACGGTTGCCCATTGATTCAATTACAACTGGACTACCACACAGCAACTGTGCAACCATACCCCTGTTTTCTACAATATATAGAACACTAGGTATATAGGGGAGTACCCAGGTGAAATCCCTCATGGAGTAAACATTAAGGATAGTTATGCAATCAATTGCTGCCACCTAGCTGGCACAATTTGATTGGCTGCTGTCCAAGAATATTATTGGAATATTATTGCAATGGGTGCATGCTATTTATGGAAGCAATTTAGTATGATGTAATTATCATAGCTAGGTACACCTGTTCTACAGTGTAGCCTACAAAGACTATTTTGTACTAACATCAATAGATACTAATCAAACTGTAGAACAACTACCAAAATACACTCCTGCATGCAACTATATTTTAAACTTTGTTCTGTATTTTTGTTTATGATTATTCACTAGAACAATGTATATTGTGTAAGGAGGTAGCAATATCAGCTAAACAGAGTGAAATAACAATCCCAGGAAATTTGGAATTTTAGATCCTCTGAGAGTGTTTCTGAAGTGGGGCATCTGAAATCTAGATGGCAATCTTTATCGTGGTATAATGTCAACATCTAGGCTCAAAACATGATTGCCTGCAGGTTTCACCCATTTGAGTGACTGAGGTAGGTTAGTGCTCAAGTAGCTTGGAGATATAGTGATCAGGTAAATACCAAAATACCTGACTGGTTGCTACGCCCCTGGGCTCTCTACTCTGCTACTGAGATCTTCAAAGTTGGCAATATTGATTTTGTTTGAATGTCTTTACTCAGGTAATGGAGAGCGAACACACCAGATGGATATGTCAAGTGACTGATGAGCTAGTGGACTGAAATGGGGAATATCCCTTGGTATTCCCCTTTACTATAATAGTATGTGCAATTCATAGTCTAGTAAATTAAGAAATAATGCAATTAGCATACTACAATGAATATGATTATTATATTTACAGTTGACTTATAATTGAGTGTACCTTAAACTTCATTGATATTCTATAGCTAGTGAGAGAGGGCACCTCATTTTCACCAGTGTGCATGTGGCGCTATTTATTATCATCACAAAGTACAGAGCAATGATGTCAGTATCATCACCTGGTTAAGTGATATCACAGTCATAAGAAGCTTTCTATCCCATTTGATAAACAAATGAGATTGTGCAATCCACTGATACTTGAAACAATTTGATTGGCTTTTAGCTTTGAAAAAATGGATGAGTAGCATTTTATGCATACATATACTGACATTTATATGAAGTATTATCCCACATTTTACCATTTGTATGATGTAATCATCTATGCAATCTTGTGACCCACATAGACCTTTATTCACAACAATAGCAGACAAGAAGACTACAAACTTTGATACTATGAATATATATTATACCATGCAATTCAATATGCATAGTAAGTTTAACACATAGCTACTACCTTTTTTATATAAGAAAATATCTAAGAATGAATAGCTAGTTGTCCACAAGGGTAGGTACATTCTATATTTCATTCGAATATCACAGTTTTCCTATGTATCTGCACAGGGGATAGTGTCAACCCCAGGAATATTGCATATTGCATATATTATAATATTATCATTTTTTCTCAAGTGTGGGATTTGAGTTCCATGTCTCCAGAGGGGGTCGCCGTCTAATCTTTGGTTTTGTACTTTCCTGTAGATCTTGTAAATCAGCGATGGCTTTTTGAATATTATTGCTCAGTTGATGGATGATGTCCTCTGAGTAGGGTGATAATGATTCATCTACTTCTTCAGCAAGTTGTAAAAATTGTGTAATTCCAGTAGTCAGCTCAACTTGAAGATGTTTATATTTCGTAATTTTCGTGAAGTTAGAATCTGATGAGCATACCGGTCTGGAGTTACCTTTAGAGCCAAAGTATACCAAGATATATACAATCAAAATGCCCAATAGTATGCCAAGAGTGAGACTTGTCCGTGGAGAATGGAGAGTACTGTTAAGCCTTTTGAGTGGAATGGTAGTATTACGCATCATAAGCTTGTTTCAACCTTGCAGCTAAATGACTAAACTAGCTGGAAACGATGTAACTGACCTCTACATATACCACACCTACTAGAATCTCTTCAAGATTATTCATAGCTATTTATACCATCAGATTATTTATAGTTATTAGCATGGGCGATCATTTTTGAAACAAATAAATGACTATGTACAGGTAATAGGGTCTGTGAATCCACATTTCCAATCAACATTCCCATAAGTGTTAGAAGCAAGCCCAAAAGATATTGAATATCATTCCCCGGACTGAATTACGAAGTGAAGAGCAACATTATATTTGCTATTGTTGAGTTTCTTCATTTAATGCATCTTCACTATTTCTAATGAGACAGAATGAGGATCATCATTATCTATAGTACCAGAATATCCTTGGTTAGCACATTAAAGGAATGCTGCTGTGATTAAGCCTTTCGATTACTCACAGTGGCATAGGGCCATAGGCACGAAATTTCAAGTGGCCTTTGTAGGTGTGGCACTAGCAATGCGCATACATGTTATGCGGAATCTGGAGATATGCTCCCCCACTGCCCCTCCCCCCCTCCCTGGAAAATTTGGATTATTAGACTATGATTACTGAAACCCTTTGAGAGCATGTCTGGTTAATTTCAGAGGCAACACATCAGGCATCTGAAGTGTAGATGGCAATCTATGATCTGAATATCTGGCACAACTGATGTTGAATGCGATTGCAAACAGGACTCTGCCCATTTTGTATGATGGAGGTCGGTAAGCAATCAGGTAGAGGGGCTACTGCAATCATTTGGTGATTATTGTTCGTCCATCCGTTGCAACCCTCCTGTGCTAAATGGTAAGGGTCGTCTAAGAGAAAGTACACATTCGAGGTATACCCGTCATAAAGGAATAGTGGTCATGTTAAGTGTGTAGACTAAGTGTGCAGCTATTGTCAGCTATTGCCAGTCTGTGTTTACAAGGTACCTACCTCAGCTACATGACTGATTGCCATTCTCAGTGCAGTGATAGTGTAAACAGTCAGTGGCTTTTAAGTGCATAATTCAGTGTAGGTAGCGGTGAGGGTTCTGCACTCAAGTGCATTCATTAACTTAGGCACCCTACAGCTGCAAAAAGGGTATTCCCTAACGCTATTTCTGCGCTCATCTGCTGCAAGGTTCACCGGTTCAATGCCCTTAACAATGACTAGTGATTCAATCCTGAAGGAGTCAGCAAATATTTTGCATAGTTGTTGTAGAGTTGTAAATATGAATTTAGCAAAATGAGTTGCACAACATGATGATGTGGCAATCTAGCTGGTTTTAAGCTCAAACGCTGGAGGATAATGAAAATCGAAGGGAGCAGATACTAACATTATGATGCTAGTCTCTATTGTGGTCGTGATACTCTTGTGGCCATTAATGGTCAGAGGAGTACCAATCAATGAAGAGCCACTGTTGTCTACAGAAGAGCTACTGCCCTACAAAGAGGGCGAGGACTCTCAAGAGAGACTCAAGAATGAAGTATTACATGAAATCATCAAGTTTTTGGAAAATAAAAAGGTTAATTTAGTGTTAGATTGTATAGTTATGTCACCTAAGTTGACACACTATGAGTCAGGTTTCTTCTGGTATAAATCATTTACTATACAAGTGTTTTATATGAAAGGCTTCATGAAAATTAGCAAAACTGATGGTACCAAAACAGCCATTGTTCATTTTTGTCGTTAAAGTATCCTTTTTCTTTCATGATTGTTCATCATGTTCGAATTCATCCTATACCTCTACTATAATATTATTTTGAAGATACAAGCACAATATATCAGGAATATTATATTTTTGTGCTGCACTCTTAGAAGAAATAGTCATTAGAACTTCTGAGTATTATAGGTACACGAGTGATATGCATAATAATGTAAATATAGCAGTCTGGCGTATCTAGCATGGAGCTCAGAGTGCTGGAGCACTCCTTCAGCTCTGGCGCAACAGCCAGCTCAGTACCTCAGAGACAAATGATAATCGATAATTGGTAGCTCCTATCAACAATAAACTTACCAGGCCTAAAACAGCCTTCTTTGCCGAGTCTTTAAGATTGTGTAAATGTGGGATGTGGTCAACATTTTGGGGGTATGGCAAAAAATTTACATGCATGCAAAGCGCGTGCAATTGACCTAGCACCTCCCTCCTTCAAACCCTGGATATGCCACTGGAGTTACAACTACATAGCAACTAGCTTCATCATGTACAGGCTAGACGATGGCCTGCCATCACAGTAAACACATTTTTACCCCGCATGCATGCGCAAGGGGTAAAGTAATCAGTTGTGTCATCATTGTCGTTGTTATTGTCATTGTCATTAGCACAAAATCACCGTATCTCAACATGTAGGCATAGGTCTGGGTGCTGAGAGTGCTTTTTGCCATGGGCCGGGACCCCCACTTCAACTAAGCAACATTTCCACTATTTTTCTGAAGTTATTATAGCCATGCACAGAAAGTAAATCTAAAGATTGCACAATGTGCATGTGGGGTGTGTGCTCCACAGAGCTCTAGTTACTGGACAGTGAAGGATTGCACAATTATAGCGATCAAATCAGGCCCTAAGTTTCTCATCAGTACAATGACTGGGTTTGTATGTGGGCTGCACTTTGTCACTCTGAAAATAATACTCACTCAAGACATCTGGTGGTTGATCTGGGAACAGATAAGGCCGACTGTAGTGTTGATCATTACCTTATGGAATTAGTAATATTCATTGATATTGTGGTAAGCTAAAAAAATCCATGCAGGCAGCTGATGAGAAACAATGGTGGGACCATATCAGCTGTATAATAGTCATTATGATAAATCTGATCATCTTGGACACACCAGAATAACTTCTCAAGTCAACGCACACTATTATAAGCAATAATACAATGTCATACAAATTAATGACAAACTTACCTGTAATAGTTTATCCATTGTCTTTGTCAGCTCCAGCTCCTTGGCCTGCAGTGTGGTCCGCAGAGAACCCCCTTCTTGTTGTTTGGTTGTAGACATTCGCTCCAGCTCCACTGATTTCTCCCTCAGGGCTGCTCTTGACTGTTTGGCTACCTCTTGGGCTTTAGACAGCTCTGACTGCAAGATAAAATTATAGAGTAACAAATACTCTGAATCACATATTGGAATATAAATGTACGAACATACATTCACTCCGTGTACGATTTTTCTCTCTTTTAATTTTATTCATATGTACACTCACACTCATACACACACAGACTCCACATACACAGATCTAGCTTAGTAAATAGGCCAAATATCCAATTATTTAGGCATAGGATAACACTGTACCTGTATCTGCTGTGTCTTTTGCTGTAGTGAATTTTTAGCCTTTTCTGAAGCACTTAGTCTTGATTCCACACTTGCTAATTGTCTTCGTACTCCACCAAGCTCTGATGAGAGTTGCTGATTCTTTAGAGTTTCTCTGCTCAGTTGATCACTCAGCTGAGCTGCTGAAGCTCCACCTTCAGAAAGTCTCTGCTGAAGGCCAGACTCACGAGATCGGGACTTTTCAAGTTCCTACATGTAACAGTAATAGTTGTACACCCACAAACTGAACTTAAGAAGAATGTTTCACACCAAACAGTTATCATTCTAAACAATGTCAATAACGCTATGTACTCTACCTATACATATAGCTGCACATTACTTTCTATCAGTTATAAACTGTGGGCCCAAATGTGCATTTGCTCCTCTGAAATGAAATGAGTACCTTCTTCAGAGCTGTCACTATGTTGGTTGCCTTCCTCATGGATGTTTCCATCTTGGCCAGCTGCTCCTGAGCCTCTGACAGCTCTGTCTGTAGCTCCTCACTATTCTGTCTCAGCCTGTCCAGCTCACGTTGCAGCACATTCCTTTCCTCTTCACTATTGGCTAGCCTATTTTCATAGCCGGCTATCTCATGGTTCAGCTCTGATACTCGCTTCTGTTCAGCAGCAAGCTGAGCTTGGAGCTGCTCAATCTCAGACTGGGGAGAGGTTGACACCCTAAAAAACAATGAGTATAATATATAGAGTCACATTTATTAGAGACAGATCATATACAAAATTGTGCACACAAAGACCACCATGAAAACATGCTTATAAATGGTATACTAACATGAACATGTATACTGCTAATAATCATAGTACTATTCCATATAAAGATACAATCACTGCATGAACAATGAATTCCATGTATAATGGGAGGCATATTAATTCCATGCTTTAGTGGTCTAATTACAAATGTTCAATAATTTAGAGTATTAGATGCATATCTAAATTAAAATCTTACAACAATCCTCGTTCAAGATTAACTTATCTGTATGATCAATTTGGTAGGAAGCAATTTGTGGCCAAACATTAAAATTAGGTTGCTAGGCAACGAATGGGAACTTGTACTTAGAAGTAATTTCGGAAGTAATTTTTTGACTCACTGTCCTGTTATCTTGCAGAGTGCATTAACTTCATTGGCCTCTCTAGCCAAAACAGGTGCAAGCTCAGCAATCTTCATTAGTAAGTCACTACTGGCAAGGTCTTCTCCAACTACACTTGGCTGGGTTGGGTAGCTCATGGAGGACATTAACTGATGATGCTCAGATACTATGCGCTCAACCTGTAAAAGCAGCGGATATAACCGCGTGAATTCTTTCATACCACCTCCTCCTCAAAATACATTGACTCACGCACTTGAACACACACACACCTCTGAATTATGCTTGGCTTGCATATCTTCTATTAATTCCTTGTGATGGAGCTTGAGATAGGCCATCTGGCCAGCATACTGCGCCTCAACCTCTTCCTCTCTCTGTCTGACATCTTCTAAATGAGACAGCTGCATACCTTTCAGCTGAAAACAAACAGTAGAGACCATCACCAGTGGATTAATATTACTATTCTCTCTCTCTCTCACCCTTTCTATCACCCTCTCTATTCTCTCTCCATCCCTTTCCCTCTCTCTGTTTGCCTCTTTCCCCCCTCTTCATACCCTCATACCTTCTGAGTGTGTTCAGACATGAGTTGTTGTATTTCAGCGCTATGCTGAGCACACAGGTTGTGTATTTCTTTCTTCCTGCAAGTCTTTTCCCTCTCCAATGCAGTCTGTAGAGTTACTACCTCATCAGCATGCGAGTTCTTCAACTGTGTCTCCATAGAGGCACGTTGGCCCAACTCATTGCAATCCTGAAGGAATAATATTCTAGAATTTAGGCCTATGCAGAGTGCAGTGTATATATTACCCTCTGTAGCTGTTGCAATCTGTCCTGAAGCTTCTGTTTTGCCACTAATTGCTCTCTCTC